>JAWIIG010000055.1:0-600000 GCA_033557465.1 Ichthyophis bannanicus
TGATGCCCAGTCTTCTATTTTATCAAGATCCTCTTACAATTTTCCACAATCCTCTTGGGTTTTAGACAACTGTTCAATAGTTTTGTGTCATCTCCTGGGCAAATTGTTATAACCTCACATCGTTATTTCCACTTTCCCCAGGTGCAATGTTATTTAATATGTCAAAAAGCACCGGACCCAGCACCGATCCCTGGGGTACACCACTAATCACCTTTCCCATTGGGAAAAAATTGGCCATTTAGCCCTACCCTCATGCTTTCTATCTATTTAACCAGTTTACCATGATCGCACAATAGTATACTGCCTCCTATCCCATGACTCTTTAGTTTTTTGCCAAAAGTACTCTGATGAGGGACACACTTGTCAAAAGGCTTATCGGAAAGTCCAGAACACTATATCAAGCCCGACTCTCCTTTGTCCACCTGTTTCTTCACGTCCTTAAAAAAAACATAACAATATTAGTAAGACAAGATCCTATCCTTGTGCTAAAGCCATGTTGGCTGTCTCCCATTAGGTCCTTTACTATCTACATTGCTTGACCAATTTTATTCTTTATAAGGGTTTCTACCATTTTTTCCCGGTACTGATGTCAGGCTCACCGGTTCTGGTAGTTCCCCCTCGGATCACTCCTGGGGAACGCTTTTTAAAAATTGGTGTTTACATTGGCGATCCTCCAATCTTCAGGATATTAGAGATTATTTTAAAGATAGTATCACAGATTTACTAATAGCAATGTCTGCAATCTCACTATGTTCAGTTCTGTCAACACCCTTGGATGTATACCCATCCAGCCCAGGGTGATTTGCTACTCTTCAGTTTATCTAATAGTTGTAATACATCTTCCCGATGTATCGATATTTCCTTCAATTCTTCCGCACCTTTAAATACCACTTCAGTCATGGGTAACATCCCTACATCTTCCTCAGTAAAGACCGAAGCAAAGAATTCATTCAGTTTGTCCACTATCGCCGTGGGTGCCGTGCCGTGGGTGCCGTGTACTGCAACAGACAGGCCCTGTCTGACGAACAGTCATGGTATCACCAAGGAATGTACTGCCTCTGTGACAACAAGGTGGTGCAGTGCACAAAACCAGTGTATTCTGAAGCAGAAGGTCACAGGTTCAAGTCCCAGCTGTGGTTCCTGCCAACCCAGTCTCCATATTTTACCCACTACTACAACGTGCTAATACAGGACAGCACCTTTATTGCAAGATGACGTACACATGCCCCAATGACACCTACATTTTACCCTACAGAGCACAGACACAATTAAAACATGTGCATTACCTAGAGCAGAGCCTCCCAAATGCAGTCCTGGAGGGCCAAACACCATTCCGGTTCCATGCTGCCTCTAATAAAGATGCCTGTGCTGCATTTTTATGCGCCACCCCCATGGTATGCAGATGTATCTCATGCATATTCATGAGGGACAGCATGAAAACCCAATGTTTGGCACTGCAGGACTGGAGTTGGGAACCTCTGCCGTAAAGCAGCAGCCAACAGGGGCAGACACACCCACACCCACAGGCTCCATTATCCAATGCCTCCTGGAGAGGCAGGATGTTGGGCCCTGCGTGCAGGGGAGGGGGGAGAGGGGGAGGGAGGGAGAGGGGGAGGGAGGAGGGGGGTGGGGGGGAGGGGGAGAGGGGGAGGGGAGGGGAGGGGGAGGGGGTGGAGGGGTGGAGGGGGGGAGATGGGGGAGAGGGGGGAGGGGGGAGAGAGGGGGGTATTTGGGCCCATAGGCGGATTATGTACCACCACACAACCCACCCTCTGGGGCTCAGGGTGGGAAACAGGATAACCCACCAACAGATCCACATTCTACCTCTCTGCAATGGTGGCAGTAGAGGGGACCATCAGCCCCAATCCTGCTGGGGAACAGACACCCTACAGGGCAGGCAATGCAGAGCTGTACACATCCATAAAGCAATAGCAGACAGACAGTAGACCTGGAAATGCACAGCTGCCCCCCCCCCCAACTACTATCTGACATTCTCCAACAGCAAGCCTCCAGCCGCTGCACCCTGCAAAGTGTTCCAGCAAGACACATACTAGCTGCAGAAAGTCTGCTAGCTAGTCCATAGTGCCTGTTCCTAGAGGAGATGCGTGTACCCAGAACTGGGACATCAGCATAAACACCAAGCAGATAAGTCAGTGATTGTGCCCCAAAAGAAAACCCATAAATATCACATGAGAGAAATACTATATAGCACTATGGGGGAACCTAGCCATGCCGTGGTCACTGCTCAGTCAGGGTGAGAGTGACCTCCAAGCAGGACATGCTGTGGCCACCCTGTCCGTGCAGGTGGTGGCCGGCCACTACAATGTCCGAGCCATTGCCCTAGGCTATGTACAGATGAATCCAGGCCAGGCCACCCTATCCTGGCTATTCCCACAGTACCTTGCTCCTCATTATGCATATTGGCAGGCCAATACTGGCAACAGTGCTAGCAGTTTGGGCTGTGGAGGGTGTTTGCAGCCACCACACACACGGATAGACAGACACATACTCCCCACACCTATGCCAGCATTGTGCAACTATAGAGGTGTTTGGCAGCCCTGGCCACCGCACCAGTCCTGGGCACAGTGCAGGCATGGCTATGGTACGCAATACTGTTGGGGTCACCCCCCAGGGTGGTAAACACTATCAGACACAAGACCTGTAGCACACTCCACAGACATCAGAAAGGTTGCTATGATGCAGCTCACTCAGAAAATTGTACTTAACCTCGGAATTGCTATCTTCCAGTAATCATAGCAACCTTTTGATAGCTGTGTACCGTATTCCCAGGTTTAGGGTGGCATTGCTAAGGTATGCAAGTACTAGTATTGGGAGATGCACGCAGGGCCCAACATCCTGTCTCTCCAGGAGGCATTGGATAATGGAGCCTGTGGGTGCGGGTGTGTCTGCCCCTGTTGGCCGCTGCTTTAGGGCAGAGGTTCCCGACTCCAGTCCTGGTGGGCCAGACACTGTTCAGGTTTTCATGCTGTCCCTCATGAATATGCATGAGATACATCTGCATACCATCTTTATTGGAGACAGCATGAAACCTGAATGGTGTTTGGCCCTCCAGGACTGCATTTGGGAGACTCTGCTCTAGGTAATGCGAATGTTTATGGTGTCTGTGCTCTGTAGGGTACAATGTAGGTGTTTTGGGCATGTTTATGTCATCTGCAATAAAGGTTCTGTCTGTATTAGTACGTTTTAGTAGTGGGTAAAATATGGGGACTGGGTTGGCAGGAACCACCGCTGGGACTTGAACCTGTGACCAAGGCCGGCCCGTCCATTGAGCAAGAATGTTTTTTGCACAGGGCCCCGCATTTCAGGGGGCCCCGCGCAAAGAACATTCTACTTTTTTAAAAATTAAATTTTAAAAAAAAAGCTGGCTGCTGCGGCTCCCGCCGCAGCAGCATCAGAATGGAGTGTCCCGCGGGGCCCCCTCTGCCTGGCTTTGCCCCTCTGCACCGGCTTTCAGATACGCGAAGGGAGAGTGTCTCCCTCGCGTCTCTGTTAAGCCCGCAGGGGCTGATGGGAAGCAGGGGCTGATGGAAAATTTCCCATCTGCCCCTGCGGGCTTAACAGAGATGCGAGGGAGACACTCTCCCTTCGCATATCTGAAAGCCGGCGCAAAGGGGCTCAGCCGGGCCGGGAGAGCTCAGCCGGGCAGAGCGGGCCCCGCGGGACACTCCATTCTGCTGCTGCTGCGGCGGCAGCGGCAGCAGCCAGCTTTTTTTTTTTTTTTAATTTTCCATGAGCCGATGGGGGGGGGTTAGGACTGGTAATGGGCTATGGAGGCGGTTAGGTCTTGACTTGAGGTGGGCTGTGGGCTGTTGGGGGGGTTAGGACTGGTAATGGGCTATGGGGGGTTAAGACTGGTAATGGGCTGTGGGCTGATGGGGGCTGTCTGGAAATCAGGTGATGGGGTTAGGACTGGTAATGGGCTATGGGGGGTTTAAGACTGGTAATGGGCTATGGGGGGGGCTAGGACAGGAAATGGGCTGATGGGGAGGGGTTAGGACTTGAGGTGGGCTGATGGGGTTAGGACTGGTAATGGGCTGTGGGCTTTGGGGGGGTTAGGACTGGTAATGGGCTATGGGGGGTTAAGACTGGGTAATTCGGCTGTGGGCTGATGGGGGCTGTCTGGAAAATTGGGTGATGGGGGGTTTAGGACTGGTAATGGCTATGGGTAGGTTAGGACTGATAATGGGCTATGGGGGGCTAGGACAGGAATTGGGCGGATGGGGAGGGGTTAGGACTTGAGGTGGGCTGCTGGGGTTAGGACTGGTAATGGGCTGTGGGCTGATGGGGACTGTCTGGAAATTGGGTGATGGGGGTTAGGACTGGTAATGGGGCTATGGGGGGTTTAGGACTGACAATGGGCTATAGGGGGGGCTAGGACAGGAAATGGGCTGCTGATGGGGAGGGGTTTAGGACTTGAGGTGGGCTGATGGGGTTAGGACTGGTAATGGGCTGTGGGCTGTTGGGGGGGTTAGGACTGGTAATGGGCTATGGGGGGGTTAAGACTGGTAATGGGCTGTGGGCTGATGGGGGCTGTCTGGAAATCAGGTGATGGGGTTAGGACTGGTAATGGGTTATGGGGGGGTTAAGACTGGTAATGGGCTATGGGGGGGCTAGGACAGGAAATGGGATGATGGGGAGGGGTTAGGACTTGAGGTGTGCTGATGGGGTTAGGACTGGTAATGGGCTGTGGGCTGTTGGGGGGGTTTAGGACTGGTAATGGGCTATGGGGGGTTAAGACTGGTAATGGGCTGTTGGCTGATGGGGGATGTCTGGAAATGGGGTGATGGGGGGTTAGGACTGGTAATGGGCTATGGGGGGGTTAGGACTGATAATGGGCTATGGGGGCTAGGACAGGAAATGGGCTGATGGGGAGGGGTTTAGGACTTGAGGTGGGCTGATGTGGTTAGGACTGGTAATGGGCTGTTGGCTGATGGGGGGGTTTAGGACTGGGAATGGGCGATGGGGGGCTGACTGGACATGGGCTGATGGGGTTAGGACTGGAAGTGGGCTGATTGGGTTTAGGACTGCTAATTGGGTTTATGGGGGCTTAAACTGAAAATGGGGTGATGGGGGGTTAGGACTGGAAGTGGGTTGATGGGGGCTAGGACTGCTAATGGGTGTGGGGTTGCTAGGACTGGAAATTGGCAGAGGTGGAAGGGGAGGCTTGCTTTGAACTGCAAATAGCTGATGGGGAGGGGGCTTGGAATGGAAATGGGCTGTGAGGGAAAGGGAGCTAGGACTGAAAATGGGCTGATGGAGCAGCTAGGATAGTACTGGAAATGGGCTGTTGGGGGGAGCTAAGATTGGCCATGGGCTGTGGTGGGGGCTTGAATTGAAATGGACTCATGGAGGGGCTAGAACTGGAAGTAGGCTCATGGGGGGGCTTGGACTGGAATTGGCTGAGTGGAGGGGGCTAGGATTTGACATGGGCTGATGGTGGGGCTAGGAAATGACTTGAAATGGGCTGATGGGGGGCTAGGATTGGAAATGAGCTGATGAAGGGACTCAGATTGGAAATGGATGGGGGAGCTAGGACTGGAAATGGGCTGATGGGGGGCTAGGACTGGAAATGGGCTGATGCAGGGACTAGAAGGGAATGGATGCTGGGTGAGACTGGAACTAGAAGGGAGCTGATGTTGGGGGAGGATTAGAATGGGATGGGGCTGGGAGAGTAAAATGGAGAGGGGAAAAATATTTTGTGTGGGAGGGATGAAAAATCTACAATTGGCCGGGTATTGGGAGAGTAAGTGGGGATTGAGGATGGAGGGGTAAAATTTGTGTGGATGAAATAGGAATGAGGAAAGAGCAAAAGGAGAAAGATTAGTATGTTAAAGCAGATGTAGAGAGAGAGAATGGAAAAAAAAAACTAGAAGAGAGAAGAAATGATAAATGGACAGCAGACGATGGAGAGTTAGCGGAAAACATGAAGAAACCAGAAGAAAGTGGCTGGAGCAATTGCAACTGAAAAAAAAGCACAAAAGGTAGAAAGATATCTTTTTATTTTGAATTTATTAACTGGAATATGAAAGCTCTGGGAAATGTGCATCATTAACGTCTGCGCTTTGTTTGGTACAAGAGGAAATTAATTTATAGTTTTATTTCTAGTGTTGTACATTCCAAGTTTGGCTTTTGGGGTTCCCAGTTTAATTATTGCCTTCCTGTTTCTAAATCTTGATTCCTTGTTTGGTGATGGTCTATGTTCTGCATGTGTAACTGAGCTGAGGTATTCTGTTTATGTAATTCCTTTTTGACATTGCCACTTGTTCTCTTTCCCCAGTATTCTCTGAAATGTATTGGTTTAATATTTGCAGTGTTGCCTTTTGATAGGTAGGGTATGGTGCTTTGTGAGTCCTGGTAATGCTGTCAGGATACGGCGGGTTTGCTATGGGTTCTAAATGCCCCCAAAAATTACTTGATTTCAACCAAAAAACCAACAGCTAATATGTGCCAATAGCAGTATTCAGTAATTACACTTTTTTGTCGGATAACTCACCATTGAGCAGGAATCTTCCTACTCCCGATGTTAGCCCTCCTTTTAATTAAATTTTTTTAATTGACCCATTACAGGTCTAAACCAGGTGAGACAGCACTAACAAGCCGTTGCTCCTATACCGCTAGAGTGGAACCCTTCTTATCCGCAAAAAACTCTATCCATTATTGAGAATTTTCAAACTTGTACTCTTCAAGCATTGATAACCCCAAAGTACTTATCTGGAATAGAGCTGAACGCCTCCAAGAGGATTGTATCAGCAGAATGCCTCAAAAAAATTCTTGTTGACAAAAACACAGGATATATCTCCCGTGGCGATTCTTTCAGCTCAGGAGTAACAACTCCCAATCCCCAAGCCGAGTTTCACCAGTCCATCTCCAACAGTAAAGGAGCCGTATAGTTCATATGCAACACCAATCAGTGTTTCAAGCCGCTCAGCTTTGCAGCTCTTCCTCAGGCGAATGAACCATACCAGCAAAAGGTTTTCTATTTCAAAGCAATGAAAGTGACGTCAGAGTACCTCCCATCCATACAAGTCCTCCCACGGCAACACCAGTCACATCCTTAGACTTCACCAATCAATCTCCATATTCATGCCTTGTGGGGAGATTGAATGTAAACAAAAGATCCATTGTTGTTCTTTATAATGGAGCTTGGCTTGACGATCACCCCCCCATAGATAAAAGCGGAACTACCACCAATACTCTCCAGTGTAAGCCCTCAAATCGATGCTCATATTGCTGGCAGTGGGGAACCAACGGGGCCGAAGCCTGCCGGGCATTAATACGTGATCTATGTTCCAATAACCGTTTTCTGATCGGTCGCGTATGTCAGCATACATTTCATGCAGCTTTGGACTCTGGTGACTTCAGTCTCCAAAAGTAATAGGACAGTTTACAAGATGAGATTAACTCTGACCCCCTGGTGATTTCATTCTCCAGGGCCTGTCTGAAGCCCCTCCTTGCTAAATCAAGAATAGCAGACCTTAAAGGGAGTGGCTAGCAGACCTCAAGGGGAAGAGCTGGAAAGGATTCAGTTGACTATAAAAGACAGAAACACTTCCTGTCTCTCTCTCTCTCCCACCATCCATCGGACATGAAGGACACGAGGCTCTGATAATCAATTCCCTTCACCCCTCCCCCGCTCTCTCTCTCTCTCTCCCTTGCCATGAGGCTCTGAGCCACATGTTCGGGCCTATCTCTCTCTCTTACACTTCACACTTCACACATGCACATGCACACCCAGATTCATTGATGTACACTGAAACAGCTCTGTAACAATCACTATATACCTCTGTTCAATACCTATGTATTAAGCCTATTTCTACATAAAAACCTTTCTCCAAGCCACACCTGTTTGCTTGTTTTGTTGCAAACCCTACTGCCTCTGTGAAGTGAAATGAACCCAGGACCTACAGAAGAATAACTGACCAAATCTTACAGCGTAGTTTTGCCCACAAGTATGTGGGCAAAACTACGCGACCAATCAGAAAACGGTTATTGGAACATAGATCACGTATTAATGCCCGGCAGGCTTTGGCCCCGTTAGGTTGATTTCAAAGGGTGTAATTGGATTGAGCTTGATGGGTTCTAAATGGACAGCGTTTGTAGTAGTTCCTAATGTGCCTGGCGGTTGGCACTGGATTATAGTAATGTAGAAATCTTTTAGTCTTTCTTTATCCATACTCTCATTAAGAGACATGTTTACTAAAAGTTAGTGTATGGTAACATTTGCAAATATTTATGCAAATAAGGCCACTTATGCAAATGAGGCCCCCGCACCGAGTCTCCGCACATGGCCCCGCACCCCCCTTGGGCCACCCCTGCCTGTGACCTTCTGCTTCTGAACACACTGGCTGTGTGCACTGCACCACTGTGTTGCCACAGAGACAGTACATTCCCTGGTGATACCATGACTGTTCGTCAGACAGGGCCTGTCTGTTGCAGTGCATGGCACCCACCTATACAGGGCTAGGCCACGGTCTGCTCTGGGCAGCTGCCACAGCCCCCTCCACCACCAGTATCCCTCTGCCACCATGCTGACATGCCCTTCTGCTGGTGGTGCTGGCAGAGCGCAGTCTCAGGCCATCCAGTGTGTGGGAAGGTGGCTGCCTATGGTGCGGGTTCTGGGGTAGGGGTGCCTGCATAGCTGTCCACGCTTCCCCCTACACCGCCTCCCAATGTTCCGTGCCCTTCGGGGTACCTGCTGGGTACTATCCCCTGTGACACTGTGGGAAGCACACTCGTGCCCATGTTGGGCCCTCAGCAGTTGCTGTCTGGCTGCTCTACTGTTTCAGCATTCCTATGGGCCACCTAGGCATCACCCTAGTCCGCACTGTGGCCCAGCTGCACCGCAGTATGTGCCGCCTGCAGCCCTCTGTGTCCCCTTTTCCAGCATCTGTCCAGTTGCCCGTTCTGACATGCCTGCCCTGCTGTTGTGCAACATGTGCACACCATAGGAAACCTGGCCAATGGAATCGGAAACCCTGCTCAGCGCAATTACACTGTGGGCTCATTCACCTTGTATGGGGACGGAGCATAGACCCTTCCAAAATTCATATCTTTCTTTTTGGAGCTTTCTTGGGAGTGTTTTTTGATGTTTCCCATTGATATCACTATTGGCCAGCTTGGTTATTTTAATTTTACATTTTCTTCTATATATTTTCAAAGTTTATTTGCCCTTTTCTTCCGTGCACATGTATCACACTTATCACTTTTTGTAGGTTTCCCTGGTTTTGCTGTACATTGCTGATGTAAATGGTTTCTTTTCCCTTTAAATCAGCTCTAACGCCAGGGTTTCACTGGCGTTAGTTTTGAGCCTCGGATTTCACAGCATTAGTGTACGGGGAGCCTCTCCCCTCCCTCTCTCCACCCATTGACCCCTTCTCTCCGCCCCTGGAGAGCCTTTCTCCGCCTTCAGCGCTCGTTTGCACCACTGCGCGCGTTATCGCGCACTAAGGTACCTGTGCACCCGATAAAGCGCCATTATTGCACAATAAGGTACCTTATCGTGCGATAACGTTGCAGAGCGCACATTAAGACAGTTTAGTAACCATACCCTTATATGTCTAAAATCATGCTGTGCCTGGGGTTTTTCTGCAAGTTTTGCCCTGGATGTCCCAGATAGCACTTGGACACCCTTTCTAATATGCCACTTCATGTAAATAAATTGAAATTGAAATCTAAATTTGTATTTAAATTTTCCTATTGTCTCCTCTTAAAAACACGGAGACACTTTCCTATGTATAAAAAAAAAATCAGACACAAAAAAGAGCAAAAACCAAGAACTTGTGCTTTGTAAATAAAGGGTCAATGTTTGCCCTTCAGACCCCTTGCCATCTTCGGCTTCATCCTGTGAATCTTCTTCCCTTTCTAGTTCAGGATGAGGAGAGGCTTTGCGTTCTCCAGTTTTCTTTTTGCAGTGCCTCTAAAGATGAGTTCTGCTTCTCCACACACAGCTTCCTGCAGAAAGCAAGCACTTCATTTCCTCCTCTGGAAATTTTTCAGTTCCATTCATGGTAGGATTGGGATCATTACCAATGAGGGTCTGCAAACCAGCCAACTTTCCATGCGCCACAAAGGTCCCAAATGAGGCTGTCGCAGGCTTTGTAGTTCCGTGCAAGCAGGAAGTCAGCCACAAGAAATTTGATGATACAGGAAGTGCATCATCCAGGACACATTTCTATTACTAAGGTTATCAGATGTCTCTGATTTTTGGGGAATTGACCCTGGTTTTAGAGCTCCATCCCTGACTCCTACCTTTTTGACAGGCTCTTGTCCCCAGTTCCAGCAATGGGGAGAGAGAGAGTAGAAAACAAATGTTTACTTTCAGTTTATGAATGAATATATCCGTTTTTAGAATTTACATTTGTTATCTTTATATTTTGCACAGTACAGGGGAAATGCATCAATGTGTCTATATCTCTGTCAATTTGTCTACTTGGAAGTGATATTGTTGCTGTAATGAGATAGATGGTGGGGGCAGGGCAATGACTCCTCTTCCCTCCTCCACATCTTGGTGCTCAAACCTGGAACTAAGGCATCTCTTCCTCTCCTCCCCTTACGATAATAAGGGGTATGTTTACTAAACAGCGCTAACGTCACAGCGGTGACGTTATCACACGATATGTGATGTTCTCGCGTGATAATGGCGCTTTACCGTGCAAGATCGTCACGGATCGCACAATAACGTCTCTGTTGGCGTTAAGGTGCGCAGAGGGTGCAGTAAGGCTCCCCAGAGGGCGGAGTAAGGCTCCCCAGGGGCGGAGATAAGGGGTCAATGGGCAGAGAGTGGGCGGGGAGAGGCTCCATGCATACTAACGCCGTGAAATGAAGGTCTGAAAATTAGCGCCAGTGAAAACCTCGCGCTAGAGGCAAATTTGCAGGAGAGAGAAACCAGTTCAGTCAGCAATGTACAGCAAGGGCAGGGAAATCATGAAAAGTGATAGTAGTGATACATGTGCAGCAACATCATAGTGCCCAAGTACAAGAGGGCACTATGGTGAAGCTGTAAATGGGGTACAGGGGACTGAAGGCGGGACATGCAGTGGGGCAGCTGGGACACAGGGTAGAGTAGGCCGATGCCTAGGTGGCACATAGGAACTCAGAAACGGCAAATCAGCAAGCCAGCAACTGACCAAGGTCAAACATGCCCACGAGTGTGTATCCCACAGTGTCCCAGGGGATAGTACCCAGCAGGTACCCCAAAGGGCACATAACATTGACAGGCAGTGCCGGGGGGAAGCACAGATGTCTATGCAGGCACCCCTACCCCAGATCCCACATCATAGGCAGCCACCTACCGGCACATTGGATGGCCTGGGACTGCGCACCACCAGCACCACCGGCATATGGGCATGTCAGCATGGTGGCGGAGGGGTACTAGTGGTGGAGGGGGCAGTGGCATCTGCCCACAGCACACCAAGGCCAAGCCCTGTTCAGGTTGGTGGCGTGCAGTGCAACAGACAAGGGCTGTCTGATGAACAGTAATGGTATCCCCAGGGAATGACCTGCCTCTGTGGCAACAGTTTGGTGCAGTACACACAGCCAGTGTGTTCAGAGACAGAAGGTCACAGGTTCAAGTCCCAGCTGTGGCTCCTGCAGACCATGTCTCTAAATTTTACCCTACAGAGCACATACACCATAAACATGAGCACTCCCTAGAGTAGAGGTTCCCAACTGCAGTCCCGGAGGGCCAAACACCCTTCAGGATTTCATGCTGTCCCTAATAAATATGCATGAGATGCATTGGTATGCAGTGCCTCCATTGTATGCAAATGTATCTAATGCATATTCATTAGGGACAGCCTGAAAACCTGAATTGTGCTTCTCCCACCAGGACCGGAGTTGGGAACCTCTGCCCTAGAACATCGGCCAACAGGGGCATGAACACCCACAGACTCCACTATCCAAAGCCTCATGGAGAGTCAGGCTGTTGGGCCCTGCGCGGAGCAGCAGCTACCAATACTAGCACCTACATACCTCAGCAATGCCTGCACTGTGCCCAGGACTGGTGTGGTGGCCAGGGCTGCCAACCACCTCTATCTTTGCACAATGCTGATATAGGTGTGGGAGTGTGTGTATGTCTACCCAGTGTTTTATGGCTGCCTACACCTTACTGAGCCCCCAGTGCTTGCACTGTCTCCATTGTTAGCCTTCCAATGTGCATAATGAGGAGCAAGGTATTGTGGGTATGGCCCAGACACAGCGGTCTGGGCAGAATGCATCTGCACAGGGGATAGGGCAATGGCTAGGACATTGTAGTGCCCAACCACCACCTGCACGGACAGGGTGGCCACAGCATGTCATGCTGGGGGGGGGGGGGTCCTTCTCACCCTGACTGAGCAGTGACCATTGCATGACTAGGTTCCCCCATAGTGCTATACAGTATTTCTTTCAAGTGATATCTTTGAGTTCCCTTTCCTGGGGCCCAATTGCTGACATACCTGCTTGGTGTGTGTGCTCATGTCCCATTTTGGGGTGCACACAGTTTCTTTTAGAACATGCACTATATACTAGCTAGCAGACTGTCTGCAGTTAGCATGTGTATGTCTGGAACACTGTGCAGTGAGTGGAGACTGAGTGTGCCCTCTGCTGGTGAATGCCAGATAGTGGGGGGGGGCAGCTGAGCTTTTCTGGGCCTACTGCCAGTGCCCTATGAGATGCGTACAGCTCTGCATTAACTGCCCTTAGGGTGACTATTCCCCAGCAGGGCTGGGGTTGATGGTCCCCTCTACTGCCACCATTGCAGAGATGTAGAATGTGCATCTGTTGGTGGGAGATCCTGTCCTCGACCCTGCCCACAGAGGGCGGGTTGAGTGGTGCTACATAATCCACTTCTGGGTCCAGACACCACCCTTCTCTTATAACATGTAACCATGGCAACCACACAGGATATGCACTATTCGGGGTGCACCATAGTCCACAAGGGCTAGAAGTGACTGGGAAATACAGATGGACACAGGTGTATCCTAGGTGTGATTGCAAGGACTACCTATCAATCACACACTGGCGGGGACCTGCAGCAAAACCTATCTCAGCCATGCCAGGTGCTGGGCGCCCCACCTCACCCTCAGGGTGAGCACAGGAACCGCACAATGTCACGGTCTGTAGCTACTCTGTGCCAGTAACACACACGGTCAGTTCCCCCTACCAGGCCGGGGAGCTATAGAGGCGCATACCCCATCTTGTGATCAGATGTAGGCTGCTTATCAGCATGTGCTGTGCATCATGGGTACGGGTGGGTTTACCCTATCCTGATAACCACAGCAGACAGTTTGTGTGGTGACCTGCAGTCTTTCTGTAGCCAGCCAGCAGTGTGTTAGACACTATAGAGCTGTAGCCCACTGGTTACTTCAGTGACTGCCAAGGCAGGGGTTGTGGGTTTGATCCCACAATGGTGAAATTTAACAAGGCTGTCTGAGGCTTTTCCTTTTGATTTAAATCAGTGCTGCCAGCAGAAACACCCTCACAGTGCCATAGCCTAAGGTGCCTCATAAAGCGCCCTATAACGTGCCCTATAGGGCACATTAGAAGGTGCCTTGGCGGACAGGGCACTTTATAATGTGCCCTATGCAGTGCCTTCTAGGGCATCTTATGTGGCACCTTAGGTTATGGCACTATGAGGGTGTTTTGCTGGCAGCACTGATTTAAATTAAAAGAGGGAAATGCCTCAGACAGCAGTGATTTACATTACAGAAAGGAAATGCCTCAGACAGCCTTCTTACATAACACTACTACAGGATCAAACCCAAGACCTCTGCCTCCACAGTCATTGCACTAACCAGTGGGCTATATCTTTATAGCTTCTTACACTGTGCTGGCATGAACTTAGGGTTAACGCGAATTAACATGCTACGGCGCCCACTATCGTGCGATACAGATTCTTGCTACCTTGCTGCCGGACCGCCCACTACCTTTTATGGCATTCTTCACATTAACGCTGCAACTAGCACCAGTAACATTAAGACAGTTTAGTAAACATACCCCTAAGTGTCCCAGATCTGGTAACCTCACGATTATAGCCAGTCTCCACATAGAATCCGGGTCCAGCTACTGTACAGAAATTGAATTATAGCAAAATTCCACTAAGCATATTTCCATACAGCGAGGGAATACTGTATGTGTTTGTGTGTAAGCATACAAGAAAGGGTTAAGTGTAACTGTGTAATATAGAAGCTAAAATGTTGCTTAACTTTTTTTTTTTTTAAGTGCCATCAAGTCAGTGTTAGCTTATAGTGACCCAGCTACCTCAGGAATTTCTTGGCAATGCATCACCTGAAGTAGATTGCCAGCCTTTTCTTTGGAGGCAATGGAGAGTAAAGTGACTTGTCCAGGGTCACAAGGAGTGCCAGTGGGAATTGAACCCTTGATCTTCTGGGTAGGAGGCAGTTGTTCTAACCACTAGGCTACCCCTCATTCTTATGTAGTAAGTATGTACATACATTACTACAAAGTTCTAAGGGAAACGACGTGCATTACTCCACATTTACACCCTGCTCTTTTTGTATGCAGTTATTTCCTGGTTTATTTCATGCACGTGCAAGGTGTTTTTTATATAGTACGTACAAAAGTTCAAACTCCGCCCCAGCATGCCCACAGGAATGTCCCCATTCAGGTCAGATAAACCTATGTGCATGTAGTCTGGGTGATTTTACCAAATGCTATTTCTGCATAGAAACACATACATTTTACCATATGGTAACTGGCAGCAGTGAACGATCATGCACCTGCATGCAAGCTACGTATAGTAATCGGCCATTGTGCATTGGGGTAAAGAGTGACCAGGTTAGGGGCACAGTGTGGCATGGAGAACATATTGCTACTAGTGAAAGGACAGTTGCCGTGTGCTCAGTGGTAAACAACATGAGTGCACATAACATTATCTCTATGGATGTCATTAGGTGATCTGGCATTTATTGTGCCACGTGTTAGAGTTTGCAATCATGCGCTAACTGCCACAGATTTTGTGGGCATGCCCCCAACAGCACACAGCAGGTACCCTTACCGCATGTTTGCATTGCCACTAAGTGCATGTCTCTAGTAAAAAAGGCCTTTATGTGTGTTGTTTTGGCTAGAAAGCAGACTCAAATCTTCGCACATATTTTTTCCTTGGGCAGTTTTCACAGGGAGGATAGTGCCATCCTTTCCATTTGAGAATCAGTGATAAAATCCATAGGTAAAGGTAACGCAGACTTTGTACAAAGTTGCCTACAAAATTGTGAATATTGTTCCAGTAGTTATGGTGCCTTTATATAATATATAGATATAGATATAAGCCTTGGGCCCTCTGTTCCCTCTACATTTTGCCAAGTGATCTTGGAATACCAAATTCATTAGGCCTTATATTTTAAGAAGTGTGGAGTGAGAGGGTAGGAAAGATATGTAAAGGGAAAAGGTGGGTTTAGGTGAACATAACACAAAGAGAGAAAGAAAAAAGCACAAGGAATTTCAAACCTTCAAGTGAATATGTGCAGTACAATAAGAAACAGACAAATTAATATTTTGAAAAAGACAGGTAGAATATTCCTACATCTTTTTTCTCTAACCTTGGCATATTCCCAAGTTCTCTTATGATAATAGTGAAGGTCATAAGGGAAATTTAGCTATTTTTAAAATAAATATGATATGTTCTCCGCAATCTTCAAGAAAATGCCAACATAAGCAGAGCAGACCTTCCCTGGGGGCAGACGGGCAATGAATTAAAGTTTCCTCAGACTCCCCTTACAGTGTCACCCAGATATTAGATTAGCAGCTGCTGAAATGAGCCTTGAGACTTTCCAAGGTGGCGAACAGATTACCAATGGCCCTCTGTGATAACTTGTAATTAATTTATTTTATTTGCTGAGAACAAGTCAGACAAATGCTGGTGTGTGTGCACGCATGCTTGTGTGCTATGCTCTGATATATCTGAAAGGCTTTATGATCTGTAGAAGCAGACCCGGGAAATCCTCTGGTTCTTCATTCCTTATTGATGTCAATGTGCTCACCTCTTCTCCCGTGAGCTACGATTTCCCAGAATAAATGAAACCTCCTAATTCTCTTGTTTGTTCGGTTTGTTTATCTTGAATAGATTGCAAGCTCAGTTGAAAAGGGACTTTCTCTTTTATGTATATGTGTACAGTGTTGCACACAAGTATTGTAGTACTATAAAAATTATTAGTAGATTTGGCAGAGTTGGTACTGATGAAGGATGGTCTTTTCAGTGAATTATTCCCCAAACTGTTACTTTAACATGGTATTTGAATTTGTAAACTGCCTTGTTTTTATTTGAAGGGTGGTATATTTATTTTATTTATTTATTTAATATACCGCTTTATCATTAAATCAAAGCGGTTATCACAGCAAACAATCGGGGGGGGGAGAGTGTGCGACATGCAGTGTGAAACATCTTAGCGAGTGTGGTCGAGGGGTGTGAGTGATTTGATTGCTTTAGGTGCAGATGATCTATGTGCAGCTATGCGAGACAAGTGGGCTATTTACAATTAAGCTATCTACAATTGGGCTATATACAGGTCTAGATACAGTTCGTAAAGGCTTCAGTTTGGCTATGGCGGAGTTTAGTTCAGCTGAGGTCCTTGTAATGGTCCATGAAAAGCTTTGTTTTTAGTAACTTTCTGAAATCTGTGAGGTCCGTGGCAGATCTCAGCTCATCGGGGAGAGCGTTCCACAGGGAGGGTGCCGTCAGGGATAGAGCTCTTCTTGAGGTGTCCTGTCTGGATTTGGTGAATTCTTGTGGGGTGAGGATGAGGTCGGTGGTTCTCCTTCTTCTGGGTCTGGTACATCTGTCCACTTTGATGAGAGGTTGCAGGCTGTCTGCTGAGATGTTCTGTCTTATCTTGAATATGTTGTATACGGGAGCTGATTGGGAGCCAGTGGAGGTGGTATAGGATAGGAGTAATGTGGTCCTGTCCGGAGCGGCCTGTTATTATGTGGGCGGCAGTGTTCTGAGCCATCTGAAGTGGTCAGAGGGCCTGTTTTGGTAACCCTAGGTATATTGGGTTGCAGTAGTCGAGTGTAGGGGTGATGAGTGTTTGACAGACTGTACGGAAGTGGTCCTGACAGAGGATGGGTTTGAGGCGTCTGATGGTTCTCATTTTGAAGTAGGCGGTTTTTGTGGTTCTGGCGATGTGGGCCTGTAAGTTTACATCTTTGTCGAGCGTCACTCCGAGGTATCTCACTTCAGGCTTTACTGTTATTGTGACGTCATTTAGTTTGATGGTGGGTGTCATTGAGAAGGTAGGGTTCCTTGATATGACAAGAGCTTCTGTTTTGTTATGGTTTATGGATAGATTGTTTTCTAAGAGCCAGGTTGTCATTTGCTGGAGACAATTGGCTAGGTTGGAGTAGTCAGGGGTGTCCAAGTCTATTGGGGTGAATATCATTATGTCATCAGCGTAGATGGTGTATTGGATCTTGCGGTTCTTGATGATGGAGCAGATTGGTTGTAGGTATATGTTGAATAGCAGGGCGGATAGAGATGAGCCTTGTGGGACGCCCTGGGTGGCTTTCAGGGCCGGGAGGTGTCTGCGCGGCATTTGACTTGTAGCTTTCTGTCGGTCAGGTATGATGTGAACCAGTTCAAGGTGGTGCTGTGTATCCCAATCTCTTGTAGTCTCGCTAGCAGAGTCGTGTGGCTCATTGTGTCAAATGCTGCAGCGACGTCTATGAATATCCGGATGACTCCCATTTTGATGTTATCAATAGTCCGGATCAGTTTGTCGAGGAGTTGGATTAGTAGCGTTTCTACCCCGTGGTTTAGTCGGAAGCCATGTTGGTTTGGGTCCAGGGGGGCATGGGTATCGATGTGGTCCTGTAGTTGGTGCTGGACTGCTTTTTCGATGATCTTGGCTAGGAGGGGGAGACTTGAGATGGGTCTATAGGCAGCAGGGTCCGTTTTAGCTAGTGTGGATTTCTTTGGGATGGGGCGTATTGTAGCTAGTTTGAGTGCGCATGGCATGATTCCTGTAGTGAGAGAGGTTATGGTTATTTTGCAGATGTCCTGGATCAGTTCCTTTTTAGCAGCTTTGATCCACGTTACGGGGCATGGATCGGTGGGGGCAGTGCTGGTGTTGAGGGTGGTGATGATGTTTGATATCTGTTCCTTGGTTGGGATGCTGAATTTGTCCCATCTTTGGTTGGGATGAGGGGGCTTGGTGCTGCTGGTTACTTTGTTGACCTTTGCGGGGGCTGTGAATTTTGTTTTGAGGTGGTCTGCGAAATCTGTGCATCAATTTGCTGTTTGTTTCTATTCTGGGGTTTGTTGGTGAGGGTCTTTACTATGTTGAAGAGTTTGTGGGGGTTGTTGGTAGATTTCATGATGAGGTTTGTGTGGTAATCCTTCTTGTGTTGGTTGATGAGTTTGTTATATTCCTCTTGTTTTGAATGGTATAAGTCCTGTAAGGGGTTTGATTTGGAGCGTCTCCATCGATGTTTGAGTCTTCTTAGTGCTCTCTTTGCATTGCGTATTTCCTTAGAGTACCAAGGAGTGGAGCCGGGTCTATTTTTGTGTGGTTTCCTTGTGTTGGAGGTGGTGGGTCTGGTGGCGTTTGAGATGGTGTTGTTCCAGTTTTCTATTTGTTCGTTTATGTCCTCAGGGCTGTTGATGAGGAAGGGTAGGGTGTCTTGTAGGAATTGATCTTTATTGAAGCTTCTGAATCTTGTCGTGGGTGGTTTGTCTTGGAGGTTGTTGCATTTTGCCGCTTGTATCTGGATTTGCAGTAGGTGGTGGTCCAACCAGGGTACTGGTGTAACTGATGGTTCTGCGATGGATTTGCTGTCCATTAGGTTGTTGGGGGAGAATATGAGGCCAATTCTGTGTGTGGGTGTATTGATCATCTGGGTGAACTGTAGTGAGTTCATCGCTGCAAGGAAGGCTTCTGCGTCCTTGTTATTTGTGGATTTGAGGTTGAAGTCACCGAGTACAAGCAGAGGTTTGTGGAGGTTGTTGACTGTACATATGGCTTCCAGTATTGTAGATAGATCTTCTGATGGTGCATTCGGTGCTCTGTAGGTGAGGCAAAGTGCGAGGTTCCTGTTTTCAATGATGATTGTGTTGCAGTGACTTGTAGATGTAGAGGATCTGGCTTTGAGGTTTAGGTTGTTTCGTGCGATGATCAGGACTCCTCCTCCTCTTCTTTGTGTGCCTGGGCAGTTGTATGCTGTGTTGGTGGGGGGAATTGGTTGAGTAGCACGTTGTCTGTGGGGGTGAGCAAAGTTTCAGTGATGCAGAGTATGTCTGTTTGCTGTTGTTCCATGTGGTCAGCAATGGAATTGATCTTGTTTCGGACTGACCTGGCATTGATGAGTTCTATGGAAATTTTCTGTGTGTAGTTTGGGGTATCTCGAGCCTTGTGAGTGGGTGTATGGGTGCTGTTTTTGAGGTTTCTTTGTTTGCTCGGTTTGTGACTCTGGTGTTGGATCTGAGAGGGTACATAGTGGTGGGTGTAGGGTGATTGCTGTGGCGGGGGTGTCCATAGTGTGTAGGGGGTGTTAATGGATGTGTGCGTGTGGTGTGGGATGAGGTGTGTGAGTAGGAGGATGATAGGGAGGTACAGTGTTGTTGCCATGTTGGTTTACCTTGCCATTTTCTTTTCGTTCTCCTTGGTTTGATTGCAGCTGATGTGTAGTGAGTATTCATGCCTGTCATTGTGCTTGTCGTTGTGCCGCGCCTAAGGGTCACGCCAAAGGGCCCTCTGGCGAGGCCCTCAGGCGCGGGCCCGCCAGGCGTAGGCGTGCCAGTCAGTGGCGCCTCTTTTAAAGCCATCTCCCACTGCCCCGATTGGGCAGGAGCTTCTGAGCGGGATGATTTCCCGCTCAGGCGCTCTACCCTGATCGGGGGAGCTGAGCCCGAGGTGTGTTGGCCGGAGGGAGGTGAGCGAAAGTGAAATAAACATAAATATAAACATATCAAAGGAAAGAGTCTGCTGAGTCAAAGCAATTATTCTGTCATGGAGATCCCTTGCTTCATTTCATGCATCTGAGCATATAAACATGGCTATAGAAGGGGGATGCTTTACAATGGGAACGATAGGAAGTTGAGAAATAGTGGAGGTTTACAGAGAGACATTTTAGAAAGGCCTTTTATATGGTGGGAGGGATGTGCATGTGAAAATCTCTACAAATCTATGTCAACCTTAGAAGAGGCTGTGCACGTGTGAAGTTAATATAAAATCGATCCCTCAAGATACGCGTGAATATTAACAGTGAAAGCCTGTGGAATGTTAATAATGAAAGCTCATGGAATGTTAACAGTGAAAGCCTGTGGAATGTTAATAGTGAAAGCCCATGGAATGTTAACAGTGAAAGCCCGTGGAATATTAACAGTGAAAGCCTGTGGAATGTTAACAGTGAGAGCCCGTAGAATCTTAAAAGTGAAAGCCTGTGGAATGTTAACAGTGAAAGCCCGTGGAATGTTAACAGTGAAAGCCCGTGGAATCTTAACAGTGAAAGCTTACAGAATGTTAACAGTGAAAGCCTGTGGAATGTTAACAGTGAGAGCCCGTAGAATCTTAACAGTGAATGTTTGTGGAATGTTAACAGTGAAAGCCCGTGGAATGTTAACAGTGAAAGCCCGTGGAATCTTAACAGTGAAAGCTTACAGAATGTTAACAGTGAAAGCCCGTGGAATGTTAACAGTGAAAGCCTGTGGAATGTTAACAATGAAAGCCCGTGGCATGTTAACAGTGAAAGCCCGTGGAATGTTAACAGTGAAAGCCTGTGGAATGGAGGAAGCACAGATATGCACAGGGATCTGTGTCCATGTGTATCTAGAGGAGCCATTTCACAAATATAAATGTGGGAAATATCAATGAAGGAAAGCCTGGAACGTGCATGTTTACGTGCCAGCATTTCAAGAGGCACCTATGCAAAGGGCAGCATTTACACATCAATCTGCCATTTTGCAAACAGAGATGTATTTATTTATTTATTTATGTCTCTTCTATACCGCGCTATTCATATCAGTGCGGTGTACATTCAACAGAACCTTATACATGCAGACGGACCGCATTGTATTTACAGTGAACAGGAACTAAAACTTGGACATAACTGGGGTAACTTTCTACAAATTATTTACACTAATGGCTATATTTTCCAACTATAGTCTATTTGGGACTGGACAGGTGGGACTGGCTGCCCCTTTTCGTGCTTGGTGTGTTATTGGAGGGGTCAAGGTGACTGGTGAGAGTGCTTGCTGCCTGATTTCTACAGCTGATTTCTGGGTAGTGTCTTACGAACAGCTGATGCTTCAGTGCCTTCCTGAATTGAGTCAGATTAGTGATGACTCTCATGTCTGTGGGGAGGGCATTCCAAACTCTAGGAGCATAGATCATGAAGGCCCTGTTAGATGTTGCCTTTGTGCATTTCGTTGTTTCTTTTGGGATTATCAGGGTGTTCACCGCTGTGGATCTTCTGATTCTGTTAGGGGGTGTAATGTGGATCAACTCAGTGATGGATGTGGGGGGCTGATTGTTTAAGGCTTTGAAGGTCATAACTAAGATCTTGTAATGAAGTCTGGCATGTATAGGTAAACAGTGGAGTTTCTTCAGAATTGGTGTGATGTGGTCCATCCTTGATACTCTGTATAGAACTCTTGCAGCTGCATTCATTGCAAGCTGGAGTGGCTTTAGCGTTGCTTGCGGGAGGCCATATAGGATTGCGTTAGCGTAATCGAAGTGTGGGATTACTAGGGCTTGATAGATTGTTCGAAAGTCGGTGGGGGTCAAGTAGTGTTCGTAGAAGCCATAGTGTCCGTATTTTATGGTATATTGACTTTACTGTGTTTCTTATATGGGTTTTCATGTATACCTGATCTTAGTCACCTACAGAGACCTCTGTTCTTGTCTCATGTCAAGATGGAGGTGGAAATAGCTATTAGGAAATTAAGAGGGATATCCCGAAATAATAAATTTTCCAATATCTATTTGTGCCAGGTAAAAGTAAAGTGTGCCTTCGAATCAATGCAGACTACTGGCAACCCAGTAGCCCTGGGTTTTCTTGGCAGTGTGACCAGAAGTAGACTGCTAGGCCTTTCTTCTGAGGCAATAGAGGGTTAAATGACTTGCCCAAGATCACAAGGAGTGCCAGTGGGAATCAAACCCTGGTCTCTTTGTTACTAAACCAGTGCCCTAACCACTAGGAAGCAGGTGTAAATCTGGATGTGGGCACTGTCAGGCTTATGCATACATACATGAAACGGAGGATACATATGTAGAGTTTTATTCCACCCAGACCATACCCCCAACACACCCCTGTGCACTTTTGACATAGTATGATTATCCACGTGTAAATCAGTCCATTTCTAAAATGGCCATTGACACGTGGGTGTGATTTACATATATATATATATGGCTGATTATACATGTGTGAATTTTGAATAGGGCCTTTAAAAAAACCCTTAAGGCTTGCAGCATAAGTATGGAATTCCACTTGCTATGTTCTTTTTATTTACCAAAATGTTTCTGCTGATCTGCTGGAGCTCTTGTTTAAGCAGGAAAACACAAGAAGCAAGAGTCGTAGATTGGTGGAACAGGTTCATTAGGACCCCTACGCGTTTCGGCCGTAGCTTTCTTCAGGGAGCACACAGCTAGACAGTTAAATATTTTAATATAAAAATAAAAAATTTTAATATAAAAATATGAAATAACATGTAACTTATTAAAACCATAAAAATATTAAAAACATATAATGTGAACAAATAAAATCATCAAGGCACTACATGTGAACGAACCAATGCTCATAAAAAATGCTCATAAAAAAGTATAAAATAAATGAATAACATATATATTATAAAATAGTACAAAAACAGAATAAAAAGTAAAAATCCAAACGCAGAGTGGGGTAACATAGGTGAAATCTGCTTAAGTTGTACATTAAAATTATGTATCAAAAACTGGCTACATGATACTCACAAAGTAGAAGTATGACTGTTAAATGGACGTTCTTTAAATATGATGTAATAAATAAAACGTCATATACTAAAACCAATTAAGCCAAACACAAGAGAGGGGGGGAGAAGGAAGAGGGGGGGGAGGGGGAGAAAAAGGGGAGGGAGGATTGGAGGGAAGGGGAGGGGGAGAGGGAGAGAGGGAGGGGGGGAGGAAGGGAAGAAGAAGGGGAGGAGGGGGGAGGGGAAGGGGAGGAGGGGGAAGAGAGAGGAAAGGGGGAGGGGGAAGGGGGAGGGAGGGGAAAGGGGGGAGAGAGGGGGGGAAGGGAGCGGGAGAAGGGGAGAGGAGGAGGGGGAGGGGGAGGAGGAGAGGGGGGGAGAGTGAAAAAATATTTTCTTTTATGTATCTTAAATAGTTTACCCTGTAGCTTTATTGCATGTCCCCTAGTCTTTCTATATTCTGATAATGTAAACAATCGATCTACGTTTACCTGTTCCACTACGTTCATTAATTTATAGACTTCTATCATATCTCCCCTGGGCCGTCTCTTTTCCAGGATAAAGAGCACTAACCTTTTTAGCCTTTCTTCATAGGAGTATCCTTCCATCCCCTTTACCATTTTGGTGACTCTTCTCTGAACCTTTTCTAATAACGCTATATCCTTTTTAAGATACGGTGACCAGAATTGCACACAATATTCAAGGTGCGGTCTCACCATGGAACAATATAGAGGCATTATAATATCCTTTGTTTTATTTTCCATTACTTTCCTTATGATATCTAGCATTCTATTTGCTCTCTTGGCTGCCGCTGCAAACTGGGCCGAGGGTTTTAACATGGTATCCACAATGACGCCTAAATCTTTTTCCTGGGTGGTGGTTCCTAATGTGGAACCTTGCATCGTGTAACTATAGTGTGGGTTGTTCTTTCCTAGGTGCATAACTTTGCATCTGTCCACATTAAATTTCATCTGCCATTTTGATGCCCAGTCGTCCAATTTATCAAGATCCTCTTGCAATTTTCCACAATTCTCTTGGGTTTTAACAACTTTAAATAGTTTTGTGTCATCTGCAAATTTGATAACCTCACTCGTTATTCCCTTTTCCAGGTCATTTATAAATATGTCAAAAAGCAGCGAACCCAGCAGAGATCCCTGGGGTACACCACTATTCACCTTTCTCCATTGGGAAAATTGGCCATTTAGCCCTACCCTCTGCTTTCTATCTTTTAACCAGTTCCTGATCCACAATAGTACACTGCCTCCTATCCCATGACTCTTTAGTTTTGCCAAAAGTCTCTGAGGAGGGACCTTGTCAAAGGCTTTCTGAAAGTCCAAATACACTGTATCAACCGACTCACCTTTGTCTATCTGTTTATTCACACCTTCAAAAAAACATAACAGATTAGTAAGACAAGATCTTCCTTGTCTAAAGCCATGTTGGCTGTCTCCCTTTAAGCCATGACTATCTACATGTTCAGCAATTTTGTTCTTTATGATGATTTCTACCATTTTTCCCAGTACTGACGTCAGCCTCACCGGTCTGTAGTTTCCCGGATCACCCCTGGAACTATTTTTAAAAATTGGTGTTATGTTCGCCATCCTCCAATCTTCAGGTATTACAGATGATTTTAACTATAGTTCACAGATTACTAATAGCAGGTCTGCAATCTCATATTTCAGTTCTTTCAACATCCTTGGATGTATATCATCCAGCCCAGGTGATTTGCTACTCTTTAGTTTATCAAATAGCTGTAATACATCTTCCCGATGTATCCATATTTCCTTCAATTCTTCCGCACCTTTAAATACCACTTCAGTCATGGGTAACATCCCTACATCTTCCTCAGTAAAGACCAAAGCAAAGAATTTATTGTCTCTCCGCTATCGCCTTGTTGCCTCTTAGTGCCCCTTTAACCCCTCTATCATCTAATGGACCAACTGACTCTCTCATAGGTTTTTTGCTACGAATGTACTTGAAAAAGTCTTTATTACACGTTTTTGCTTCCGCAGCAAGCTTCCTCTCAAATTCTCCCTTTGCCTGCCTTATCAATGCCTTGCATTTAACTTGCCAGTGTTTGTGCTGTTTCAAGGTTTCGTTGTTTGGCTCTTTTTTCCATTTCCTGAAAGATGCTTTTTTGGCAACAACAGCCTCTCTGAACTCACCTTTAAACCATGCTGGCAGTTTATTGGGCTTCCTTCCACTTTTCTTAAAGCGTGGAATACAGCTGGTCTGAGCTTCCAAGATAGTATTTTTCAACAACACCCAAGCCTGATGTAAGTCTTTAACCTTTGCAACTGCTCCTTTTAGTTTTTTCTTAACTATTTTCCTCATTTTATCATAGGGGTATGTTTACTAAACTGCGGCAACGTTAAAGACCACGAGTTAGGTAACATTAATGATCATTAGGTAATGTTAACGCGCGATATGTAACGTTAACGTGCGTTAATGTTACCTAACGATTGTTAATGTTCCCAGCCGCAGTAAACACCGCAAAGGGTGGAGAGAGGGCGGAGAGAAGGGGTCAGTGGGCGGGGAGTGGGCTGGGAGAGGCTCCCTGCACACTAACGCACTGAACTGAAGAGCTGAATACTACCGCAAATGAAAACCTGCCGTTAGATGCACATTTGCAGGAGAGAGAAACCATTTCAGTGTCAGCAATGTACAGCATTGGCAGGGAGCCCAAGAAAAGTGATAGTAGTGCCCCATTTTCAGCAACAGCATAGTGCCCAAGTATGAAAGGCCACTATGGCGATGGTGCAAATGGGGCATAGGGGGCTGCAGGTGGGACATGTAGCGGAGGCAGCTGGGGCACAGGTTGGACTAGTCGGGTGCCTAGGTGGCACATTGGAACATAGAAACCGGAAATCAGCATGACAGCAGCTGACAAAGGCCAAACACAATCCACCTACATCTGCCTGGTCCACCCGACCTAACATCCCCCCAGCCAACCCTCCCCCAAGCAGAAGGGACATACTATTAGTAGGCGATGATGGGGGGATGTGAGGATGCTCATGCATGCCCCCTGCCCCAGACCCCGCTCCCTAGGCAAACACCTACCCACACAGTGGATGGCCTGGGACTGCACACTACCAGCACCGACAGCATCTGGTCATGTCAGCATGGCAGGGGTGTGTGTGCCCATGCTGGAGGGAGTAGTAGCACCTGCCTGCAGTGGACCTAGACCATGCCCTGTACCAGTACATGGTGTGCAGTGCAACATATAAGGTCTGGCTGAGGAAAAGTGCAGGTAGCCTAAGGGACTACCATGCATCTGTGGCAACAGTGTAGTGCAGTACACTTAGCCAGTGTATCCAGAAACAGAGGGTCACAGGTTCAAGTCCTGCAGAGCACATCCTTATATTTTATCCTACAATGCAGATACAACAGCAACATGTGCAAAGCCCAAAGCAGCGGCAAACAGGGGTACAAACACCCACTCACACAGGCTCCACAATCCAAAGATGCATGGATAGTTAGGCTGTTGGCCCCAGCATTGAGCTGCAGTTATCACCAGAGCACTACTACTACCTCCTGCACAGCTTAGCAATGTCGGCACTGTGATCAGAACCAGTGTGGCGGGCAGGGTTGCCAGCCACCCCTATCTTTGCACAATGCTGCAATAGGAGTGTGTGTGTGTGTATGTCTATCCATTGTTCTTTGGCCGCCCACCCCTCTCTGGACCCAAAATGTCCCACTGTTACCAGCGTTAGCCTGAATATGTGCATAATGAGGAGCAAGGTGTTGTGGGTATGGCCCGGACAGGGCAGATTGGCCAGGATGCATCTTCACAGGGTGTGGTGCACTGGCTGGGACACTGTAGTGCCCAACCACCGCCTGCATGGACAGGGTGGCCACAGCATGTCATGCTGGGAGGGCACTCACTCTCATCGAGCACTGACCATGGCATGTCTAGTTCCCACATAGCGCACTATACTATTTGCCTCCAGTGATACTTTTGTGTTCCCAGTGCTGGGGCCCAAATCACTGAGATGCCTGCTTGGTGCATGTAGTTCCTCTGTGAGTATTGTGATAAGGAAGCTTATCATAGCTCAGGAAGGAGCTATAGAAAAGGTGATGTGACTCTGAACAAGCAACCTGTCAGTTCTGGTAGAAATAAGAAAACAGAATTTTCCCATAAAAGACTACCAGTCCCAGAATGCACCAGGTTTCCAACAGCCCTTAGAGGAGCTGAAGTGGGGAAACGTGTGTTCAATCAGGAGGGCTATGAGGTAATCCCTAAGCACTCATCTCAAAGGGCAGGGCCTGATTCAGCACAGCTGCGCTGTGTTAGGGAGGAGCACTCATCTAAGCAGAATAAAGGTAGAGTTTATTCTACAGAGAAGGAGCTTGAGCTTGATCATCTTCATCATCAGGAGGATCATCAGAAGCAGAAGCCCAACCGGACGGACAGAGAGGGAAAGAAACCCTTTGAAAGAAAGAGGAGAAAAGCCTTTGAGAGGTCTAGAAGAGTCCAGAGCAGTACGTATACTGGGAGGCATTCCAAGGGCCAGCATACACCATTGGACTGGGGAAAGCCAGAGGAATGGTGCTGCAGAGCTAGGAATCTCCAGATGGTACCTGTGAGGGAGACGGCTGCACGTGGAAGGCACCCTAAGACCCGTGCCAGAAGGTATGTGAAGAGAGATCCAGTGTCCAGGGATCTGGATTGGAAGGCTGGACATAAGAACTGGACTACATACTGGCCAGGCTATATAGAGAGGAACTCTAACAGCAATGGAAGCTCAGGTATGAACACTGATCTATGCCCTAGCTATAACCTTGAAAGACAGCAGGGAAACAAGTATTCTCCTGAAAGTGCTCCATTGGGAGATTCATCTGTGCCAATCCATGATATTGAACCCATGCTTGTTGAAGAAGAGGAGGTGATAGCAGATGAAGAATCTGTTGACATGGACTGCTCTCTGTCTAAACTCCTTTGGTGATTTTCTGTTACAAAGTACAGCAACCATCACAAAGAAATACAAACTTGTTCTTTAATCTACTCAGAAAAGCTCCTGAGTAGGATTTTTAGCCACGCAGTAGAAAGCAAGCCAGCTAAGGGGTTTCAGCTGGATAACTGCTAGCAATTGAGCCTTACCTAATTGCTTGTGAGCTCTGAGAGAATCACTTCTGAATCTATGTGGGAAGATATAAGAAGTTAACCTGAAAAGAACAGTTTTTTTTCTTTCTTTGTGGATCTTGATTGTTGTTTGATACAGTGCTAAGAGAATATTAGCTAAAGCCTACAGAAAAGACCAGTTTGTTACCAACCAGGTCTTATTTCTTTTGCTTTGATTGCCTGATAAGTTAAAATGTTGTTTTCCTGATTTTGTTTTTTCAAGTTTAACACTGAAAGCAAGTAACCTGATTTGTGTGCTACCAAGCATATCTGTGTTGGAGGAGAAATAACCCCATAAATAAATATCTTATTGGCTTTACCCAAAAGCACAACTAATTATTGTGAGCAGCTGTGTCTGGTGTGAATGAACTGCATTGCCCACAATCCCTTGCAAATCATATAGATATATGCACTTGCCAAGACTGTGAAGATTCTCACCCAGGCAGCCGTCTGACAGTATGCACTATGGACTGGCTAGTGGACTGTCTGCAGTTAGACTGTGTATGGTTGGAACACCTATAAGGTGCAGTCTAACTGTGCTGTCTGCTGGTGACTGGCAGACAGTGGTGTGAGGCAGTTGGGGTTTACCAGACCTAATCCAAACATTGCTGCCGGTCTACCACTGCCCCAGTCACAGTCTACCGGTCTACCACTGCCCCATTGCTGCCGGTCTACCACTGCCCCAGGTATGGCTCTAGCCCACCAACACTGGAGAGCTGTCTTATGCCAGCAGGGTGGAGGTTGCTTTGCTGGGGCTGGGGCTGGGGCACCAGTCCCTTACCTACAAAAAGGGTGATGTGGGCCCTTTGGGGTATGTAGTGTATACCACTTTAACCTTATAAAGACACTGCTACACAAACCTCATGCAGGTCTAGACACCCCTCTGACCTGATAACAGGTGCCCATGTCAGCCAGACCCTAACACAGGGTACACACTAATCTGGGTGGTGTCTGGTCACAGAGGGTCACATGTGACTGCAGGATACAGATGGACACCGAATTACCTTCGGCTGCAATGCAAAGAACACCTGTCACACACTGGTAGTGATGGGGATGTACAGCAGGACCTATCTCTAGTGCCACATATACTGCGGACATAGTGCTGGGCACCCATCCTATCCCTCAAGGTGAACACAGAACCTGCACAATGGCATGGTCTGTAGCTACAATCTGCCAGTATCACGCACTGTCAGTTCATCTTTCCAAGCTGAGGTACCGGAGAGGTGCAGACCCCATTTGGTGATCAGCTGTAGACAGCTATTGAGAATTTATTTTATTTATTTATTTATTAACATTTTTTTATATACCGCACTATTCGTTATCAGCACGGTTTACATGGAACAAGAAACTTCAGACAATTTACATTTATCTGATTTTTACAGTTAACAGGCAAACCAACTTGGATAACAGGATAACAGGATAACAGGAGCAACTATTTACAAAACAACTATTTACATAACAGTGTCATAGAGTCTGAATAGTGTATTGTTAATCTATTGAAGAAGTGTAAAGTGAAGTTGAGACAGGAAAGTTTACGTGGTTGGGTTGACGTTATTGATATTTGTGTGTGACTGTGTTTCTTTGTTCTCCGGGAAGTATTTGAGGAACAGGTGATGTTTCAGGGCCTTCCTGAACTGGATGAGATCAGGGATGGCCCTAATATGTGGTGGAAGGGTGTTCCAGAGTTTTGGGGCACATAGGCTGAAGGCTCTTCTCGATGTTGTGGAGTTGTATCTTATGACTTCCTTTGGTACGCTTAGCATATTTAGTTCTGTGGTTCTTCTTAGTCTATTGGGTATGATTGGTTGAATCATCTCCGATAAGGAGGTGGATGCGAGACCTTTGTATGCTTTAAAGGTAAGGAGCAGTGTTTTGAAAGTGATTCTTGCTTGGATAGGAAGCCAGTGTAGTTGTTTTAGAAGGGGTGTTACATGGTCTCTTTTGGATGCTCCAAAAAGCACTCTCGCTGCACTGTTCAAGGCAAGTTGAAGAGGATTTAATGTAGATTGAGGAAGGCCTTGTAGAATGAGGAATGATAAGAGCCTGGTAAACAGTACGGAAATCGTCTGGGTCAATCAGTTGGCGTAGATGTCTGAGGGAGCGGATCTTGAAATAAATTGCTCTTACTGTGTTGGATATGTGGTTCTTCATGTCAAGGTTTTGATCAAGAGTCACTCCTAGGTATCGGATATGAGGTTTTACTTGCAGCTTAGCATCTTGAACCTCCAGGCATGTAGGTGGTATGAAGTTTGAGTTCCTTGAGATAAAGAGAATGTGCATTGCATCATGGGTACTGGTGGGGTTACCTTATCCTGGCACTCAGAGCAGATGGTTTGTGCGGTGACCTGCAGTCCTTCTGTACCCAGCCATTGCTGTGACATACACCACGGAGGTATGGCCTACTGGTTACTACAATGCCATTCTCGGCAGTGTTCATGGGTTCAATTCCTCATTGTTCCCTCCTCTCATGCCTGTCTTACTCAAATAGTGTGCATGCCTGTAACAGTCATATTTTGCAGGTCTGTGCTGCCAGCCCATAATACCCTCGCCACAATTGCCAACCTTCCCTCGGTCCGTCTATCTGTGTCTGTCAGCTGTGTAGAGTCCTGTCTGCCTGTGCAGGCTGCCACCCCATGTCCTGCACTGCTACCCTTTCCTGCATTGCGCCTCATCGTGCTTGTCTCACCTGTGCCTGATCTTCATGGCACCACCACTCCTCTGTCCACCCATCTTTGTAACTATCCTGCCACCTCCGCCTCCACTGGGGGACACGTATTCCCATCGTCTGCCACCAACTGTCTTTCCAGTACTTTACATTGCCAACACCCTGTGCTGTGGTACAGTTGCCCCCGCCATGTTTGTCATCAGTACTGGCAACCACATGGGATGCCCGCAGATATGGCGGGTCCAGTGGCTCCCAGCTCTCCCTCCTTCACTCACTTGTTCATTGCCTTTCCTGAGTGCTCTATCTAGTGTTAGGGCTACATCTCTCTCTGTTCCTCACAGGTCATGCATGTCATCCTGCGGCACCTTGCAGCCCTTAGGGCACACTAACCTAGGGCACTGTAACCTTGTTTGGCCACCTTAACCTATGGTTCCATAGCCCAGGATGCCTTCTACAGTGCCTTGTCCAGGGGTGCCTACTACGACGCTTAGCCTAAGGAGCCCTATAGGGCGCCTTATAAGGCACCTTACAAGGCACTTTACAAGGCACCTTGTAATGTGTCTTGTAAGGTGCCTTATAAGGCACCTTGTAACGTGCGTTAGTCTACGGCGCCTTGTAACATGCGTTAGCTGATGCTGCTTGCTGTAATGATGTACCGCCCATGCCTTTATATGGGCATCTGTACCTTTACCGCAGAACCTAGCGCGAGTGACATTACTCCAGTTTAGTAAACATACCCCATAATCTCCCTTTCAAAAGTTAAAAGGTAGTACTGTGGATTTCTCCAGGACCAACCAGGAAGTCAGTCCTCACATATGGGTGTCATCGGCACCGATGAAGCCCCAGCGGAGCATTTCCCCAGCTTTCTATGAAAGCCTTTGGGAATGCAGGCACACATGCGCGGTTCCCTTCCCGCCTAAAGGTGCCATCTTACCTCAGTCTCTTTTTTTCCGAGAAGCCCACCGGATGTGTGTCCTGTCATCCCGGATAAAAGTTGATTTTTTTCGACGATTCTCGCTGTTTTTTCTCCTGGTTCGACGCCGGTTCTCCTCCCGCCGGGTTCAGTATGCCGGTATCGAGCCCGATTCTTCTTTTTCGGTTTTTGCCCTTCGTGGCTGGCGTTCGCTCCCTTTTTTCCTTTTTCCCTGGAAGGCCGGTCCTTTGACCTCGCAGGGACTCTTTTTTCCCCGATGGCTTCCAGCGGTTTCAAGAAGTGTGATCGGTGTAAGAGGTTAATGTCTCTCACCGACACACATGACTGCTGCCTTCGGTGCCTCGGTCCTGATCACGACCCTAAGTCGTGTGGACCATGTGGGAAGATGTCTTCCAAGGCACTTCGAAGTCGCCAGAAGCAGAAAGAAAGGCTTTTCTCAGACTCAGCCTCCGGCCGGGCCTGGACCTCGTCTGAGGCCTCGACATCTTGGGATTAAAATCCCGAGCGCCGTCGAAGCTCCTCGGACAGGGGGTCCCCCGACCGGGAACGCAAGAGGAAGAAGCGGCTCGCGAGGGCGTCGGAGGAGGAGGTCCCTGGCTCCTCGAGGGCCAGGTCTAAGACCCCCGACCGTCGCCCTGGGCCCGTGGAACAGGAGAAGCCTGCCAAAGTTCCTCGCGTGGAGCCGGAGTCTGCTGGACTCGTAAGCCCCGTAGTCCTTGAGGACTCTCTTCCCAGAGAGCCGCCGCCGGGGCCCAAGTCGGTGGCTGCTGCGTCTCCCGAGCTGAGTCTCAGGATGACAGCCTTGGAGAGCAGACTGTCTGCCTTCATGGAGCAGCAGCGGGCACTGATGGCCAGCCTGTCTGGCGCATCTGCCCCGACCACCGGGACATCGACTTTGAAGTCGACCCCGGAGACTGAGCCGATACTCGAGTCCATCATGGCTCGAAGTCGACCTCGGTCGCGGTCTCCCTCGACCTCCCATTCGGGACCGAGGGCATCGACACCGGTGCCTCTGGCGTCGGGGCGGGTGCTCCAGGGCCCCACAGGGTCGGACCCTGACTCCTCTTCGGACGAGTCCACCTGGGAGACGGAGGATGAGGAGTCTCACGATACCTTCAAGACTCGGTGCGTCCCGTCGGACTCACCGCAGTCTGAGCCCCGGAGTAGATCCCCTCCGAAGGATACTCGGTCCTCGGAGTTCATCCAGGATATGGCCACTGCCTTGGCTATTCCGGCGGACCCCGAGGAACAGCCTCGAGCTGAAGAGCTCGAGGCGCTGAAGTATGACTCTCCTCCGAAGGAGGCCTTTACTGTCCCGGTTCCTCCGATGTTGGAATGGCTCCTCTTCCGTATGTGGGAGGCACCGGCCTCGGCGCCGGTTTTAAGCAAGTGAGTCGACTCGATCTATCAACTCAGAAAGAGCCCTGGCTTTCAAAAGTCACAGCTACCACACCATTCCATGGTTGTGGAATCGGCCATGCATCGTCTGAAGAGCCAGAAGATGCACTCTGCGGTGCCCCCTGGCAGGGAGGCCCGAAACCTTGATGGCGTCGGTAGAAAGTGCTTCCAGGGCTCGATGCTTGCTTGTCCTGTCCAGTCTTACCAGCTGTACATGGGCATGTACTTGCGGGACCTGGCCAAGGAGTTGGCCGGGTTCTCTGCTGGACTCTCCGGGGAACCCTTGCAGTGATTCAAGTCCTTGTCCTCGGGGATTCGGGACTGCTCGAAGTTCATGTCCCGCGCCGCCTACAATGGCTTCGAGGCTTCGGCCCGAGTTGCGGCAGCCGGCATCGCGGCTCGACGCCAGGCATGGCTGCAGTCGTCGGACCTCGAGCCATGGGTTCAGGACAAGTTGGTCAATGTCCCTTGCCGAGGTGAGAACCTTTTTGGCAAGCCCATGACCGAGAAGGCCGCTCAGCTTGAAACAGTGCACCTTACACGGACAAGGCTGTCTAGGAAGACCTCTGCCCCTTCTCATAAAAAGAAGGGCTCGGGTAAAAAGCCCTTTTACCCGAGGAAGGGCACTACCTACAAACAGTACCCTCAATATCAGGCTGCCCAAGCTGCACCCCAGGGTCAGCAAGCCAAGGGGCAGGGTAATGGGCCCCGTAGGCAGAGGACCCCCAAGCCTCCGGCCCCTGCTCCCACTCAGCCGGGTGGGGGTTTTTGACTCCTTGAGCGTAGCTTCTCCATCCCTGCTCCCCGAACCCTGCACAGGAGGTTGCCTCGCCCTCTTTGCCCACCAGTGGCCCCTCATCACCGGGGACAGTTGGGTGTTGGACATAGTCCACAGGGGCTATGCACTGCATTTTCACCAACTGCCTCCTCCTTACTTTCCAGGGGAGCCCCCGAGGCCTCCCCTGCACACAGACCTTCTCCTTCAAGAGCTTCAAGGTCTGTTGGGGGACAGGGCGGTGAAGCCTGTGCCTCCCCACTTGCAAGGTCACGGATTCTACTCCAGGTATTTCCTGGTTCCCAAAAGAACCAGTGGCCTTCAACCCATTCTGGACTTCCGGAACCTCAACAAGTTCCTAGAGAAAGAAAGGTTCAAGATGCTTACTCTTGGAGCACTTCTGCCCTACCTCCAGCAGGGAGATTGGCTATGCTCCTTAGATCTAAAGGATGCATATACCCACATACTCATTCATCCAGACCACAGAAAGTACCTCAGGTTCATTGTGGGAGGAAACCATTATCAGTACAGAGTACTGCCTTTTGGCCTCACTTCCGCTCCCAGAGTCTTTACCAAATGCCTAGCAGTGGTGGCAGCCTACCTGAGGAATCAGGGAATCTTTGTCTTCCCCTATCTGGACGACTGGCTCATCAGGGGTCAGACGTGCCAGGAGGCCAGACAAGCCACCCTCAGAACTATTGCTCTTCTTCAAAGCCTGGGGTTTGTAATAAACTTCGCAAAGTCCGCTTTGCTCCCCTCCCAGAACTTGGAGTTCATAGGGGCAAGGCTAGACTCTCTGCTGGCAAAGGCTTTCTTACCAGAAGACAGAGCACAAAGATTAATAGCCTTGGCAAACCAGTTTCTCAGCAGGTCACTAGTCTCCGCCAGACTCTGCCTGAGGCTTCTAGGCCACATGGCTTCGACAGTACATGTGACCTCCAATGCCAGGCTCCATATGAGCACTCACAAAACAGATTATAGCCCACTCTTCTACCAGCAGAATATGGGAGTAGCGATGGGCGCTACATGTGCCCCTAGTATAGCCAATTTTTACATGGGGTTCTTCGAGGAACGATGGGTAACCCCCTCACAGTACGTTTCTCAGATAGCTATCTGGAAACGATATATAGACGATATTTTTTTACTGTGGAGAGGTTCAGAGGAGTCACTGGTTGCTTTTATAGGATGGTTAAATACCTGCGATAGTAACATTACATTTACATACACATATCATAAAACTACCCTGACTTATCTGGATGTCCAAGTGTCTAAGGGCGTTAATTTATGGGAAACATCGATATATCAAAAATCCACAGATAGAGTCACCTATCTTCATTATGAGAGTATGCATCCGCGACGGCTAAAGGAGGGTTTACCCTTTTCCCAATTTTTGCGGTGTCGCAGAAACTGTTCGAATAGACAGGATTTTAAGATCAAGTCAAATCAGATGCTAAAAGATTTTGAGACAAGGGGCTATCCTAAAAAACTTCTGAAAAAAGCTCAGGCTCGTGCTCTATACAATCATAGAGCAGCACTGCTGACAATAAAACCCCCTAATCCCTCATTAGAAATAGATGACGGTAAGATCAATTTTGTTTCCAAGTTTTCGCCGTTTAGCTTTGATATTCAAAAAATATTTAAAAAGCACAGTAATATTTTATCAGTGGTCCCAGGACTGCAGGACAAAAAGGTGCGTTGCGTGTGGCAACGTCACCGAAATTTAAAAGAATGGTTGAGTCCTGCAAAGTTGCCGGAACCTAGACAGACTCGACAAGAACAGAGTCAGATTGGGCATAGGCCTTGTGGTGATTGTGATATTTGTGTGATCACTATGACGGCTTCTTCTTTTGAACATCATGACATAGTTTTTTCTTTAAGGGGAGCGACTACTTGCGATTCTTCCAATGTGGTATATGTCATTGAATGCCCATGCGGGTTATGTTACATCGGTAAGACGATCAGACCCTTTAAAGTGAGAATGCGGGAACATCGTAGCCGCTTAAAGTGTAAAGTTGAGACAGCGCCATTAGTGACACATTGTATAACTAAAAATCATAGTTTTGAACAGTTACGCTGTTTATGTTTATTGCAGATTAACAGCGGGAGGGAAGGTAAAACATTGGATAAACTTTTGATTTTACAAGAACAACGCTTGATCTATAAGTTTAACACATTAGAGCCACAGGGATTGAACAATGTCATAGAATGGGCGGCGTGTGTGTAAGGGTTTTAAAAGGAAGAGTGTCTAGATATCAGATTTCTTATAACTATAGGTTAGAAGTAAACGAGGAACAGCTGATTTGTTAGAGCCTGATTGAGTGAGCGGTCTTTAAAAATGGTGTCCTAGCACTAGTTGACATGCGCGGCGTCTCAAGTTCGAAGGAATAGTAATCGGAGGTTTGGAAACTTTCAGTCTATGGTCAAACGACGTGGGCAGCATTTAGTGGTGAGTCCTGTTTTTGTGATTTATATAAGAGATTTTAATTAGGGATTTAGAATAGGAAGGGCTGGAGAGTAAAATTGTTGTATTTTGTTTTTTGGTTTTTAGATTTTGGTATGGTCCCCTGAGGAAACAGAACTGTGAAACGTCTAATGGTACCGGGGATTGACGTTGGGATCAGAAGTACTATGACACAGTAGCGAATCAGGACTAAAAGGATAAGACCGTTTGGTTTAGAAGAGCATTTACAAGCTAAAAGATAAGCGATTAGTCCCGAGATGATATAGCCACAGTGTCTTGTGTATATTCAAGAAAGAAAAAGAAAAATTGAGGTCGTTGATGTAAATGAGTAAAAAACCCTCTGTCAACAGCAGTCCACAAGGTTTTACAAAAGTTTTTTACTGAGACCTCGTGAGCCATTTACAATAGTGTTGGTGGTAATTTAAGCCTTCAGTTCATTTACAGTGAGCGACTTCTTTATATAATCTTAGGCTCCATATGAGGCCTGCACAGTGGTGCCTTCAGACTCAGTGGTCACAGGCCACAGGCAGCCTCAGGATAAGGGTGTCCAGACAATTTCTGACCTCCCTCAACTGGTGGCTGCACCCACTCAATCTACTAAAGGGGGTGCCTTTTCAGATTCCAGAGTGCTCGGTGGTACTGACCACAGACGCCTCCCTGCAGGGCTGGGGAGCTCATTGTCTAGGCAAGTGCACCCAGGGCCTGTGGTCTCCTTGGGAAGCTGCACAGCAGATCAATCTCCTAGAGCTCAGAGCTATTCGATTAGCACTCAAAGCATTCTCTACTACCCTGGCTCATCAATCTGTCCTGGTTCAGACAGACAACCAGGTAGCCATGTTTTATGTGAACAAACAGGGTGGGACTGGGTACAGAATCCTTTGTCGGGAGGCTCAGGACCTTTGTTCATTTGCCCTCAAGCACAACATGCTCCTCAAGGCGGTGTACCTTCCAGGCCAGGACAACTACCTGGCCGATAGATTAAGCAGGATTCTGCAGCCCCACGAGTGGCAGCTGCATCCTTCAGTAGTTCAGAAGATCTTCCTAAAATGGGGTCTCCCTTTGGTAGATCTCTTTGCCAGCCCAATGAACAAGCAACTGCCAAAGTTCTGCTCCAGGCAACCGCATCCTCTGAGAATAGCAGCAGATGCTTTTCTGATTCCATGGTCTCAGGGCCTCCTGTATGCGTTTCCTCCCACGCCCTTGGTGGCCCGGACTCTCTTCAAAATTCTTCAGGACAAGGCCTCGGTCCTGCTGGTGGCTCCCAGGTGGCAGAGACAGCCTTGGTTTCCTCTTCTGCTTCAACTGGCGGTGGATCCCCCACTGCCTCTGGGGTTGCAACCCGACCTTCTCTCACAGGAGCAGGGTTCCCTTCTGCACCCCAATCTCAAATCTCTCAATTTGATGGCCTGGAGGCTGCAAGGGTAGTTTTGGCTCCCTGGGGCCTACCTGAGGAGGTTGTCCTAGCCTCTAGGAAACAGTCCACTAGGAAAACATATGCTCTCAAATGGAAAAGGTTTTCTGTGTGGTGTCAGCTGCGTACAGAGGATCCTTTCTCCTGTACTGTGCCAGTACTGCTTCAGTACTTACTGCACTTATCAAATCAGGGACTAAAGTCCAATTCTGTTCGGGTCCACCTCTCAGCTCTAGCAGCTCACCACTCACTGGTGGAGGGACATTCTCTGTCAGGTCACCCCTTGGTGTCCCGCTTTCTCAGGGGCTTGCTTCTGCTCAAGCCTCCAATCCGTCCTCCTGCCCCTGAGTGGGAGTTGAATGTGGTCTTGCAGCAACTGACTCGCCCACCTTTTGAGCCGATGGCTACTTGTCCACTACGCTTCCTATCCTGGAAGACACTCTTCCTGATAGCCCTTACCTCAGCTAGGCGAGTGAGTGAGCTTCAGGCCCTGGTCTGTGATAGGCCTTACACCAGGATTTATAGGAACAGGGTAGTCCTCAGGACTCATCCAAAGTTCCTCCCAAAGGTTGTCTCCTCTTTCCACCTCAATCAGGAGGTGGTTCTTCCAACATTCTTCCCTAGGCCTCATGCAAGCGAGGCTGAAGCAGTCCTGCATACCCTGGACTGTAGGAGGGCCTTATCCTTCTACCTTGACCGTACGCAGGGGCAGAGGAGGGCTACTCAGCTCTTCGTATCCTTTGACCCTAATAAGTTGGGGTTGGCTGTGTCCAAGCGTACCTTGTCCATCTGAGTGGCTGACTGTATCACCTGGACTTACAAGGCAGCTGACCTTCCTTTGCAGGGTCGGGTCACGGCCCATCGTGTCAGGGCAATGGCTGTCTCAGTGGATCATCTCCGCTCTGTGCCCTTGGTAGACATCTGCAGGGCTGCAACTTGGTCTTCAAGCCAGACTTTTGCGGCCCATTACTGTCTGGAGAGGGAGTCCTGTAGGGACAGTGCTTTTGGCCAAGCAGTACTGCGGAATCTCTTTGAGGTTTGGACAACTCCTGCCCTCCTGCCCTCTGTTGGGCTACCGGTGGAGGTTGTGTCCTTGAAAAGCCTTTCTTTGCTGCTGAGACTAGAGGGAGTTCTCTTGTTCAGCCTGGGTTCCTCGGTAGCCCAGAGCTAGGGAGTCACCCATATGTGAGGACTGACTTCCTGCTTGGTCCTGGAGAAAGAGTAGTTACTCACCTGTAACAGGTGTTCTCCAGGAGCAGCAGGAATCAGTCCTCACAACCCTCCCTCCTCCCCTTGGAGTTGCAGTTGTACATAGTTTATTTTTTCATTTTTGTGTGCTGTTCTTAGCTATGTCATTTGACTGAGGTAAGATGGCACCTTTAGGCGGGAAGGGAACCGCGCATGCGTGCCTGCATTCCCAAAGGCTTTCATAGAAAGCTGGGGAAATGCTCCGCTGGGGCTTCATCGGCGCCGATGACACCCATATGTGAGGACTAATTCCTGCTGCTCCTGGAGAACACCTGTTTCAGGTGAGTGACTACTCTTTCCTTATGATCCCTCCTCCACTAATTAAAAAAAACACGATCAGGCTATGATCACTATTGCCAAGTGCCCCCAACACCTTTATCTCTTGCACCAGATCTGGTGTTCCACTAAGGACTAGGTCCAATATGGCTTCCCCTCTGGTCGGTTCATGAACCAGCTGCTCCAAGAAGCAGTCATTTATTTCATCTAGGAACTTTATCTCCCTAGCATGTCCTGCCGTGCCACTGACCCATTCGATACCGGGGTAATTGAAATCACCCATTATTACTACTGTGCTGTAACTTTTGTTAGCTTCCTTGATTTCCTTGAGCATTTCATCATCCATTTGTGCATTCTGGCCAGGCGGTCGCTAGTACACCTCTACTGCCATCACCTTCCCCTTTTTACATGGAATTTCAATCCATAGAGATTCTACAGCAAATTTTGTTTCCTGCAAAACTTTAATCCTTTCTGAATCAATGCCCTCTCTAACATAGAGCGCACCCCTCCACCACTTTGATCAGTTCTATCATTACGATATAGTTTGTACCCAGGTATCACAGTGTCCCACTGGTTGTCCTCCTTCCACCATGTCTCTGAGATTCCAGTCATATCTAACCTCTCATTTAGTGCTATATATTCTAACTCTCCCATCTTATTTTTTAGACTTCTAGCATTTGCATACAAGCATTTTAGAGACTGTATTTTATTCATATTAATTTGGCTATTGGTAGGCATGGCTAATTTGGGATCTTTAAGCTCTGCTCCATACGAGGGCATTTGGGCTATTTTACTCTTTTTTGGAACCTCCCTGTTTTTGGTAGTATCCTTCAAGGATACATTCTTCCGAACCATGTGCTCTTGTGCGACTGTCGGCTTTCCCCAATTATCTAGGGGTATGTTTACTAAACAGTGCTAGCATTGCAGCGGTGACGTTATCGCGCGATAACTGACATTATCATGTGATAATGGCGCATTACCGTGCAATAATGTCTCCAGCGGTGTTAAGGTGCACAGAGGGTGGAGTATGGCTCCCCAGAGGGCGGAGATAAGGGGTGAATGGGTGGAGAGTGGCGGGGAGAGGCCCCAGGCACACTAACGCTGTGAAATCAGGGTCTGAAAATTAACACCACTGAAAGCCTTGCGTTAGAGGCACATTTGCAGGAGAGAGAAACCAGTTCAGTCAGCAATGTACAGCAAAGGCAGGGAGACCCAGATAAGTGATAGTAGTGATACATGTTGTGGCAGTCATGCCCCTACCAGGCGGTCGCCTAGTAGGGACGGGAAGCCATCTTGAATTCCTCTTTACCAAGGATTGTAGTTGTGTATAGAGATAACTGAACCAAGTGGTTGTTTCAAAGCACACAGGAATTTTATTAGCTTCCGTGGCAAGCGGGTAACAAATCTTTAAAGCAGTTGTACACTCAAGTCAAAGAAAATAAAGGATAATCTTCTCCCATTAAAGCAAAGCTTACAACCAGTGTTGTAGTAGAATTATTTACACAGGCTTTCTTTTCTTTCCCTTTATGATGCTTCTCAATTCGGTAATCATAAAGCACATGTATTTACAATTCCTAGCTTCTCACTGCTCTCAGGCTTTCATTACTTAGCCACAATGCACATATCACAGTCCATCTCAGAACAAGCTGAAGTCAGGTCACTTTCTTTACCTTCTACCTCCATGCTTTCTGCTGAGCTCTATCTTGGAAAAGTTTGAAAACGCTCGGGCACTTTATGCTTAATGTCCTTTAACAGGTTAAACAGCCTATTCCACTGAATGGCCCCTTCTCCTCTAGGTAGGACTTCAACGGGCTTCTCCTGTTCAGTTTCTCCTGAAAACCCCTTCTTCCTAATCCGGGTTTTCTCAGGCCTAAACCTCTCTTCAGAGTCAGAGCAAGAAACACAGGGTTTTGGCTTTACTGCTTTCTTTCTCCTACCTTGGAGTCTTGTTGCAGCACCTTCCTGGCTGAGGCTTCTATGGCTTGTGACTCTCTCTGCCTCTGAGCTAGACAGGGAATCAGGGTAAGATCTCCACTTCCCTTCCTGGGGCTTCTGCTGCCTGCAGACAGACCCTTCATCAGAGGAGTCTAAGCATTCTTGCTTTAGCCTTCCCAAAGCCAACCTTTTCTCTCTCTCCCTCTTGCCAGTCTGTTTGGTCCTCTGCCTGGAACCTTCTCTGTAGCTTCTTTGGCTGCAGTGCTGGCTGCTCTTGTCTCTGCTGCTGCTCTCTTTGTGGCTGCTTCTCTCTTGGCTGCTTCTGGCTTGGCTGCCTTTCCCTTGGCTGCTTCTCTCAACTTTGTTTGTTTTCCCAAACTTAAACGTTGAGCAGGGCACCTCCCTTCCTGACTCCACCCACTTGTACCTCCTACTCTTACCTGGGGTTGTCATGGAGTCTGGGAGTGGCTTAAACCTAGCTCTACCCTCTTGGTTTCTCTCAGGGATTTTGCCGTGGTGTATGTGTTCTAGTGCACCCATCCCCCGAAAAGAAGAAAAAGTTCTTCTTTCTCTTTTATTTCCATGCTGAGCTGCACTCTCCTTACCACATATCCCCCCCCCCCCCCTTAGACTATTATGGGCTGGCGCCATAACCCGCGAACAGCACGTAATACAAGGTATGGGTTGAGAATCATCACCAACTCTTAGGGCTAGCTGGACATTCCCTATACGCTCCTGCCATAACCTCAACAGATTAACATGATATACCTGTTGCTTTCCCCGTCCAGTATCTACAGCATAAGACACTGGTCCGAGCCGTTTCGCTATTTTGTAAGGGCCTTTCCAGGAATTCTCAAACCTAGAGTTTCCTGCAGCTACCATTACCATAACCTTATCCCCGACCTTTAAGAGACGCGGCCTTGCTCGCCGGTTGTGATAAGTTTTTTGTTTACTCTGACTTCTTTTTAAGTTTTCCTCCGCTACAGTGGCAATCCGCTGTAAGCGATTCTTCAGGTCTGTTAGGAATCTGGGAACCTCTTGTACATCCTCTACCGGTGCTACCCATTGTTCCCTTAGTATATCCAGCACCCCGCGTGGAGTTCTCCCATACATAAGTTCGTATGGTGATGTGCCTGTAGAGGTTTGTCTCCTCTCTCTGCATGCATAAAGCACGAAAGGCAACATTGTATCCCACTCACTCAACCTTCCCTCCAAACTCCTTTTTAACAGGTTCTTTAAGGTTTGATTGAACCTTTCCACTAACCCGTTGGTTTGGGGATGATAAGCTGCTGTGCGGATATGTCTGATCCCAAATGCGTCCCATACCTGAGCTAGGTGACGGGACATGAAATTTGTTCCCCTGTCTGTTAAGACCTCACGAGGGAACCCTATTTCGCAAAATAATCGTATTAGTTCCATAGCTATCAAATGGGCAGACGTGTTTCTTAACGGGATAGCCCACGGAAAACGAGTGGCATGGTCCATTATGACCAAAATGTATTGGTGACCCCGGGGTGTTTTTAGCAAAGGCCCCACTATATCCACCCCTAACCTATGTACCGGTTTATTCATGACAGGGAGAGGAATCAAAGGTACCTCCTCCGGTGGATGGTTACTTGAGACCCTTTGGCAAGCCGGGCACGAGGCGCAGAACCTCGCTGTCTCTGTATATACGCCTGGCCAATAAAACCTAGCAAGGACCTGATCCAGGGTGCTCTGCACACCCTTATGTCCCCCTACTGGGTGATCGTGGGCCAATCTTAAAATGATATTCTTAAAGGAAGAAGGTATCACCAGTTGCCTTCTTAGATCTCCTGTCCGTGGATCTATATTCTCTCTATATAGTAGGTTGCTATCCCATAAAAATCTAGGTAGAGCGTCCGATCCTTTCCGGGCGAACTCAGACGCTCGCACCAAAGCGGGATCTGCTTTTTGCTCATCAGGAAATGAGGGAAACTTCGCTATTAACTCCTCAGGAACCCAGGGCAGCTCCTGACCCGACATTAACTGACCCCTATTCTTGGCCCTGACGCACCTCTCCCGCCACTTTTCGGCCCTTCCTTTCCTGGGGGCATCCTTGGCCGGGGTTATTAAATCCTCATGAAAGGAGGTCCCTGGTATCGGCTCCTCCTGGGAATCTACCTCTTCCTCTGAAGGTTTTGAGCCTGCGCGTGTGGTTACCAGGCCTGTTTCCTCCTGCAGCTGTTGTTCTACCCCCTTCCTGAACTGGGACCAGTCACGGCCCAATATCATAGCGTGTGGGAGTCTAGGTATCACTGCCACTGCTACCTCCCTTCCACTACCTAACCCCTTTATCCTAACACTCTGGAGAGGATAGGTGGAGGCAGCCCCATGGACACATTTGATTTTAACCTGCCCCCTTGAGGACTCTTGTAAGCACTGCCTCTGGGCCTCTATCCTTTTCCACAGCCTGCTGGAAATCATGGACTGGCTGGCCCCTGAGTCTAGTAGAGCTTCTATGGGTATCCCTTCCACCTCTACAGATAGGAGGAATCCCTCACCTATCTCCTTGGGACGCGTGATCACAAAAGCTTTCCTTACTTGACAGTTTCTCTTAAGGTGACCTGGCTCACCACAAGAGAAACATTTTCTCTGCAGGTTATATCTGTCTTCCATGGGTTTATTCATTTCTATCTTATGGCTAGTAAAGGTTGCATTCCTTTCCTGCATTTCTGTACCTGCCCTCTGAAAAATGCCCTCTTTCTTGAGGCTTAACTTCTGGGCCACCAGAAAGCACTCAGCCAATGCAATGGCTTCCTGGGTGTTTTTACAGTTCTGCATTACCAGAAAATTTTGCAACTCTTTAGGTACAGCTTCTGTAAATTGTTCCAGTATCACAGTATCAATAACAGAGTCTATACTGCCATTCTCAGGTACAAGCCATTTATAAACTAAGCTTTTTATTCTATGGTATAAAGCTTGGGGTGTTTCACCCTCCTTCAGTACACATGCTCTCAGAAGCCTCCGATAGACCGAGGGACTTAACCCCATCCGATCTCTTATGGCCTTCTTTACATGCTCATACTCAGCTACCAATGCAACCGGCATTTCCCTGTAGGCTGCTAAAGCCTCCCCACTAAGGGTAATAGCAAACCTCATGGCCCATTGCTCCTTTGGCCATTGAGCCAAAACAGCTATTCTTTCAAAGGCCTCAATGAAATCATCAATATTGTCCTCTCTAGTAAGGCGGCCACATGAGAAAGTTCCAGTACCAGGGCCTTCCCCTCCTGGAAAAACAACCTGTGCACCTGGTACGGCCTGTGCCTTTTGTACAGTCTGTGCCACCTTGGTCGCTTCTTCCTGGGTCCGGATCCACCTCGCCATCACCTCCAGTAGGGGTTGCTGTTGAGCACGAAGCATGGACGCCGCTTGCTCCTGGCTCACTGCCGCCATCTCCCTCTGTTTGGCGAACTGGTCTGCCACCCAGGCTAATATGTCCGCTGTCTCCATCCTGGACTGCAGTTTCTGGGAACACAAACACAGAGAAACCACACAAAGTGCAGCACTTTTTTTTTTTTCTCCCACTTTCTCCTAGTGAGTACCTGGTGGCCCCTTACATCAGAATCCTAGGCTTATCCCCCTTTAGCCTACAGGTTACCTGATTCTGATGCAGGTCTTCGCTTTACCACCAGACAACAGCGCTCCACATCCGACTCCACTCCGGATTTTCCCTCCGCGTTTTCTCTCGGTCCGGTCACTCCGTCCTTCCTGGATCTTCCTCATCCCGAGGTACAAGCTTGGAGACGCACCACTTGACCGCTGGAATGCTGAATCCGAAAAACTACGCCACCTGTGGCGGTCGCGCCCCTACCAGGCGGTCGCCTAGTAGGGACGGGAAGCCATCTTGAATTCCTCCTTACCAAGGATTGTAGTTGTGTATAGAGATAACTGAACCAAGTGGTTGTTTCAAAGCACACAGGAATTTTATTAGCTTCCGTGGCAAGCGGGTAACAAATCTTTAAAGCAGTTGTACACTCAAAGCAAAGAAAATAAAGGATAATCTTCTCCCATTAAAGCAAAGCTTACAACCAGTGTTGTAGTAGAATTATTTACACAGGCTTTCTTTTCTTTTCCCTTTATGATGCTTCTCAATTCGGTAATCATAAAGCACATGTATTTACAATTCCTAGCTTCTCACTGCTCTCAGGCTTTCATTACTTAGCCACAATGCACATATCACAGTCCATCTCAGAACAAGCTGAAGTCAGGTCACTTTCTTTACCTTCTACCTCCATGCTTTCTGCTGAGCTGTATCTTGGAAAAGTTTGAAAACGCTCGGGCACTTTATGCTTAATGTCCTTTAACAGGTTAAACAGCCTATTCCACTGAATGGCCCCTTCTCCTCTAGGTAGGACTTCAACGGGCTTCTCCTGTTCAGTTTCTCCTGAAAACCCCTTCTTCCTAATCCGGGTTTTCTCAGGCCTAAACCTCTCTTCAGAGTCAGAGCAAGAAACATAGGGTTTTGGCTTTACTGCTTTATTTCTCCTACCTTGGAGTCTTGTTGCAGCACCTTCCTGACTGAGGCTTCTATGGCTTGTGACTCTCTCTGCCTCTGAGCTAGACAGGGAATCAGGGTAAGATCTCCACTTCCCTTCCTAGGGCTTCTGCTGCCTGCAGACAGACCCTTCATCAGAGGAGTCTAAGCATTCTTGCTTTAGCCTTCCCAAAGCCAACCTTTTCTCTCTCTCTCTCTTGCCAGTCTGTTTGGTCCTCTGCCTGGAACCTTCTCTGTAGCTTCCTTGGCTGCAGTGCTGGCTGCTCTTGTCTCTGCTGCTGCTCTCTTTGTGGCTGCTTCTCTCTTGGCTGCTTCTGGCTTGGCTGCCTTTCCCTTGGCTGCTTCTCTCAACTTTGTTTGTTTTCCCAAACTTAAACGTTGAGCAGGGCACCTCCCTTCCTGACTCCACCCACTTGTACCTCCTACTCTTACCTGGGGTTGTCATGGAGCCTGGGAGTGGCTTAAACCTAGCTCTACCCTCTTGGTTTCTCTCAGGGATTTTGCCGTGGTGTATGTTGTCACGGGGGTGTTCCCGGACAATAAAGATTACGCCATTATGTCACGACGTTATTGATTAAAGAGACCAGGTGGAGGGAAATAAAGGCTTTTATTCCCTGGTTAACGCAAAGGTCCAACATAAGAGATAATTTAAGAAACAGAAAGTCCTTTGTGTCAAAAGGTACCAATATTTATAATGAATGCTTAACTGTTGCTTCACAGTTAAGGCAGGTTTTCAAATAGTAGAATTCAGTGCAAGAAACATTAATTACATTTCATTCATTCTTCTGTGTTATATGGAACATACAGAGTCTGGAGCTGAGGCAGTGCACCAATCACATTCCATGAGTTCTGGCATAGGTGAGGGAACAGTGTTTGGATAATCAATTTCCATGGACTCTCCTTCACTGTACTCAGTTGAGGAGTATTCACTGTCCCTGTCTATCTCAGCCTTGTAATTTAAAACTCGGGAGTCTGGCTTCCCATAGCCAGGGATTCTCAAGGCTGCTGGTATTTTACTAAACCAATCTGGTTTCTTTTTTCTCACAGAAGGAACACTTGTTTTAGCAGAGCCTTTAGGAGCACAATAATTACAGTCAATGGTTAATGTCTCATACCTTGGTTTAGCTGAGTTGAAATCCACAATGTTTTCTCTTCCAGCCCCTCTCCCTTGGTAGCTGAACTTCTGCCTGCCAGCGTGGGACACAGCTGTGCTTCTAGGCAGTGGAGTAAAACTTATCCTGGATTCTCCTCTCACTCTGGGTAAAAACTCCTGTTGATTATAAACGGGCTTTTCTCTCTGACCTGGTAAAACTTGGCAATAATCCTCCAGAGATAGTAAGCTCTTCTCAGAACCCTTCTCCCTGGTTCTTGGCTTCCGTCTCTCTGTTCTATATCCAGGCAGACTATAAGAACTAGGCGTGGCAGACACTCTCACCTTAGGGCAAGCTCTACCAAACTACCCTTGTGCAACAGGGCCAGTTTGGGCCTTCTGGCTCCCCACCTTGTGAAGTCTGTTTCTCCTCAAGTTCTTCTCAGTCCTTTCTTGATGGCTCCCAGCCTTGCTTCCTTCACAGCCCTCAGGCTTGTCTCCTCGGTAGCTCCCAGGCTTTCCTCCTCGGTAGCTCCCAGGCTTGTCCTCTTGGCTCTCAGCCTTCTCCCTTTGGCTCTCAGCCTTCCTTCTCTCTCTGGAAGCATTCTGCTCTGACTTATAAAGCAAACTGTTTTGAATGACTTCGTGATTCCCTTCCAGCTGCAAGTCATCAGAGTTCCTAGGCTCATTAACTCCCGAATGTCTGTTCCTGCTCCCTCTAGCTGTGCCTGGGGGTAATTGCACCCCTAGTTCCTCAAAAGAAACAGGATTTCTTTTCTTTAAACCAACTTTATCAGTGCCCACATCATGACAATGTGTTCTAGTGCACCCATCCCCCAAAAAGAAGAAAAAGTTCTTCTTTCTCTTTTATTTCCATGCTGAGCTGCACTCTCCTTACCACAATGTGCAGTAACAAAACATGCAAAAACCAGAGAGATAATGACCAGAACCAAAAGAGAAATAGAAAACACCGAGTTGGCCAATAGAAAAAACATTGATAAACGGTAATCAACACTACCCATAAAGAATAAAAAAGGAAGATGTCACTTTTGGAAGGATCAATTCTGATTCCCCCCACAAAGTGAATGGTCCAACATTGATATTGTTGATGAGGGTTTGCTGTGGTGTATATTGGGCAGCTTGCTTATGTGGCTTTCACATGTGCAAAAACAGCAGAGTGACCACGTAGGAAAGGGCACTATGGTGATGGTGTAAATGGGGTACAGGGGGCTGCAGGCGGCACATGCAGTGGGCCAGCTGTGGCATAGGGTGGACTAGGCAGATGCCTAGGTGACACATAGGAATGTAGAAATGGAAAACCAGCAAGACAGCAACTGACCAAGGGCAAACATGTCCACGAGTTTGTGTCCCACAGTGTCCCTGGGGGCAGTACCCAGCAAGTACCCCAAAGGGCACATAACATTGGCAGGTGGTGCCATGGGGAAGCGTGGATGGCTAGGCAGGCATCCCTACCCCATATCATGCACCATAGGCAGCCGCCTACCGGCACACTGGATGGCCTGGGACTGCGCACCACCGGCACAAGGGCATGTCAGCATGGTGGCGGAGGGGTGCTGGTGGTGGAGGGGGCAGTGGCATCTGCCCACAGCAGACCAAGGTCAAGCCCTGTTTAAGTGAGTGCTGTGCACTGAAACTGACAAGGTCTGTCTGGCGAACAGTCATGGTATCCCCAGGGAATGATCTGCCTCTGTGACAACAGTTTGGTGCAGTACACACAGCCAGTTTATTCAGGGGCAGAAGGTCACAGGTGCAAGTCCCAGCTGTGACTCCTGCAGACCATGTCCCTAAATTTTACCCAGTACTAAACCGTGGTAACAAAGACGAAACCTGTATTGAGATTTCAAAAATCAATCAAAACTTTAAAAAAATAATTTGCGGAGAAGAGGATATCCAGAACGGGTGATACGACAAGGGTACAAGAGGGCATCGTACAATAATAGAGCTTTACTGTTACAACCTCAAAGAAAAGCAATAACAGAAGACACCACTATAAATTTAATTACAAAATATTCACCTTTTAGCACTCAGATTAAACGCATCATAAAGAAACATATGAATGTTTTAAATATAATTCCAGGCTTAGAAGATAAAAACATCCGGTGTGTGTGGCAACGCCACAAAAATTTAAATGAGAGATTAAGCCCTGCAGTTCTGCGACCTTTATTAATTCAACCGATAGAAGACTGGGTAGGAAACAGGAAATGTGGAGACTGTAGAATTTGTGAAGTTACTTTGGAATTATCAAATTTTCAGTATCACGGTAGATCCTATCAGCTCAGAAAGAAAACATCTTGTAACACCAATCATGTGGTATATTGTATCCAATGTCCATGCAGCTTGATCTATGTAGGTAAAACAATTCGGCCTTTCAAAGTAAGAATGAATGAACACCGAAGCCGACTACACTGTAAAAACAAGAGAGGCACCGATTGTAGATCACTGTTTGGAAAACAGTCATAAGTTTGAGGAGCTACAATGTTTCTGTATAGATCAAGTTGTTGCTGGTAATAATGGGAAATCAAGAGAACAAGTCCTATTGATCCGCGAGCAGAGGTGGAGCTACAATTTACAATCAGCAATCCCAGAAGGTTTAAATGCCCAAATAGATTGGGGTGTTTGCACATAAAGTTTAAAATAAGCAATGCACAACTTAGATCTAAGCAGGTAAAACAATTTGGCCTTTCAAAGTAAGAATGAATGAACATCGAAGCCGAATACACTGCAAAACAAGAGAGGCACCGATAGTAGATTAATGTTTGGAAAACAGTTATAAGTTTGAGGAGCTTTAATGTTTCTATATAGATCAAGTTGTTGCTGATAATAATGAGAAATTAAGGGAACAAGTCCTACTGATCCGAGAGCAGAGGTGGATCCACAATTTATAATTAGTAACCTTAGTAGGTTCAAATACCCTAATATATTGGGGCATCTGCATATGAAGTTTAAAACAAGTAATGTAGAATAACAATAAGATAAGGGTTGATTAGGCAAGCTATAGATGAACTAGGACTAAATCACTAATTATAGTGAACGACAACGATCAAATTAAAACACAGGTGAAAGGCATGAAATCAGTCCTATTTAAATGTAGAACGTTGACGATACTTCACATGCGCGATACAGCTGGGAAGAAGAGAGGCTCAGAGAAAAGCAGAAGAATGAAAAGCTGACAACGTGTATAGCATTTGTACAACGGAGGTAATCGGTTTTGGTAAATCGATAGTAATTTTATGTGTTATTAGAGCTTTTAAAAGGAAAAAAAAACCCTGAATAAACTCAACACAGTGAAACGCAGAGGAGGCATTGAGGCATGGCGTTGGGGAAAGCACAGATAAGCTAAGCACTGTTTCATGTTTTGAAAAACAGAAAAAAACATTTTGGATAAAGAAAAGAGATTTTTGAAAAAAACTGATGATATAAGGACAAAGGTGATTGATGCGAAATGACGCACAGCCACCAGATATGCTATAAATCTGAAAGTTGGCGTCTTGATAAGTCTGAGACCTTTTGTCTATAATTAATTCAAATTTATTATCCTAATAGCGAAAGGGTTAGGACATGTGTTGAATAGCATGAAGATTAAAGATTGAAATTAAATCATATCACGATCTAAAAGATATAAGTAGAGTGTGTGTCAATTAGAATTAGACAGTAACTTCTGCTCGGAAAGCAGACCATTAGCTGCATTGTTGAGATAGTGGTGGGGGGCAGCTGAGCTTTTCCAGGTCTACTGCCTGTCTGTCGGTGCCCTATGTGATGTGCAGGGCCGGCCCGTCCATTGAGCAAGAATGTTTTTTGCACAGGGCCCCGCGCTTCGGGGGGCCCCGCGCAAAGAACATTCTGCTTTTTCTTAATTGAATTAAAAAAAAAAAAAAAAAGCTGGCCGCTGCGGCATGGAGTGTCCCGCGGGGCTCCCTCTGCCCGGCGGAACTCTCCCGGCGCGGCTGGGCCCCTCTCTGCCGGCTTGCAGAGATACGCAAAGGGAGAGAGTCTCCCTCGAGTCTTTGTTAAGCCTGCAGGGGCAGATGGGAAATTTCCCATCAGCCCCTGCTTCCCATCAGCCCCTGCGGGCTTAACAGAGACGCGAGGGAGACTCTCTCCCTTTGCGTATCTGCAAGCCGGCAGAGAGGGACTCAGCCGCACCGGGAGAGTTCCGCCGGACAGAGGGAGCCCCGCGGGACACTCCATGCCGCAGCGGCCAGCTTTTCTTTTTTTTTTTAATTGCCATGAGCCGAGGGGGGGCGGGTAGGACTGTCAATGGGCTAGGGAGGGAGGGTGGGGGTTAAGACTGGCAATGGGCTAGGGAGGGAGGGGGGTTGAGACTGGCAATGGGCCAGGGAGGGAGGGGGGTTGAGACTGGCAATGGGCCAGGGAGGGAGGGGTTGAGACTGGCAATGGGCTAGGGAGGGGGGTTAAGACTGGCAGTGGGCTATGGGGGGGGGTTAAGACTGGCAGTGGGCTATGGGGGGGTTAAGACTGGCAGTGGGCTAGGGAGGGGGGTTAAGACTGGCAATGGGTTGGGGGGGTTAAGACTGGCAATGGGCTGGGGAGGGGGGTTAAGACTGGCAGTGGGCTATGGGGGGGTTAAGACTGGCAATGGGCTATGGGGGGGGTTAAGACTGGCAGTGGGCTAGGGAGGGAGGGAGGGGGGTTAAGACTGGCAATGGGCTAGGGAGGGAGGGGGGTTGAGACTGGCAATGGGCTAGGGAGGGAGGGGGGATGAGACTGGCAATGGGCTAGGGAGGGAGGGAGGGGGGTTAAGACTGGCAATGGGCTATGGGGGGTTAAGACTGGCAGTGGGCTAGGGAGGGAGGGAGGGAGGGGGTTAAGACTGGCAATGGGCTAGGGAGGGAGGGAGGGGGGTTGAGACTGGCAATGGGCTAGGGAGGGGGGGGTTGAGACTGGCAATGGGCTAGGGAGGGAGGGAGGGGGGGTTAAGACTGGCAATGGGCTGGGGAGGGGGGTTAAGACTGGCAGTGGGCTATGGGGGGTTAAGACTGGCAATGGGCTAGGGAGGGAGGGAGGGAGGGGGGTTAAACTGGCAATGGGCTAGGGAGGGAGGGAGGGGGGTTAAGACTGGCAATGGGCTAGGGAGGGAGGGAGGGAGGGGGGTTAAGACTGGCAATGGGCTAGGGAGGGGGGGTTAAGACTGGCAATGGGCTGGGGAGGGGGGTTAAGACTGGCAGTGGGCTATGGGGGGGGTTAAGACTGGCAGTGGGCTAGGGAGGGGGGTTTTAAGACTGGCAATGGGCTGGGGAGAGGGGTTAAGACTGGCAGTGGGCTATGGGGGGGGTTAAGACTGGCAGTGGGCTAGGGAGGGGGGTTAAGACTGGCAATGGGCTGGGGGTGTTAAGACTGGCAATGGGCTGGGGAGGGGGGTTAAGACTGGCAATGGGCTATGGGGGGGTTAAGACTGGCAGTGGGCTATGGGGGGGTTAAGACTGGTAGTGGGCTGATGGGGGGGTTAGGACTGGTAATGGGCGATGGGGGGGGGTTAGGACTGGTAATGGGCTATGGGGGGGGTTAAGACTGGTAGTGGGCTGATGGGGGGGTAGGACTGATAATGGGTTATGGGGGGGCTAGGACAGGAAATGGGCTGATGGGGAGGGGTTAGGACTTGAGGTGGGCTGATGTGGTTAGGACTGGTAATGGGCTGTGGGCTGATGGGGGGGGGTTAGGACTGGCAATGGGCTATGGGGGGCTGACTGGAAATGGGCTGATGGGGGGTTAGGACTGGTAATGGGTTATAGGGGGGGCTTAAACTGAAAATGGGGTGATGGGGGTTAGGACTGGAAGTTGATTGATGGGGGGCTAGGACTGGTAATGGGTTGGGGGGTTGCTAGGACTGGAAATGGGCTGAGTGGAAGGGGAGACTTGAACTGCAAATAGCTGATGGGGAAGGGGATTGGAATGGAAATGGGCTGTGAGGGAAGGGAGCTAGGACTGAAAATGGGCTGATGGAACAGCTAGGATAGGACTGGAAATGGGCTGTTGGGGGGAGCTAAGATTGGAAATGGGCTGTGGTGGGGGCTTGAATTGAAATGGACTCATGGAGGGGCTAGAACTGGAAGTAGGCTCATGGGGGGGCTTGGACTGGAATTGGGCTGAGTGGAGCTATGATTTGACATGGGCTGATGGTGGGGCTAGGAAATGACTAGAAATGGGCTGATGGGGGGGCTAGGATTGGAAATGAGCTGATGAAGGGACTTGGACTGGAAATGGATGGGGAGCTAGGATTGGAAATGGGCTGATGGGGGGCTAGGACTGGAAATGGGCTGATGCAGGGACTAGAAGGGAATGGATGCTGGGTGAGACTGGAACTAGAAGGGAGCTGATGTTGGGGGAGGATTAGAATGGGATGGGGCTGGGAGATTAAAATGGAGAGGGGAAAAATATTTTGTGTAGGAGGCATGAAAAATCTACAATTGGCCAGGTATTGGGAGAGTAATTGGGGATTGAGGATGGAGGGGTAAAATTTGTGTGGATGAAATAGGAATGAGGAAAGAGCAAAAGGAGAAAGATTAGTATGTTAAAGCAGATGTAGAGAGAGAGAATGGAAAAAAAAACTAGAAGAGAGAAGAAAGGACAAATGGACAGCAGACGATGGAGAGTTAGCAGAAAACATGAAGAAACCAGAAGAAAGTGGCTGGACCAATTGCAACTGAAAAAAAATGCACAAAAGGTAGAAGGATATCTCTTTATTTTGAATTTATTAACTGGAATATGTCAGCTCTGGGAAATGTGCATCATTAACATCTGCGCTTTGTTTGGTACAAGAGGAAATTAATTTATAGTTTCATTTCTACAGTGTTGTTGTACATTCCAAGTTTGGCTTTTGGGGTTCCCAGTTTAATTATTGCCTTCCTGTTTCTAAATTGTGATTCCTTGTTTGGTGATGGTCTATGTTCTGCATGTGTAACTGAGCTGAGGTATTCTGTTTATGTAATTCCTATTTGACGTTGCCACTTGTTCTCTTTCCCCAGTATTCTCTGAAATGTATTGGTTTAATATTTGCAGTGTTGCCTTTTGATAGGTAGGGTATGGTGCTTTGTGAGTCCTGGTAATGCTGTCAGGATACGGCGGGTTTGCTATGGGTTCTAAATGGGCAGCGTTTGTAGTAGTTCCTAATGTGCCTGGCGGTTGGCACTGGATTATAGTAATGTAGAAATCTTTTAGTCTTTCTTTATCCATACACTCATTAAGAGACATGTTTACTAAAAGTTAGTGAATGGTAACATTATGCAAATATTTATGCAAATAAGACCACTTATGCAAATGAGGCCCCGCACCGAGTCTCCGCACATGGCCCCGCACCCACCTTGGGCCGCCCCTGGTGATGTGTACAGATCTGCATTGACTGCCCTGTAGGGTGGCTATTCCCCAGCAGGACTGGGGTTGATGGTCCCCTCTACTGGCACCATTTCAGAGATGTAGAATGTGGATCTGTTGGTGGGATAGCCTGTCCCCCACCCCACCCCACCCCACCCCACCCAACCCAACCCAACCCAAACACCACCCCACCCCACCCAAACCAACCCAAACACCACCCCACCCCACCCCACCCCACCCAAACCAACCCAAACACCACCCCACCCCACCCAAACACCACCCCACCCCACCCAAACACCACCCTTCCCTTATAACATGTGACCATGGCAAACATGTAGGATATGCACTATTCTGGGTGCATCACAGTCCACAAGGACTAGACATGACTGGGAAATACAGATGGACACAGGTGTATCCTAAGTGTGTTTGCAAGGACTACCTATCACACACTAGCACTGATGGGAACCTGCAGCACAGCCTGCCTCAGCTAAGCCAGGTGTTGCAGACCTGGTGCTGGGCGCCCCACCTCAAGCTCAGGGAGAGCACAGGAACTGCACAATGTCACGGTCTGTAGCTACTCTGTGCCAGTAACACACACGGTCAGTTCCCCCTAACAGGCCGGGGTGCTATAGAGGCGCATACCCCATCTTGTGATCAGATGTAGGCTGCTGATCTGCATGTGCAGTGCATCATGGGTACGGGTGGGTTTACCCTATCCTGGTAACCACAGCAGACAGTTTGTGTAGTGACCTGCAGTCTTTCTGTAGATAGCCAGAAGTGTGTTAGACTCTATGGAGATGTAGCCCACTGGTTACTTCAATGACTGTGAAGGCAGAGGCCATGGGTTTTGATCCCACAGTGGTGTTATTTAATAAGGCTGTCTGAGGCTTTTCCTTTTAATTTTAATCAGTGCTGCCAGCAGAAACACCCTCACAGTGCCGTAGCCTAAGTTGCCTCATAAGGTGACCTATAGGGCGCCCTATAAGGCACCCTATAAAGCGCCCTATAGGGCACATTATAAGGTGCCTTGGCATAAAGGGCACTTTATAATGTGCCCTATGGAGTGCCTTATAGGGCACCTTATGCGGCACCTTAGGTTATGGCACTGTGAGGGTGTTTTTGCTGGCAGCACTGATTTAAATTAAAAGGAAATGCCTCAGACAGCCCTCTTACATAACACCACTGCAGGAGTGAACCCATGACCCCTGCCTCTGCAGTCATTGCAGTTACCAATGGGCTACCTCTTTATAACTTCTAACACTGCGCTGGCATGAACTTAGGGTTAACGCGCATTAACGTGTCACGGCGCACACTATCACGCGATACAGATTCTTGCTACCTTGCCACCGGAATGCCCACTCCCTTATATGGCATTCTTCACATTAACGCTAAAACTAGCGCCAGTAACATTAAGATGGTTTAGTAAGCATACTCCCTAGTTTAAAAGTTGCTCTCTCCTTTTTAAAGGTTAATGCCAGCAACCTGGTTCCATCCCGGTTAAGGTGAAGCCCATCCCTTCGGAAGAGCCCCTCCTTTCCCCAGAATGTTCCCCAGTTCCTAACAAATCCAAAACCCTCATCCTTGCACCATCGTCTCATCCACGCATTGAGACTCTGGAGCTCTGTCTGCCTTTTGGGTCCTGCATGTGGTACGGGAAGCATTTCGGAGAACACTACCCTGGAAGCTCTAGATTTCAACTTCCTACCTAAAAGCCTAAATTTAGCCTCCAGAACCTCCCTACCATATTTTCCTATGTCTTTGATACCGACATGTACCAAGACAGCAGACTCCTCCCCAGCACTATCTAAGACCTTATCTAGGTGGCGCGTGAGGTCCGCTACCTTCGCACCAGGCAGGCATGTTACCAGGCAATCCTCACGTCCACCAGCCACCCAACTATCTACATGCCTAATGATCGAATCACCAACTATAACAGCTGTCCTAACCCTTCCCTCATGGGCACATGGCCCTGGAGAAACCTCCTCGGTGCGAGAGGGTTTTACATCACCTTGAGGACAGGTCCTAGTTACAGGATCACTCCCTGCCACACCAGGGTGATGCTCTCCTGTCACGTGACCTCTCTCCTCCATGGCAACAGGGATGCTGCCAGATTGGAGGTGGGACTTCAGGACTATATCCCTGTAGGTCTCGTCTATGTACCTCTCTGTCTTTCTTATGTCTTCCAAGTCTGCTACTCTAGCCTCTAGAGAACAGACTCGTTCCCTGAGAGCAAAGAGCTCCTTGCACCTAGTGCACATGTAAGACCTCTCACCAACTGGAAGAAAATCATACATGTGACACTCAATGCAAAAGAATGAAAAGCCCCCATCTTGCTGCTGGACTGCTGTCTGCATCTTAGTTTTAAGCTTGTGTTTAGATCTTTAAGTTCTTTACTTACTAAGGGTTGCTATAGATACTTATACTAATAAAATTGTACCTAATATGTTTAATATACCTTGTTCAAATGAAGCTTAATTAATCTCAGGTCCTTAGTATATGACTGATTTGAATAACAAGCTGCACCTGAGAGCACCTCCTTTCCTTTAAGAGGTGTAAGTACCTATAAAGCTACAATTATCCCAGGGGTGGATGGGTGTTGGGGAGGGAGGGAGGGAGGGAGGTAAATAACACTTATTAAAAAATGGCTGCTACACAGTACCCTGTCCTGCTAGGCTCTGACTTATTATGAAATTTAAACTAGAAGCTCTCTGCTGGGTTCTAAATTTAACCCGAAAGCTCTCTTCTGTGTTTTAAATTTAAACTAAAAGTACTTTGTTGATACTAGGCCCTAAGTGAGTTTTAAATTTAAACTACAAGCTCTCTGCTGGGTAGGAAATCTAACCAGAAAGCTTTCTTCTGTGTTTTAAATTTAAACTTAAGCTGCTGCTACTAGGCCCTGACTGATTTAACAAATAAACTGGGTTCACAGATTAATCAGCTTTAATCCAAAGTCCCTTCAGAAAAATTCCCAGAAGTATACACTCACAATTGCAGATCTCTCTCCAGAAGTAGCAGTCCCCTTTTCTAGTCCTTCAAGACTAAATGTTCCCAGTTTCACCAGTATTTTACAAATGACTTTCTCAGCATGGAGCATACTGTAAAATATACATAAAGAGTCATGAAATATATGTGTACTGTAGTCACAGCACGTACTGCAGGTGACATTTTACAAGAAACATTCAGAAGACGATCACCATCATTTGGGACTTTTGACATCTAGGGGTATGTTTACTAAACTGTCTTAACGTAGCAGTGGCAACGTTATCGCGCGATACGTGACATTATTGCATGATGATTGTGCTTTACCATGCGAGAACATCACGTATCACGCGATAATGTCTACGGCGGTGTTAAGGTGTGCAAAGGGTGGAGTAAGGCTCCCCAGAGGGCAGAGTAAGGTTCCCCAGGGGCGGAGATGAGGGGTCAATGGGCGGAGAGTGGGTGGGGAGAGGCCCCATGCACACTAACACCGTGAAATTAAGGTCTGAAAATTAGCACCAGTGAAAACCTCGCGCTAGAGGCACATTTGCAAGAGAGAGAAATCATTTCAGTCAGCAATGTACAGCAAAGCAAGGGAAACCCAGAAAAGTGATAGTAGTGATACATGTGCAGGAACCAAAAAGGCAAATAAACATATTAAATGACCAGAACCACATTTGAAATCCCCATAACCAAGCTGGCCAATAGTGCTACTAATGATAAACATAAAGCAACACTACTGGCAAAGCGGAAAAAGGAAGATATCATGTTTGGAAGGGGCTATGCTCTGTCCCCCTACAAAGTGAATGATCCCACAGTGAAATAGCGGTGATCAGGGTTTTGTTGTTTATATTGGGCAGGTTTGTTATGCTGTAGTCCAGCTGGGGCACAGTGCGGACTAGGCAGATGCCTAGGTGGCACATAGGAATGCCGAAACTGTAAAGCAGCAAGACAGCAACTGACGAGGTTCCAACATGGGCATGAGTGTGTGTCCCACAGTGTCAAAGGGGATATTACCAGCAGGTACCCCCAAGGGCACATAACCTTGGCAGGCGTTGCCTTGGGGAAGTGCACATGTCCATGTAGGCACCCCTACCCGAGAACCCACACCATAGGCAGCTGCCTACTGGCACATTGGATGGCCTGGGACTGCGCACCACCAGCACCACCGGCATAAGGGCATGGCAGCATGATGGCAGAGGGGTGCTGGTGGTGGAGGGGGCAGTGGCATCTGCCCACAGCAGACCAAGGCCAAGCCCTGTTTAGGTGGGTTCTGTGCGGTGAAACACAGGTCTGTCTAACGAATACTAATGTAGCCCCAGGGAGTAATCTGCCTCTCTGGCAACAGTTTGGTGCAGTACACACAGCCAGTGTCTTCCAGCGCAGAAGGTTATAGGTTCAAGCCCCAGCTTTGGCTCCTGCAAAATATGTCCCTACATTTTACCCAGTACTAAACCATGGTAATAAAGACAGAACTGTTATTGCAGATTAAATAAACAAGTCATAAACATCTATATTTTACCCTACAGGGCACAGACACCATAAACCTGTGCAATCCCTAGAGCAGAGTTTCCCAACTGCAGTCCTGGAGGGCCAAACACCATTCGGGTTTCATGCTGTCCCTAATAAATATGCCTGTGCTGCATTTGCATGCGCCACCTCCATTGTATGCAAATGTATCTCATGCATATTCATTAGGGACAGCATGAAAACCTGAACCGTGTTTGGCCCACCAAGACCGGAGTTGGGAAACTCAGCCCTAGAGCAGCGGCCAACAGGGGCATAAACACCCACACCCAGAGGCTCCACTATCCAAAGCCTCATGGAGAGTCAGGCTGTTGGGCCCTGCGCGGAGCAGCATCTCCCAATACTAGCACTTGCATACCTTAGCAATGCCGCCCTAAACTTGGGAACATGTTACACATATATCCAAAGGTTGCTATGATAAATGGCAGATAACAAATCCTAAGTTAAACACAATTTGTTGACAGAGCTGCATCATAGCAACCTTTCTGATATCTGTGGAATGTGTCTCAGTTTTGGTTTCTGACAGTGTTTACCACCCCGGGGAGTGACCCCCAACAGTATTGCGTATCATAGCCATGCCTGCACTGTGCCCAGGACTGGTGTGGTGGCCATGGCTGCCAAAAACCTCTATATTTACACAATGCTGGCATATGTGTGGAGTGTGTGTATCCAGTGTGTTATGGCTGCCTACGCCTTACTGAGCCCACACTGCTTGCACTGTTTCCAGTGTTAGCCTGCCAATGTGCATAATGAGGAGAAAGGTACTGTGGGTTTGGCCCGGATAGGGCGGCCTGGGCAGGATGCATCTGCACAGGGCATGGGACAATGGCTTGGACATTGTAGTGCCCGACCACCACCTGCATGGACAGGGTGGACACAGCATGTCATGCTGGGAGGTCACTCTCAACCTGACTGAGCAGTGACCACGGCATGGCTAGGTTCCTCCATAGTGCTCTACAGTATCTCTCGAGTGATATTTATGGGTTCCCTTTTCTGGGGCCCAATCACTGACATACCTGCTTGGTGTGTGTGTGCTCACATCCCATTTGTGGGTGCGCACATTTCCTCCAGGAACATGCACTATGTACTAGCTAGCAGACTGTCTGCCGTTAGTATGTGTATGGCTGGGATACTTTTCAGGGTGCAGCGGGTGAAGACTGACTATGCTCTCTGCTGGAGAATGTCAGATAGTGGTAAGGGGCAGCTGAGCTGAGCTTCTCCAGCATTCTGCCTGTCTGCCATTGCCTTATTGATACGTACAGATCTGCATTGACTGCCCTGTAGGGTGTCTGTTCCCCAGCAGGGCTGGGGTTGATGGTCCCCTCTACTTCCACCATTGCAGAGAGGTAAAATGTGGATCTGTTGGTGGGAGATCCTGTCCCACATCCTTAGCCACAGAGGGCGGGTTGTGTGGCGCTACATAAGCTGCTTTTGGGTCCACACCCCCCCCCCCTTCACTTATAACATGTGACCATGGCATCCACACAGGATATGCACTGTTCTGGGTGCATCATAGTCCACAAGGGCTAGACGTGACTGGAAAATACAGATGGACACAGATGTATCCTAGGTGTGTGTCTGCAAGGACTACCTATTACACACTGGCATTGATGGTGACCTGCAGCATAGCCTATCTCAGCCAAGCCAGGTGCTGCGGACCTGGTCTGTGTGCCCCACCTCACCCTCAGGGTGAGCACAGGACCCGCACAATGTCACCGTCTGTAGCTACTCTGTGCCAGTAACATACACGGTCAGTTCCCCCTACCAGGCTGAGGTGCTGTGGGGGTGCACACGGTCAGTTCCCCCTACCAGGCCGAGGTGCTGTGGGGGTGCATACCCCATCTTGTGATCAGCTGTAGACTGCTGATCTGCATGTGCAGTGCATCATGGGTACGGGTGGGTTTACCCTATCCTAGTAACCACAGCAGACAGTTTGTGTGGTGACCTGCAGTCTTTCTGTAGCCAGCCAGTGGTGTGATAGTAGCTATAGAGAAGTAGCCCACTGGTTATTTCAATGACTGTAGAGGTCATGGGTTTGGTCCCACAATGGTGTTATTTAATACAACTGTCTGAGGCTTTTCCTTTTCATTTAAATAAGTGCTGCCAGCAAAATGCACCCTCACAGTGCTGTAACCTTAAGGTGCCTCATAAGGCGCCCTATACAGCGCCCTATAAGGCTCCCTATAAAGCCCCTATAGGGCACATTATAAGGTGCCTTGGTGGACAGTGCAATTTATAATGTGCCCTATGGAGTGCCTTATAGGGCACCTTATGCGGCACCTTAGGTTACGGCACTGTGAGGGTTTTTTTGCTGGCAGCACTAATTTAAATTAAAAAAGGAAATGCCTCAGATGACACTGATTTAAATTAAAGGGTAATGCCTCAGACAACCTTCTTACATAACACCACTGTGGGATTAAATCCATGACCTCCACAGTCATTTCCCTACAGTAACGTGGCCTGGAAACTGCCTTAGCTGTGGGTCTCTGCTATCCCAGTAAGCACAGCAGAATGTATGTGCGTTGACGTGCAGTTGTTGTGTAGTCAGACCTAGCTATGACAATGGCCATAGTGGCATAGCACACTGGTTAGTACAGTGACTATACAGCTAGCTCTCATAGGTTCAAATCCCCAGTGCAACAACATCAGGAGGTGTGTCTGAAGTGGCACCTTTTTGCATGGCTGTAACAGACACATCTCTGTAGTGTGCAGGTAACGCCAACATACCCACTGAGCATGGGCCATAGAAGGCGCATTACAGGGCGCCGCAAGCTAAGGCACCCTATAATGCGCCTGCTGGCCAATGCCAGGGAGCCTCACCGCTGTAACGTAAACACCACTTCACCAATTAAATTAATAGATGGTGGCGTGGCGGCGAGATCAGGTGTATGGGGACTGGAGAAGCGGCCCATACCATTAGCGGCATGTTTCACTGTTCCGATAAGAATACTATGACGTGATCTGGCCATCAAAATCCCACGTGTGCTGTGCGCCATAATTGCGCCAGGTAGTGTGTATTACCGCGAGATAGCACGTGTACGTGCACGACATGGCACATGCACCATGTGCGTCATCGAGCTGTCGCGCACATACACGCGCTATCTCGAGAGTGAAAAAATGAACAGGTGTTCACGGAAGCCCGCATTTACCTGGAGGGAGCTCAGGATCCTTACCGAACTGATCTGCACCAGACAGAGCCGTTTGTTCCCGGGCGCAGCAAAGAGGCAGGACCTTGCACGGGTGAGGAGGGCATGTGTGCGCCTCACCAGGCGGTACAACCGATCTGCCGACTACCCCCGTGAAGTAAGTGTATGGGGACAGGTCACACAATGACGGTTGTGCAACACAAATACAGCAAGCATCACATATCATACATGCAAAACATGGTGGAAATACCAGTCTGTGGGCCAAGCTGTTGCCACTGTAGATGCGTATGTTGTGGATTGCAATCCTGCCCTATCCCCAGAACGCCCACAGACCTGATCACACGGGTCTATTACACATCCTGGTGTTATGTTACCTGCGTGTGATGTGGTCCCAAATGTCTGCTCCATCCCCAGGAGGCGTCACACATGGTTACAGAGGTCTAGCATAGATCCTGGTGTGGGGTTAACTGCATCTGTGTCAGTCTCAGAGCTCTGCCCTAATCCCAGGTGGCCCTTGACCTGATTACAGTGGTCCATTAGAGATCCTGGTGTCAGGGTTCCTGCATCTGTTTCATTCTCACAGCTCTGCTCTAACTCCAGGAGGCCCTGGACCTGATCACAGAGGTCAATTAAAGATCCTGGTGTTAGGGTACCTGCATCTGTTTCATTCTCACAGCTCTGTCCTAACTCCAGGAGGCCCTGGACCTGATCACGGAGGTCAATTAAAGATCCTGGTGTCAGGATACCTGCATCTGTTTCATTCTCACAACTCTGTCCTAACACCAGGAGGCCCTAGACCTGATTACAGAGGTCTATTATAAATCCTGGTGTCAGGGTAACTGCATCAGTTGGGGTTTCACAGCTCTGCCCTAACTCCATGAGGCCCTGGACCTGATTACAAAGGTCTATTATAAATCCTGGTGTCAGGGTAACTGCATCAGTTGGGGTTTCACAGCTCTGCCCTAACTCCAGGAGGCCCTGGACCTCATTATAGTGGTCCATTAGAGATCCTGGTGTAGGGTACCTGCATTTTTTTCATTCTCACAGATCTGCCCTAACCCCAGGAGGCCCTGGACCTCATTACAGAGGTCTATTATAAATCCTGGTGTCAGGGTAACTGCATTAGTTGGGGTTTCACAGCTCTGCCCTAACTCCAGGAGGCCCTGGACCTGATTACAGAGGTTTATTATAGATCCTGGTGTCAGGGTAAGTGCATCAGTTGGGGTTTCACAGCTCTTCCCTAACTCCAGGAGGCCCTGGACCTGATTACAGAGGTCTATAGCCAAGCTAGGTGTGTTGGTGCATACTCCTGTTGCAGTCGGGCACAAATGCCCTATTCACAGGAGGCCCTAGTTGTCTCCACACAGGTAGAGTACACATCCTGGTGTTCTGGTAATGGTTCCTAGTGATGTGTTCAGGGCCACCCAATCCCCGTGCGACACAGAACACATCACACATGTTCCAATACAGATATCATGGTGGCATGGTGTGTGTGTCTGCAGATGTGTGTAGGTTATGCAAACACACAGGTGTGTGCCAGAACCCACAGGGTTCAAGAAACACCTTCCCTGTAGACCAGCATACCTACCCCACACATGACATGGTGCTGCCATGTAATGCAAGGAGAGCGTAGGATCTGGGTAAGGCTGGTCTGTGGGGTTGGCCAAACAACACGTAGGTGGCACCCCACACATGCCCAGACACACAGCCACACATGCAGGCAGCGCTGGCAACAGGTAGTATAGGACCCACTGGCATGAGCAGCAGCAGAACCCTGCTGTACGCAGTGATGTGTGATATGCATTGGGCACCCACCAGAGATATCTGGCCCTTAATGCTCCCACCCATTGCATTCCCACCCAGGTGGAGGACCTATGGAAAAAGGGACGTGAGTTGCGGCTGCACTGCCCGGGTGTCCTTGAGCGGCTACAAAGGAGGGCACTGCAGCAATGTGGCGGTGAGTGTTGCGGCCCCTGCAGCGCAGTACAGCATGTCACAGTGGGCCAACAGCCTGTGGAAGGCCACACTATGTTTATGTGGTGTTGTAATTGCATGATGGTGTGCTAATGACTGTCTTCCCCCACAGAAGCTACTGCTGCTGGTGAGGGGACATCAACCTCAGGGCCACCCACAACATGCCCCACAGCTGCAGTCCAGCCAGTGGAGGAGGAGGAGGAGGAGGCAGAGGAGGAGGAGGAGGTAGCAGAGGCGTCAGAGGCAGAAGAGGATGATGGAGACATGGAGGGGGTGGAGGGTGGGGCGGGAGGGAGGGGAGGGTGAGAGTGTGTGTGACGTTTTGGGGGGTGAGGAGGAGGAGGAGAGCGTGGAGGGTGGTGAGGGTTGGTGGGAGGTGCCGGGGGGGAGGAGGGGTGGGAGGGAACACAGGACAGCACAGGGCACTGTGGGTCCCTGCCCACTGCCGCATGTGTGTGGTGATGGTGCCACCCATTGCCATAGACAGGGCCCACACACATGCCACCACACAGATACCTAGCACCTTGTGTGTATGTGGTGGCAGGTGTGTCCGGGACCTGTATGTGGCAATGGATGGCATGCTGCAACGCCAGTGGGCCCAGGACCGCACTATCCGGTGGCTGGCAGGCTCCATTCAGTGGATGGCTGCCGAGATGCAGCGTGTGGCTGGTATGGGCATTGCATCTCGACAGCTATCTCCTGATGGGCGTCCCAGGAGCATGTGATTGTCCCTGTGGCGCCCACACACATGCCCTGTGCTGTCCTGTCTCCTGGGACCCAACATGTGGGCTTTGGTATAAAATACCTGTTGTACATATGTTTTTAAATACAGTTGGGTTACTACATCACAATCGTCATGTGTCTCCCTTACAGACAGACTGTGGACGTGAGCATGGGATATGTGTGTAGATCCCTATGTGTATGCATGGTAGACATAGGTAACATACATGGACCGTCTCCACACGCAGTTGTGGGGGCTGCTCATGTGCATAGGAGTCTGTGTCCCATGGTGTCCCTGTGATGTGCCAATTTGCAGTGTGTCCCAACAGCTATGGTCACATGCATGCTGCCTGTGATGTGTGGGCACCATATCTGATGCACCATGCTTGTGGGGCAATAGGGGTAAAGGCTAGCAGCAGGTATGTGGCAGGAAGGGTAAGAGGGGATGCTGTACCCAGGAGCTTTACAGGGGGATAGATGATGAGGGCGAGACAGGTCGATGCAGGTCCCGAGGATGAGCGGTGAGGGACTACAAGTGCTGGTGAACAGTGATCAGCTGACTGAAGCAAGCTACCTTTGTCTGCCTGTGCCGCATGCAAGCCTATGTGGGTAGACAGCCAAGTATTCCCTGGTGTGGGCAGGGAGGATGGTCACACATGTGTGTCTAATGATGAAGAGCATATGGGGTGGGAGAGGGTGACAGATCCTTACAACAGACATGTACCACTGTGAACATGTTGATGTGCAACGGGTGAGGTTGGGTATTGTGATGAAGCAGAGGCCAGTGAACCTATGGAGATAGGAAAAATCACTGATCCTTTTAAAGAAAGTGACAGACCTAAATTTATTTTTTATTTATTTATTTAGTTTACACTTATATACCGCTACTTCCAGCGATCAGTAGCGGTTTGATTACAAATTTGGGAGATGTCAAATCAGGACAGAAAAATTGGGATAATATCTACATAGATTTGGGGTCTGGCACATCACGCAGGATTAGGCACTTCAAGGTTAGGTTTACGTATTTACATATTTACAGTTCTACAATAATTACATTTATACAGATCAGTTACTGCAAAGCACAGCCAGAGGGAGCAAGCACGAAGAATCAGAGGGCAGGCTGACACACCCAAGCTTGGATGATGCAATAACTAACTCAAGGAATAATCAGACACACCTGGTCAGGGTGAGAGAAACCCTAACTGAAAAGCAGCTTTATAAGCATGGCTTAGACAGGACAGAAAGGGCAGCAGCAGCAGCAGATGCAGAAGAGAGAGGAAGGAGACGGCTCCGAGGAGAGAAGGAGAGGCAGTTGGATTTGCGGCCCTTACAGAGAAGGAACAAGTTACAAGAGAAACAGTTCCATGGTGGAAAGGTCCAGGGAGAAGTCTTCAAGGAGGACACAGAAAGGAGAGGGACCTGGAAAGTGCCTGGTAAAGAAAGTACCAGAGAAGCACAGCTCAGAGAGCAGAGGTACCTGCATACTTCCTTTCCTGACCGTGAGCTACATGGAGTTCAGAGGTGGGTGTGCAAGACTCAGCCCAGGAGTCTGAGAAACACAACACTGAACCAGGAACTGTGGCCAAGCCCTAGAAAGGCATGGAAGCCAGGGAGCCGTAGGTGCAGTAAACACAGCTGGAGAGAGGTTTGGGAACCTGTACAAAAAGTTCTAACTAAAAGTTCTGTTACCTGTTTTCCAGCCAGGTAGAGCAAGGCTGGAGAATTTTAGAGAGAAACTCTGAAGTGAAGCCAGAATTACATGAGGAAAGTTCAGGGCCAGCAGATATATCGTCAGAACAGGAGGAGATGCAAATAGACCCTGCTGAACCCGATTCATTGCTACCTGACTGTCTCATGGATTGTACACTTTGTCTAGCCGGGAGTTTGGAATCCTTGGCAGAAGTATAGCTCGCAGGGTATACGTTAAAATACAGTTTTGATAAGCTAAAAGAAGAAGCTTGCTTTTGTTTCCATGAACTGGTTTGTTCTAACACCTGCATAGCTAATAAGACTGTGAAGCACGTCTAACTTTTGAATTCTGTAAATACCTTTTGAAAATCCTGAATGAGGTGAGAATCCTGTTTTCCTTCGTTGAACCTTTGTTTGAGCATTATGAGAATAAACCTTACCCTTTACCTTACATGTGGCTTTCACAACTAATTTTTTCAAGAAAGGGACTACTAGTACCAGCATGCATCTGGGCTAAGAAAAGTTTCACCCTTGGATGAAAACAATAATGTCCACCCTGACCCTTTAAGCACGTGGCTCGGGGGCTGGGGTGCGACAGTATACTCCCACGCATAGGTAGGAGGGTGACCACCTGCCACAGTCCATGGCACACAGGACATGGTATAACCTATGTGCGATGATTGGTGGCAGTACAGACACCACACCTCTGAGGGATATGGGTAGGCACATGTGGGCAGGGTGACAACATGGGGTGCAGGGTACGTAGGGGTTCACAGTGCCACACATTGGAAACAAACACATAGGTTGTAATAGCTTGTGATGTATTTATTTATAATGTTCACATCCTCCGTGGCCGGCCACGACAACCACAGCCCAATCCACCCCTCTGTCCCGGGACTGCTGGTGCCGCCTCTGGTGCCGGTGCTGGCTGCTGTGTACGGGCAGCCATGGCCTCCTGGGCATCTGCAATATGGAGGAGCACCTCTGCCATTGTGTCCGCTGTGGCACGCAGCTGGCGGATCTCCTTGTGAATGGCCCTCACTGTAGCATTGACATCCGGTGGTGTGTCCTCTGCCTTGGCCAGCACATTGTTTACTGTTGTGCCCTCACCATTGCTGGTGGTGTACCCATACATTGCGGCCTCTGGCCCCTCACCTTCCTGAGGCCCTGCCACATCTTCCTCCTCATGTGCCTCCATGGTCCTGTAGTCACCTGGGGGTTGGAAAAGGGTACACAGCACAGATTAGTTTGCACAGTGTACCTATGTACACCTGTGTAGTACATCCCTGCCAAAAACAATGTGTTGTCTGCCTGTACCTGTTGTTGGTGCACCTACAATAGGGACAGCACAGGTGCCTTCAGTGTGCTGTGCCTGGCAGGGTGTGGGGGGGGGTGGTAGCAGCCTCATTCCCTGGTGTAGTTGTGCTACATGGGATGCGGTGTGTGGGGAATGGTGTGCTGAGTGCTGCACCCCCTATCTGCAGTATCAGGTATGGACTGTCCGCCTGACCTTGGATGTGGCCTCAGCAATATATGTGGCTGTGGTGCATGTGGGAGTCCTGACTGGGATTGTGTGATGTCATTGTGTGTGTGAGTGAAGTGCGTGCATTGCCCTGAGTGGTATGGACGTTAGGTGTTGCACGATGTGTCCATGTCAGCCAGACGTGTGGGGGGGCCCTCTGCTTTGCAAGACACTGTGTGATGTGGGTGGACAGCTATCCCATACTCCATGGGTGTGGCGGGGTGTCTGGGGGGATGGGTGGAGCACTGCTGGGTATGGGGTTGCACTATGTGTGGGTGTATGGGAATGTGTGTGTGTCACTGTGGGATGTGTATAAGGGCTGCTCCCAGGTGTTGTGGGGGTTGTGCTATGTGCATTTGGTATGGGTGTGGCAATGTGCCTTCCAATGTCTGGTGAGGGTGGGTGGGGTATCCCCACTGTATGTGGCCCCAACAGAGTGTTAAGTGTGTGACATGTGTGTGGTGTGTTTGCTGCCATTTGTTTGTGTCTACGTCATTATCCCCATGTGTTAGTCCCTTCCCTGTCAGTGGTCTGGGATATGTCCCTGGATAGGTAGGTGCATACAGACGTCATATGTGTTTTGGTGGTGTGTGTGGGTACCCACAGGACAATGTGTTCTGGGCTAGTTTTAGGTCCCTCTTGTATGTCTCCCCCTGTCACAATGTGCTTGGTGACTGACTGCAGAGATATGATGACTGGCTGTGACCTATATGCCAGGTACTATTTTCGCAAGTAGACCTCAAGGGGACAGAGGACGCAGGCTGGTAATGATGAACACACCCCAAATGGAGTAGGCACAAACAAATAACTAAATGTAAGCCCTCATAAGCCATATGTGAGGAAGGAATGCTAGACCAATCTGGGTAGGGTAACTCCAGTAGTAGAGGAATCAGACCTCAGTTAGTCCCCCAACCACATATCCTTAGGAGGAGGAGTACTTCGAAGGACAGACAAGCCCTGTAATCGCATGAACTCTGCATATATCACTGGCCAAACTCACCTATATGAAAGGCCCAGAGGGTCCAGTAGCACAGCCAACTTCACAGCACTAGAGAGCAACAATGTAAACGTGATCCAATGAGGTTATCTGAGTACTGTCAAATGATATCCCAATGTGGCTCTTTACTGTTACATGTATGCTGTGATGCTCGTTGATTACAGTGGGATATCATTAGCCACGCCTCAGATAGGTCCTTTACATCACCTGTTACATTGCTGATCTGTTGCTGTGAAATGTTGCTATGCAGCTTAACCCTCTGGGCTTTGCATGTCTGTTTTCTGGACCATTGATGTATGCAGTGTTCAATCAGATATGGGCCTTGTCCGCCACGCCCCCTACTTCTCCACTGCATTGCAGTCCTCGACTACAATCAGGACTGTGTCTATCATGCACACAGTCCCAGGTACCTGTCACACACACCCTGTACCTACCCTGCCATGTGCTGCTGTGTCATCACCCCACAGTTGCCTGTGTTAGGGCACGCCTGCTCTCAGGACATGGTCCACCACCAATCCCCTCCATGTGCCACATGTGCTTGGGCATGCCCTGTACGTGTCCTGCATATCTACTACTACTACTCCTACTACAACTACTCCACTACTACTACGAAGAATTTATAGGGCGCTACCAAGTGCACGCAGCACTGTAAAAGTGGAAACAGAAAAATGCCAATCCCTGCTCAACGGAGCTTATAATCTAAAAATACAGAGCACTAACAGGTGTGGAAACAGGTTTGGAACAGGAGCAAAGAGACAAGAGTAGGGGACACAGGACAAATGTGCAGTCACCAAGCACATTGTGACAGGGAGAGAAATACAAGAGGGACATAAAACTAGCCCAGTGGCATAGCACATGTGTAACATGGTGTCCCGCGCATGCACCTTCCATGTCTCTGCGGCGCATGAGCAACGCGCGCTGCCGATGCACTCACGCCACTGTGCATGCACAATGCGCGCAACATTAAAAAACCTATAAATACACATACACACCTGGTACACGTTGAGGGGTTTGTGTAGGCGAGGGAGAGAAGGCGTGCGCTGTTGGTTGTTGGTGAAACAAGGAGAGTGTCAGAGGCAGGTGTGTCGTAGGGAGTGGCTGGGTTCGTGAGTGGTGGTGGGGTTGTGTGGCTGGGTTGGTGTGTGGTGGGGAGGTGTGTGGCACCCATGACTCCTATATCCTGCATCACTTGGCACTGTTCAGACAATTTGAGGCAGGCCAGTATGAGGACTATATACTGCTGGGTGTGTATTTCTCATCTCTGACATGCACATGGTGATCCTGTGACTAACCATATGTGCACATGTCTGTCTTTGAGGTGTATCTCTAGTTGTGTGTGTGTCTCATCTGTCTGTGTGTGACCTAACGTTGGGGGGGGGGGGTAGTGTCCTCCAGCTCTATCTTGCTACAGTGCTGTGTGATGATGGTAGAATTGACGCTAGTATTTGTGTAGTGGTTACATATTAGGTTGACTGCAATCCGTACACCTACCCCTTGTTTTGTGTGTTATAACTTCACATGCTGATGCATGGTTGTGGTGTCCCATCATGTGATGTCATATGTTTCTGTGAGGATGTTTTGTGCATTTGGTTTGCACGTACATACTTGTGTCCATTTGGTGGACATCAGCTCCTGCTTTAACGTTCCACATCTCTTTCTGCAGGTGATTCAGGATATGGGTGTCGCCCCTGGTTGCTGACCCCTGTGCGTCAACCACGGACACGTGCAGAGAGGAGTTACAATGAGGCCCATGCCTCCAGCCGCTCCGTCATAGAGTGCACCTTTGGCATTTTAAAGAGTTGCTTCAGGTGTCTGGATAGGACAGGTGGGGCCTTACAATATAAACCACAGACTGTGTCAGAGATCATTATAGCCTGTTGCATCCTGCACAACATTGCTCTCAGGCACCATATCCCTGTCCAAATTAATGAAGATCTGGAGGATGATCCTACGTGCCCTCCTGTACGTAGCCGTGGTGACACACGTGAGGGAACAGCAGTCAGGCAGCAGGTGATTGAGGAGGTCTTCTCATGTAAGTACTGCATATGTTGCCACATACATTTGTTTAGATATGTGTGTACTACTACTACTAGTGAACATTTGTATCCCAACATCCCAGCTTACAATTTAGTCATGACTGAAACGCAGAAGATGTGAGCAGGGCACAACAGCGGGTGGAGGTAGATTATGTGTGTTGGGAGTAGTAGGCTTGTGGGAGGTGGTAAGCTGTCATACATGATTTGTGGCTGATTGGGATAGAGGCTGCTGTACAGCCACAGGTAGTTAGTTTGAGGCTTTGGGTGCAGCAAGGTGAAAGGCATGTAGTATGGGGTCAACAGTAGGAGAGCAGGCCCATAGATGGGACCAGTTGCCTACACGTGTGTTTTTCACATTTTGTACTATGAGGTGATTGATTGGTTGGTATGCTCTGATGAGCAGGGACAGTGTGTTAGTTGTTTCATTATAGCGCTACATGTGGTACGTAGCACTATATACATGCTGAGTAGTAGTTGGATTACTGGTATTTAAGATCAGTAAGAGAAGTTACTGCAACACCACAGTGTGCCTGCATGTATAGGTCAGCAAGGTGTAGGTTACAGTACGCAAGCCGGGAGCTGATTAGATTTGGGTTTTAGTTGTGTTTTCAGGGAGGACTGGGTAAATATAGCTGATGACATCTAGACATAAACCACAAGCCTCAACTACAAGCTGGGTATGTGTGTAGAGGAGGAGAGTGCAGTCCAAGACAACGCCTACATTGCAGACCCTAGAGAAAGGAAGTTATGGCCACACACATAAAGACGCTCTGATGGGAGGGGAGAGTTTAGGTGCACATATAGGATATCCATGCTTTGCCATTATCAATTTCACACAGTGGGATGACATGCAGCCATCAATGTCAGGTGGCAAGCAGACATCGGGGTGTGGTTTGGCAGAGATAACTCAGGCATCGAGAGATATATTTGCAACTCATCAGCACACAGCTGGTAATGTAAGTCAAGGTATGAGATAGACACACCAAGGAAATGTATATCGACAGAGGATAAGGAAGGAGCCCCTGAATATTTCCCTGTGTTACAGGTACTGACAGCGGGGTAGCAGAGGACATTGAGACACCAGAACACACACTGAAGGGGCAGTGGGAGCGATATGGGGGACACAGGATAGTACTGCAGCCTTAGAGCCGAGCAGAGACACGGTAGCAAAGAGACAGTTCTGTTCCACATTTTTTACAGCAGCGGAGAGGTGAAGAAGGGGATGGACAGAGTATGGACCATTGTAGTTTGCCACACACACTTCAGTGATAACTTTAACATGAAACGAATATGTACAGTTTGATGGGGAACAGTAAGTCTGTAAAGGATCTTAGGGGGTCTGCGAGCTGAGGACGTGAAGGTGCAGTGTGTGTTGCACAGCTACAACATGACATATGTATGTTTTTCTTGTGTTTCTCTATCCACGGGACATACTTGGTGACCCTCCTGGTGCTGTGGTGCATTGGCAGGTGACTGTACATCATCCAACATGCAGTAGTCTGGGGTTGGTGGACCTACAGCTACTTTGTCTGTGACAACAGTCAGGGGGAGCATATGTCTGCAGTGATCTGTCATATTGTACATATGTTGTTGTTCACCTCTTTGCCCTGCACCCCCATACCCCATATGTTGCTGTTGGCACACATATCCACATGTGTTCCTGGCCAGTTTGTCTTCTCCAACACTGTCTCTGGGACACATCCAACAGAGCTGTGTGTGTGTGCAGGTCCTAGGTGTTCGGGTGGTGGGCTGCACGTACACCCTTCCCTGACATTGTAGCATCAGCCAACAGCAGTGTATCATTGCATTTGACAAGCCTTTATCTCCACTATTCTCCAATTATGCACATACAGGCTATATGCTACTGCTGGCATGCTCACCTTAGCATACTGTGTGGGTGTGTGTTTTTGGGTTGGCTGTGTGATGATACAGCGTGCAGGAATTTTGCATTATCATGTGTTGTGAGGGGTCTGTATACCTAGGGAGCGGTGGTGACTGTGCTATCTCTACCTTACTGCTGTTTACCTTGTGAACATTGTGGACATGTGTTATATGTTGTGAGCTGACCTATCTCTTGTGTGCTGACAGACCACTGCGTGACAGCATTTTTGTATCACAGATATCGCCATAATATGGACATGCATCAACAGTGGCTGGACATGGGGACACGGTGATTCGACACATTTCGATGACATCTTCTCCCTTCACTGTGATGTATTGTGGCCTTTGAGAGCCTCAGGGGATCCCAAACAGACACTTGATGCAAACACATGGTAGGTTGCACCTTTGGACTTTTGGGAATGACATCAGCCTTTACATGTTAATGGTTTACTGTTTGTTTCATGGACATTTAATATTGGGTCTCTGTACACGTACGCTGATGCATATGGGGTGGAGCTGTGAAACGCCTGTGTAATATGGGCATTGACATGACCATATCCATGTGACACCCTCATCTGCAGTTCCAATTCCAAATGTCCACAACATTATTGTTGGACTGCTACTTTGGGCATGACAGGCATGTCCAACACACCGTTGCTGCGTGCTCTGGCTAGGTGTTGTGTTCATCACAGGAGACACACATGACCTTTCCAGTACTGTGGCATATTGGGATGTCACACTTGACTATGTCTGCCCAGGGTTTCAAGGACAGTCTTAACGTGACTTGTTAGATTGCAGACACCCTTTGCACTGTGAACACTGTGTACTGGTCCCCACATGTGCAGCAGGGACTGACATTGTTGCTGTATGTTGTACATCCTTCTGACACTGTGTTGTTGTGTTTTGCCCATGTGTGTGACATGGAACACAGGATATGCTCATCTGTTTGTTTCAACATGAGCATACAGCCATGTGTGTGGCACAGGGGGAGCAATGGAGAGATCTCTTGTCCATGTCCACGTACCCTCCACTTGAACATGACACAGTATTTGCCACCACACCACTTTACTGTACACCAACATCTTGGATTGATGTTTGCACTCACAAGGGTGTTACAGTGCATGTGTGGCATCACTGTTTCATGTTTCAACATACACGGTGCATGTGCATGTGACTGACTATGTTAGTGCAACACAGAATGTGGCAATATGGCTTCTGTGTGGGTTACTGTAACGTTTGACCTTTCTTTCCATCTCTATGTACAGGTTATTGTGTTTGTTTACTGTACAGATGATGCTCTGCATTGATTTACAAACCTAGCATTGCATGTCTGCATAGTCCTATTTATCCCCTGAGATAACGACACTCACATTGCCCCGTTATATTTGGACTGTGGCAGTGTGAGTGCCCATTTTCTTCCTTCATTTGTGCATTCCATGTACTGTGATACATGTGTACAGACACTGTATCCACACCAACCAGTGCAGGGGGACCTTCTGCATAGTGTTATCTCTGCATGTTTCTGCGGTTTGTTTCATTTGAATTCTCTGTGTTCATGTGCCTCTGCTACCTGTTAGCATATCCTTATTGTGCATTTGACGATTGTTTTGGTTTATATTGTTGCTTTGATTCCTATATCAGGTATTATGTGACAGCTGTAACATATATTTCGATATCTGTGTTTACACTTTCTTACTTTTAACAACATATGCTGTTTCATTTGTGTGTCTCCTGTGTTGGCAGACAGATATGTTTTTATGAACAGATCATGGTTGATGTGTGTTGGGCCCTCATCATGCACCGCCTACTGTCTACATGCACACATATGTAACTAACACATTTGGGGCATGCAGCAGCATGTGGGAGGTGGGGGCTAATGCATACTGCACACCATGCACCTAATGCACATTATCTCTCCTGCCCATCATCTGTAGACGGGCCAGTGACTTTTCTGTAACATGTGGGTTGCTGCCCTGCAAAATGTGTTTTCAAATTTTCCCCTGTTATCCACTCACCTTGATATTATGATAGGCGGTATCTACACTATCTGTGATGATTAACCAAAATAAAAATATGTGTTGGACATACATTTGTCTCTGCTGCTGCTTGATCACACTGACACACGTATTTAGTGATTTCCTGGTCATGCACATGGCCCACCTGTGCTTACATCCTTATATAGTGCAAGCTGTCTATCTGCCAGCCGTTTGCCACATCATTGGGTGTTACAGGTTCCCATACACACATTCCCTTTGAGGTAATATTTTTGATTTTGCTTGCTGTGGTTGTTTGGGATAGTGGTCACAGACATGTGTTGTAACACCATAGGCTGCAGGTTTGATCCCCATTCATGCCTCTAAGTATGCATGCTACAAGCTGGTGCTTACTTATACAGTAGAGTAGATATTCTCAGGGGAAGAGTGGGTGGAATCACAATTTATGCGCACATTATATGAAATACACACATTCATGAGGTGCTTCATGCACTGATATTTATGTCTACTCTCCAGTAAGTGCAATGTCCACACCTGCAGTCTAGGCATGATTTTGGCAAGATTTGTGCTAGTGTTTCATAAAGACAAATGAAGCCATTTTACTAAAGTGTGCTGTGACTTTGCACTCAATGCATGTTTAACACGTAAGTTAACGTGCACTAAGTGCAAAGCCTCCATGGTAACTGTCATATGTCCACAATAACATATGGCGCTAGTACTGTAGGAGGACTTACATCCACCTATTTCGCCTGTGCTAATTGCAAAATTGACTGGGAGTGATACGTACCCCTGCGTTAACTGCAATGTGCTCACCACACCCACTTTCTTCCCATAACCCGCCCATTCTCCACCTCAGTGCACGGAGATCAGGGTGTGCTATCATGTCCACACACTGACAGCTACTACATCCCTGAGCACATGATGACCACATGGTAAATGCTTAATGCCACCTTTAATAAAAGAGCCCCATGTGTCTTTATAAAATAGGCACCTTCTGATCCTCAAAAGCCTGTTAAGAAGCCAAGAAATTGACTTAGGAATGGAGTCTAAAACTAAGAAGCATGTTTACTAAAGGTTAACACACATTGCTGAAGTTGACAAGCGTTAAGTGTCACTCCATCCATAGAAATAAAATGGCTGTTGGCACTTAACGCACTTTGACATCATGAACATGCATTAAAACATCTAGTTAACGTGCCCCTAAAAAAATTCATTTGGGTTCAGTGAAAACAATGTTTGATTTCTGCTGGTGTATAAGCAAAAGTAGAAGATCTGCATGATTAACCTCACTTCAGGTCAGTGAAAAATAAAACAAGCCTTCATTCCTCCTTGGTCAGCACAGTGTAGGATGAGAGACTTTTTTTTAATGCATTCTCTCACTTTCCACTTAGGCTTCAAGAATAATTTCTTCATAATTATTACTTATGGAAAATCTTAGCTCTGCCGAGGAGCAAAATGTCCAGATGAGAAGCACATTTTTTTCACTGTACTTCAGACAGGCAAAAAATCTGTCATGAGCTCAAAATAAAGTTGTTAATGGGCTTTCTAAAATTATCACAATGTTTTTTGCTTAAATGTTTTAATTATCTATATGCATTTGAGGGAGTCTGAAATTTAGTACCGAGGGCAAAGGTCCCCAGAACATTATGTTGAAGGTGTGAAGGCATGTTTATAAAGGCAGTTTAAGTGCTCCCTGGGACATACATCTAAAATTCCATAGGACGAGAAGCAAAGGAGGTGGACATGTGTAAATGCATTCTAACATTGACTTGTCATCGCTCCAAAAGATAAATGTCTTCATTGACATACAAGGAAACAGGAACGTGCAGAATAAAGCCCCAGAGAAGTGCAGGGAAGCGGGCGATTTTAGAAATGTGCACTGAACATTGGCCAAACTGGCAACATAGATGTCTATGAACATGCGTGTGGATAAAACACTACAAACGTCCAAGCCTTCCATTTTGCAAATGGAGACATGCAGCACCACGGCTGAATAAAAAGATGACTTGGGTAAAACCATGCCACTGGCATTAACCTTTAAAAAGGAAATAAAGCAGCTTTTAAAACTAGATAACGGGGGAAAGTCGACAGTCACCCAAGAGCGCATGATTCGGAAAGATGTATCCTTGAAGGATACCAGCAAAACAGGGAAGTCAGGGCATCCCAATAGAGAGGTTCCAATAAAGATAAAGGTATCCCAGGTGTCTTTAAGTAAAAATCAGACAGAGTTGAAAGATTCCAAATTAACCCTGTCATCTAATAGCCAGATTGTTAATATTAGCAAAAAAACAAAACTTTGAAATGCCTGTATGCAAATTCTAGAAGTCTGAAAAATAAGATGGGAGAGTTAGAATATATAGCAATGAATGAAAGATTAGATATAATTGACATTTCAGATATGTGGTGGAAGGAGGATAACCAATGGGACACTATGATACCAGGCTACAGACTATATCACAATAATACAATAGATCATATTGTGGAAGGGTGGCTCTATATGTTAAAGAGGGCATCGAGTCAAACAGGATAAAGGTTTTGCAGGAAACAAAATACACTATAGAATCTCTGTAGATAGAAATTCCATGTAAAAAGGGGAAGGGAATGGTAGTGGGAGTATACAGTACTGCCATCCGCCTGGACAAAATGATGAAATGCTAAAAGAAATTAGGGAAGCTAGCAAAGTTTACAACACAGAAATAATGAGAGATTTCAATTACCCTAGTATTGACCGAGTCAATGTCACCTCAGAACATGCTAAGGAGATAAAGGGGTATGTTTACTAAACGGCGCTAACGGCACAGATGCGATGTTATTACGCGATACGTGACATTATCGCATGATAATGGCGCATTACCATGCGAGAACGTCACGTATCGTGCAATAACATATCCTGCGGCGTTAAGGTGCGCAGAGGGTGGAGTACGGCTCCCCGGAGGGCGGAGGAAGGCTCCCCAGGGGCAGAGATAAGGGGTCAGTGGGCAGAGAGTGTGCGGGGAGAGGCCCCATGCACACTATCACCGTGATATGAAGGTCTGAAAATTAGCGCCAGTGAAAACCTCGCGCTAGAGGCACATTTGCAGGGGAGAGAGACCATTTCAGTCAGCAATGTGCAGCAAAGGCAGGGATACTAGGAAAAGTGGTAGTAGTGATACATGTGCAGCAACATCATAGTGCCCAAGTAAGAGAGGGCACTACGGTGAGGCTGCAAATGGGGTACAGGGGGCTGTAGGCGGGACATGCAGTGTGGCAGCTGGGGCACAGGGTGGGCTAGGCAGATGCTTAGGTGACACATAGGAATGTGGAAGCAGCAAACCAGCAGGCAGCAACTGACCACGGGCAAACATGACCATGAGTGTGTGTCCCACAGTGTCCCAGGGGACAGTACCCAGCAAGTACCCCAAAGGGCACATAACATTGGCAGGTGGTGCCGGGGGAAGTGTGGATGTCTATGCAGGCACCCCTACCACGCACCACCCCTATCACAAACCAAAGGCAGCCGCCTACCGGCACACTGGATGGCCGGGGACTGCGCACCACCAGCACCACTGACACAAGGGCATGTCAGTATGGTGGCAGAGAGGTGCTGGTGGTGGAGGGGGCAGTGGCATCTGCCCACATCAGACCACGGCCAAGCCCCATTTAGGTGGGTGCCGTGCACTGCAACAGACAAAGTATGTCGGACGAACAGTCATGGTATCCCCAGGGAATGATCTGCCCCTGTGGCAACAGTTTGGTGCAGTACACACAGCCAGTGTGTTCATGGGCAGAAGGCCACAAGTTCAAGTCCCAGTTGTGCCACCTGCAAACCATGTCCCTGTATTTAACCCAGTACTAAACCGTGTTAATAACAATGGTACCGTTAGTGCAGATAAAAGAAACACGCCATAAACTCCTATATTTTACCCTACAGAGCACAGACACCATAAACATGTGCAATCCCTAGAGCAGAGTTTCCCAACTGCAGTCCTGGAGGGCCAAACACCATTCAGGTTTCATGCTGTCCCTAATAAATATGCCAGTGCTGCTGTTGTATGCACCACCCCCATTGTATGCAAATGTATCTCATGCATATTCATTAGGGACAGCATGAAAACCTGAACAGTGTTTGGCCCACCAGGACCGGAGTTGGAAACCTCTGCCCTAGAGCTGCGGCCAACAGGGGCACAAACACCCACACCCACAGGCCCCACTATCCAAAGCCTCATGGAGAGTCAGGCTGTTGGGCTCTGCACGGAGCAGCATCTCCCAATACTGGTACCTACATACCTTAGCAATGCCGTCCTAGACTTGGGGACATGTTCCACATATATCTAAAGGTTGCTATGATTAATGTCAGACAACAAATCCTAGGTTAAACACGATTTGTTGACAGAGATTCATCATAGCAACTTTTCTGATATCTGTGGAGTGTGTTACAGTTTGTGCTTCTGACAGTGTTTATCGCCATGGGGAGTGACCCCAACAGTATTGCATACCATGGCAATGCTCGCACTGAGCCCAGAACTGGTGTGGCGGCCAGGGCTGCCACAAACCTCTATAGTTGCACAAAGCTGGCATAGGTGTGGGAGTGTATGTATGTCTATCCAGTGTGTTGTGGCTGCCTACACCTTACTGAGCCCACACTGCTTGCACTGTTTCCAGTGTTACCTGCCAATGTGCATAATGATGGGCAAGGTACTGTGGGTATGGCCCGGACAGGGTGGCCTGGGCAGGAGGCATCTGCACAGGGCATAGGGCAATGACTAGGACATTGTAGTGCCCGACCACCACCTGCACAGACACGGTGGCCATGGCATGTCATGCTGGGAGGTCACTCTCACCCTGACTGAGCAGTGGCCACGGCATGGCTAGGTTCCCCCATAGTGCTATACAGTATTTCTCTCAGGTGATATTTATGGGTTCCCTTTTCTGGGGCCCAATCACTGATATACCTGCTTGGTGTGTGTGTGTGCTCACATCCCATTTTTGGGTGTACACAGTTCCTCCAGGAACATGCACTATGTACTAGCTAGCAGACTGTCTGCAGTTAGCATGTGTATGGCTGGAACACCTTGCAGGGTGCAGTGGATGGAGACTGACTGTGCCATCTGCTGGTGAATGTCAAATAGTGGTGTGGGGCAGCTGACCTTTTCCAGTGGTCTGCCATTGCCTTTTGTGATGTGTACAGATCTGCATTGACTGCCCTGTAGAGTGCCCGTTCCCCAGCAGGAAAGGGGTTGATGGTCCCCTCTACTGCCACCATTACAGAGATATAGAATGTGAATCTGTTGGTGGGAGATCCTGTCCCCCACCCTGAGCCACAGAGAGCGGTTTGGGTGGTGCTACATATTCTGCTTTTGGGTCCAAACACCCCCCTTCAACTATAACATGTGACCATGGCACCCACACAGGATATGCACTATTCTGGGTGCATCATAGTCCACAAGGGCTAAACATGACTAGGAAATACAGATAGACACAGGTGTATCCGCAAGGACTACCTATCACACACTAGCAATGATAGGGACCTGCAGCATAGCCTATCTCAGCCAAGCCAGGTGCTGCGGACCTGGTGCTGGGCGCCCCAGCTCACCCTCAGGGTGGGCACAGGACCCACACAATGTGACGGTCTGTAGCTACTCTATGCCAGTAACACACACGGTCAGTTCACCCTACCAGGCCTAGGTACTGTGGGGGTGCATACCCCATCTTGTGATCAGCTGTAGACTTCTGATCTGCATGTGCAGTGCATCATGGGTATGGGTGGGTTTACCCTATCCTGGTAACCACAGCAGACAGTTTGTGTGGTGACCTGCAGTCTTTCTGTAGCAGCCAGCAGTGTGGTAGCAGCTATAGAGATGTAGCCCACTGGTTATGTCAATGTCTATGGAGGTAGAGGTCATGGGTTTGATCTCACAGTGGTGTTATTTAATAAGGCTGTCTGAAGCTTTTCCTTTTAATTTAAATCAGTGTGGCCAGCAAAATGCACCCTCAAAGTGCTTTAATCTTAAGTTGCCTCATAACACGCCCTGTAGGGCACATTAGAAGGCGCCTTGGTGGACAGGACACTTTATAATGTGCCCTATGGAGTGCTTTATAGGGTGTCTTATAACCATCAGGTGCCTCAAACCCATTCTCGCACAGGACCACTTCCGTACAGTCTGTCAAGCTCTCATTACTCCCACACTAGACTACTGCAACCCCATCTACCTCGGGCCCTCAAAACAGGCCCTCCGACCACTGCAGCTAGCACAGTATACTGCTGTCCACATAATAACAGGCTGCTCAGGTCACGACCACATTACACCCATCCTGTACCACCTCCACTGGCTCCCAATCAGCTCCCGTATCCAATACAAAGTTCTCCTAAACATATTCAAAATAAGACAAAACCTCTCAGCTGACAGCCTGCAACCGCTCATCAAAGCTGACCTATGCACCAGACCCAGAAGAAAGGGAATGCAGACACCATCACCACCCCAAAAGAATTTGCCAAATCAAGACAGGACACTTCAAGAAGAGCACTGTCCCTGGCGGCACCCGCCCTGTGGAACTCTCTCCCTGACGATCTGAGATCAGCCACGGACCTCAAAGATTTCAGAAAGCTGCTCAAAACAAAACTCTTCATGAAACACTACAAGGACATCACCTGAACCAGACTCTGCTTTATCCAACCCTGCAACCCAGGGTTATATAGACCTGTACATAGCTCACTTGTATATAGTTCAAATTAATCTCACACCTCTCCCACACCACTCATGTCGATGTCGCCACTGCATGTTTTCACTATAACACCCCCTCATAATTGTTTGATGTGCTAACCACTTAGATTTAATGATAAAGCAGTATATTAAATCTGACTAAATAAATAAAATAGCAATCATAACATGATCACATTTGATTTAATAAATGGAGGGAGGAAATTAATTGTGCTAGCATTCAACTTTCAAAAAGGAGACTCTTATAAAATGAGGAAAATTGTTAAGAAAAAACTAAAAGGAGCAATTACAAAGGTTAAGAGTTTACATCAGGCCTGGATGTTATTTAAAAATACCATCTTGGAAGCCCAGACCAGATGTAATTCATGCTTTAAAAAAGGTGGAAGGAAGGACAAATTACAGCCAGAATGACTTAAAGGTGAGGCAAAGAGGCTATGAGAGAATCTTTCAGAAAATGGAAAAACGAGCCAAATGACAAAAACAAGAAAAGTACTGGCAAGTTAAAAGCAAGGCATTGATAAGGCATGCAAAGAGAAAATTTGAAAAATAACATTGTCATGAAAGCAAAAGTGCATTAATAAAAGCTTTTTCAAGTATATTTGTAGCAAAGCATCTATGAGGGAGTCAGTTGGACCATTAAATGATGGAGGTGTAAAAGGGGCACAGAGAAGACGAGGCCATAGCAGAGACACTGAATGAATTTTTTGCTTCAGTCTTTACTAAGGAAGATGTTAGAAACTTACCCATGCCGGAAATGAAACAAATCTCGATAAATCAGGAAGATGTAATACAGCTAATTGATAAATGAAAGAGCAGCAAATTACCTGGACTGGATGGCATACATCCCAGGGTGCTGAAAGAACTGAAATATGAGATTGTACACCTACTATTAGCAATCTGTGATATATCATTAAAATCATCTGTAGTATCTGACAACTGGAGAGTGGCCAGGGTAACACCTATTTTTAAAAAGGGTTCCAGGGATGATCTGGGAAACTACAGACCAGTGAACCCAACAACTACTGAACATGTAGACAGTTATGGTTTAATGGCAGAAAGCCAACGTGGATTTATTTATTTTATTTATTTAACCATTTTTATATCCCACCTTATCTCACAATCAAGGCAGGTTATAGGGAATATATGAATGGTCCTAACAGAAGGAAACAACATTAGGATGTATATTGAACATTGCTCTAAAAATAACATATTAACTATTAAACATGAAATGAGGAGCTTGTTAAATGCATGCAATGAACAGTATTTAACAATCAAAATCAACTGGGTCAAAGGGGGAGGGGGGTTGGGTATAGGGGGGTTTAAGATAAAATGAAAGTTCCAATGGCACATAGCGTGGTACTAGGTGCTAGGTCCCAAAGTATTCTCTGAATAGGTGGGTTTTTAGCTTCTTCCGGAAATCGGTGAGGTCTTGTGCAATACATATGTCTTGGGGAATTTTGTTCCATATGCAGGATACGTAGAGTGAAAAGCTTCTGTTTGAGGTTATTTGGGTACTTGTCCTGAGGGAAGAGAGGATGGTGAGTGTAGATTACATGTTTTTCCATCGTGGCCTATTGTTTGGGATTTGATGCAATAGTGTTTGTAGGTACGTAGATGAGAGCTGTTTGCCTATTTTGAAGATGGTGGGAATGGTTTTATATTTTATGCAGGCTGCGATTGGTAGCCAGTGATGATCTCTGAGTAGAGGTGTTCTTCCCTCATGTCTGGAAGTGCCATATACTGTAGTGTTCGTTCCGCAGTGTTCTGAGCTAGCTGTAAAGGATGGATCACATAGTCTGGTAGGTCCTCTAAAAGAATATTGCAATAGTCTATGTGTGGGAATACCAGAGCTTGGAAGACTGTCCAGAAGTCCTCTGGGCTCAGTAGGTATGTAAGTGCTGTGCTGTTATTATCTTCTGGTAAGTGAGTCTAATGGTGTTGTTGATGTGAGCTTGAAGCATTAGGCATTGGTCCAAGGCTATTCCTAGATGGCAAACTTTCGATTTGACTTGAATTTGAGCATCAGCTACTATAATAGTTGTTGGAGGAAGGAAGTTTGTGTCTCTGGTGATGAAGAGAATTTCAGTTTTGTTCAGATTGATGGAAAGGTCATGGTCAGAGAGCCATTAGGAGATCACTATAAAGCAAGATGTTAGGGGTGTGTAGGAGGGTTGTAATATAGAAAAGGGCAAGTAAAGCATAATGTCATTGGTGCATAAGTGGTATAGTACATTGTAAGACTGAATTATGGAACATATAGGTTGTATGAAGATGTTCAAGAGTAATGCTGAGTGAGGATCCTTGTGGAATGCCTTGTCTAAGTGGGAACAGGGTTGAGGTGGTTCCAGCAGATCTTATTTGCTGTGTTTGGTCAATTAGGTAGGACGCAAACCATTTTATTGTTGTACCAGAGATTCCTATGTCTTGTAGATGGTGGAGTAGTGAATTTTGAGGGACTGAATCAAATTAAGTTCTTATGTCTAAGAACATGACAATAAAACCTTGCTTTGGCTTTGTATGCCTTGTGTAAGTCTGTCCATCAGGGCTGCTAGGAGTGTTTCTACCCCGAGTTGTGACCTGAAGCCGTATTGTTGAAGGTCTAGGGGTGCATGCTGGTTGATATGTTCCTGCAGCTGTGCTGTCTTTTCAATAATTTTTGCTAAGAATGGGAGGCTGGAAATAGGACGGTATGAGCTAGGGTCAGTAGGATCCAATTTAGGGTTTTTTATACTACTACTACTACTACTACTACTATTGAGCATTTATATAGTGCTGCCAGTCGTACGCAGTGCTATACAGACAAGTAAGAGAGACAGTCCCTGCTCGTCAGAGCTTACAATCTAGTTAACACAAAATACACAGAGCAATAGTCTAGTCAGGACAAAAACACAAACATGGCACTTATAATCTAGTCAAGACACAACACAGAAGTCAAGATCTGAAAGCAACAGTGAAGAGGTGGGTTTTCAACCTGGATATGAAGAGGGCTAGGAAGGGTGCCTGGCATATAGACAAAGGTAGATTGTTCCAGGCGTAAGGTGCAGCAAAGTGAAAGGAGCGAAGTCTGGAGTTAGCAGTACGAGTGGAGGGCACCCAGGAAAAAGATTTAGGCGTCATTGTGGATACCATGTTAAAACCCTCGGCCCAGTGTGCAGCGGCGGCCAAGAGAGCAAATAGAATGCTAGGTATGATAAGGAAAGGAATGAAAAATAAAACAAAAGATATTATAATGCCTCTATATTGTTCCATGGTGAGACTGCACCTTGAATATTGTGTGCAATTCTGGTCGCCGTACCTTAAAAAGGATAAAGCGATTTTAGAAAAGGTTCAGAGAAGAGCCACCAAAATGGTAAAGGGGATGGAAGGATACTCCTATGAAGAAAGGCTAAAAAGGTTAGGGCTCTTTAACCTGGAAAAGAGACGGCTGAGGGGAGATATGATAGAAGTCTATAAATTAATGAATGGAGTGGAACGGGTAAACGTAGATCAATTGTTTACATTATCAGAATATAGAAAGACTAGGGGGCATGCAATGAAGCTACAGGGTAAACTATTTAAGACTAATAAAAGAAAATTTTTTCACTCAACGTGTAATCAAACTCTGGAATTTGTTACCGGAGGATGTAGTAAAGGCTGTTAGTGTAGCTGGGTTTAAAAAAGGTTTGGACAAGTTCCTGGAGGAAAGGTCCATAAACCATTATTAAGAAGTGACCGAAGATATCAATGCTTGACCCAGTACAAGCATTGTGGAACTTGTGTCTCTTGGGGAAACTGCTAGGTACTGTCAGACGGCTGCCTAGGGTGAGAACTTACACAATCTTGACGATGCATATATTCATATGATTCTTGCAAGGTATTGTGGGTAATGTAGTTCATTCACTCTCAAGCACAGCTGAAGACAATAATTGAGTTGTGTAACCAGTGGTAAAGCCAATAAAATACTTCTTTTATTGATGGGGTTTAATTCACCCAGCACAAGTATGCTTGGTAGCAATATAAATGAGGTTACTTGCTTGCAGTGTTTAAATGGATAACAAAGTCACAAAGCAAATCAGAAAACAACCTTCAACTTGTCAGGCAATTAGCTAATGTTCTCTTAGCAAATAATCACCAAATAAAAAGGCACAAAGAAATGAATAAACTTTGCTGGTTAGGTTAACTTCTGCTTATTTTCCACGCAGATCCAGCAGTGATTTTCCCTTGCTCACACACACAATCAGGTGCAGCTTTAATTACTATCAATTGTCCAGCTGAAACCCTTTAGCTGGCTGGCTGCTACTGTGTGAACTCAAAATCCTGCTTTAGGAGCTGTTTGCAGTGGAATAAGGAACAAAGTTAGGTTTCTTTGTGATGGCTGATGTGTTTGCTCACAGAAAGCTAGCAATAGCATTTAGATAGAGAACAGTCCATGTAATTAATAGTTTCATCTGCTGTATCTCCCCCTTCATCAATCAGCATAGGGTCACTATCATACATTGGCACAGACGAGTCTTTCCATAAGGCACTATCATGAGAATGCTTATTCCCTTGCTGCCATTCACTATTATAGATAGGGTCTGGATCAGTGTTCATACCTGAGCCTCTCCTGCTATCATAATTCCTCTCTGTATAGCTTGGCCAGTATGTAATCCAGTTCTGATGTCCAGCCTTCCAATCTTGATCCCTGGACACTGGATCTTTCCTCACATACCTTCTGGCATAGGTCTGAAAGTCCTTTCCACGTGCAGTCTTCTCTCTTCCAGGTAGCCACTGGGGATTCCTATCTCTGCCATTCCATTCCTCTGGCTGACTCCAGTCCAATGGACTCTGCTGGCACTTGGAATACCTCCCAGTATGGGTACTGCCTTGGATTCTCCCAGACCTTTCAATGGCCTTCCTTCTCTTCCTTCCAGAGAGTTTCCTTCTCTCTCTATCCGCTTGGCTTGGCTTCTGTTTCTCCAAATGATGTTGGTGCTTGAGCTTGAAGCTGTTGCTGTGTCTCTTCCTGAAGCTGGGCTGGAGCTTGTAGCCGTTGCTGTCGCTCCCCCTGAAGCTGTTGTCTGTAGAATAAGCTCTATTCTTATTCTGTTCTAATGTGTGCTCCTCCCTAACACAGCGCAGCTGTGTTGAATCAGGCCCTGCCCTTTGAGATGAGTGCTTAGGGATTACCTCATAGCTCTCTTGATTGCACACACGTTTTCTCACTTCAGCCCCTCTCATGGCTGCTGGAAACCTGGTGCATTCTGGGACTGGTAGTCTTTTATGTGAAAACTCTGTTTTCTAACTTCTACCAAAACTGACAGGTTGCTTGTTCAGAGTCACATCATCTTTTCTATAGCTCCTACCTGAGCTATGATAAGCTTCCTTATCACATACCCCCCTGCTTAAGTTATTACGGACTGGTTTTACTGGTGAAACTGCTTCTCTACAGTCCGTAATACCTACGAGAGTGTTATCTTCTTGAAGCTCACTTACTTCCTGACTGGGTTCAGGGTCATTATTTACAGGCCTCTCCTTCCAAGACTTAAGTACATTAATATGGTAGGTCTGCCTACGCCCTCTTGCATTTTCTTTTTTTTTTTTTAAGCTTTTATTTTCATTTTGCAACAAACAAAAGAAACAACACACCAAAGGAGACAAAACAAGTATACAATAAAGAAAAGTAAACCCAATTACCCCCCACCCCCACGCTTCTTCTCTAGCTGAGTATGTCAGCATGTGAACGCTTCCAAACAACAGTGATTATACATCAAAACAATCAAAAGAATATCTGCGATACAGAATAATCATGGGACAAAGATATATACAAATTTAGACAGTCAGATGAGAGCATTGAGCAGAATGTACATAGTCATTGAGCATCTTCCATTTAGACCGATGATGAGGAGTCTGAATGGGGGAAGCAAACATACGAGGTATTTGTTCATATTTACTGTAGAGACAGACATGATTCCACCATTCATTGGGGCTCAGATGAGAGCTATTTTTCCAGTATTTCGTGATTAGGGAAATAGCAATGCCAAGCATAAAGTCCAAAAGGAAGTAAGCCGTTTTTGGAAGAGAGGGGATCCCCGCAGCTGAGCGAAGTCCCACTATCCTCCAAGAAAGGGGCTCTTGAAAGTGCAATATAGACTGGATACGACCCCAGACCCGACGCCAGTAATACTGTAGTGCGGGACATTCATACATAACATGAGGTAGTGAACCAATGGCCGCATGACATGTCCAACAGCTATTGCCCTGAGTAGTGTTCCATTTGGCTAATCTGTCAGGTGTGTAAAAACACCGGTGGGCGAGAAAGAAAAGTGTCTGAGTGAGTGAGGCGGATCGGGAGACCCGTGTCACTCTACTCCAGACAAGGCTCCATTGCTCCGGGGTCAAAGTCACATGCAATTCTCTCTCCCATGCTTTCTGCGCTATAGGGGTATCTCTAGTTATAGCATTACATAAGGTTTTGTAAAAATTGGATGCTACGCCCGGTGAATTACCGATAGATCGGATAGTCTCCAACCAACCTTGTGTAGGGGAGGCCGATGGCGGGAGCACCTTAGCACTCCGAAGGCAATGCTGAAGTTGCACCAACTGAAAGTAGTGTTTCGCTGGGAGACCAAATTCAATTTGCAATTCACTAAAAGTTTTCCAGCGACCTTCATGGAACAACTGACTAGGAATCCAAATGCCCCTAGTGTACCAGGGGCTCCACGCCATCGGCTTATTTTGTATTCGAAATCGAGTATTGTACCAAAGTGGGAGCTTGTCTAACGGACAGAGTCGGGAGTCTAAAGATTGCATAAGAGTATTAAAGGCACCTAAAGTGTCTAAAAGCATTGGTGGAAAGCGGGAGTCTGATGGGAGAGTCATACCAGGGAGAAAAGTAAGAGGAATCGGTTTGCAGAGGTCCTCTTCTATGTCTAGCCACACAGGTCTACTCGGTACTGGATCTTCCAGCCAACGAGCGCCTTGTTTGAGAAGAAAAGATTGATGATACTTCAGGAAATCAGGGAATCTGACACCCCCATTTTCCTTATCTGCTTGCAGCTTATGTTTCGCTATCCTAGGTGTCTTGTTTTGCCACAAGTATCTAGTCAGAAGGCCCTCTATATCTTTATATATACGTCGAGGTAAGAGACAGGGCAACATTTCTAAGATATAATTCACTTTCGGAACAATCATCATTTTTATGGTTTCTAATCGACCCCACCAGGTAAGTGTTAAAGGAGTCCAGCGGTGAGTGAGCGCCCGGACTTTAGAGGTTAAGTCTTTGGCATTGAAGGAGATAGTGTCTTCCAAAGGAGAACAATAGTGAACCCCAAGGTATTTGACCATGCGAGGTTGCCATAAAAAGGGGAAGGGTTGCATATCTGCCTGATGAAGCAAAGGATTTAAGGGAAAGGCTACCGACTTGGTCCAATTTATCTTATAACCGGACAGTTGTGAGTATTTACCAATTTGCTCTAGGACAGCCGGTACTGAGTCTATAGAGACAAAAAGCATAAGGTCATCAGCATACGCTGAAATTTTGATTTCCCTATGGGTGAAGGGGACTCCATGAATCTCCTCCGATTGCCGGATTAGTAGAGCCAAGGGTTCGAGTGCAAGATCGAAGAGAAGTGGAGACAGTGGGCATCCCTGGCGAGTGCCGCGTTGAAGGGGAAAAGGCTGAGACTTTAAAGCGTTGGCACATATACTGGCTGTAGGCTGTGCGTACATGGTGCGAAGACAACGGAGAAAACCTTCCCCGAATCCGTACCAGCGGAGGACTGCAAACAGGAAGGGCCACTCTAAGCGATCAAAGGCCTTCTCAGCATCAAGTGAGAGACCAACAAATGGGCGATCAAGATTAACTGCGGTAGTCAGTACATGGCATAGAGTCCGAGCATTGTCAGCAGTTGATCTACCCGGAATGAAACCGCATTGATCTGGGTGTATTAAGGTAGGCATCCTATCAGAGAGCCGGGTAGAGAGAATGGTGGCAAATATTTTATAGTCCGCGTTTAGGAGGGAGATTGGACGATAATTAGCTGTTAGTTGCGGGTCTCTCCCCTCTTTCTCAAAAACTACTACATTTGCCATTGAAAAGGACCCAGAAGGAGAACCCTCCTCGGCCAGAGCAGAAAAATAAAGTTTCAAAACTGGAGCTAAGTCAGCGTGAAAGGTTTTGTAGAATTCAGCAGGGAGACCGTCTGGGCCTGCGGCGCGACCTGAGGCACATTTCATGATAGCAGAGTGAATTTCTGAGACAGTAAATGGTGTGTCCAAGGCCACTCTATCTTCGTCAGATAGGGTCGGTCTTTGTACCCCTGAAAGTAAGCGTTCAAATACATCTGGCTCAAAATCACATTCAGATTGATATAGCCGAGTATAAAAATCACGAAAGAGTTCTAAGATTTCGGTATCTTTAGTGACCAAGCCCCCCCCCCGACGGATTACGGAGGGCGGTAACACGCTTGGCTTCTTTTTGACCTTTTAGGGCATTTGCTAATAATTTGCCAGCACGATTATTTTCCCGATAATATAGCCCTTGTTGTGATTCAATATTTTTAACAGCAGCAGTGTACAAAAGTTGATTGTATTGAAAACGCAAGCGTTGTAAACGGAGTAAAATACATGGGTCAGTACGGGACGTGAGAAGACGCTCCCCAGCTTGTATCTGCTGCTCTAGAATCAGTAATTGCTGCTTTCTTTGTTTCCCCTGCCGAATTTGATAGCTAGTTATAGTTGCACGGATAGATGCTTTAAAACCCTCCCACCAAGCCCAGCTCGCTGTGTCATGGGGTGAGTTAAAATGAAAATAATCCTGGATAGCGGCCTTTATATCAACCTGAAAATCCTTTTGACCCAGTAAGGATCTATCAAAAAACCAAGCTCGGGGAGAATCGTCCCGCGCAGTGACATGTAATGATAAAGATATGGCAGCATGATCCGAAATATGGAGAGGATGAGTCCTAGTCGTGTCTACTTGAGGAATCAGTGCTTTGGAAATGAGAAAGAAATCTATTCTAGATTGGGAGTGATGGGGGACAGAAAAGAAAGTGAACTCTAAGTCGGAGGGGTGAAGCAGCCTCCATATATCTACCAGCGCGAGATCTTGCATCAGAGCTGTAAGGGTAGCAAGACTCTTGGGTGGACTACTCGTTCTAGGCGGCTGTCTATCTATCAGAGGGTCTAGCACTTGATTAAAATCACCACCAAGTATTAACGGAGTATTGGCAGAGGCCTGTGCCAACTGCGCAATACTTGCATAGTAAGCAGGGTTGTCTACATTCGGGGCATAAATGCAAATACATGTAAATTCACTATCTCCAACCTTAAGATGTACTCGGGCCCATCTACCCTCCTTGTCAGCGCTAGTATCAATTACAGTAGCTTGCAAAGATTTCTTAACCAGAATGGCTACCCCGCACCGTTTGGAAACGGCGGGAGAATAGGCAGCCACCATGTAAGGCTTAACATTGAGTTTCAGTGTTTCAGCAGAGTTTAAGTGCGTTTCCTGAAGAAACGCTAAATCAGCATGCTCATGGCTAAGATAGCTAAGGATTTTCTTTCTTTTGATTGGACTATTAATGCCCTTTACGTTGAGTGATAAGATTTTACATAAGGCCATTCCGACAAGTTAAAAATTCTGAACATGATAGCGCACATAATTTCACAATGTCCCTCATATTGACTGTATCTGGCTGTACATATGGCATAAAAGAAAATAAGCTTAGATAATACAATGAAGCGCCCCACATTAAAAAAGAAAAACCGCAGCGCGGTAGAGAAGAAGCAGAACCCCAAAAATTACTGGCGACCATGTGTCTGCGGGGAGAAGAAGCCCCAGAGAAGGCCGAAATTGAAAAAACACATAACCTGTAGGACTGTGCGTGCTCCGAATCCGACCGAGGCACACATCATGGAGGGATAGGAGACCAAAAAACAAAAAAAAAAGTCATAGAAAGAAAGAAAGAAAGTCCAGGCAGTCTCTGTGTTTGACTATGACCGCCGCATCGGGCCCTTCAAAATGGCGGACAGAGCCGGCAAATAAAAGTCCAAGTCGTTGGATTAGCGCATCTGCTCTGCTTCTTTGGAGTCCAAAAATGTTGATAGTAGATCAGGATCTTCGAATGTCCTGGTTTGGTTGTGGAGAGTCACTCGGAGCTTCGCGGGATACAACAGGCCAAAGCGAGCCTGTAGCTGTTGAAGTCGAGGGCGAAAAGCAAGGAGTTTCTTCCGTCGGTCAACGGTAGGCTTCGCCAAATCAGGGAAGAAGGAGACTTTGTGACCTTCAAATTCCAAATGATGGTTCGCCCGAGCAGCATTTAAAATTTGTTCCACTTGTTGATATCGTAGCAAGCGAAAGATAATAGGTCGGGGGGTCGTTCGGTTGAGCGCCATGTGGGTAGGAACACGGTGTGCACGATCGATTTCCAGTTCTTTATGAAAGGTGATCTTCAGCAAGGAGGGAAGAGTTTTGAGCAGGAATTCTCTCATATCTCCCGCTTCCACCCCCTCCGGTATTCCAATGAGCCTCACATTGTTGCGACGGGCTCGATTATTGCTATCTTCTAACTCCTTTTGAAGATTCTGTATCTGGCGCTCAGCCTTGTCCAGTGTGCCCAAGCGCACCGCGTGCGAGTCGAGGACCCCCGCCATATTGTCCTGCCGTAATGAGAGACTTTCAAGTCGGTCCTGGAGCACTCCAAAGTCTTCTCGCATGGCTCTAAGCGCTTCTCCATTGGACTGCACCAATTCCTTCACGCCGCGTATTTCCTCCAAAATCTCCAGGTGCATTTCGGGGTTTTCCCGAAATGGAGCCATCTTCTGTGGGGAGGACACCTCTGTTTTGGAGCGTTTTCCGTGAGAAGAAGAAGGAGACCCGAAGTCCAAGCGCGCTGGTTTATGGGCCGCCATCCCCCCCGAGGTACCCCGGTCAGCCCGGAGCGAAATAGTAAGTTTGTATAGGTATTAAGTCAGGATTCTAAGTAGGCCTCTCGGGAGCTTCAGCGCGAAGCGTCTTACCCGCTGGACATCAGGCTCCGCCCCCCGCCCTCTTGCATTTTCTACCATATAAGACACGGGGCTCACTTGTTCAACAACCTTCCATGGCCCTTTCCACTGTACCTCAAATTTTGGAGCAGTTCCTGCTACCTGAACCAAAACCTTTTCACCAATGCTTAATTGGCGGCTTTTTGCCTTTCTATCATACCACCCTTTCTGGCGAACTTGACTGTCCTGCAGGTTCCTCTCAGCAACCTGCGACGTCCTTTTCAAACGTGCTCTCAAGTCACGTAGAAACAGTGGCACCTCCTGACTTCCTGGTTCAGGATCAATCCATTGTTCCCTTAAATATCCAACAAACCCCGTGGAGCCCTACCATACATCAACTCATATGGAGTTACACCTAGGGACACTTGAATTCTTTCCCTGCAGGCATATAAGGCAAAGGGTAATAACATATCCCATTCTTTTACCTCTCCTGCTAACCCCCTTCTCAACATTTGTTTGAGAGTTTGGTTGAATCTCTCCACCAAACCATTTGATTGTGGATGGTAGGCTGAGGTTTTCACGTGACGAATGCCAAAGGCAACCCAGACCTGGGCCAAATATTTGGACACAAAATTGGACCCTCGGTCAGTCAACACCTCTCTTGGGAATCCCACTTCACAAAACAATTTTACTAGCTCTAAAGCTATTGTTTTTGCAGAAACATTCCTCAATGGTATGGCCCAGGGAAACCTTGTTGCCTGATCTACCATAACTAGGATGTATTGGAAACCTCGGGGCGTTTTGACTAATGGGCCTACAATATCCATGGCAATGCGACCAATTGGGTCTGTGATAATTGGCATGGGGATCAATGGCACCACCGGTGGGTGAGCCGCTGTAACTCGCTGACACGCTGGACATGCAGCACAAAACTGGGCAGTTTCTTTGAAGATACCTGGCCAGTAAAAACGCACAAGTATTTGATCCAGCGTTGCTTGCATACCTTTATGACCTCCCACTGGATGATCATGTGTTAGTCTAAGTACTAGCCCTTTGAAAGTTGTGGGTACCACCAATTGTTTATGTATGGCACCATTTCTGGGGTCCTGACTCTCTCTATATAATATGTCATTATCTAGTCTGAATCTGGGCAATTCCTCCCTGACCTCCTGAGCATACTTAAAAGCTCGGGTGAGAGCTTGATCAGCTCGCTGCTCTTGTGGAAAGTTAGGAAACTTTGCCACCAACTCAGCTGGCACCCAGGGTAAACTTTGACCAGCTAACATCTCAGCCCTACCCTATGCTCTGCAAAGTCTCTCATGCCTTTTTTGTGCTTTCAACTTTCTTACTTTACCAGATGATGGGGTTATTAAATCATCATGAGAGGGTAAGTCTCCTAATAACTCTGCCTGCTCCCCCTCCTCCTTCTGCTGGCTCTCTAACTTAGCCTGCGAGCAGGTGGATACAAGGCTCCTCTTATTACCCATAGTTTGGCCTTCTGGAAGCTTAACCATCTTTTTAGCTAGGGACTGAGGACTTCCAAAGAAAGGCCCGGGAGCTATTTCCATTATTAAACCTTCTCCCTCCTTCTTTCCTAGCCCTTTCACTAGTTCCTGCTTAAATCTTGGCCAGTCCTTTCCTAGAACCAAATCAAAGGGTAGCCTAGGCACCACTGCTAACAGGACTTCCTCTTGTTTCCTTAGGCACTTAACCTTTAGCCTATAGGTGGGATATGATGATGCAGCACCATGAATGCATCTGATGTGAACTTGGCTTTCAGGGGTTCTAGGCACAAATCTTTCTTGGGCCTCTATCCTCTTCCAAAGCCTTTTTGACATCATACTCTGGTCTGCCCCAGAGTCTAATAATGCATTTGTGGTAATTCCCTGCACATCAACCATCAAAAGAAATCCTTCCTTGGGCTGTTTCAAATCCAGACCCATTAAACTAGTGTGTGTCTGGCATCTCTTCTCTAAGTGTCCCACTTTTCCACACTTGAAACATTTCTTTCTATTCGACTGTGTCATCTGGTTTGATACAGTACATTCATTTTCAGAAACATTCTTAATTATTCCCTTTTCTGATACAGCACATCTAGCCTCAGCATCCATCTTTAGAGGGCCACCCATTCTATGGCAAGCCTGCGTGGCTTCCAAGAATCTCTCTGCTAGCATGGTTGCCTCTCCAAGATTTTGGCAATTTTGCTGTATAAGAAAAACATTCAAATCTTTAGGTACCCCAAGCATAAATTGTTCCAGCATTATAATATCTAATAACATTTCTACTGTCTTTTGCTCAGGCTCCAACCATTTTACAGCTAAACTTCTGATTCTCTGACTCAGAGCCTTGGGTGTCTCACCCACTTTCAATGTAACAGCTCTAAACATTCGCCTATACTCTGAAATAGACAACCCTAGGCGATCTCTAATAGCTGCCTTTACATCCTTATAATTCAAAGCCTGGGCTGCTGGCATTGCTCTGTAAGCTGCTAGTGCCTCTCCAGTTAATGAGGCTGCCAGCCTTACTGCCCACTGGGTCTCTGGCCATGCTAAAGCCTGTGCCACTCTTTCAAAAGACTCTAGAAAATCATCAACATTATCATCTGGAGTTAATTTCCCAAAATTAAATGCCCCAATCCCTTGATTGAGTCCCACACTGTCCACATGTGGTGTACCAGTACTAACTGCTGGTCTTGCATCTGTTCCACTTTGGCTCTGCAGCTGAACTAGAGCTTGCACCACATCAAGCACTGGTTTCTGCTGTTCCATTAAGGCCTTCATAGCAGTGTCCTGGGGCCTGCTATGATAGCTCCTGCTGCTTGCTAAATTGGAGATCGAGTAGCTCAACTAATCTGCGAGCGTGTGGGTCTGCCTCCGCTGGAAGAAGTATCCAGCCTATCAACAACGGCTCGTGGAGCAGGTGGATTCGGGTCAACAGGGGGTACCAGTTTCCAAGCTCTAACCGCAGTAGTAGAAGAAAAGGAAGAGGAAGACCTGGGGCCACAAATCGCAGTATGTAAAAGCCACCCAGAGCCTAGAGTAGATGAAGGCTTGTCTTGGGCACAAAAACAGGAGTTGGTTCAGCTACTAACAAGATACCAGGATGTTCTCACACCAATGCCAGGCAAGACGGATCTGATCGCCCATGGGATCATAACGCCGCCTGGCGAAATAGTACGCCAACGTCCATATAGGCTGCCAGAAGCCAAGAAGGAGGAGGTCGTACGGCAGGTACAGGAAATGTTGCAGATGGGTGTTATAGAAGAGTCGCGGAGCCCGTGGAACAGCCCAATTGTTCTAGTTCCCAAGCCCGACGGCTCCATAAGGTTCTGTATCGACTTCCGGAAAGTTAATTTAATATCTCGTTTCGATACATATCCGATGCCCAGAATAGAAGAACTTCTGGATCGCCTAGGCCGTGCCAAATACCTCACCACATTGGACATGTCGAAAGGATACTGGCAGGTCCCACTAACCAGGGATGCCAGACAGAAGACTGCGTTCAGCACCCCGATAGGCCTGTACCAGTTTAAAAGAATGCCTTTCGGCCTACACGGAGCTGCTGCTACGTGTCAGCGATTAATGGATTTGGTTCTGCGACCGCATCAAACATACGCTGTGGCTTATATGGATGATGTGGTCATTCACAGTGACAATTGGACACAACATCTCCCACGAGTTGAAGCCGTTCTTATAGCACTTAGGGATGCTGGCCTTACGTTAAACCCGGCTAAGTGTTTATTTGGAGGCCGGCAAGTTAAATATTTGGGTCACCTGGTGGGTAATGGGGTGGTGAAGCCCCTTACTGATAAGATAGCCGCTGTTCAAGCATTCCCCAAACCACTTAACAAGAAGCAGTTAAGGAGCTTCCTAGGGTTAGTGGGGTATTACAGACGGTTTGTTCCAGGATTTGCAGAGAAGAGTGCCCCTCTAACTGAAATGTTAAAGAAGAACGCGCCTAACCAACTGAGATGGCGGGAAGAGGCGGAAGAAGCATTCCACCTGTTAAAGAACAAGTTGTGTGCAGCACCGGTTCTCAGAGGTGTGGATTTTTCCCAACCATTTTTGGTACAGACTGACGCGTCGGAGACGGGCCTTGGCGCAGTACTGTCCCAGCGTCATGATGGTACGGAACACCCTGTGTTATACCTCAGCAGGAAGCTAGCCCCAGCGGAACAGCGCTATTCAACAATTGAACGTGAGTGTCTGGCTATTAAGTGGGCCATAGACGCACTGCGCTTTTATCTCACGGGGAGACGTTTCACCTTGATTACCGACCACGCACCACTCAAATGGCTAAACCAGATGTATAACCATAATGCGAGGTTAACTCGTTGGTTTATGGCCCTCCAAGCGTTCGACTTTCAAGTGGAACATAGAGCCGGACGGCTCCACCAGAACGCAGATGCCCTGAGTAGAATCACGTGCTGTGCCTCTGGTCAGAAGCCAGCCCGTGATATCTTAAGGGGGGGATCTGTGGTGAACAGCGCCCTCCTGAGCCTATGGAAACGGATGAAAATCCTGAGGTTCAGCAGGATTTATGCCTATTTGAGAAACCAAGGAAGAAAGAGAGACTCTATTCCACAGAGCTGAGCATGGAGACCAGCCCAGGGGAGGAGTCCTGCAGTCCTGATTGGGCACACCCTGCCCTTGGAAGGGGCGTGTCCAGGAGAGAACGTGGTTTTAAACCAGAGCATGGCTTTGCTAGTCAGAATGGGATTGAGAGGAATGAGGAGAAGGAGAGGAGAAAGAAGGAGAAGAGGAAGAATGATTGGAAGTCCAGAAAACAGTACGCTGATACTTGGGAACCTGGCATTGGAAGGAGACCTGCAAAGTTCTATTCAGAGGCAGTGAGTAGAAGTCCCAAGGAGAGAGGACCTAGCCCTGAATTAGACAACCGTTGGAAGGCACAGCCCTGGGAAAGGAAGCCTTCAAGGCAGGCACAAGAAAGAAAACAATCATTCTGTGAAGTACCGTTTGAGCCAGAGAGCAACAAACATTCTAACAGCTGGAGAACGTTGGAGCCATCTGAAGTCAGAACGGCATGGCAACAAGTAAGTGAATTGCCACAAAGTTTCCAGGCTGAATGTAAAGCTAACTCTCCTGTGTGTGAAACATTAGCAAAAGAGACTAGCAGTTACTCTGATACAATTAATCTAAGAGAGGAGAAAATAAACAGCCTTAAGCCAGAGGGAAGTTGTATAGCTGATAGCAATTCCCTACCTCCCAAACAGCAGGCTGAATTGCTCCTACAGAGTTTTAAGCAGTTTTTAGAGTTGCAAGCTAGAAGACAGCCAGTGTTACCAGAAGCCAGTAATTCCATACAGCTTGAAGAATTAACACAAGATAATACAGACTTACCAGATTGTGAGAGCATGGATTGCACGGTCTGCTGTGTAGAGATGCCAAGCTGAAGGAAACTGTATTTTTACCGTATGTGAATTGAATGCTACGGAGCTGTTGTATTGCCTTGCTGAGAAAGCTCTAATTATGTGCACCTGATTTTCCCCAGCACTGTGAAGGTAACAGTGGCTGAAAGAGGCTGCAGTGAATCTAACTGACCTCTTGGGACAAATTGAGTAATTTGCTGAGAAGTGAAAAGAAGCAGTTATACTTTAAGTTGCCTTTATCCTAAGTTTTCCTGTTAGCATTTGAAGCACCTATTTTGTTTGCATTTATTTGCCATGTGATGGAACAATATCCTTTACTATAATAAATATTCTGGAAACCCCATAACTACAACTCTTTATTTCGGAGCGAGAGGAGCAGGAACTACAATATCCAGCATTCCCTGGATACAGGTTACTCTCCTTCCTCACGAAGCATCAGACCGCCGCTCCTGTCTTTAGCCCCAAGGCCGGGCAGGAGCGCCGCAATACACAGGGGAAAAGAGCTTATACAGCTATCCATGTGCTTCCTGCCTGTCAGATAAATAAGAACATAGCTTTCAGTGCTGTTTGCTACAGTATATTTCACCAGCTTTCAAAAATTTTTATTTAAAAAGAGTAACATAGTAAATGACGGCAGATAAAAACCAGCATGGTCCATCTAGTCTGCCCAGCAAGATGGCAAGAGTAGGTGCACCTGTCACTCTGTGCAGGCCACCCCTCCCCATGTCTTTGTTTAGGGGTAAACCCACCACTCCATGTAGGACACCCCTATTTGTTGAGACGTTATATGGTTCAGAAGTTAGATGGTACTGTTTATTTTGTTTTTATCCTATTGCTGTAAAGGGATCCACTGTGTTTGTCCCATGCTGTTTTGAATTCCGTCACCGTGTTTGCCCCCACCACTTCCTTCGGGAGGGCATTCCAAGCATCCACCACCCTTTCAGTGAAAAAATGTTTCCTGATTTTGCCTTTCAATTTACCACCTTGCAGCTTCAAGGTGGTAAATTGAAAGGCAATATCAGGAAAATAAATTTCAGTGTTAAGAATAATTTTCTTACAGACTTGTATCTCTGATTTTTTAATTAATTATTGTTTATTATCCACTTTTCTAATAAAGCTAAAAGCAGGACACAATAAAACATAAATAAAACCCTATACACAAAATAAACACCACCCGTCATAACAAGGTGCAATGCGGCCAACAACATAAGACATCCTAGAAGTGTTTTCTGTTTATGCCTTTTTGTATCTTTGCTTCTTGCCCTGGTTACTCTTTTAATATCAAAAAAATTACCAAACTATGTAAACCCTTTCTATTACAATCTTTTGTCGGAAGAAGCCAAAGGAGGAAGGAAAAAAAATGTCCAACCACACCAGACGGCTCATTCCATTTTAATCATTTTCTACTTTTTATATATAGACTTCCAAAACTTAACTAAATCAGTGAATTTTGCTGTTAACCATATTTCATAAATCCTCGCGGCAAGATCATCAAGCAAAGACACGACGTGCACGTTTCGGGACTGCTGCCCTGTTTCAAGTGCCTTCTTCCTGCAGTCACCAAAGCCACTATGAACTCCCAGCTAGACTCCATCGCCGGCTCAATAAAGAAATTGAATGGTCAAGCTTACTCTGATGTCATCAATGACGCGAAGGGATTCCCCGGTGAATGTGTGGTTTCCCTGGCATGCGATTGGTGTTTCCATTTGAGTGACAAATCTCTTAGCCAATCAATCTACATTGCCCTTGATAACCAATGATGGAGTCTAGCTGGGAGTTCATAGCGGTTTTGGTGACTGCAGGAAGAAGGCACTTGAAACAGGGCAGCAGTCCCGAAACGTGCACGTCGTGTGTTTGCTTGATGATCTTGCCATGAGGATTTATGAAATATGGTTAACAGCAAATTTCACTGATACAGATAAGTTTTGGAAGTCTATATATAAAAAGTAGAAAATGATTAAAATGGAATGAACCGTCTGGTGTGGTTGGACATTTTTTTTTCCTTCCTCCTTCGGCTTCTTCCGACAAAAGATTGTAACAGAAAGGATTTACATGGTTTGGTAATTTTTTTGATATTAATATATTGTTGCCAAACGTAGAGGGTTTATTTTGACTGGTTACTCTTTTGGCTTAGTTCACCTGGCTTTTTCTGTGAATTTTCTACTTCCTTAGACTTACAAGACAGGGAAAGTTTTTCCATAAACTCAAGTAACCAATTCTGACAAATAATATTCAAAGAAAACAGGTGGGAAATGTGGAAATGTGTTTAAGTTGGATTCTGCTATGGTTCAGGCCTAATGCCTACTTCCAGAATACATTCCAACCCCCAGATATTGATCTCAATAATAAGATTCACAGCTGAGAAAAACCCGACTGGCAAATCACATTTCAAAAATGCCTTGATGCCCTGTAACTAGCGTTTCTCATGTTTTCCCAATCTTTGAGAAACAAAAGAAGGAAACACCTTTTTTTCTTATGCCATGACACTATACAAATGATAAATAGTAGTAGTATTAGTAGCTCATCAGGTATGTGGCCATGAAGGTCAACTAAGAAGATTCAGGTGACACCAACCTCATCCACTGGCTAGAATTAGAAGCCATGTATCAGTTTTGTAAAAGGAATTGGAGTGTGACTCTTCAGAGATGATCACAAATGTATGAGATCAGTCTGCTAATGAGGTGTTTCACATACTCTGCTGATCTTGAGCTATAAGAACATAAGACATGCCACAGCGGGTCAGACCAAAGGTCCATCAAGCCCAGTATCCAGTAGCCAATCCAGGTCACAAGTACCTGTCAGGTTCTTAAAAGGTAGGCAGATTCCATGCTGCTTATTCCAAGGGTAAGTCATGGATTTCTCAGGTAAGGGAGCATATTAGCATGGTGCTCACGTGGCCTCGTATAGAGAAACCTCTACCACTGGAGTCAGTTCATCCGTTTCAAGGGCAAAAAAAGAGTCTGAGCTGAATAGCTATTTGAGCAGGTTAGTGAATGAAAATATTTGCTATTCAAAGATGGAACAACAGCTGTTTGGGTGGCTAGATAGAGATAAATTGAATGCAATACAACATACAGTAGAATGAAGTAACTCACCTTTAACTACTATTGGAAAAAGGTCATTCAGGTGTGCCTTGCTCTATACCAGGAAATCCATTTGCTAATATCTCTCATTTCCATAAGTAAGGGACTGATTAGCCCTTTGCCAACAAGTCACTCACCTGACATCTGCAAGATTATTCTTGTTGTGTGGATGAAAGAGGGGAGGGGTGTGAGGATATTTGCAAAGAAATTGAGTTTCTCCTTATCTATATTCCATCAGGGAAAGATCAAAAATTCTGGGAGGGTGTTTTTATTTTGTTAGTGGATTGGCTTTGCATTTTAAATATTTTTAAATTGTGAGAGATTTTGATGTGTATGTGGATAGAATTACTCTCACGATGTATATAATGTAGATACTTATTGTATAACTCTTGTTAATTTACCCTGTTATCCAAGTTCCAATCCCTGTTCAAATGTAAATGCATCTCAGTGACCCTGAAATGCATATGTTATGTTTTGATGTAAACCACATTGATGTCAATAGCGCAGGATAAAAGAAATACTAAATAAATAAATAAATGATAAATAATAGAAGGGATTGTATGGAGCACAAACCTTTATTAATGGTATCGGGGGACCTAGGATTAATGGTGAAGAGACTGACTCCTAGGCAGGACCTATATTAGATCTCATATTCGTGTCTATTTATATGATTGGGGATACTAGACTGAGGTCAGATCATTTTGGGATTTTTATGATGGGTGCTGAATGTCTGAAGGTGATTGAGAGTGATGGAAGAAGGGAGACTGGTCATATTCTAGGGCTAAAGCTTAAAGGAAAATTTTGGGTGGAATTTTATTGGAGATGCAAGATTCCTTAGAGGGTTGGATGGGTAAATGGTGTCCTGAGCTGGAAAAGACTTTGGTCAAAGTTGCATCTTTGAGGCTGAAGAGAAGGAAAGATTGGGAAGAATTAGCATAATTTACAGAAAAATGAAGGATTATAAAGCAGGACGTGCAAAAGTTAGAGCCAATGAGGGTCAGTTTAAAAGCGTTAGGCATGATCTGGACATCGAAAAACATGCATGTGGATGTCTAAATCAAGGAGACATCCCGGAACCATTTTACAAATGGCTTTTAAAGATGCCTCCTGTGTGGGGATAGCCAATTAGGCAGGGGACATGTCAGAGGCATCTCTGGGGTGATACATTGGCTTTAGACATCACTGCTCAATTTCAGAAATGTTGGTATGAATAGGGACTGGGAAAGTGCTTGTTTTGGCTGTAAAACATCCAGAGGGTGTAGAGAAGGTATCAATCCACCATCCCCATTACTCCGCACAATCACAATGATAGTAGCAGTGGGATTTGAACCCTGACCCTAGTTCACTACTCTAAGTAGAAACATAGAAACATGATGACAGAAAAAGACCACATGGCCTATCTAGTCTGTCCTTCCATAACAACAAATACAACAGTCCACTTTTTACCTTTAGAGATCCTCTGTGTTGGTCCCATGCTTTTTTGAATTCAGTTACTGTCCTCATCTCTACCACCTCCACTGGGAGACTATTCCATGGATCCACTACTCTTTCCGTAAAGAAATATTTCCACATATCACTCCTGAATCTATCTCCCTTCACCCTCATCCCATGTCCCCTCGTAGCAGAACTTGCTTTCAATTGAAAGAGGCCCTCTCCCTGAACATTTATGCCACGGAGGTATTTAAACATCTCAATCATATCACATCTATCCCGCCTTTCCTCTAAGGTGTACATATTAAGATCCTTCAGTCTGTCCTCATATGCTTTATAATGAAGCCCACTAATCATTTTAGTAGCCACCCTCTGCACCGACTCCATCCTGTTCACATCCTTTTGAAGGTGCGATCTCCAGAATTGCACACCATACTCCAAATGAGGTCGCACCAAAGACTTATACAGAGGCATTATCACCTCCTTTTTTCTGCTAGCCATTCCTCTCTGTATGCACCCAAGCATCCTTCTAGCTTTTGCCGTTGTCTTTTCTACCTGTTTAGCTACTTTAAGATCATCAGACACAACCACGCCTAGGTCCCGCTCTTCTTTAGTGGACAAAAGTACTTCACCTCCTATACTGTATTGCTCCCTTGGATTGCGGCAGCCCAAATGCATGACCTTACATTTTTTAACATTAAATCCCAGCTGCCAAATTCTAGACCATTCTTCAAGCTTAGCTAGATCCCTCCTCATGTTATCTACACCTTCCTGGGTGTCTACTCTATTGCAGATTTTGGTATCATCTGCAAAGAGGCAAACCTTACCCGACAGCCCTTCCGCTATATAACTAACAAAGATGTTAAAAAGAATTGGACCAAGGACAGATCCCTGGGGCACACCACTGGTAACATCCTTCTCCTCAGAGTGAGCTCCATTTACTTGTACTCTTTGTCGCCTCCCACCCAACCAATTTCTAACCCAAGCAGTAACTTTAGGGTCCATCCCTAGGGTACTCAGTTTGTTTATAAGTCACCTGTGAGGAACAGTGTCAAAGGCTTTACTGAAATCTAAATACACCACATCTAGAGCTCTCCCTCGGTCCAACTCCCTGGTCACCCAGTCAAAGAAATCAATCAGATTTGTCTGACAAGACCTGCCTCTGGTGAATCCATGCTGCCTCGGATCCTGTAATCTGCTGGACTCCAGAAACCTCACTATTTTCTCTTTCAGCAGCGTTTCCAATAATTTACTCACCACCGAAGTTAAACTAACCGGCCTGTAGTTTTCAACCACATCCTTACTTCCGCTTTTGTGTAAAGGCACCACATGAGCCTCTCTCCAGTCCTTTGGCACCACTCCTGACTCCAACGAGGCATTGAAAAGGTCAGTCAGTGGAGTTGCTAGAACGTTCCCAAGTTCCCTAAGTATTCTAGGGTGTATCCCATCCGGTCCCATCGCTTTGTCTACTTTAAGTTGAGCTAGTTTCTCACGAACACAGTCTTCTGAAAATTGTTCAAGATGTCCCTCGCTTCTGTTCTTATTTGTGGGTGTTTTCTGAGGTCCTGCTCCTGGTTCTTCATCTGTGAACACAGAACAAAAATATTTGTTAAGCAATTCCGCTTTATCCTTATCAGCTTCTACATATTCCCCCCCCCTGCACCCTTGAGTGACAATACCACTCTTGCCCTTCCTCTTCTCACTAATATATCTGAAAAATGTCTTATCCCCCCATTTTATTGCATTGGCTATTTCCTCCTCCTTTTGAATCTTTGCCTTCTTGACTATTTTGCTAGCTTCTCTAAGGTTTTCCAAATACAGATGCCTGTCTTCCTCTTTCTGTGATCTCTTGTATTTCATGAAGGCCTCCCTCTTTTTCTTCACTTTTTCAGCTACTTCCTTCGAAAACCATAGCGGTCTCCTTTTCCTTTTGCCTTTATTTACCATTTTAACAAAAAGGTTGGTTGCCCTTAAAATACCCCCTTTCAGTTTTGCCCACTGTTTTTCTACATCCCCCAGCTGTTCCCATCCCACTAACGACTCCCTGAGGTATTGGCCCATCTTCGCAAAGTTAGTCTTCCTAAAGTCTAAGATCCTCACCTTGGAATGGATTCTAACAGCCCTAGTCCTAATACTGAACCACACCATCTGGTGATCACTGGATGCAAAATGATCTCCCACTACAACATCAGAAACACTTTCACCATTGGTAAGCACCAAGTCCAGTATGGCCCCTTCATGTGTGGGGTCTGTTACCAATTGCCTGAATAGTTCTCCCTGTAGAGAATCCAGGATCTCCTTACTTCTAGATGATACTGCAGCAGGAATGTGCCAATCAACATCTGGCATATTGAAATCTCCTATCAGTAGCACTTCCACTTTCCTAGCAATGCTGCGTATGTCTTCAATTGACTCTCTGTCCACCTCTTCCTCTTGTGAGGGAGGTCTGTATATCACACCAATGCAAATAGATTTCTCTTTCCCTCTTTCTAGTTTAACCCACAATGCCTCCTCTCTCCCTTTTAAGCTCTGTAATTCCAAAGCTTTAATAGTAGTTTTTACATATAGTGCCACTCTTCCTCCCCTTCTTCCTACCCTGTCCTTTCTGAATAAAGTATAGCCAGGTATAGTTACATCCCAGTCATGGTTTTCTGTGAACCATGTTTCTGTAACTGCCACTAAATCCAAGTCAGCCACTCCCACCAAAGCTTCAACTTCAAGGATCTTATTTCCCATGCTACAGACATTAATACACACTGCATTCCATATGTTACCCCTGTTACCCATTTCCATAAAGGTATTTAATGTATCACCTACCTGGGGGCTTTCACTTACCTGGGGGCTTTCTTCACCCATCCCCAATGAATCTAGTTTAAAGCCCTCTTCAGTAGATTAGCCAGTCTACTACCGAAGATGCGTTGACCTTTCTTGGACAGATGGATGCCATCTCTGCTCTGCAGCCCTTGGAACAGCATCCCATGGTCTTGGAAACCAAAACGCTCTCGATGACACCATCCACGCAGCCATGCATTCATCTCCAGGATGCGAGCCTCTCTGCCTTGGCCTTTACCCTCAACAGGGAGGATTGAAGAGAACACCACCTGTGCACCTAACTGCTTCACCCTCTGTCCCAGAGCCATGAAGTCACTTTTGATACGTTCCAAGGTATACCTGGCAGTATCATTTGTTCCAACATGGATTAGCAACATTGGGTAATAGTCAGTGGGCTTGATGAGTCTCAGCAAACTCTCCGTAACATCTTGGATTTTGGCACCAGGCAGACAGCATACCTCTCTGGACATCAAGTCTGGTCGGCAGATGGACGCCTCAGTACCCCTCAGAAGAGAGTCTCCAACCACCACTACTCTTCGTTTCCTTCTGGTCACTGATTCTGCAACTTTGGGGTACTTGAACTCTGGTTCTTCCCTTTCCAGGGATGCTTTCACCTCCTCCACTTCCAGGGCTGCATAATGGTTCTTCAATTCAAGGGCTGGAGAAGTTTGATTGGTGATTTTGCAGGCCCTGGTGACTTGTGTCCAACCATCGACATTCTGTTGGCACCCATCTTCTCCTGTGCTGGAGAGCTTGGTTGCTGCAAAGAAGCATCTCATCAATGTACTTCTCACTGTCTTGAATGCTCCTCAGCCTCGCCACCTCCTCTCTGAGTTCCTCCACTTGTTTCCTCAGAGCTTCAGCATGCAGGCACCCTGCACATGGAACCGGTCCTTCAACTGGCATTAGGACCTCTGTCTGGACCGAGGCAGAAGCTGTAATGGGGGCAACAGTTTTAGCAATACGATTTTTCCCAGCCATTGTTCTGTTCGTGGAGCTTAGATATCTGTTAAAGCAAAAGAGAGAGATCTACCAAGTACCAGCCGGTTTCGCAGCTGTCCTTTCAGAGAAAAAGCAGTTAAATCTCTTTAATTATATTCAAAATGTGCTGGTCCAATTCTCTGTGATTTGTTAAAGGGGGAGGTGCCCTATAAAGCAAGGCTGCTCACTAGGGGTGGGTGGGAGTTGGGGTGGGTAGGGAGGGAACTAACACTTGATTAGGTGTTAGCAGTTTCTAAACCTGAGGAGGTTACTGGAGTTCAGCAACCTACTGTGCTCAAGGAAAGTTCCCCTAAAGCACCAAAAGAAAGTAACCTTGCTTTAAAAAATATACAAAAAACCCTTTTAAGAGCTCCCAGTCAGAGAGCTAGCAATGTAATATAATAAAACAAACAAACAAACCCTCAAATCCTTACTGTTTGTTGATCTGTGGAGCCCTGGTTAGGAAAGTATTAGGCTATTCCTAGATATCCCCAGTCTGGAAAACTATTTTGGGGATGTCTATATAGACAGTCCTTGTAGACATCCATATCAGGCATGTCCACATTTGGAAATCGTGCCTGGACTTGAACGTGCCTGCTTCCCCCCCCCCCCTTCCCCCCTCCCCCGACCTTCTCGCTTGGACATCCCAGATTGCACTAGAATGTCATTTGCAAAATATACCTTCACATGGGTTAACAAGCCCACAGAAAGTGAAAGGAAATATTGAAATAAATTAGCTAATAACTATGCAGCAGAAATTTTTAAAGCTAAGAAGAGATTTTATATAAGGAGGAAATGTGCGGCCAAGGAATTGTTTGGCAATGTCAATTGATTATTGAGGAAAGGAAGGGGAGATATAGAAACACCGCAAAATCTGAGATCTGAGGATATGGGGAGGGTTTTTTATTTTTTTCTGAATAAAGCAAGAGATATAAGGAGTAGGTTGGAAGATGACAGAGTGACCACATGGCTGGTGAAGTGGTATGGGGATGAAGGGATTCTGTTTTTAGGGTCTCTCATTAGCGCACATGTTGAAGCTAGTTAAGGGAATTAAAATGGCTTTTTGTGATCTTGGTCTGTGTCCTGCTTGGTACATTAATGTTTTTTCTGCAGGAGTGTTTGGGTGGTGTAAGATACTTAGCAGTCTTTGGAGAAGGGGATTTTTTTTTCCCAGGGAAGATTGCAATGTACCTTAGTTAGTTACTCTGCTGTTAAAAAGGAGCTACTTGGATCCACTCATTTGTGCCAATTATAGACCTATCTCAAATGTGCAATTCTTCCAGTCTTCGCCCTGCAAAAAAGCTGTTAATGATAATCGGGAACGAAAGTGGCATGCTCCATCTGCTGGTCAAAATCCAAACTGCAGGTGAAAAGGAATAATCTCAATCTGCTCTGCACAAACTACAGAAATCCTTTCCAGATAATTCATTTAGGGATTTTGTCAGTTTGTACTGCTATATTTCTGCTATTTTCTCTTTCAATCTGCATACATGAGTCTATGAAATGATAGATGATAAAACACATTGTAATGGTTAGTATCTCAGCACACCTTCAGGTCATATCTATTCAGTTTGATGGATAAAATCACTTCTTTGCACACTCAAGGTGAAAATAGAACACTAGATATAGAAAATAGATATAATGCCACGATCATTGTCAAGTGATGTCAGCTGGTTGTGTGGCAAAATCACTAGCACAGAGGGTATTTGTGACCATAGATCAGATGGTATGATTGACTAACCCTGCAGACACAGACCAGAATAAGCTCATGGTCAATCTAATGGCTTTATTTTTACAAAGCGAGTAAGAGTGATTCAGCAAGAAGAAACAGGAGCGACGAATGTCAATCTATTGCTGAATGACAAAGAAAACAGAAGAACTGAAAAATTTTTGGGGGGGGGGGGAGGAGTCAGTGGTGCCTTTTATCACTAGTTGTGATGACCTGAAAGGAGCTAAAATCAGGGCTGCTCAATGACCTGTCCTCTGAATATTCAACTTGCTGCAGATTTTGCAAGACTGCAATGAAAACAAATGGAATGTTACTGTGATAGGAAAATATTCAATACATCCTGCTAAGTTACCCAATGCTGGATTAAGTTACATTTTTCTGGTGCCTTCAGGTAGGAAAGGTAATTTTTAAGAGGAGGAGCTGATCTTTGACCCACCAAGAAATATACTCTTTATTGTATTTTTTAATGAATTTCTAGCCTACCCATCATGGGATCCAAAGAACGCCAAGCCACAGAAGACAACAAAGTCTGATGGGGGGGGGGGGGGAATTGGCAGAGAATATAATGTTGATGCTGTCAAGGGGCATTAGAGATAATATCCTTCTTGAGCAGAACATGATCTGTTGAAATGTTTTCTTCCATGGCTGTGATAGTGAAGTTCTGATTTTTTGTGACACCTTCTTTGTAGACTAGTTACCAGCAACAAAAGAACCTGATAATTCACAGTTTTGTCTGATAAGCAGGCATTGCGGACAAGTAAGGCTGGAAGATACATAAATACTGGTGCTGGTTCTTTATTGCTCAGATTGTATAGCTGCTCTTCTTTTCAAGGTTTCTGGCACAGGTTGATGCAGACAGAGACCTGTGCTCGCTCTTGAGAAGGTGTTTTATCTTTTTTCTCTAATAAGACGAGAACTCCGTGATGCAATTTCCATTTTATTTATGTTAACGTCCTCAATGCGTGATCCCAATCAGTTTGCATTGCAGAGGGCGGTTCTGTGTTCTAATAAATGTATACCTGTTAAATTGTACGCTCTTTAGAGTAATCATTATGGATTGATTTAAGAAACATTTCATGACAATACATTTCAGATAATATATGTGAAAAAACTGCATATCATCAAATACATAAATGTACTTCAGCATTATATATATCTACTGTAAGTATATTTATATAAATTATGGGGGGGGGGGCAGAGAGGTTGCTACCCAGGATCCAAAGCATCTTGGGGGTCCAAAAATAACCAAAAGAAAAGAAAAGATTGGCTGTGGATGGAATACTAGGAAGAGTATCGCTCTCCCCCTGCTATCCTGATTAAAGGTGGATAAGGGAGAGAGGGAAAGAGGGAAAGAGTATTGGAGGCAAACTGGAGCTGGTGAAGAGAAAAAGGTGCAGGTGCCGATAAAGGTATTAAGCACCCTTAGCAAACCTAAAACTTTGCTCCTTCCCCCAGGATAACCACAATAAATATGCATGACAGAAGTTTGCATACAATGGAGGCAGAGCATGCAAATCTATCTCATGCATATTCATTGTGGTTTTCCTGAAAACCTGGCTGGCTAGATGTATCCCGAAGACTGCCCTACCCTCTCTCACCTCCAAGATTTGAATAACTAAACTCTGCAATGATTACATCAATATCACCCTTCCCAAAACAAACCTGGGAAAAATGGATATCATATTTTGTTCTGCACATATTTACATGCAGGATCATGTTAGACACCCTTTTCAAGACTTCCATATCTGAAAACGCCCATTCAGATGTGGAATCACATGGATATTCTCAGAGCCATATTAAAAAGCTCTGGAGATACACATGTCCAACCTGATCATGTCCAAATTACATGAAAGCACTGTCAACACCACTCCACAGTAAGGTGCTCATAAACAACAATAAGCACTACAAAAATGAGCATTATGAAAGCTAAGATTACAACAATAAAGGTTGCTCTCCAGAAAAATCTCCCACTTAAAGAAAAACATCTTTGAACAGGAACATAGGGGACCTCAGTTGGGGGGGAATCCCGCCACTTTTAATTATAGTCAGGCAAGGAGATTCATTCCCACCATGAATTATTCATCGGTCCCACCACATCAGCTTGAATTATTTATTTTAATTTTTAATATATGTGAAAACTTAAAACCGATACTTAGCTGAATGATGGAGTTCCAAACAGATGCGTGAAGATTAAGCTACTATGAGACAAACACTTGACTTGAGTTTCTCCATTAGTTGTAAATCGGCTGCTTCTGGAGAGTCGCCACAGTGAACTGAAAAGTAACCGCCTAGGTAAATGTGCAGGAAGGCACGCCTTTGGCAGGCTGAAAAGGATACCGTGTGCATGCGTTTTTAGACTTGTGTTGCATGTCTCAGTTCACCTTTGGGGATGTCCATGGTTACATCTGCTCCAGGGCACAAACAGGACTCAGAAAAATGCTCAATTTTGTAAGCCAACAACTGTAAGGTGAAGAGGGAAATGCCCCTCGCTTCCCCAATATTTTTCGCTCCTAAAAAATGTGTCCATATGTAAAAAGGCATTTCTCCTGTTTCTTACGCTGCTACACATTCCTATTTGCAAAATGGCAGGCTGGGACGTGGACGGGGGGAGATGTATGGCCACATTCTGAAACCGGGCTGCGGACACGTCTGTGTGTCTGGAAGGGCGGATGCCCATATCTGACACATGCAAACTTCAGAAATCAGGAGAAATGCTGCGTCTGTTCGACCCCTTACTCTGCACATCCCCGTTTCCCTTTTATATGATGGACATGTGCATCATTCAGGGTGGAGACAGGCCAGGTTTACAAGGAACTTCCATGTGCCAACCTTCTCTGCTTCCCCTCCCACTAGATTTCTGACATTTTGACTTGGAAATCCCATAATTCACTTACCTGGCCTTCTAATGAAGACAGATTTCCAAAAGCCATTTATTCCGATAAACAGACTTTTTAAAAACATGCCCACCCTCTTTGCGGGTGAAGGTACATCATGATGGCTCTTTGCATGGTGTGCTTGTCAGGACTTACGCTTTTGCCTTGCATGCAGCTACTCCTTGCTACCTAGTTTGCCTATTGGTTGAGCCAGACCCAGATTCGTATTTTATAAAGAATGCATGCAAATCCTGACTTTACCCATGATCTGCCCCCAAACACGCCTACACCAGAATTACAGACATGTAAATGAGGGGTCATTTTATAAAAGCCATTTATTGCATTTACACACATTAAGACCTTTATAAAATCCCCCCCCCCCCCCGCCCAGGATTAGTTTTATAAAAGACCTTCTATGTCAAAATAATGAAAAGGTGTCTAGTTTATACGTATTTCTAAGGCGCTTATGTACCTTTATAAAATAGCTACTCAGAACCAGCCCCAGTGGCACAGAAATGCTGATGCACAAATTTCCCCCTGCTCTGAAGCTGTACATGTATATATATATATACCCTCTGCATGTACATATATCTCAACTGCTTGAATGACACCTCTGGGAATGCTACTGGGTAGCACAGAGTTCAGCATGCGCCAAGCACACCATGGCCAGAAGTATCTTGTGCTGACAATGCAGCTACGCTAAAACTCCCACACTACCGAGCAGCACAGGTTGGGGCAGAAAATGGCTGATTCTTGGGAGGTTCTTGGTTGGCGCATCTGCATTGCAGGTGGTGTGGATGTTATTGGCACATGATCCCTGTCAATGTGGCACTTAGCACAAGTGCACTTACTGCCAACTTAATGGGCGGCATTAAATGCAGCTGTGCTGATCACGCCAAAGGCAACAAGTGTGGGGGCAGTACAATACTCATGCTAGCAACAGGGGCGCATGCAGTGAATGTCTCTGTTTAGTAGTGCAGGTCGAGCGCCATCTCTGCACTCGTTTTTGCAGCGGTTTATGGTTTAATGGTGCACCGCTTAGTAAACATGCCCCATAATCTTTTCAGTTTGTAAAATTATATGCACATTTACAGCCAATACAATTTTATGCATAAACAAAGATTTTTCTAAAACAGGCTTTCCAGATTGAAAATCTTTTATAAAATTGCTCACATGGGGAACAGTTTTGCAGCATATGGGGGCACTGCATACATTGCAGTCCGTTTTCAAAGAAACACTGCCCGTGCTCTTTCCTTTTGAAACAAGTGACGGCAAACCGTGTGCTCTGAAATTGCCTCTGCACCGTGCACCTGTTGCTTGTGCACGGCCAACGCTTGGCTGTGCTTTTGGCCAGGCAGAATAGGGGGATTTTCAGACAGGCCAATTTACCAGAGTAAAGAGGTTTGAAAATGACTCTCTTGGTAAAGAGTTGGGGACATGTTTACTAAGGTGCGTGCTGGTAGTGCGCGATTGTGCCGCCACATAAGGGTGGGGGCTCATGCTAATATTTAGAGGTATTTGCATCTGTCCCCCTACTGATACCTTGACGCTAACGCACAGCACCACACTCAATGGCACATGCGTGTACTTAAATCCACCTCAATAGGTGGCGTTAAGTACAACCACACTAACAGCAACAGGTGTGCTTAGTACATACCCAAAATGCCATGCTAACCATGATGCACCATCAACACCCACGTTCCACCCCTAATCCACCTAGTCCCTGCCCAATTGCATGCTATCCAGTTACTGTGGGGCCCCACATCCGTAGTGTACATCAAACCCAGTGCTACCAGTTAGCACGCCTTAATAAACAGGCCCCTTGCTCTCCCTCACCCTCATTCAGTCATTCTTTATCTGTCCTACTCTCTTGCATGCTTGCGCGCTATGGTGCACAGGGTTTCATGTTATGTGTGAGAATGAATGGATGGATATATAAATTTATTACCTCACCAGAGGTGAAGAGAGGGCAAATAGTGGTTATATTATTCTGGCACAGTTTCCTCATAATTCCTTTTCGATTCATGGTTTCTATAGGTAGACAAGTCTTAACTATATAGAAGCATGAGGGCAGAAAAAGACCACATGACCTATCTAGTCTGCCCGTCCATATCAACCACTACAACAGTCTCCTTTTTTCCTTAAGACATCCTCTGTGTTTTTCCCATGCTTTTTTGAATTCAGATAGTGGTGTGCACTTTTTCTAATAATCTAATTTGGAATAATTTGCACATTAAACTTTCAGAGTTGCAAATGAATTGTTTATGGTAAGCTGTTCACCTTCAATACCTCCTGATAGCGTCTAACCAGGAAAGATGTTATTCCTATGCAGAATGATCATTGCCCAGTGGTGAGAAATTCTTTCAGCAACAGAAATAGAGCATTGCCAGGTGACAGGTTGAAAAGAAAATACTCCAAATAAAAAAATAAAGAATGCATAAAAAATTTGCAGGAATTTGACAAAGGGATAACAAAGCTTCACTTAGCTAAAAAAAAAAGAAAAAAAATGCTGTTTCAAATGGTTAACATACTGCTCTGTGGATCACTACTGTCCCCTACTGGTCAAGCAAATTAATTGCAGCAGCCTGCAATTGACACCCAACTTTGCACTTTGTAAATTCTTAGGTTCCTTGCAAATGTGAATTTTTGATATTGTTTTCTCCTTTATAGTTGCAGGTTACATGACAGACAAGTGACGTCCTGTACAAGAGTGATGTTGCAATATATTGATATGTTATTTTATCATATTTTATTTTGTTGTGAAGCTCTCTGAGTTTTCTTTTCCAAAGGAAGGCAGAATATAAATACAAGTTGTATTTTAATTGTACCGGATGTGGCTCATGGCCTTGCCAATTGCTGCTACTGTTATTTGAAAGGTTTTCTCTTGCTGAGTTCACACAATCCACTGTCCCAACAGGAAGCACAGACACTAACATTTGCTGGCAGTAAAAGCATTGGTCTGCAGTTGTACTTTCAGCAGAGCTTCAACAACCTTTGATGCATTTCTTTAATGCATATTATTTTCTGAAAAAAAAAATAGAGCAATCTGTGTGTGAAACAATGGAGGCCTTGTCTTCTGTGCTGTGAGGTCCTGCAGTGACTCCCAGAAAGAGGGCTTATAAACAATGAAGGACATCATCTATTCTATTATGAGATACTGCATGAAAACCCAGAAATGCACCTAAATGGAGCAGTGTTTTAATAAAATCATAGCTATACTTCAAACAAACCAGAACCTCAAGACAAGGCAATACTCACTTGCCAAAATAGCTTTGAGAATGGGTCACTGATTTTTCCATCTCCCTTAATGTGCATTGAAGAGATAGCCCCAACCCCTTTCACTTCTACCGCTGAAGCCTGAAATATTAATTTCTATGTGAGGCTCCAAGACTATGCTCTAGCCAAGAAAAGGTAAGAGAGACCACTCTGGACCACTCAGTCACGAGAGAGAACAGAGAGATCCTAAGGAGTGAACATAAGAACATAAGAACATAAGATATGCCATACTGGGTCAGACCAAGGTCCATCAAGCCCAGTATTCTGTTTCCAACAGTGGCCAATCTAGGTCATATGTACCTAGCAGTTTCCCCAAGGGACACAAGTTCCACAATGCTTGTACTGGGTCAAGCATTGATATCTTCGGTCACTTCTTAATAATGGTTTATGGACCTTTCCTCCAGGAACTTGTCCAAACCTTTTTTAAACCCAGCTACACTAACAGCCTTTACTACATCCTCCGGTAACAAATTCCAGAGTTTGATTACATGTTGAGTGAAAAAATATTTTCTTTTATTAGTCTTAAATAGTTTACCCTGTAGCTTCATTGCATGTCCCCTAGTCTTTCAATGAATGACCATGCAGGTCCTACCAAACAAAAAGTCCACTAAAGCACAAAAAGTGAAGATGATGGAAATCCGATAGGTAAATGCTGAATTCAATCAGAATTCTATCTGGTGTATGATAAAGCTGCTTCTTGAAATGGAACCAATAGGAGGTTGGAAAGAAACTTAAGGGATATGGAAAAGAACATATAAATAAGATTGCCTTCTTCATTATTACTTGTGTATTGATACATGCACAGAATGAATCGTCTATCACTCTTTCTAACTTAAGCTTTTCTCATGGGATTATTTATTTAGCAAAGCTTATATACCGCTTTTCACTAGGTCAGGTGCGGTATATATTTCCCTTATTCCCGAAGGGCTCACAATCTATTTTTTGTACCTAAGGCAATGGAGGTTTAAGAAGGGTTTTAGGCTACAAATTATTGCCCCTACCATCATTGCTTTGGAAAACAAATATCAGGATGCGCTGAAATTTCAGAAAAAAAATTGAATTATTAATGGGGTCCCAATAAAGTGAGCATCTTATAAAACCTCCCACATGACCAAGCAAAACCAGGCCAGAGGGATTCAAATCAGCTGTCATCAGCTGGAGGAGAACGGGTGAATTCTCCAGGCGTGCACATGTAATGCTTCATTTATTTTATATTTTAGCTGGATTTATATACCGCCTTATCAAAGTGTCAAGGTGGTTTACATGGAACAGTAACGGGAGACATGATCAGAGCTGGATCAAAAGTCCTTCTGCTACCCCAATGGAAAAACAGTAAATTTATATCAGTAAACACCATTTCTGCAAGGACAACCGGAGAATACCAAGGCATCCCCAGCTTTTCCTGTGAACTACACTATCTAAGAGGGAGGGGGGGCGAAGGATTTAGTCATCTTGGGTTTTTTTTTTAACTCTTTAATTTAATAACTTTTCAAGAAATAAGAAAAGCTATTCCAAATATCAGAATACAGCGCAGCAAAGCGTCCTAAAAAAAAAAGAGGAAAATACATGAAGATAATGAATATAAATGGCACTGTATTATAAAGAAAATTGTGGGGGAGGGGAGGATAAAGAAATAAATGAGGAAGCAAATACAAAGTAAACATATTGCAGGATATACCTACGCTAAACACAGCACTACTATTTTGTTGCCCCATCATTCAAAAACTTGGTCCTTCAAAAATGATTCCAGCTGAGTAGGATTCTTATAAATATAGTCATCATGGCTTTTCAATCTTCGATTCCTGAGCTGGTCAGACAAATAGTGCTTTCATTCATGCTGGTTGTGAGGATGGGGCTTTTGGGGACGGGGGGGGGGGCTGCCAGTTTTACAGCATAATTTTCATTTGCGAGTATCTGGAGCAGAGAGGCCTTGTCCCCCAATTTTAACCTTCTCCACCTTCTCATCTCTCCAAGCCATCACAATGAAATCCTTGACCAAGACCTCAGCTCCCTATCCTGCACCAAGCCTGGTCATTGGGGGCTTGTGAATGCAGCCTCAGAATCGAGGAATCCAAGGAGCAGGAAGTCTGGCTCAGAATTCATAACAGGGGGTGATTTTGTAATGACATGAGACGTTCAGCTTGCTTCCCATCCACCACTGAAACAATGGTTCTGCCAAGCTGCTTGAAGTTCTCTGGCACATAACAAAAAACGCAATATCCCATCATCTCCCCCTACCAGCAGCAGCACAGCCAGAGGACTCTCGCACAGCTTGGAAGAAAACAGATAAATACTGGTAAATAATTCTGGGCACAAGGAAATGCCAGAAGTTTAAGGAGAGCAACAGAGAGATAGATTAGAAAGATGGATAAGCTAATATTATAGCCAATTGGTGCTTACTGTTTAAATTACCATTTACAATCAAGATTTCCTTGGGGGGATAGAAGGAAAATTCAATCATTATAATGAGGAATAATATTGAGTTTATTAAAATTCCAGGTGTTTAGCTCAGTTTATGGCCTCCTGCTATGGGATGGTGATTATACCTTTTAACAAGTGCTTTATAATTATGGGGGTGTCCTGTCAAGAAAGACACCTCAGATTTCTCAGAGAGATGCAGCAATTTATAAGATGGCAGCAGATAAGAGATCACTTTTATACATTAATCAATACTCTGCAGACAACATTGTTTCAAACTGCTTTTCAGAAAACAGATTAAAAACCTTCTTCAGGCCACAGAGTCTGAAAGGAAAACGTGTTCCCAGAAGCTACTTCAGCCTGACTAGACCAGATCTAGCTAATTGGAGAGGTAAGGAAAGACTTCCCAGTTTATGCTTCTTTTTCCCTGCTGGGGAAGAACCAAGCAGAATGGGATGGCAGAGACAAGCAATAAAAAGAAGCTCACTTTCCACTGAAAAATATTATTCTAATGTTTGGCTGGTCAAGGTCTGCTAACTACATCAGCCCTGAGATCATTGAGGTTCTGCTACTGGGTTTCTGTAGGTTATCATTATTTGCTTTGAACTATGGATAGAGCAAACTGCAAATATTGAAATAAATAAATAAACAACCAACATAAAAGATGTGCATAGCAGGAGTATTCAGGACCACTTAGCTCTTACCTTCAGAAGGGTCTCAGTTGACATTCCTCAAAGGGTTAGGGACATGCCTGGGGGCAAGAGTAGTCTTCTGAGTAAAACGCAGGCCAAAGTGTCAGAATTTGTATTTAGCTCAGGTCTTTGCTGTAGGTATTTCCCTGGTGCCTGAGTCAATGGCGATTTAAATAACTTGCCAAAGGAATATCAGTGGGATTTGTACCTTGGCTTCTCTGATTTTAGCCCACTGCACTAACCATGAGGCTACTCTTACATTCCTCAGATTAGCATGATCAGGGCTACTGCTTTGGGTATGCAAGCTAAGTACCTGCCTCAGGTGTCACATTGGGGGAAGTGGCAGGCTACACGCCACCCAGTCCCCTTATGTTTTTTCTCCAATCCTTGGACATGCATACAGATTCCCCAAGTTGGCCAATAGCATCTCGGCCTACCTCAATGTGGGAGACGGGCCACAGGAACTGCACAGCACGAGGGAGGACATTGGCTTTAAAGCATTGCCTAAGGCGCTGGGTTCCCTGGTGATCGCCCCAGCAAATGAATTTAAATTCTCTTCAACTCTCTATGAGAAACCATATTTTCTTGTGCTGACTTTCTTCACTTTCTTTCATGAATGATTTGTCAGCACTGAAACCATGACCAGCGCCATGTGCCCCGATAAGGCAGAAGCATGATTCTGAAGCAGTATGGGTGTGAGGTAAACCTGAATCTCTAGATGGATACAATGTATCAACATAAGAAACCTTTTAATCTGCTACTTCTGGAGAGAGATCTGCAATTGTAAGTATTTACTTCTGCAAATTTTTCTAAATCTTGGGGAAAAAATAATTTTTTAGTTTAAAGCTGATTAATCTGAGAACCCAGTGTATTTGTTAAATCAGTCAGGGCCTAGTAGCAGCAAAGAGCTTTCAGTTTAAATTTAAAACACAGCAGAGAGCTTTCTGGTTAAATTTAGACCCCAAGACTCCCTCTATCCAAGCAAGGACTGTGGGACTCTCCCTGGAAATTGGTCACAGATTACCTTAGAAGCACAGCACAGGGTACTGTGTAGTAGTCAGATTTTAATAAGTCTTCTTTCCCTCCCTCCCTGACACCTACCCGTGGGATAATCGTAGCTTTATAGGTGCTTAAACCTCTTAAAGGAAAGGAGGGGCCATATTCACTCTCAGGTGCAGCTGTTTATCCTCATTAGGCATATATTAAGGACCTGAGTTAATTAAGTTTCAGGTGAACAAAGTACAGTACATTAAAACAAATTAGGTATAGTTTTATTAGTATAGGTATCCCCAGCAACCCTTAGTATGTAAAGAACTTAAATATCTAAACACAACCTTAAACCAAGATGCAGACAGCAGTCCACAAGTGAGATGGTGCTTTCAGTCTTTTGCATTGAGTGTCACATGTATGATTTTCTCCCAGTTGGTGAGGGGTCTTACGGTGCATTAGGTGCAAGGGGCTCTTTGCTCTCTGGGAACGAGTCCGATCTCTGGAGGCTAGAGTAGCAGACCTGGAGAACATAAGGAAGACAGAGAGGTACATAGAAGAGACCTACAGGGATATAGTCCTGAAGTCCCACCTCCAGTCTGGCAGCATCTCTTTTGCCATGGAGGAGAGGACACATGACAGGAGAGCATCACCCTGGTGTGGTAGGAAGTGATCCTGTAGCTAGGACCTGTCCTCTAAGTGATGTAAAACCCTCTTGCACAGAGGAAGTTTCTCCAGGGTCATGTGCCCATGAGGGAAGGGTTAGGACAGCCGTTATAGTTGGTGATTCAATCATTAGGCATGTAGATAGCTGGGTGGCTGGTGGACGTGAGGAGTGACTGGTAACATGCCTGCCTAATGCGAAGGTAGCGGACCTCATGCGCCACCTAGACAAGGTCTTAGATAGTGCTGGGGAGGAGTCTGCTGCCTTGGTACATGTCAGTACCAATGACATAGGAAAAAGTGGTAGGGAGGTTCTGGAGGCTAAATTTAGGATTTTAGGTAGGAAGTTGAAATACAGAACTTCCAGGGTAGCATTCTCCAAAATGTTTCCCGTTACGTGTGGCTCCAGAATCTCAATGTGTGGATGAGAAGATGGTGCAAGGATGAGGGTTTTGGATTTGTTAGGAACTGGGGAACATTCTGAGGAAAGGAGGGGCTCTTCCAAAGAGATGGGCTTCACCTTAACTGGGATGGAACCAGGCTGCTGGCATTAATCTTTAAAAAGGAGATAGAGCAGCTTGTAAACTAGATAATAAGGGAGAGCTGACAGTCGCCCAAGAGCACATGGTTCGAATAATGTATCCTTGAAGGATACTATTAAAAGATTGAAGTTAAGGCATATCAGCAGAGAGGTTCCAATAAAGACAAAAGTAGCCCAAATGACCTTGAGTACAGAGCAGACAGAGCTTAAAAATTCCAAATTACCCCTGCCTACCAATAGGCAGATTAATATGAATAAAATACAGACTCTAAAATGCTTGTATGCAAATGCTAGAAGTCTAAAAAATAAGATGGGGGAGTTAGAATATATAGCACTAAATAAGAGGTTAGATATGACTGGTATCTCAGAGATATGGTGGAAGGAGGACAACCAGTGGGACACTGTGATATCTGGATACAAACTATATCATAATGACAGAGCAAATTGGTGGAGGGGTTGCACTCAATGTTAGAGAGGGCATTGAGTCAGAAAGGATTAAAGTTTTGCAGGAAACAAAATTTGCTGTAGAATCTATATGGATTGAAATTCCATATAAAAGGGGGAAAAGCGACGGCAGTGGGGGTGTACTATCCGCCTAGTCAGAATGAACAAATGGATGATGAAATGCTTAAAGAAATCAGGGAAGCTAACAAATGTTACAGCACAGTAATAATAATGGGTGATTTCAATTAACCCGGTATTTACTGGGTCAGTGTCATGGCAGGACATGCTAGGGAAATAAAGTTTCTAGGTGAAATAAATGACTGCTTCTTGAAGCAGCTCGTTCATGAACTGACCAGAGGGGAAGCCATTTTGGACCTAGTCCTTAGTGGAACACCAGATCTGGTGCAAGAGATATAAGGGTATTGGGGCCACTTGGCAATAGTGATCGTAGCATGATCACGTTTGATTTAATTAATGGAGAAGGGATGGTAAATCCACAGTACTACCTTTTAACTTTCAAAAGGGAGTCTATGAAAAATTGAGGAAAATAGTTAAGAAAAAACTAAAAGGAGCAGTTGCAAAGGTTAAAGACTTATATCAAGCTTGGGTGTTGTTTAAAAATACTATCTTGGAAGCCCAGACCAGCTGTATTCCATGCGTTAAGAAAAGTGGAAGGAAGTCCAAAAAACTGCCAGCATGGTTTAAAGGTGAGGTCAGAGAGGCTGTTGTTGCCAAAAAAGCATCTTTCAGGAAATGGAAAAAAGAGCCAAATGACGAAAACTGGAAACAGCACAAACGTTGGCAAGTTAAATGCAAGGCATTGATAAGTCAGGCAAAGAGAATTTGAGAAGAAGCTTGCTGTAGAAGCAAAAACATATAATAAAGAGTTTTTCAATTAGATTTGTAGCAAAAAACCTGTGAGAGTGTCAGTTGGACCATTAGATGATAGAGGGATAAAAGGGGCACTAAGAGGGGACAAGGCCATAGTGGAGAGACTGAATGAATTCTTTGCTTCAGTCTTTACTGAGGAAGATGTAAGGATGTTACACATGACTGAAGCGGTATTTAAAAGTGATACTGCAGAAGAACTGAAAGAAATATTGTTACACCAGGAAAATGTATTACAACTATTTGATAAAATGAAGAGTAGCAAATCACCTGGACTGTATGGTATACATCCAAGGGTGTTGAAAGAACTGAAATATGAGATTGCAGACCTGCTATCTGTGAACTATCATTAAAATCATCTGCAATACCTGAAGATTGGAGGATGGCCAATGTAATGCCAATTTTTAAAAAGGGTTCTAGGGGTGACCCGGGAAACTACAGACCAGTGAGCCTGATGTAAGTACTGGGAAAAATGGTAGAAACCATCATAAAGAACAAAATTACTGAACATGTAGATAGTCATGGCTTAATGGGAGACAGCCAACATGGTTTAGACAAGGAAGGTCTTGTCTTACTAATCTGTTATGTTTTTTTGAAGGTGTGAATAAACAGGTAGACAAAGGTGAGTCAGTTGATATAGTGTATCTGGACTTTCAGAAAGCCTTTGACAAGGTCCCTCATCAGAGACTTTTGGCAAAACTAAAAAGTCATGAGATAGGAGGCAGTGGATTATTGTGGATTAGGAACTGGTTAAAAGATAGAAAGCAGAGGGTAGAGGTAAATGGCCAATTTTCCCAATGGAGAAAGGTGAATAGTGGAGTACCCAGGGATCTGTGCTGGGTCCGCTGCTTTTTAACATATTCATAAATGACCTGGAAATAGCAAAAACGAATGAGGTTATTAAATTTGCAGATGACACAAAACTATTTAAAGTTGTTAAAACCCATGAGGATTGTGGAAAATTGCAAGAGGATCTTGATAAATTGGAAGACTGGGCATACAAATGGCAGATGAAATTTAATGTGGACAAGTGCAAAGTTATGCACCTAGGAAAGAACAACCCAAACTATGGGGAGTGTTTACTAAGCAGCCTTAACGTGCGCACATTATCGGGCGAAACGCTGCTAAGCACGTTCACGCGTGATAATTTTAAGTAGGCGCGCAGACATAGAAGCAGAGGAGTAGCACAATGGTTAATACAATGACTGATGGTACAGGGGTCATGAGTTTGATACCCCAGTGTGCCTAATGCATAAGGCTGGCTGAGGCATCACCCTTTATGTTTAGGTAGTGATTTTTGAGGCATTTTACTTTTATTTTAATTAGTGCTGCCAGCAAACACACCCTCACGGTGGCGTAACCTAAGGTGCAGCATAAGGCACCCCATAATGCACTCCATAGGGCACATTATAAAGTGCACTGTCCGCCAAGGCACAATATAATGTCCCTTATAGGACACCTTATAAGGCACCTTATAACGCACTTGATAGGGTGCCTCATAAGGTGCCTCATAAGGCGCCCTATAAGGCACCTTATAAGGTGCCTTATGGGGCACCTTATGAGGCACCTTAAGGTTACAATACTCTGAGGGTGTTTTTGCTGGCAGCACTAATGTACATTAAAAATAAACAATGCCTCAGACAGCCCTATCAAATAACCCCACCATGGATTTGAACCCATGACCTCTGGCTTCATAGGCAGTGAAGCAACCAGTGGGCTACAGCTCTATAGCTGCTAACAAGCCCCTGGCTGGCTGCACAAGGACTGCACATCACCACACAAACTGTCTGCTGTGGTTACCAGGATAGGGTTAACCCACCCGTACCCATGATGCACTGCACATGCAAATCAGCAGTCGACAGATGGGCACAAGATGGGGTATGCACCCCCACAGCACCTCGGCCTGGTAAGGGGAACTGACCGTGTGTGGTACTGGCACAGAGTAGCCAGAGACTGTCACATTGTGCGGGTACTGTGCTCACCCTGAGGGTGAGGTGGGGCGCCCAGCACCAGGTCCACAGCACCTTTCATGGCTGAAATACGCCATGCTGCAGGTCCCCATCAGTGCTACTGTGTGTGATAGGTAGTTCCTGCAGACACACCTAGGTTACATCTGTGTCCTTATGGATTATGATGCACCCAGAATAGGGCATATCCTGTGCTGGTGCCATGGTTACATGATGTAGGTGAAGGGGGTTGTTTGGACCCATAGGCAGATTATGTAGCACCACACAACCCACCCTCTGGGGCTCAGGGTGGGAAACAGGATCACCCACCAATAGATCCACATTCTACTTCCCTGCAATGGTAGCAGTAGAGGGGACCATCGACCCCAGTCCTGCTGGGGAACAGACACACTACAGGGCAGGCAATGCAGAGCTGTACACATCCATAAAGCAATAGCAGACAGACAGTAGGTCTGGAAAGGCTCAGCTGCCCCCCCCCCACCATCTGACATTCTCCAGCAGCAAGGCTCCAGCCACTGCACCCTGCAAGGTGTTCCAGCAAGACACAGACTAGCTGCAGACAGTCTGCTAGCTAGTCCATAGTCCCGGAGAAGACACATGTACCCAGAACTGAGACATCAGCATACACACCAAGCAGATAAGTCAGTGATTGGGTCCCAAAAGGGACCTTTAAATATCACATGAGAGAAACACTATGCAGCACTATGGGGGAACCTAGCCATGCCGTGGTCACTGCTCAGTCAGGGTGAGAGTGACATCCCAGCAGGACATGCTGTGGCCACGCTATCCGTGCAGGTGGTGGCCGGACACTACAATGTCCGAGCCATTGCCCTATGCCCTGTGCAGATGCGGCCAGGCCACCCTATCCAGGCTATTCCCACAGTACCTTGCTCCTCATTATGCACATTGGCAGGCCAATACTGGCAACAGTGCTAGCAGTGTGGGCTGTGGAGGGTGTTGGCAGCCCACCACACACTGGATAGACAGACACACACTCCACACACCTATGCCAGCATTGTGCAACTATAGAGGTGTTTGGCAGCCCTGGCCACCACACCAGTCCTGGGCACAGTGCAGGCATGGCTATGGTATGCAATACTGTTGGGGTCACTCTGTCAGACACCAGACCTGAGGCACACTCCACAGACATCAGAAAGGTTGCCATGATACAGCTCAATCAGCCAATTCTGCTTACGTAGGAATTGCTATCTGCCAGTTATCTTAGCAACCTTTTGATAGCTGTGTACAGTTTTCCATGTTTAGGGTGGCATTGCTAAGGTATGCATGTGCTAGTATGGGGAGATGCACACAGGGCCCAACATCCTGCCTCTCCAGGAGGCTTGGGATAATGGAGCCTTTGGGTGTGGGTGTGTCTGCCCCTGTTGGCCACTGCTCTAGGGCAGAGGTTCCCAACTCCAGTCCTGGAGGGCCAAACACTGTTCGGGTTTTCATGCTGTCCCTAATGAATATGCATGAGATACATCTGCATACCATGGGGACAGTGCATAGCAATGCAGCACAGCCACATTTATTAGAGGCAGCATGGAACCTGAATGGTGTTTGGCCCTCCAGGACTGCATTTGGGAGACTCTGCTCTAGGTAATGCACATGTTTATGGTGTCTGTGCTCTGTAGGGTAAAATGTAGGTGTTTTGGGCATGTCTACCTCATCTGCACTACAGGTTCTGTCTGTATCAGCACATTGTAGTAGTGGGTAAAATATGGGGGCTGGGTTGGCAGGAACCACAGCTGGGACTTGAACCTGTGACCTTCTACTCCTGAACACACTGGCTGTGTGCACTGCACCACTGTGTTGCCATAGAGACAGTGAAATCCCTGGGGATACCATGACTGTTCGTTAGACAGGGTCTGTCTGTTGCAGTGCATGGCACCCACCTACACAGGGCTAGGCCACGGTCTGCTCTGGGCAGCTGCCACTGCCCCCTCCACCACCAGTACCCCTCTGCCACCCTGCTGACATGCCTGTCAGCTGGTGGTGCTGGTGGAGCGCAGTCTCAGGCCATCCATTGTGCGGGTAGGCGGCTGCCTATGGCGCAGGTTCTGGGGTAGGAGTGCCTGCATAGATGTCCACGCTTCCCCCCAGCACCGCCTGCCAATGTTCTGTGCCCTTGGGGGTACCTGCTGGGTACTATCCCCTGTGACACTGTGGGAAACACATTCGTGCCCATGCTGGGCCCTCATCAGTTGCTGTCTGGCTGCTCTACTGTTTCAGCATTCCTATGGATCAGCTAGGCATCACCCTAGTCCGCACTGTGGCCCAGCTGCAGCACAGCATGTGCCGTCTGCAGCCCTCTGTGTCTCCTTTCCCAGCATCTGTCCAGTTGCCCATTCCGACATGCCCGCCCTGCTGTTGTGGAACATGTGCACACCATAGGAAACCTTTCCAATGGAGAGGGAAACCCTGATCAGCGCAATTTCACTGTGGAATCATTCACCTTGTATGGGGACGGAGCGTAGACCCTTCCAAAATTCATATCCTTTTTTTGGAGCTTTCTTGGGAGTGTTTTTCAACATTTTCCATTAATATCACTATTGCCCAGCTTGGTTATGTTTTTTTTATATTTTGTTGGGGTCATTTTCAATGTTTATTTGCACTTTTGTTCCGTGCATATGTATCACACTTATCACTTTTTTGTAGGTTTCCCTGATTTTGCTGTACATTGCTGACAGAAATGATTTCTCTTCCCTTTAAATCAACTCTAACGCCAGGGTTTCACTGGCGTTAGTTTTCAGCCTCGGATTTCACAGCATTAGTGTGCAGAGAGCCTCTCCCCTCCCACTCTCTGCCCATTGACCCCTTCTCTCCGCCCTTGGGGAGCCTTTCCCCTCCTTCAGCGCTTGTTTGCGCTGCTGCGCATGATATCACACAATCAGGTACCTGTGCGCCTGAAAAAGCACCATTATCGTGCAATAAGGTACCTTAGCGTGCGATAACGTCACAGAGTGCACATTAAGACGGTTTAGTAAACATACCCCTATGGTTACACGATGCAAGGTTCCACATTTGGAACCACCACCCAGGAAAAAGATTTAGGTGTCATCGTGGATAACAAGTTAAAACCCTCTGCCCTGTGTGCAGCGGCAGCCAAGAGAGCAAATAGAATGCTAGGTATCATAAGGAAAGGAATGGAAAATAAAACAAAGGATATTATAATGCCTCTGTATCGTTCCATGGTGAGACCGCACCTTGAATATTGTGTGCTATTCTGGTCACCGTATCTTAAAAAGGATATAGCGTTATTAGAAAAGGTTCAGAGAAGAGTCCCATAATGGTAAAGAGGATGGAAGGATACCCCTATGAAGAGAGGCTAAAAAGGTTAGGGCTCTTCAACCTGGAAAAGAGACGGCTGAGGGGAGATATGATAGACGTCTATAAATTAAAGAATGGAGTGGAACGGGTAAACATACTGTAGATCGATTGTTTATGTCATCAGAATATAGAAAGACTAAGGGACATGCAATGAAGCTACAAGGTAACCTATTTAAGACTAATAAGAGAAAATATTTTTTTACTCAATGTGTAATCAAACTCTGGAATTTGTTACCGGGGTTGTAGTAAGGGCTGTTGGTGTAGCTGGGTTTAAAAAAGGTTTGGACAAGTTCCTGAGGAAAGGTCCATAAACCATTATTAAATGGGACCCAGGATATCACTGCTTTACCCAATACAAGCATTGAGAAACCTGTGTCTTTTGAGTAGTCTGCTAGGTACTTATGACCTAGATTGGTCACTGTTGGAAACAGGATACTGGGCTTGATGGACCTTGGTCTGTCCCAGTATGGCATATCTTATGCTGTTATGTTCTTATGTTCTGTTCCATTCCCTCTTGTATCACAATAATACCCTATTTCCCTACTGCAACGGTTGAAGCTATTCTTCTAATCGGCCATAAACCATTAGGAAAAGGCCTTTGCTGCTAATATGCCACATATAGAACTTCTCCAAGTACTGAAGCTTAAAAGATACTTTTATCATTAAAATTATACCATCACTACATTTATTCCACATACGACAGGACACTCCCAGTGGCAGGGAGAATTTGGAGAGTGGGGTTATGCATGCTCTTTTATGTCTTTTTAATCTGTCATTTTTTTTATTAACCCTCACACTAATAAGAAAAAAGCCAATATGAAGACAAATCTGAGCAGCACAGTGAAGATCTGATTACAGATCCTAGCCTCTATGTTCTCAGCATTAATCAGAGATCCTGCTGGTGGTGGTAGGCTTCATGACTGGATCGAGGTTCCTCAGCGGCAAAACATAAAAAAGGAAAAGCAACTTGACAACCCAAGGCCAAGTCTCATCTGTCAAAAATCAATAGGACAACATTGGCAGAGCCCCAATCAGCCTTGAAGGAATGAAGGCACTTGTCCTTGTGACTTGACTAGATTGTAAACTCATAGGAACATAAGATATGCCGTAGTGGGTCAGATCAAAGGTCCATCAAGCCTAGTGACCTGTTTCCAACAGTGGCCAATCCAGGAAACAGGTAACTGTCAGGTTCCCAAGGACTCTTGTGTGCTTCTGTACAGCTCTGTGTACATCTAGTGGTGCTATAGAAGTGATGAGTGATGGCAGTAGCAGGTTCTTAAAAAAAATAGCAAGAGGAATATGTGCCAAGGTTCACCCCTGTCTCCACTGACCACTCTGCTGTCACTTCTGGCTTTCGAGGATGCAAAAGGTTAATGGCAGCAAAGTCAGTGGAAAGCACTGAGTGAAGATGCATAAACAAGTAAGAAACACAACAGCTTCTGTTGGCCTGCCACACTGGCTCACTGAAGAGGAATGGGTATATTGTGTTCTTTTTTATTGAACACTCCACAAAAGAAAGACCTTGTGGCAGAGGAAGGGAAACTGGCATGACCGGAGTCAGAAGCTTGCTGAGCCTGAATCTCCCAGGACTTGTTGCCATCTGGCTTTTAACATCCAGTGCCAAATGGCAGAAGGCATACAAGAGATTCGGGTCTAGCTTATAGAGTAATCTAATAACACTACTTCTATGAAAAATTACTCCAGACAAACAGACTATTGCAGACTGGCAGAAGGCAGCCATATTGTTCAGAAGCCTAACTCCAGGTCATCGAGAGATTCTGCTCCACATCTGGGTTTCTCATCAGCGTCGCCTCCTTTGAGTTTTTCACTTAAGAAATAGATGAAACAAAACAGCCAAGTGTCCCCCACCAGAAACGGAAGGGGCAAGCAACTGGCTCTGCTTATTGAGGACAGACTGATCTAGTGCATACACGGACTAGTAGTTCTCCTTCTCTTAGGGAAATCAAGGCTACAAATCCATACATTTAATGGGGTAAAACCAGGCCTGGATTAGCCTTCCCTGAAAAAATGGAACTAGCCATATTTTCTAAGCCACCTGTAAGTACCGCAGGAAGTGAATCACTGTGCTCTGTATGAATAAGAACAAACACTCCAAACCTCAGAAATAAGTCAAGCCATTGCGTATTTGAAATAACACCTCTCCCCCCTTACAATTTTTCTGCTCAGTCCATAAGAACATTGTTCTGTGCCAATGCATCTTAATGGCAGAGTGAAATGCACCTCTCGCTTTCCTCTGAAACAAAGCTTGAGAGCTTTCAAATATTACTTGCTCTATGTTTTCTCGGAAGACGCGCATACAAGGAGGAGGAATAAAAAGATAATCGTTTCGCAAATAACAAAAAAAGCTATCAAAACTGCAGTGCCAAGCTATCATTAGTCACAGTCTGTTATTATAGCGATTGCGTTCCTTGCTCTTGTCGTGCAACTCTCAGTTTGCAAACGGAATAAACAAGCCCCGCTGATTCACTACGGGATCTGGTTTGCTGAGCTCCCAATTCACCACTGTCCTCCCCACATGATGTCAGCACGATCAGGGGTGGCTCTATCATTGGGCAGAGTGAGGTGGCTGCATCAGGCAGCAAATTTGAGCATGACAAAAAAATGTCCATAAAATATACCCATGGTGGTTGCCTCACCCTGCCTTTAAAAAAATAAAATAAAATAGCCATCATGCATCTCCTCCAGCTGCTTCCATTTCTCAGCAGGTCTGCAGAGGCAGCGGTACCTTGCAACAAGCAAAAAACTGAAAAACTGCAGGGCTGCAGGCAAAGACTTGGTGACTCTTGTACACTGCGGCCCTCTTGGCTCTGCCCCCCCCCCCTCTCTGATGCATACTTTGAAGCATGCTAGAGTCGCAGACTCCCATGCATTTTGTGCTTTTAATTGCTGCTGCTACTGCTGTCACTGCTGCCGATGTTGGAAGATGCGGCAACAGCAGTAGGCCCAGGGGAATAAGATAAGAGATGGTGAACACAGAGTAGAAGGTATAGGGCAATGGAGGGCAGATGCTGTACACAGAATGGGTGGGGTCAGAGGAGAGATGTTGGACAAGGGGTAGGAGTGCAGAGAGCAGATGCTGTACACGAGGTAAGGAGTATAGGGTGATGGAGGCGTTGGTGAGGCAGAAGACAGATGCTAGACATGAAGTAGGAGGGTAGATGCTGGGCATGGGGTAGGAAGGCAGATAATGGAGAAAGGGTATAGGAGGATGGAGGGCAGCTGCTGGACATGGAGTGAGTAAGAATGGAGGGCAAAGGCTGGACACAGGGTAGGATGGCAGATTGTGAACATGGAATAGGGGCAGAAGACAGATGCTGGACATGGGGTGGGGAGTATAGGGGTATGAAGACAGGGCCAGCCCAAGGGTTTCTGCCACCCCAGGCCTGCCGCTTCTGACCCCCCTCCAAACATAAGTGGCATCGGAGGGGGATTAGAAGCGGAAAGTCATGTGTGCCGAAGCACATGGCCTGCCACAGGCAACAAAGCAGCAGCACAAAGCCACCCACCTGGGTCAGCTGCCCTAGGCAGCTGCCTAGCAGACAGACCGTCCCTGGATGGAGAGTAGATGTTGACATGGTGCCAAGAGCCAGGAAGAGAGAGGAGATGCTAGGCACAGGGAGTGGAGGGAGGGAGAGAGAGCGGGGAGATGCTGGACACAGTAGGGGCTAGGGAAATCTTGGACATGGGGAGGGGGAGAGTTAGCTAAAGACTACGCTCAAAGAAGCTGGGGAAGAAGAGAGAGATGGGAAGTAGGAGGGTTGTGTTAAGGGTTGAAAATTAATAGATGGATGGAGTAAAGAGAAGGAGATTGAGGACTGGATGGTAATAAGGGACTGTGACATCTGAGTTGACAGACTTAGAAAATAAATGGATAAAAAGCTGAAAAGAAAATATCAATGTTAGAGATTGAAGGAAATGAAGACGGCAGGAGGGAGACTCTAGAAAGCAGAAACCAGAGACTAGCGTCAAAATGATTAGAGGATACAATAGCCAGACTACAAAGGTAGAACATTTTATTTTCAGTGTAGTGATTGGAATGTGTCAAGTCTTTAGGGTTTACATTTTCTATCTTTATATTTTGCACAGTACAAGAGCATCTACAGTACATCTCTGTACTGCATGCAGAGTTTCAATTATACTTTTGTTTTTAGTTTGTGGCACTTATTTTGGGGTTTGTCTGTGTTCTGCATTTGTGACCAAAGTCAGTTGTTCTGTCAGGATGGAGTTTCTATTTTGGGATCTGTACTGTAGCAATTAGGCATATTCAGTTTTCTGAACAGGAGTACGGATGTTCTAGCACCTACTGCAAAAATCGGGAATCGTAGTACAGTTTACAACACCAAAATAAAATGTATAATTTGATTTTTGTGAGTAAATTGTGCTGTGGTTCTCACTTTCCTTTTCTTCTTTGATAAGCAAGCACCTTGCTTCTCTCTTGTTTTCTGCAGAATATATATCTACATTTAATAGCATGCCAGTCCCATGTGCGGTGTCAGGCTCGGTATGGTTTATATTACATTCCCAAGCTACATAATTAAACTGCTACAATTTTGCTGCATATAAACAGCATGGCAAAGGTTTTTTTTTTAAATTATGTATCCTGGGACTATGTTGGTTTCTTTTCTCTTGGGGCTGCCACTTGACCAGTATTCTGAGTGAGGGAACCCCCTGCTCTCTGACTAGCGCTGAGGAGTCCCTTCCATTTTGCGTGCCTCGCAGGACTAGCTCAATTATTAGGCAAGACTAGGCTGTCACTGGGGCAGCAGCTTCTGAAAGGCAGCAGTCAAGTTCAAACAATAGTTTTTGACCCCTCCACCCACCTCAAAGAGCCAATGGCAGGGAAAAAGTGGTCCCACAAATAAGTACATACAAAATGAAGTTTAAGTTTTAAAAGTATGTTGTCCAGTTATGCATTTTTACAAGATCGTTGTGGGAGGGTTGGTGTTGGGGTGATCATGATTGTTAAATTTCATTATCAAACTCTTGGTATCCTAGACAAAATTCAAGCCTCATGCCATCCCCCACCTAAGAGTTTGTACCAGTTCGCCCAAAACCGAGGCTAAGCGATCTGCCAATATCTTAGCCAGCACCTTTAGATCAAAATTTAATAAAGAAATGGGTCTATATGAAGCAGCCTGTGTAAGATCTTTCCCTGGCATAGGTATTAGTATAATATGCACATGATTCGCACCCAGGTAAACCATCCCTGCTCCACCCTTCTATGGTACACCGCCAACAAAGCAGGGGGTACTAGGTCTCCCAACAATTTGTAAAATTCTGCCCCAAATACATCAGGACCCGGTGCTCAACAACAACTTGCCTTCTGAATGACCCGGTATACCTCCCCAAGAGTCACCGGTTCATCTAACTGTGCCTTCTGTTCTTCCGCTAATTTTGGTATCTGCACCTTACGCAAATAATTCTCCATATTAGTAAAGGGCCCCCGTCTCCCTAAATATAGTTTTTGGTAGAAAGATCGAAACACTTGGGCAATCGCTCAGTTTTCCTTATGCAACCGCCCCTGCTCGTCCCGCAACGCTGCCACTGAGCGAACGCCTCTACTGCCCTGGAGGCATCGCACCAGAAGTTTTACGAGCTTGTCTCCAAACCGATACAACTGATACCGATAATACATGAAGGATTTCTTTGCCCTCTGATGGAGCAACTCATTAAGCGTCGCCTGGGTCTCCAGAGTCGTTTCCTATTTGCCGCACATGGGTCATTTGCGCATCGCCGCCTATCTTTCACCGCTTGTTTCTCTAATTGAACAATCCGCTCCGTTAACAATTTACGCTTCCGCGCTACATACCCAATAACATCTCCACGCAGAACCACCTTCGCTGTCTCCCAAAGAAATTCGGGGTCCTCTCTATGTCGCTCATTATGAAACATAAACTCCTGCCACCTCTGCTTAAGATAATTATGGAACTCGATATCTCTATACAACTCCACCGGGAACCACCAGATTCTAGTCTGTGAGGCCGGATCATCCCATGCTAATTCCACCCAAACCAACGCATGATCAGAGATCTCTGTGGAGCCAATTTGTGCGTCTCCTATCCGTGCAAAAAGCCTCTCTGATACCAAGATGTAATCAATCCTAGCACTCGAACCATGCGCTTGCAACTGATGAGTGAAGTCTCTTTCCATCGGGTGTAGCAGACGCCAGGGGTATACTGTTCGCAATCGACGCCATAAGCCCTGCAGCACTCTGGTGGTCTGTACCCATGCTCCCTCCCCCCCCCCCCCCCCGCCCCCAGTCGTATCCAGCTCGATATCTAACACCCCATTGAAATCTCCGGCCAAAATCAAGGGAACATCTGGCAATTGCTCCACACGAGAAGCCAATCGGGCATACAATGCCCTATCCAACACTTTCGGGCTATACAGATTGCCCAACACAATAGGCTTCCCCTCTAACATCCCATATAACACATACCTACCATCCGGGTCCACATGCTCCTGTTGCAATTGAAATCTAATCCGTTTATTTATCAAAATGACCACTCCACCTTTTTTCCCCTTCGCTGGGGCTCCCCACCCTTGCCCCACCCAGTCCCTCTGTAATTTAAAGTGTTCCTCAGTTGTCTGGTGGGTTTCTTGTAACATAGCAATGTCACATTTTTGCCTAGCTAAGGCTCACAACAATTTATATCGCTTAATAGGGTTACCTGTTTCACATACATTCCATGAAATAATCTTCAGGTTGGTGGGTACCAGTAAGTTTCAGACCTCTCGGCTTTCCAATTATTCCAAGGATGAACCTCCCCAGCCTGAAGTCCCCCCTTAATAGCTAGTGTGCTCCCCAATTCTAATCCAAGTGTCATGTTATGGCTGCCACCCCCCAAACCCCCCCCTTCAAACCCCTCCTCACCCACCCCCATCCCTCTCCCTCCCCCTTATTACTCATCCCTATCTCACCCACCCTCTTCTATTAACCCAAGTTCTCCTCTCCGAACTGATCACTTAAGATGTGTCCGGACACCCCCTCCCCCACACCTGCACCCACCCTCATCCCCTCCTGTTGTTGATATTTATCCCGACTCCCATCTACCTCCGTTACTCTTCTTTCTCCCCCCCCAAACCCACCCAGACCCTACCCCCTCTAGCAACCTCCCCTAGAATCTTCTAGGCCTTACACTCAGGTGAAGACTCCACTTGCTATGTGCCAGCCCATCCCATTATCAAATACACACATAAACAGTTCAGCATGGCTATGCTACTATACATATCTCCAATTACTCAACCCACCCCTCCCTCCCGTAATCAGAATACCCTATCTCACATCCACCTCCCCCAAGGCACTCCACGAGGAGATTAACCCAACATTTTTATACTCAACCATATACTCCGCTCCTACCCCTCACACATGGACCTTATTTAAACATTGCAGTCCTTCATGCTGCTCTACTGCAGTCACAATCGTCATCTGAGTTCCCATCCACCCAGATTCTGCCATGCTCGCTCTCAGGGCCCTCCGGCTGGCCCCCCCGCAGCTGCTGCTGTACTCCGCAGTAATCCCTCCACATATTGGGACGCCTCTGCTGCCGAATCATAGACTCTGTGCATTCCCTCTTGCGTAATATGAAGTTGAGCCGGATACTGGACCGTGAACTTAATGTTAGCATCTACTAACTTTTGAAAAATGGGTGCATATGCCCTCCTCCGCTGGCTTAGGGCCACTGAATAATCTTGTGCCACACGCAGCTTCATGTTATCTTTTTCAATGACACCCCTTTGCCTGGCCACTCTCAGCATGGCTTCCTTCTATGGGAATTGCAAACATTTTGCAAAGACCACACGAGGCCTTCTGTCCCTTGGTTGTTTAGGTCCCACGCGATGTGCACGCTCTATCAGGATCCGGCCATTTTCTGTACTGTCCCCCACTATGTAGGTGGTCAGGGACTCCACGTGGGCCTTTAAGTCTCGATCCAGGAAGAGTCAGGTATGCCCATAAAGCAAAGATTATTATGACGGGACCGATTCTCTAAATCATCCAGCTTGGCTTCATGTGCTTTCAAGGCCCCCTGCATTCTTCCTACCTCCTGTGTCAGCGCTGCCATGATCTCCTCGTTCTGCACCACGCGGTTCTCCATCTCCTGCATCCAGTTACCCAGGGAGCTGACCGAGCTCTGCAACGTGTCCATTTTGCTTTTCAGTGCCTCAAACTGAGCTGACAGGGCACTGGCTACCGCCATCGAGATTTCCTCTATCACTGCTGGGGAGACTGGGGGACTAGGCCTCGGGGGTGACGCCACCATCTTGCATGGCTCTACAGGCCGACCTTTGTCCCTCCTGCTTGCCTTCACCGTTGCCGCCATGCGCCATGTGCTTCAAGCCTTTCTCACTCGGTGCTGTCTCCCGTACTTCCCTGAACTTCCCGGGGTGGTCCGACAACTTAATCACAGCTCTTTTCACGGGTGCAAGGGCCAGGGGGTCCGGAGCACAAGCGTTTCACCTCCGCTCGCTCTCACCACATCACGTGATCCTTTCCTTTACATTGTTTTTAAATTGCAACCATTGTAAAGCGCTCTGCTGTACCAAAGTGCAGTATAGCAAGTTTTCAATAAACTATAAACCATAGTAGACATAGAAACAGGATGACAGAAAGGAACCACATGCCCTATCTAATCTGCTCTTCTATATCAATTACAATAGTCCCCTTTTTTCTTTTAGAGATCTTCTGTGTTTGTCCCATGCTTTTTGAATTCAGATACGGTCCTCATCTCTACTACCTCCACTGGGACACTATTCCACACATCTACCATGTTTCATAAAGAAATATTTCCACATATTTCTCCTGAGTCTATCCCCTTAGGAGTAGTTTGTATATTTGGGATGCAAACCAAGATAACTATGACTAAAGAGAAAAAGATGCCTCAGATGAAAAGTAGAGTTCCCAACCCCAGTTTATACTATGTAAAGTGAGACTGATGCTCCCAGCAAATGTACCAAAATTAAGTGTTTCATGTCACGTCCCAGTGTGAATATAAAACTTTACTTTTTTCCCTTGTTATTTCTTTTTTTTTCAGCCTGGAATTCCTCCTGCTCAATCAGAGCCAGGACCGGGATCATGGCACCTTTAGCCTAGACCTGCGGTTTATACATAGAATTTGTCTTCTATTTTCTATTCCCTCCTAACTTATTTTAGTCCAGACAATGCAGCAGTAATCCTCAGTCAGGGGCCATGCATCCAGGCTTCCTCTAAAACAGTGCACTCATGGGTTCTAAATCCAGGCACTAGGTGTCGCCATTGTCCATGTCTGGAACTCCCTCATTCCTTCATGAGCTCTGAATGCCACCTCCACTACATTCACAACCCCAAGCAGTCTGGAGCACAGGAGAAGGAGGGGCATAAACCAGACCTAGCGATCAAATCCATATCTTTGGCATGACAATATGCAGCATTACCACTGAGTCATTGGACTGGCCCTCAATTTTATTTTTTACTGCTTGTGGTCTTCCTTAATAAAACATTAAGATATGAGGACTCGGGTAAATCATCTGGAATGTCCTGGTGGTAGCTGAAGTGCCTTAAATCAGACAAATTTTACAAGTTGTATTTGGCAGCTGATGTACCCAAAGGCTTATATAAAGAAGCCTAATCTGTAAAACCAGTAATTGTGAGCCTCAGTCATTTCAATCATTTTAATCAATAATAACTATTTCAATTGGATAAAAATTGGACCATCATAAGCACCAAAGACATGAGAGATTGGCTGAGCAAATGCTAAAGTCCTCAGCCAACTCTTCGCAACTTTATAATCATAGGTCCAAAGCCTTCTTCATTTTTACATTTTTCATGAATATTCAGAGTGAAAGCCCACATCGCATTTATAACGGTCCGCTCTTCAAAATCTCCTTATCTTCTATGCTGTGCTTCACATTCATCCTTACCTTATTCACGCTGCTTCGCATTCCTCTGATGACATAGTACTGTCTTTCAACATCACATTTACTGCACAGATTTTCTTAATTACAAAAAAATTGTCATTCCTGGTTCTACAACAGAAGATGAATAGTTGATAAACTGGGACCTTTCATATATTTTCAGTCCTGTCCAGTGAGAGGCAGTCTTAGGTTTGCATGGGGCCTGGGTCACATGGGAATTGTCTTGGAGACCTAGAGAAGCTCATCAGCATCCCATGACCTGAAGATATAAAGTTGTTGCTGTGAAGCCTGCGTAAAGCGGATTTCCGAAACCCGTGTGCGCCAACATTGGACGTCAATAACTGCGTAGGCCTAAGTGACAGTTCCTGGTGCACACAAACGCTGATGGTGATCGGCAAACCCATGTAGTGGTGGAACAGTGCACAGTAAAGCAAGGGTAGCGTCTGCAGGCCTGTACCCAAACCGTGCAGATGTAAAGCGACACTGGACAGGTAGAGAAGCCATGTGGGCCATACACATGGTGATCCAGAGGTAGATACACGCCTGCCGTGCCCGGGCAGTGTAGGATGTGGCAGGCAGTGCATACCCAGCAGCAGGCTGTAGCGCAGCACCTGAGACGCAGGTACCGTGCCCCACATGTACACAGGTCCAGTGTGAACTACCTGCAACTGACAGAGGGGGAGGTCTACCAGAGATACAGACTGGATGGGGCAATGATAACCGAGCTGTGCAGCATTCTCAGTGTGGACCTGGAGCCCTCCACATCCAGAAGCCAGGCCCTGCTAGTGGCCATGATGGTGACTACTGCCCTGGGATTTCTTGCAACCGGCAGCTTCCAGCATGTGATAGTGGCAACTGTTGGAATCATGCAGTCTACTGCCAGCCACTGCATAGGAACCTTCACCAGGGCCCTGCTGGGGAGGATATGCCACCTCATAGCCTTCGGACACAGCAGATGCAGCAGGAGACCATGCAGGCATTCTACAATGTCGCTGGGTTCCAATCAGTGCTTGGATGTATAGACTGCACCCACATTGCACTGCGAGCACCACAGCTGGAGCAGAGGGCATGCTGGAACAGGCATGGGTTGACATCGATGAAAATGCAGGTCATTGTGGATGCCAACATGGACTTCATTGATGTGTGCGCCCCCTACCTAGTGTCCTGCCATGATGAAGTTGTCCTCACCCAGTCCAGCCTGGGACAAGTAGCAGCCAGGGGTTGGCTCAGAGATGCATGGCTGCTAGGTCAGGGTGCACATGTGTGAGCCCAGGACAGGTCCAGAGAGTATGTCTGCTGTAGTATGATGCTATGTGTAATGCATACAGGTGGTGATGTTTGCGTTTTGTACATATCGCAAAACATGAGCGCCACTGCATGCACATGCTCTGCTGTTCCATTGAGCCTTGCGCACTGCGAGACATAATGCACATCACAGTGACAACCAGAGGAGGCCCCTGGACAAGAACAGGCAGCACGCACCAACATGTGGAATGTGGAAGAGCACGGGCTGGTGCCATGTAGCACAGCCACATGGCACCAGTCCGTGTAGGGCACATCCATGTCTGCTCCCATCCCAACCTGCAGACACCCCAACCACCTCCCTGTGCCATGCCCCTGCCCCCCCCCTCCCAACAGGCCTACCCATGTCACCATCAGCTATTGCCCACCCCAAATGCCCGACTGTCACACAAGCCATATGTTAACCTGTTACCTGTTAACCTGTTATCCATGTTTATTTACCCCGTTTATTGTAAGTGCATTGAACTGCCCTCTTTGCACAAATACGTTTCCTGTAAACCGCGCTGATAATAAATAGTGCGGTATAGAAAAGCAATTAAATAAATAAATGTTGGTGTCATCTCACTGCCACAGTGTCACTGACTGGTAGATATTACACCCAGCCCTGCTAGTAGATGGTGTGCTGTATGCTATCCATAGCAGCCTATAGACTATACCCAAAGCACGTCCCAATGCTCATGTTCACATCTCACATTGCCCCAGCGGTGACTATAGATATCCCCTGAGGACTTGGCTTTTGACCCCAATGTACCACCCCATGAGCTGGCAGGAGGACCAGTACAATGGTACTCATCAGCAGACCTGAATAGTTGTAGAATGCGCAATAGGGGTGAAGAACCATTTCCAATGCCTCGACAGGAGCAATGGGCAATCCTCTACAGCCCGGAGAGTGTATGCTAGATATTTGCATCATCATGCATACTCCACAACCTGGCACGGATGCGTGGAATGCCGGACCCAGAGCCAGCAGTTGTGGAGGAGTGGGAGGCCACAGAGGTAGCAGATGGTGATGGTGCAGAGTCCAGGAGGCAGCAGCAGGCCAGGACACTGGCGTACCATGCACAGAAGATATGTTACAGTTTCTGAGGTGACTGCCCACACCAGTACCAGGATAGGACACACACAATCACCAATAAAGTGCCCATTACCACGCAATGTGTGCAGAGTGATGTTTTATTTCCCCTCACATATTTCCCTTGCCCCAGAGCTCCTTGCTGGCCATGGGCACTTACTGACACGTGCACTGCAATGCAGTGGAGCGATGACTGATGACGTGCTGGCAGTATCATCACCCTCCCCAGCATGGCAGTCTGATGAACATGGGTCAGGGCTAGCAGGTAGCTGTGCTGTTGCACTGGCAGCCTCAGCACCCACCCCCTGTGCCTGCACGAGGCCCACCAAACTGCATAGGGAATCAGCGATCAATGCATGGTTAGCTACCATCTCCCTCATCAGTTGCAGGTGCCCCTCCATGTGGTGCTCCACGTGCAATCTGTGGTCCCACCACTCCGCCTCCCTTGCCTGTTCTGCAGCTTGCAGGTCCTGCCAGATAAGTTGCAGCTCAGACAGTATGCCTTCTGTGCCAGCCACCAACGTGCACCCTCCTGCAGTGGCTCCTGGTCCAGGTCACTGCCCCCTGCACCCACAGGGTCATCCAGGAAGGCAAATTGTAGCTCGGCAAATGGGGCATCATCCTTCTCCAGCTCCCCGGCACTGGCAGTCACACTGGCCTGCTCCATTGCACTGGGTGGTGAACCTGACTGCTCCTTTGCACTGGCAAGTACACCGGCCTCGATGACTATGATGCATCCTGGCTGTGCACTGGCATCATCTGTGGTGGATAGTGAGGCTCCCCCCAGTGCATCTGTCCCAGGCTGGCAGGTCTGTGGGAGAGCAAAGGTGGCAGAGATTAGTGACATGGTTTGCAAGGTCAGCCTATGGGGTGGCACCAGGCCCACTATGGAACTGGCAGGTGATGAGTGGTCTGCAATGTACCCACCCACACAGCACACAAGATCTGACAGGTGGACAGGCATGCCTTGGGATACCCCTACTCACTGGAGAAGTAGCATTAGGAAAGTAAGGGTAGTGTGTTCTGCTTCACTGCAGGATAACTGACACAACAAGAACGCCATCGACTGACACACTGCTGTTGGGATATAACAGATGCTCCAGCTTCTAAGTAACATTATGAGAGGAGATGTACATAACATAGTTACCAGCTTCATAATGTTATTAAGTGGCCCTGAGGATTGTGAATGCCATCTTGGGAGTATCTGAGGAGTGTAAAACAGTTGAAACAGGCAGAAATAAGGAAGCTCCTGGTCCAAGGACAATTAAGAGTTAGCTTCACTCTGGACAATGTGCACCAGGTATTATACATTCCATTTAGGAATTGGCTTTTCTGCAGCTATACCAACAGTTATTGAGGGAAGCTATCAATTACCTAGAGATGGTGATCTATAGAAGCTTTCCAGATCACACACATGGCATCTGCCCCTGAAGAACACCACTTCTGGATAATTCATAGCTTCTTCCAACAAACAGCATCACAGCTTCTGAAAAATCTATTGGCTCAGTGATGGTGCTCCCATACAGAGGACCTGGGTTTGATTCTCAAGCCTGGCTTCTGCCCCTGTAGGCTGGCGTTGGACACAGTCCCAGTGGTAGAGGAAGAGTGGTCCAATCATCACCCAGCAGCGAGAGCTAAGGGCCAAGCTCAGGGTGCATGAACTGCATTCCAAAAGGAACCGCAGACTGTGGCTTTATACTAGCACAGCTGAGCTAGAGAAGAGGGGTAAAAAGAAGGGGAAAGCCTGAATGGCTGCCAGTGGAGGTCTGGGGCACTCTAACTCAATAGAAGTCAGTTCCAGTGGAGCTGGACACCCAAAGGAGCAGAAGGAAACTGCCAGATCAGAAATAGTATCTCTTCTTTAGTGTTTGACAGTTTAATGACCATAAAGAATCCAATGTCTTGTTTCAACAAATTAAAATTTGGCACTGTGGTCAGATTTAAACAAAATTACCCTACTTTTTAAATAAATCGGTCATAGCAATGACATCTGAGCATCCCCTCTCCATCAGAAGACAGCTTGATCGTTCACACACTTCGGTATCCCCCCACCTCCCAAATTACTTTCGCTGTGAGATGAATAATCCTGCCAGAACCTAGAAAGCCAAAACAAGAAGGAGAAGAAAAAAAAAACAGACTTCCTCTCAGTTCGTAGCCTGGTATAATATACACCATTTCTTTTCCTGCCCAAAATGTCAAAAAAGCGTAATGAGAACTTAGCATCTTTACAAATTAGGCTGCAATATGTCAGAAATAAAATGTATCCAAGATTGCACAGCCCATGCTGTTTGGTGCTCCTTGCTGGCATGCCACAACTAGTTATAGTAATAGTTCATTGTGGGGGTTGTTGGCCCAGCCTCACTGCAAACCTCAGATGAAGAGATGGTTCAAGATTGCCCCCTACAGGCAATAGTTGGAATTCTCAAGGGCACATTTTGAATTACAATGTACGTAGTCTGAAGAAGCCATAATGCATTATTCCTTTTCTGTCATTTCCATTAGGAACTTGCACTTGTTTTTTTTTAGCATCATCTGCATGAAACAATTGTAATGATTCAATTAAATTTAAAAAAAAGAAATGCCAGTGTCACAAGAAATTAAGGTCAATAAAATAAATATAAAGCAATACCTGTTTGTCGGAGTAACTTAATGCATTTACAAACTATTCTTCCTTCACCAGGTCAAAATAAATCACTAAATGATTCTGTTTCTTTGGACCTGATGAAGGGAGTGTGGTTTCTGATATTAAGGGGCTCTTTTACAGAAGCATGCTGGCATAGCGGTTACCACATGCAAATCCTTGCAATGTGTCCATTGCTTGATGGGGCAGGGAATGGGCAGCTTGGGCCAGAGAGTGGGCTTGGAGAGCGCTTTGCAGTTACCACACACAAATCTCCTCAGTAAGGGAGTAATTCTGATCCATGTTTAGCGGGTCTGGATGTCTGATCCGGATGTCCAGACCCGCTAAATGCCCAGGATGATATTCCCACTCCAAAGCTTCCTGCAAGTATAGGGGAGATGTGTGGGGAGTTCTGGTTGGGGGTAGGCCAAGGGAGGAGCGAGGGCAGGCAGTGGGCGGTGCCATGTCCCTGGACATACAGGGCGAATTCCAAGGTCGGCCCTGTATGTCTAGGGTCGGACATTTAAACAGGGGACTTATTACAACTCAGAAGTGGAATAAGTCCCCCTGAATGCTGGAGCCGGGGACTGCAATACAGGTGAGGGAATGCAGGGGCTCCCTGCAATCCGATCTTAGCCATAGAAGGCCCGATCGGTGGTCGGGCTGTGGGGAACAAAGGATTTTCTGTTGCTACCAGGGATCGCAGCTCCAAGCAGGAGCCAGGCTGGGCTAACTGGGCAATGGATTGGATGTCCGGGGTGCCTGAATCGGGGCATGTCCTGGATGTCCAATTCCTATGCCGCAATTCTGCTCCTGCAGGTACATCTAGCCCCTGTGGAAGCAGAATCGGATGCACCTCCAGACTGTCCAGATTTCTGGGCATCTGAACGGCTCAGATATGCACCCTCTGAAGGGGCCTCTAAGTGTCCATTGTGCAATGGGGCAGGGAACAGGCTTGGAGAGCGCATTGCGGTTAGGGCAGGTATACATATGTGTGCTGTCAATGTTGCAAGAAGCAGGGGTGCACTTATCACCTCAGTGATTTGCGTTAAGTGCACCCGCATGCAGGGGCGGCCCAAGGGGGGTGCGGGGCCATGTGCGGAGACTCGGTGCGGGGCCTCATTTGCATAAGGGAACTCATTTGCGTAAATATTTGCATAATGTTACCTTACACTAACTTTTAGTAAACATGCCTCTTAATGAGTGTATGGATAAAGAAAGACTAAAAGATTTCTGCATTACTATAATCCAGTGCCAACTGCCAGGCACATTAGGAACTACTACAAACACTGCCCATTTAGAACCCATAGCAAACCCGCCGTATCATAACAGCACTACCAGGACTCACAAAGCACAAGACCCTACCTATCAAAAGGCTACACTGAAAATATTAAACCAATACATTTCAGAGAACAACAATACATGACCTACTGCGGAAAGAGAACAAGTGGCAATGTCAATTAAGAATTACATAAACAGAATACCTCAGCTCAGTTACACATGCAGAAGATAGACCATCACCAAACAAGGAATCACAATTTAGAAACAGGAAGACAATAATTAAACTGGGAACCCCAAAAGCCCAACAACACTGTAGAAATAAAACTATAAATTAATTTCCTCTTGTACTAAACAAAGCACTGACGTTAATGATGCACATTTCCCAGAGCTGGCATATTTCAGTTAATAAATTCAATAAAGAGATATTTTTCTACCTTTTGTGCATTTTTTTTCAGTTGCAATTGCTCCAGGCACTTTCTTCTGGTTTCTTCGTGTCTTTTGCTAACTCTCCATCGTCTGTTGTCCATTTGTCTTTTCTTCACGCTTCTAGTTTTTTCCCATTCTCTCTCTACATCTGCTTTAACATAGTAATCTTTCTCCTTTTGCTCTTTCCTCATTCCTATTTCATCCACTCAAATTTTACCCCTCCATCCTCAATCCCCACTTACTCTCCCAATATCCTGCCAATTGTAGATTTGTCTTCCCTCCCACACAAAATATTTTTTCACTCTCCCAGCTCTATCCCATTCTAATCCTCCCTCAACATCAGCTCCCTTCTAGTTCCAGCCCCACCCAGCATCCGCTCCCTTCTAGTCCATGCATCAGCCCATTTCCAGTCCTAGCCCCACCATCAGCCCATTTCCAGTCCTAGCTCCCCATCCGAGTCCCTCCATCAGCTCATTTCCAATCCCAGCCTCCCATCAGCCCATTTCTACTCCTTTCCTAGCCCCACCATCAGCCCATGTCAAATCCTAGCTCCCCTCCATTCAGCCCATTTCCAATCCAAGTCCCCCATGAGCCTACTTCCAGTTCTAACCTCTCCATGAGTCATTTCAATCCAAGCCCCCCCCCCAACAGTCCATTTCCAGTCCTATCCTAGCCCTCCATCAGCCCATTTCCTGTCCTAGCCCCCCTCACTCAGCCCATTACCAGTCCTAGCCCCCCCATAGCCCATTACCACTCCTAAGCCCCCCAACCCATTACCAGTCCTAAGCCCTCCATCTCCCCATTTTGTCTTAGCCCCCCCCATAGCCCATTACCAGTCCTAACCCCCATCAGCCCATTTCCAGTCATAGCCTCCCCACAGCCCATTCCAGTCCTAACCCGCCCATTAGCCCATTTCTAGTCCTAGCCCCCCCATAACCCATTACCAGTCCTAACCCGCCCATCAGCCTATTTCCAGTCCTAGCCCCCCCTATAGCCCATTACCAGTCTTAGCCCCCATCAGCCCATTTCCAGTCTTAGCCCCCCCATCAGCCCATTACCAGTCCTAACCCCCCTCCCCCCATCAGCCCACTTCCAGTATTATTCCCCCCCCCCCCGTAGCCCATTAGTAGTCCTAACCCCCCATAGCCCATTACCAGTCCTAACCCCCTCCCCCCCATCAGCCCACTTCCAGTCTTAGTCCCCCCCCATAGCTCATTAGTAGTCCTAACCCCCCATAGCCCATTACCAGTCCTAACCTCCTCCCCCCATCAGCCCACTTCCAGTCTTAGTCCCCCCCATAGCTCATTAGTAGTCCTAACCCCCCCATAGCCCATTACCAGTCCTAACCCCCTCCCCCCATAAGCCCACTTCCAGTCTTAGTCCCCCCCGTAGCTCATTAGTAGTCCTATCCTCCCCCCCCTCCCCCCGCCGCCCAGATAGATTTAAAAAAATACTGGCTGCTTCTGCTGCTGCCACCGTGGCAGCAGCAGAATCAAATGTCAATGCCGCGGGGCCCCGACTGCCCGGCAGAACCTCCCTCGAGCATCAGCTCCAGAGTCCCTCCCAAAGCGCGGGCTTTCAGAGCCGCGAGAGTTTCCCTTCTTCTCGCAGCTCTGTTAATCTCGCCGGGGCTGATGGGATTTCCCAACAGCCCCGGCTGGATTAAAAGAGCCGCGAGAGGTCAGAGAAGCTCTCGCGGCTCTGAAAGCCCGCACTTTGGGAGGGATTCGGGAGCTGATGCTCGAGGGAGGTTCTGCCGGGCAGTCGGGACCCCGCGGCGTTGACATTTGATTCTGCCACTGCCACGGCGGCAGCAGCAGCAGCCGGTATTTTTTTTTAATGTACTTGGGCTAATGAATGTTTTTTGTGCAGGGCCCCCTGAAACGCGGGGCCCTGTGCAAAAAACATTCTTGCTCAATGGACGGGCCGGCCCTGCCCGAATGATAGCTGCTGCCGCCGCACATTAGGATATTTTTCTGTGTGGCAACTGCTGAGAACACGCTCACCATGCCCCAACAGTTAGTGCAGTTAATTTTAACACAAAATGCGTGATACGTGCAAAAATGAACCTCACCTTAGTAAAAGGACTCCTAAATTAGCCCAATTAAAATGAATCTTAGATTTTTTATTAGCCTTCATTTCTGGAGATTCAAGTGGACTATAGAACAGTTGCATTACTTTACCCAAATAATTAGATAATGTGGAATGTGGGATTTTAAAAGAGACACCTAGGAAGAATCTGTGACATCCAGAGCAGAACAGATTGTTTTTGGATCCTGAAGCTCCTCATTCTCTAGTCCACTACTTATATGTATCTTGCCAGACTCTAGTCCCCAGTTTTGTGATGTTTTTTCATCTTGATTAGATTGTAGCTCTGATGAGCAGGGACTGTGTCTTACATCTATATGCACAGCACTGTGTATGCCTTGAAGCGCTATATAAATGATTACTAGCAGTAGAACCTCCAAAAATAGGGGGGGGGGATTGGTAGCAGTAAAGGGGGGGGGGCATGTATAAGTACCTTCTGAAATTGTACCATCTCCACTCTGAAAAATGAGCATCCCTGTAACCGTTTATGGAGATGGGCCCTGTGCAAATAGCAAGGTTGGGTACGGGCAAAGGTGTTGGCCATTTCACAAATGTGGAAGTCCCCGAATTGCACAGCCTCAGAAATGGCTACTTGGACGTGCCAGCTAGGGTATTTCAGAAAGGGGTGACTATGTCATGAGACTTGCACATTACGGCTGTCCATTTCAGAATCAGACAGGCAGCAGCGAGCCGGTAATGTGTTTGGAGTATATATTTACATGTAGGTTTCTTTACACAGGAAATATTAACTGTGGTGGCGACAGCGCATTTTGCTCTTCCCCCTGAAGCGTTACAGTCATGAAACAAGCCCTTTTTTTGCACCTTATTTGTGGTCAGGGCAGGTACTGGCGTGGATACCTCACCAAGCAAGGTCCGATAAGCTTCTTCCATTCTGAAATCACACCGTGATGTGCATGTCCATTGCTCTGCCTAGGCCACGCCTTCTCATCCCCCCTGCCCCTCCCCCGTGCTATTTGGATATCTATTACCCAGCTTTCTAAAATGGCTCTGGGGATGTCTCTGTGATTTGCACATCTAAAAGTCCATTTTCAGACATCCAAATCATGAATAGAGCTTCTAAAAATACCCCCCCCCCCCCCCATAGTGTATACCCATCTCAAGACCGGAGGTACATAACTGAAAAACGCGGTGAAATAGCTGGGAGAGTTTACCTCAAAATGAGTAAAAAAAGAACTCTGAAATAATATATTTGTTTTGTTTTTATTGCTTGCTAAAACTAAAAGCAAAATGAAACAAATAAAAACTATAACATATAAAAAATACCCTGGAAAATATCCCATAACAAAAAAAAATATTATTTCAGCAAAGTACAAAACACTGTTTCCCCAGGAGATTTTATAAAAGATGAATTCTACAACTGTCACATTGGATGACTCCATCACACTGATGAAGTCAACATGGGTTCTCTTGCTTCCCTGGGTTCCTAATGAGAAGATAACAGTACATATTGATCTTTGCCTTTGTGAGAAAGGAGTGATATTTTCCTCCTTTTTCAAAATTAAATTATATTTTTTAGACCCACTGGAGTGAACTCTACCCAAATGCCTCTTCCCTCATACCGGACTAATGTGCGTATTCAAAGGTGAATTTCACATTAATGCACAGGAGTAGGCTGATCACAAAGATGTTAGGAAATTTGGACAAAGCCCTAATTTGCAGTTGATTGAAAATCCAGCTCATCTTCTGTTCTTTGCGGGGGAGATGATGAATGTTTATGTCTCAGGAGATGAAACAGCACCAGAGACATAAAATTCAGAATGTAGAATGCTAACAGAACATTTGTCTTGTATAGTCTGGGTAAATATATTGTAAACAGAGTCCAAATACTTGATATTTGTTGACATGTCACATGTACCTGGAGCTCTCAGAGTTGATACAATGAACATAAGAGAAATGGCTACATTTCATAATCCCTTAGAATATACTTCTACAGTACTATGAATCTCTTCTAATTGGAATCAAGTGCCCTATTCAATAAAGAGTTTGTTATCACAGAATGTGCAAAAAAATATTAAACAGTGAAAGCAGTCAGATCAAGTATTAAGCTAAGGGGTATGTTTACTAAACCATCTTAATGTTACCAGTGTTACTTGCAGTCTTACTGTGACGAATGCCATATAAGGTAGTGGGCATTCTGGTCTTAAGGTAGCATTTCTAGTTATCGCATGATAAAGTCCGTTATCACGCGATAGAGGAAGCCGTGGCACGTTAATGCACATTAGCCTTAATTAGGTGCGCTGACCTACAATCACAGCAACTGAGGTTAGCACACTGGTTAATACATTGATTGCTGATCCAGTGGTCATGGGTTCAATCCCTCAGTGGGCTCAGTTAAAAGGCTGTCTGAGGCAATCCCTTTTCCTCTTGTAACAGTTATACACATCCCAACAATCTGCACTGCCAGCCAAAAAAGCCTCACCCCAGTGCCGCAACCTGACGCACCATAAGGCACATCATAAAGCACCACGTCATCCAAGGCAGGTCATAATGTGCCCCAAAGGGCAGCAGGAAAGGTTGGCACCCTCCAAGGCAGCATATAAGGTGCCCCATAAGCTGGCCAAACCTAAGGGCCAGACCCTCCCAAATGAATTGAGACTAACCACAGACCTCAAGGACTTCCGCAAACAGCTGAAGACAACTCTTTTCGTCGAACACTATGGACATGTCACATGATCTACCAACCAAACCAGAACATCGGACCCTCCCCCCCACCCTAAGCTTGTATATATGAATGTATATTAGCTCACGATGTATAATAGCGCACAATGTAGAATGCACAACCCAAATCAAATACTCGCCACCACTAACACACTACACACACCACTGCATGAAAACACACGAACACTCCTTGATTGCACAGGTCTGCGACTAAAAAGCTGTTTGATTATTTTCATCTAATTTCCATGTATTTTGGTGTGCTGAAAACAAATAAAATATTGGAAAAACTCCTAGACGTCATGATTTGCCACAACATGCAAAATTGTCTTCAAATTATCAATTTTTTTCAAATTACTATTAATTAATTAAAATTACTATTAATTAATTCACATAAGTGCATTTAAGATATAAAATGCCAAAAAAAAACCTTAAAGGGGTTGTCCGAGTTATGTAAAAAAAATATAGCACTGTAAATCTGATGGTCAGCAATACATACATAAGCTAAGCAAGTTTTAAGTCAGTGCTTCTAATTGTAGAAGGGGTTAATCTTTCCTGAAGAATCCAGTGGGAGGGAGACACAGGGCAGATAGCAGCAGCTCCGGTCAGTGCAGGGGGGCGTGGCCAGCACTGTGACGTCTCGTGTACAGACACAGAGCTGCTCTCTCCTGCATGCCACACTTGTGCACGAATCATCATCAGGTTCTTGGTTCTAGGCTGTTCGCACTTTTTCATCGCAATTCGTATTAGCTCGTCATTCTTCAACCGTTATGTTATGGCTCCGCGAAAGTGTATTAATTCACCAGACAGTTTCTTTTTCATCTGTGGTGAATATACAGTGTTGAAGCAACAGTAGAATATTACAGACTTTGTGAAAAAAGTATACTTTGCATACTTTGGACTAAAAATTGGAGATCAAGATAAAGTCTGGGCGCCTCATAAAGTGTGCAAATGGTGTGTTGAGGACCTCCGAAACTGGTTCAAGGGTAAGAAAAAAACTTTCTGTTATGGGATTCCTATGGTATGGCGAGAGCAAAAGAACCATAGTGACGACTGTTACTTTTGTTCATGCAATGTGAAAGGGTTTAATTCCAAATGGAAGCATTCCATTTCATACCCCAATCTTCACTCGGCAATTCATCCCATCCCCCATGGCACAGATATACCAGTACCCAAGCCTCCTGCTACCTTGGAAGAGATACCTAGCTCCGATGAAGGTGAAGTTATACCTGAAACAGATGACGAATCAAGTTCTGACTTTGAAGATGATACAAGACCAAAATTGTTTTCTCAGGAGGAGATGAATGATTTGGTAAGAGACTTGAATCTTCCCAAAGATGCCGCTGAGTTACTCGGATCAAGGCTGAAAATCAGGAATTTATTGTTGCCAGGAGTGTCATCTTCATGGTTCAGACATTGTGAAAAGGAGTTTGTTCCTTACTTCGCCCAAGAAGACAAGTTGGTTTATTGCATCGATGTCGAAGGTCTGATGGGTCAATTTAAAATCCAATGTGATTCAGAGCAATAGCATCTTTTTATAGATTCTTCAAAAAGAAGTCTCAAAGCAGTTTTACTCCACAACGGTTTTTACGCTTCCATTCCTGTAGGTCATTCCGTACACTTGAAGGAAACCTACGAGAACTTGGAATTGGTTCTTCGTAAACTTAAATATGAAAACCATGGTTGGCAAGTGTGTGGGGACTTGAAGGTCTTGTGCATGCTGCTTGGGCAACAAGCTGGGTATACCAAATATCCTTGTTTTCTGTGTTTATGGGACAGTCGAGACCGACAAAATCACTGGACCAAGAAGAGTTGACAGCCGAGGGTGCTAACAGTCGGTGAAAAAAATGTCCTCCGAGAAACTTTGGTACCTTCCCATAAAGTTCTTCTACCACATCTCCACATAAAATTGGGATTGATGAAGCAATTTGTAAAATCACTTCCAAGAGATGGAGAATGCTTCAAATACTTGGTCACCAAGTTTCCAGGCCTGTCGGAGGCAAAATTGAAGGAAGGTGTGTTCATCGGACCAGACATTAGAAGGCTTATAGTTGATCAAGAGTTTGTCGATACCATGATGGATCCTCAAAAAGAAGGGTGGATTGCATTTAAAGAAGTCGTACAGAAAGTTTTAGGCAATAACAAAGATCCTCACTACAAAAAGATCATTGGACGAATGCTGAAAGCATTTCAAGCTTTAGGTTGCCTGATGAGTTTGAAAGTGCATTTCCTCCAGTCCCACCTTGACTACTTTCCTGAAACTTTGGGAGCTGTGAGTGAGAAACAAGGTGAACGATTCCACCAAGACATTAAAGAGATGGAAAGGAGATACCAGGGAAAATGGAGCATTACAATGATGGCAGACTACTGTTGGATGCTTCAGAGAGACATTCCAGATGCTACTCACAAGCATAAATGCACCAAGAGGAGCCTCACAAGGAAGAAGAATCGAGTTTAGTGTGTGTAGGTGAGCTCATTTCAGTTCAAAAAAGGATTTTCATGAAAATATTGTAATAAAACTTTAATTTTATAAGTCTATTTCCATTTATTTTGAGGTATTGCCTTATTTAACATAGTTACCTAAATTGTCAGGAAACGTGATGTCCTATGACAAAATGGAGGTCAGTTTCGGATTCAGTGCACCAAAAAACATAAAGATTACGTGGAATAACCAAAACAGCTCTCGAAAAAAAATTGTTTGCAGACCTGTGTTGTTTGCCGTGGAAACCGCCTTGATTGAAGGAGAAGGCGGTATAGAAATACTGTTAAATAAATAAATAAGGTGCCGCGAAAGATGCCCCAGGGATGCTAAGGTGACACAGGAGATGGTGCCCAGGGGCACAAAGGTGCCCCAAGGTCACAAGCATGAAATGTATGGCTCAAACACAGATGTAACCATAACACTGCATAGAGCACCAAGGAAAGGCAATGAACAAGTGATGGAAGGAAGTAGATGATGGAGCTCATGGACCAGCCAAATCTGCATGCAGCCCATGTGGCAGCAGGTAAAGTGGACAAACATATCAGGGGCAGCTGTACCGATGTACAGGGTGATGGTAATGTACAATGCAACAATGACAGTGTGTGGCAGAGGATGGGGATACGTGTCCACCAGAGGAGGTGGAGGTGGCAGGATAAGTGCAATGACAGGAGGACAGAGGAGAGCAGTGCCATGCAGAGCAGACATAGGAAAGGCAAGCATGAAGAGCCGCAATGCAAAGTGTGCCAGTGCAGGACATGGGGTAGCAGCCTGCACATTGGGGCAGGATGCCACACAGCTGGCACACACACATAGACGGACAGAAGGATGGATGCTGTTGCCCCCGTTACAGCTTCTGCCTCGGTCCAGACAGAGATCCTAATGCCAGTTGAAGGACCAGTTCCATGTGCAGGGTGCCTGCATGCTGAAGCTCTGAGGAAACAAGTGAAGGAACTCAGAGAGGAGGTGGCGAGGCTGAGGAGCATTCAAGACAGTGAGAAGTACATTGATGAGATGCTTCTTGCAGCAACCAAGCTCTCCAGCAGAGGAGAAGATGGGTGCCAACAGAATGTCGATGGTTGGACACAAGTCACCAGGGCCTGCAAAATCACCAATCCAACTTCTCCAGCCCTTGAATTGAAGAACCATTATGCAGCCCTGGAAGTGGAGGAGGTGAAAGCATCCCTGGAAAGGGAAGAACCAGAGCTCAAGTACCCCAAAGTTGCAGAATCAGTGACCACAAGGAAATGAAGGGTAGTGGTGGTTGGAGACTCTCTTCTGAGGGGTACTGAGGCGTCCATCTGCCGACCAGACTTGATGTCCAGAGAGGTATGCTGTCTGCCTGGGGCCAAAATCCAAGATGTTACGGAGAGTTTGCCGAGACTCATCAAGCCCACTGACTATTACCCAATGTTGCTAATCCATGTTGGAACAAATGACATTGCCAGGTATACCTCGGAACGGATCAAAAGTGACTTCATGGCTCTGGGACAGAGGGTGAAGCAGTTAGGTGCACAAGTGGTATTCTCTTCAATCCTCCCTGTTGAGGGTAAAGGCCAAGGCAGAGAGGCTCGCATCCTGGAGATGAATGCATGGTTGCATGGATGGTGTCAGAGAGTGTTTTGGTTTCCTAGACCATGGGATGCTGTTCCAAGGGTTGCAGAGCAGAGATGGCATCCATCTGTCCAAGAAAGGTCAACGCGTCTTCAGTAGTAGACTGGCTAATCTACTGAAGAGGGCTTTAAACTATATTCGTTGGGGATGGGTGAAGAAAGCCCCCAGGTAAGTGAAAGCCCCCAGGTAGGTGATACATTAAATAACTTTATGGAAATGGGTAACAGGGGTAACATATGGAAAGCAGTGTGTATAAATGCCCATAGCATGGGAAATAAGATCCCTGATGTTGAAGCTTTGGTGGGAGTGGCTGACTTGGATTTAGTGGCAGTTACAGAAACATGGTTCACAGAAAACCATGATTGGGATGTAACTATACCTGGCTATACTTTATTCAGAAAGGACAAGGTAGGAAGTAGGGGAGGAGGAGTGGCACTATATGTAAAAACTACTATTAAAGCTTTGGAATTACAGAGCTTAAAAGGGAGAGTGGAGGCATTGTGGGTTAAACTAGAAAGAGGGAAAGAGAAATCTATTTACATTGGTGTGATATACAGACCTCCCTCACAAGAGGAAGAGGTGGACAGAGAGTTAATTGAAGACATGTGCAGCATTGCTAGGAAAGGGGAAGTGCTACTGATAGGAGATTTCAATATGCCAGATGTTGATTGGCACATTCCTGCTGCAGTATCATCTAGAAGTAAGGAGATCCTGGATTCTCTACAGGGAGAACTATTCAGGCAATTGGTAACAGACCCCACACGTGAAGAGGCCATACTGGACTTGGTGCTTACCAATGGTGAAAGTGTTTCTAATGTTGTAGTGGGAGATCATTTTGCATCCAGTGATCAGATGGTGTTATTCAGTATTAGGACTAGGGCTGTTAGAATCCATTCAAAGGCGAGGATCTTAGACTTTAGGAAGACTAACTTTGCGAAGATGGGCCAATACCTCAGGGAGTCGTTAGTTGGATGGGAACTGCTGAGGGATGTAGAAAAACAGTGGGAAAACCTGAAAGGGGATATTTTAAGGGCAACCAACCTTTTTGTTAAAATGGTAAATAAAGGTAAAAGGAAAAGGTGACCACTGTGGTTTTCGAAAGAAGTAGCTGAAAAAGTGAAGAAAAAGAGGGAAGCCTTCATGAAATGCAAGAGATCACAGAGAGAGGAAGACAGGCATCTGTATTTGGAAAAATTTAGAGAAGCTAGCAAAGTAGTCAAGAAGGCAAAGATTCAAAAGGAGGAGGAAATAGCCAATGCAATAAAATGGGGGGATAAGACATTTTTCAGATATATTAGTGAGAAGAGGAAGGGCAAGAGTGGTATTGTCAGACTCAAGGGTGCAGGGGAGGAATATGTAGAAGCTGATAAGGATAAAGTGGAATTGCTTAACAAATATTTTTGTTCTGTGTTCACAGATGAAGAACCAGGAGCAGGACCTCAGAAAACACCCACAAATAGGAACAGAAGCAAAGGACATCTTGAACAATTTTCAAAAGACTGTGTTCGTGAGAAACTATCTCAACTTAAAGAAGACAAAGCGATGGGACCGGATGGGATACACCCGAGAATACTGAGGGAACTTGGGGACGTTCTAGCAGCTCCACTGACTGACCTTTTCAATGCCTAATTGGAGTCGGGAGTGGTGCCAAAGGACTGGAGAGAGGCTCATGTGGTGCCTTTACACAAAAGCGGAAGTAAGGATGTGGTTGAAAACTACAGGCCGGTTAGTTTAACTTCGGTGGTGAGTAAATTATTGGAAACACTGCTGAAAGAGAAAATAGTGAGGTTTCTGGAGTCCAGCGGATTACAGGATCCAAGGCAGCATGGATTCACCAGAGGCAGGTCTTGTCAGACAAATCTGATTGATTTCTTTGACTGGGTGACCAGGGATTTGGACCGAGGGAGAGCCCTAGATGTGGTGTATTTAGATTTCAGTAAAGCCTTTGACACTGTTCCTCACAGGCGACTTATAAACAAACTGAGCACCCTAGGGATGGACCCTAAAGTTACTGCTTGGGTTAGAAATTGGTTGGGTGGGAGGCGACAAAGAGTACAAGTAAATGGAGCTCACTCTGAGGAGAAGGATGTTATCAGTGGTGTGCCCCAGGGATCTGTCCTTGGTCCGATTCTTTTTAACATCTTTGTTAGTGATATAACAGAAGGGCTTTCAGGTAAGGTTTGCCTCTTTGTGGATGATACCAAAATCTGCAATAGAGTAGACACCCAGGAAGGGGTAGATAACATGAGGAGGGATCTAGCTAAGCTTGAAGAATGGTCTAGAATTTTGCAGCTGGGATTTAATGTTAAAAAATGTAAGGTCATGCATTTGGGCTGCAGCAATACAAGGGAGCAATGTAGTATAGGGGTGAAGTACTTTTGTCCACTAAAGAAGAGCGGGACCTAGGCGTGGTTGTGTCTGATGATCTTAAAGTTCTAAACAGGTAGAAAAGGCGACGGCAAATGCTAGAAGGATGCTTGGGTGCATACGGAGAGGAATGGCTAGCAGAAAAAAGGAGGTGATAATGCCTCTGTATAAGTCTTTGGTGCGACCTCATTTGGAGTATAGTGTGCAATTCTGGAGACTGCACCTTCAAAAGGATGTGAACAGGATGGAGTCGGTGCAGAGGGTGGCTACTAAAATGATTAGTGGGCTTCATTATAAAGCATATGAGGACAGACTGAAGGATCTTAATATGTACACCTTAGAGGAAAGGTGGGATAGAGGTGATATGATTGAGATGTTTAAATACCTCCATGGCATAAATGTTCATGGAGAGAGCCTCTTTCAATTGAAAGCAAGTTCTGCTACAAGGGGACATGGGATGAGGGTGAAGGGAGATAGATGCAGGAGTGATATGCGGAAATATTTCTTTACAGAAAGAGTAGTGGATCCGTGGAATAGTCTCCCAGTGGAGGTGGTAGAGATGAGGACAGTAACTGAATTCAAAAAAGCATGGGACAAACACAGAGGATCTCTAAAGGTAAAAAGTGGACTGTTGTAGTTGTTATGGAAGGACAGACTAGATAGGCCATGTGGTCTTTTTCTGTCGTCATATTTCTATGTTTCTATGGCAAGAGTGATGAGAGTATAATGTTGCGGCAGCACAGATATGACTGTTACACGAATGAAACGTAGTTGTGTAGGACAGCCATAAAAAAAAAAAGAGGAACAGAGAGGAATCAAACCCATGATCTCTACTACTAAAGTCATTGCATTAACCATTGTGCTACATCACTATGGGAGTTATTATACCAATGGCTGGCTACAAAAAGAGTGCACATCACCATAAAACTGTCTGCTGTGCTACCAGGATAGGATAGAACTAACAGTATCCATAATGCACCTCTACAGCATGTCAGCTTGGTAGGGGGGAATGACTGTGCGTGTTACTGGCACAGAGTACCCACAGGCCATGCCAATGTGCATGTTCTGTGCTCACCCTGAGGTTGAGGTGGAGTGGCCAGCACCAGGTCCACAGTACCCGGGTTGGTTGAGGTGGGCTTTGCTGCAGGTCTCCATCAGTGCTAGTGTGTGATAGGTATGTGTTGTAGACATCTTTAGGAGGTCTCTGTGTCCATTTGTAATTGCCAGTCATGTATGGCCCTTGTGAACCATGATGCCCACAACATAGTGCATATCCACTGTGCTTGCTATGGTCACCTGTTTAAGGAGCAGGGGTGCATCAGGACTCACATTGCAACAATGTACTTAGCAAACTGGGTCAGGGTGGGGTACATGATCTTCCCCCAACAGACCCACACTCTCACCCTTTGCAAGCGGGGCGAGTGGAGGTACATGAGGACAGGCCATGGGACCAGCAACCCCAGTCCTGGTGGCAAACAGACAGCTGCTGCAGATCTGCACTTGGGAGAGAGCCACTGGCAGATAGATAATGGGCCCAGTCAGCTCAACTACCCCCCCTACAATCTGACATTCACCAGCAGAGGGCAGTCAGTGTGCAGCTGCTGCACCCTACAAGGTGGTGCAGCCATACAGCCATACAGATGCTAACTACAGACAGTCTGCTAGCTAGTACATGTTCCTGGAGAAACTGTGCGCACCCAAAACTGAGATGTCAGCACACACACCATGCAGGTAGGTCAGTGATTGGGCCCCAGAAAAGAGAACCCATAAATATCCCTTGAGAGAAATACTATAGAGCACTATGGGGGAACCTAGCCATGCCGTGGTCACTGCTCAGTCAGGGTGAGACAGACCTCCCAGCATGACATGCTGTGGCCACCCTGTCCATGCAGGTGGTGGTCGGGCACTACAATGTCCCAGCCATTGCCCTATGCCCTATGCAAATGCATCCTCCCCATGCCACCCTGTCCGGGCCATACCCACAGTACCTTGCTCCTCATTATGCACATTGGCAGGCTAACACTGGAAACAGTGCAAGCAATGTGGGTTCAGTAAGATGTAGGCAGCCACAACACATTGGATAGACAGACACACACTCCCACACCTATACCAGCATTGTGCAAATATAGAGGTTTGCGGCAGTCCTGGCCGCCACACCAGTCCTGGGCACAGTGCGGGCATTTCTATGTTACTCAATACTATTAGGGTCACTCCCCGGGGTGGTAAACACTGTCAGAATCAATAACTGAAACACACTCCACAGATATCAGAAAGGTTGCTATGATGAATCTCTATCAACAAATTGTGTCTAACTGAGGATTTGTTATCTGACATTAATCATAGCAAACCTTTGATATATGTGGAATGTGTTCCCAAGTTTAGGACGGCATTGCTAAGGTATGCAGGTGCCAGTATTGGGAGATGCTGCTCCGCGCAGGGCCCAACAGCCTGACTCTCCATGAGGCTTTGGATAGTGGAGCCTGTGGGTTTCAGTGTTTATGCCCCTGTTGGCCGCTGCTCTAGGGCAGAGGTTCCCAACTCTGGCCCTGGTGGGCCAAATACTGTTCAGGTTTTCATGCTGTCACTAATGAATATGCATGAGATACATTTGCATACAATGGGGGGCAGCGCATACAAATGCAGCACAGGCATATTTATTAGGGACAGCATGAAACCTGAATGGTGTTTGGCCCTCCAGGACTGCAGTTGGGAAACTCTGCTCTAGGGATTGCACATATTTATGGTGTCTGTGCTCTGTAGGGTAAAATATAGGCATTCAGGGGCGGAGCCTGATGTCCAGCGGGTTAGACGCTTCGCGCTGAAGCTCCCGAGAGGCCTACACAGAATCCTGACTTAATACCTACATAAACTCAATTTTTTGCTCCGAACTCACCGGGGTACTTCGGGGGGGATGGCGGCCCATAAACCAGCGCGCTTAGACTTCGGGTCTCCTTCTTCTTCACACGGAAAACGCTCCAAAACAGAGGTGTCTTCCCCACAGAAGATGGTTCCACTTCGGGAACACCCCGAAATGCATCAGGAGCTCTTAGAGGAAATACGCGGAGTGAAGGAACTGGTGCAGTCCAACGGAGAAGCGCTTCGAGCCATGCGAGAAGACCTCGGTGTGCTCCAGGACAGACTTGAAAGCCTTTCATTACGGCAGGACAACATGGCGGGGGTCCTCGACTCGCACGAGGTGCGCTTGGTCAAGCTGGACAAGGCTGAGCGCCAGATACAGAATCTTCAAAAAGAATTAGAAGATAGCAATAATCGAGCCCGTCGCAACAATGTGAGGCTCCTTGGAATACCGGAGGGGGCGGAAGCAGGAGATATCAGAGAATTCCTGCTCAAAACTCTTCCCTCCTTGTTGAAGATCACATTTCATAGAGACCTGGAAATTGATCGAGCACATCGTGTTCCTACCCATATGGCGCTCAACCGAACGACCCCCCGGCCTATCATCTTTCGATTACTACGATATCAACAAGTGGAACAAATTCTAAATGCTGCCCGGGCGAATCGTCATCTGGAGTTTGAAAGTCATAAAGTCTCCTTCTTCCCTGATTTGGCAAAGCCCACAGTTGACCGTCGGAAGAGACTCCTTGCTTTTCGCCCTCGACTTCAACAGTTACAGGCTCGCTTTGGCCTGTTGTATCCAGCGAAGCTCCGAGTGACTCTCCACAACCAAACTAGGACATTCGAAGATCCTGATCTACTATCAACCTTTCTAGACTCCAAAGAAGCAGAGCAGATGCGTTAACTTAACAACTTGGACTTATTATCTGCCGGCTCTGTCCGCCATTTTGAAGGGCCCGACGCGGTGGTCATCGCCAAGTACAGAGACTGCCTGGACTTTTCTTTCTGTCTTTATATGACTTACTTGGTCTTCTATCCCTCCATGATGTGTGCCTCGGTTGGATTCGGTGCGCGCACAGTTATACAGGTTATATGTTTTCAATTTCGGCCTTCTCTGGGGTTTCTCCCCGCAGACACATGGTCGCCGGTAATTTTTGGGGTTCTGCTTCTTCTCTACCGCGCTGCGGTTCTTATTTTTCAATGTGGGGCGCTTCATTGTATTACATTAGTTTATTTTCTATCATGTCATGTGTACAGCCAGATACAGTTACTATGAGGGGCACTGTGAACCTAGGTGCGCTATCATGTTTTCTTTCAGAATTTTTAACCTTGCTCAATGGCCTTATGTAAGATCTTATCACTAAATGTAAAAGGCATCAATAGTCCAATCAAAAGAAAGAAAATTCTTAGCTATCTTAATCATGAGCATGCTGATTTAGTGTTTCTTCAGGAAACGCATCTAAATTCCGCTGAAACACTGAAACTCAATGCTAAACCTTACCTGGTGGCTGCCTATTCTCCCGCCGTTTCCAAACGGTGTGGGGTGGCCATTCTGGTTAAGAAGTCTTTGCAAGCTACTGTAATAGATACTAGCTCTGATAAGGAGGGTAGATGGACCCGTGCACATCTTAAGGTTGGAGATAGTGAATTCACGTGTATTTGTATTTATGCCCCCAATGTGGATAACCCTGCTTACTATGCCAGTATTGCGCAGTTGGCACAGGCCTCTGCCAATACTCCATTAATACTTGGTGGCGATTTCAATCAAGTGTTAGACCCTTTGATAGATAGACAACCGCCTAGAACGAGTAATCCACCCAAGAGTCTTGCTACCCTTACAGCTCTGATGCAAGACCTTGCGCTAGTAGATATATGGAGGCTGCTTCACCCCTCTGACTTAGAGTACACCTTTTTTTCTGCCCCCCATCACTCACAATCTAGAATAGATTTTTTTCTCATTTCCAAAGCACTGATTTCTCAAGTGGACACGGCTAGGACTCATCCTCTCCATATTTCTGACCATGCTGCCATATCTTTTTCATTGCATGTCACTTCGCGAGATGATCATCCCCATGCTTGGTTTTTTGATAGATCCCTACTGGATCAAAAAGATTTTCAGGTTGACATAAAGGCCGCTATCCAAGATTATTTTCATTTTAACTCACCCCATGACACAGCGAGCTGGGCTTGGTGGGAGGGTTTTAAGGCATCTATCCGGGCTACCATAACCAGTTATCAAATTCGACAGGGGAAACAAAGAAAGCAACACTTACTGATTCTAGAGCAACAGATACAAGCTGGGGAGCGTCTCCTTACGTCCCGTACTGATCCATGTATTTTACTCCGTTTACAACGCCTCCGCTTTCAATACAATCAGCTTTTATATACTGCTGCTGCTAAAAATATTGAATCACAACAAGGGTTGTATTACCGGGAAAATAACCGTGCTGGCAAATTATTAGCGAATGCTTTGAAAGGTAAAAAAGAAGCCAAGCGTGTTACCGCTCTCCGTAATCCGTCGGGGGGGGGGCCTGGTCACTAAAGATACAGAAATCTTAGAACTCTTTCGTGATTTTTATACTCGGCTTTATCAATCTGAATGTGATTTTGAGCCAGAAGTATTTGAACGATTACTCTCAGGGGTACAACGACCGACCCTATCTGACGAAGATAGAGAGGCCATGGACAAACCATTCACTTTATCAGAAATTCATTCCGCTCTCAAGAGATGTGCCACAGGTCGAGCTGCCGGCCCGGACGGTCTCCCTGCTGAATTCTACAAAACCTTTAACGCTGACTTAGCTCCAGTTTTGAAACTTTATTTTTCTGCTCTGGCCGAGGAGGGATCCCCTTCTGGGTCCTTTTCTATGGCAAATGTAGTAGTTTTTGAGAAAGAGGGGAGAGATCCGCAACTAACAGCCAATTATCGTCCAATTTCCAACTTAAATGCGGACTATAAAATATTTGCCACCATTCTGTCCACCCGGCTCTCTGATAGGATGTCTACTTTGATACACCCAGATCAATGCGGTTTCATTCCCGGTAGATCAACCGCTGACAATGCTCGGACTCTATGTCATGTACTGACTACCGCAGTTAATCTTGATCGACCATTTGTCGGCCTCTCACTTGATGCTGAGAAGGCCTTTGATCGCTTAGAATGGCCTTTCCTGTTTGCAACTCTCCGCTGGTATGGCTTCGGAGAAGGTTTTCTCCGTTGTCTCCACGCCATGTACGCACAGCCTACAGCCAGTATCTGTGCTAATGCTTTAAAGTCTCAGCCATTTCCCCTTCAACGCGGTACTCGTCAGGGATGCCCACTGTCTCCACTTCTTTTCGATCTTGCACTCGAACCCTTAGCTTTATTGATCCGGCAATCGGAGGAGATTCATGGAGTCCCCTTCTCTCATAGAGAAATTAAAATTTCAGCATATGCTGATGACCTTATGCTCTTTGTCTCTTTAGACTCTGTGCCGGCTGTCCTAGAGCAAATCGGTAAATATTCACAACTTTCGGGGTATAAGATAAATTGGACCAAATCGGTAGCCTTCCCATTAAACTCTCTGATTCATCAAGCAGATATGCAATCCTTTCCCTTTTTATGGCAACCTCGCATGGTCAAATACCTTGGGGTCCACTATTGCTCTCCTTTGGAAGATGCTATCTCCTTTAATGCCAAAGACTTAACCTCTAAAGTCCGGGCGCTTACTCACCGTTGGACTCCTTTAACACTTACCTGGTGGGGTCGCCTAGAAACCATAAAAATGATGATTGTTCCTAAAGTGAATTACATTTTAGAAATGTTGCCCTGTCTCCTACCTCGACGTACATATAAAGATTTAGAGGGCCTTCTAACTAGATACTTATGGCAAAACAAGACGCCCAGGATAGCGAAGCATAAGTTGCAAGCTGATAAGGAAAATGGGGGTGTCCGATTCCCTGATTTCCTGAAATATCACCATTCTTTTCTTCTCAAACAAGGCGCTCGTTGGCTGAAAGATCTAGCACCGAGTAGACCTGTGTGGCTAGATATAGAGGAGAACCTTTGCAAACCGTTTCCTCTTACTTCTCTCCCTGGTATGACTCTCCCATCAGACTCCCACTATCCACCAATGCTTTTAGACACTTTAGGTGCCTTTAATACTCTTATTCAATCTTTAGACTCCCGATCCTGTCCGTTAGACAGACTCCCACTCTGGTACAATACTCGATTTCAAATACAAAATAAACCGATGGCGTGGAGCCCCTGGTACACTAGGGGCATTTGGACCCCTACCCAGTTGTTCCATGATGGTCGCTGGAAAACTTTTAGTGAATTGCAAATTGAATTTGGTCTCCCAGCGAAACACTACTTTCAGTTGGTGCAACTACAGCATTGTCTTCGGAGTGCTAAGGTGCTCCCGCCATCGGAATCCCCTACCCAAGACTTGTCGGAGACTATCCGATCTATCGGGAGCTCACCGGGTGTAGCATCTAACTTTTACAAAACCTTAAGTACTGCTGTAAATAGAGGTACCCCTATAGCACAGAAAGCATGGGAGCGGGAACTGCATGTAACTTTGACCCCGGAGCAATGGAGCCTTGTCTGGAGTAGAGTGACACGGGTCTCTAGATCCGCCTCACTCACTCAGACACTCTTCTTTCTTGCCCACCGGTGTTTCTATACTCCTGACAGATTAGCCAAATGGAACACCTCCCAGGGCAATAAATGCTGGACATGCCATGCGGCCATTGGTTCACTAACTCATGTTATGTATGAATGTCCCGCACTACAGTCTTACTGGCGTCGGGTCTGGGGTCGTATCCAATCTATTTTGCACTTCCAAGAGCCCCTGTCTTGGAGGATAGTGGGACTCCGCTCAGCTGCGGGGATCCCCTCTCTTCCAAAATCGGCTTACTTCCTTTTAGACTTCATGCTGGGCATTGCTATTTCCCTAATTACGAAATACTGGAAAAATAGCTCCCATCTGAGTCCCAATGAATGGTGGAATCATGTCTGTCTCTACAGTAAATATGAACAAATACCTCGTATGTTTGCTTCTTCCGTTCAGACCCCCCATCATCTGTCTAAATGGAAGATGCTCAATGACTATGTTCACACCGCTAAATGCTCTCATCTGACTGTTTAAATTTGTATAAATCTCTGTCACATGATCATTCTGTATCGCAGATGCTATTTATTTTCGTTTTGATGTACAATCACTGTTGTTTGGAAGCGCTCACATGCTGATACTGTCGACTCAGAGAAGAAGCAGGGGGGTGGGGGGTAATAGGGTTTGTTTTTCCTTATTGTATACTTGTTTTGTCTCCTTTGGTGTGTTGTTTCTTTTGTTTGTTGCAAAATGAAAATAAAAGTTTAAAAAAAAAAAATATAGGCATTCAGGCATGTTTATTTTATCTGCAATACAGGTTCCGTCTTTATTACCACGGTTTAGTACTGGGTAAAATATGGGGACAGGGTTGGCAGGAGCCACAGCTGGGACTTGAACTTGTGACTTTCTGCTCCTGAATACACTGGCTGTGTGTACTGCACCAAACTGTTGCCACAGGAGCAGATCATTCCCTGGGGATACCATGACTGTTCGTCAGACAGACTTTGTCTGTTGCAATGTACGGCACCCACCTAAATGGGGCTTGGCCGTGGTCTGCTGTGGGCAGATTCCACTGCCACCTCTGCTACCGGCACCCCTCCGCCACCATGTTGACATGCCCTTATGCCGGTGGTGCTGGTGGTGCGCAGTACCAGGCCATCCAGTGTGCCGGTAGGCAGCTGCCTATGGTGTGGGTTCTCGGGTAGGGGTGCCTCCATGGACATGCGCGCTTCCCCCCGGCACCGCCTGCCAATGTTATGTGCCTTTGGGGGTATCTGCTGGGTAATATCCCCTGTGACACTGTAGGACTCACACTCATGCCCATGTTGGACCCTCGTCAGTTGCTGTCTTGCTGCTTTACAGTTTCAGCATTCCTATGTGCCACCTAGGCATCTGCCTAGCCCGCACTGTGCCCCAGCTGGACCACAGCATGTGCCGCCTGCAGCCCTCTGTAACCCATTTACAGCATCAGTACAGTTGCCCTTTCCTACATGCCCACTCTACTGTTGCTGCACATGTGCACGCCATAACAAACCTGCCCAATCTAAACAAGAAAAAACCCTGATCAGCGCTATTTCAATGTGAGATCATTCACTTTGTAGTGGGACAAAGAATAGACCCTTCCAAACATGATATCTTCTTTTTTGTGCTTTGTCAGTGGTGTTCCTTTATGTTTATCATTAATATCACTATTGGCCAGCTTGGTTATTGGGATTTCAGATGTGGTTCTGGTCATTTTATATGTTTATTTGCCTTTTTGGTTCCTGCACATGTATCACTACTATCACTTTTCTGGGTTTCCCTGGCTTTGCTGCACATTGCTGACTTAAATGGATTCTCTTTTCTGCAAATGTGCCTTAACGTGAGGGTTTCACTGGCTTTAGTTTTCAGACCCAGATTTCACAGCGTTAGTGTGCCTTAATGCCACCGCCGCATTATCGCACGATAATACCACCGCTGCAACATTAAGACAGTTTAGTAAACATACCCCTAAGTTTTACTTCCATGTTCCTCTTATTTTATATTTGTTAAGTACTTGAAATATATTTATATTTACAGGAATAATTTTCTAAGTCTTTATTGCATGCAAAGTGAAGTTGCTTACTGTAAGAGGGGTTCTCTGAAGGCAGCAGGGGAATGCAGCAATGCTTGATGGTGATGTGTTCCTGATGGATCCTAGTATACAGTAAGGGTGTGCAGGTAAAAAAAATTGGGCTTTTTTAGTTTCCTGTGTCATTTGCAGGTTCATTTTGTTTTAATAAATGTTCATTTTGTGTCTTTTTGTTTTTATAAATTTTCATTTCAGAGCTAATTTGTTAAAAAGGTAGCCGTGGCTACTGCCCAAATGGAAACATAGCTGGAAGGTTAGTAGAGGCTTCAGGCAAATAAACCTACTTGGTATTTTTTCTCAGGGCCAGCACCTTTGTGTTAAAAGGCAGGCATCTTGCAGGAAGAGTTATCACATCCCTATAGGGTTTGCTCTAGCCAGCTTGCTCTTAACTGTGTCTTGTATTGCTGTTAATTCCTGTTTCCTGATTGGCCCAAAGTTTGTTTGGTTTGGAGATCTGTGCAAAACCCTTCCCAGACTTTTTGCCTTGTGAATCTATTGACTCTTGCTGCATAGACTTACTCCAAAGATTTTTCTTTTGCCATGTTCTTGTGCCAGAAATTCTGTGAAACCATGTCTAAGTACACTATTGGAGACATTTACCAAGCCTAATCCAGATCCTGGTAGTCCAATTAGTGACGACCCTGACCCTTCCTCCCTCCTCCAATTGTTGATGAGGAGGAGGATCGTGGCTCCTTTGAACCAGGGTGCAAATATGCATACAGCATAGAACACAGCTCTCAGCTCCAGCTGGTTGATGTGAAGTTGACATTCCCTGTGATTCCATGTACTTTGCACACAGAGCAGATTGGTGAGCTGTGGCGGAGGCTGTCAAATGGACATCCTGAGGATAGGGTTTTGTTCCTGCATCCACCAGTCAAGATCACTTCTGATGCGGTCTGCTTTTGGAATTCTCCTGGAGAGAGAGAGTGATGCCTCTGGTTCCAATGCCATTTGAAGTACCACTGTAAAGATCTCATGTACCATCTAGCATGGGGCACCACATGGACAGTAGCAGCCATGTGGCCCAAAAGGTGAAGAATGGTTCGTGCCATGACTCTGCAAGCCCTGGCCATGGACTTTGCTAGTGTAGGGATGGTCTGCATCCTGTATGTGGGCAAGAGCACAGAGGCAGAGGTGGTGTCCAGATCAGCCCCAGTGTAGCACAAATGCTACACTGGTAAAAAACTGGACTGAGCCTCACTGATCAGGAATCACAGGATCCTGATTAAGGTGATAGTATCATTTACAGTAGAGAGTACTGCAGTCTCTCCCCAAAATTAACCAGTCATCAAGGTAAGGAGAGATGAAGTGACCAGCCTTGCAAAGGTGCACCACTATGACTGCTAGGCATTTGGTGAATATTCTGGATGCAAGAACATGCCAAAGGGGAGATCCTGGTATTAGTAATGATGTCTCTGAAAAGCAAACTGCAGGAACTACTAGTGGTGGGGGTGGATGGCGATGTGGATGTAGGAGTCTTTTAGGTCCAGAGAAGCTAGCCAGTCACTTTGACCAAGAAGAGGAAGGATTGTAGCCAGAGAGTCCACCTTGAATTTCTGCTTCTTGATGGAGAGATTAAGATCTTGCAGATGGAGAATAGGCCACATGTCTCCAGTCTTCTTGGGGATGGGAAAGAAATCTGAATAAGACCCCTTTCCTCACTGTGAAGTAGAGCAGGCTCTACCACTTACGCATCTAGTAAGGACTGTATCTCTGACTACAGGAGTAGATTGTGCTGACAAGGTAGGCTGCATGAAATGCTAGAAGGTGTAGACAGAAGGTAGGCAATCTCTAGATGGTAGCCTTTGTCCCCAGTCCTGCAGACCCAGCAGTTAGTAATGATGGACTGCCAGGTCTCCCTGAAAAAGAATAGTTTGTAATCAACCAGCAGATAATCAAAAAGCCACATTGGGCTTCAGGGCCAACATTATGGTGGCCAACTGCTGCTTCCTTTCTCCAGGTCTCTGCGAATACACGGGATGGCTGACACTAGGGGGAAGGCTTCACATATGACTGATTCCACCTTCTTGAATAGAAATGCTGGAAGAATTGCTGAAGGTACTGATTTTTGAAATACAGCTGTTTGTTTCTATGATATGTGGGAGCCAGCGGAGAAAAGGTTAACACAGTAACACAAAATAAAAAAATCAAAATGTTGTCTGAATGCTGGAATTGTACTGAGGTGCATACGTGAAGCTTTCAGAGGTATGTGACATCATATGGAAAAGATGCGAAAACACACTTATCAGTAAGTGGTGGACAGAGAGAGGGTAGAAGGCAACCATGAGATATAAACATTCCAGCTTTGCATGAAGAACAAATGGCCCCTAGTATAGTTGTCAGAATATGGGAAATTGAAAAGATATATTTCTTGGGAAATGAGGGGTGGGAGAGAACCAAGCAAGAGAACCAGGTAAAGAACCAAGTGAGTGGGATCAGAGGTCAGATAACAATATAAATCTGACAAGGCCCAAGCTGATAATTGCAGGCATAGGCCTGAGAAAAGGTCAACGGAGAGGGATACAGACATGAGTAGAGTAACATGGCAAATCACACAGTGGGGGCCTTAGGGCTATGTTTACTAAACGTGAATAACGCGCGTAGTATGACGTTAACGACCGTAAGTGCCGTATAACGCGCGTACCGACGCGCTAATGACCGTTAACGTCATACTACGCGCGTTAACCGTAGTTAACGATCGTAAAGCTCCGCGGCGCGTTAAAACAGCGCAGAAGGTGGAGAGTGGGCGGAGAGAAGGGGTCAATGGGCGGAGAGTGGGCGGAGAGAGGCTCCCCTCATACTAACGCGCGGAGTGTCAGAGCTCACTTCCAACGCAAATGAAAACCTGTCGTTAAAGGCATTAAAGGGAAGAGAAACCATTTACGTCAGCAATGTACAGAAAACCGGGGAAACCCACAAAACGTGAGCAGTGTGATACATGTGCACAGAACAAAATATCACATAAAACGTTAAAAATGACCACAAGAAACATTTTAAAAAGCAGAATTCAGCTGGGCAACAGTGATAGCAATGGGCAACAAGGAACAACACTCCCTGGAAAGCACCAAAATAAAAGGAAATGATGTGTGGAAGGGTCTACGCTCCGCAGACCCTTTCAAAGAGCATTACATTGTAAAGGAGCTGTCCTGGGTGTGTGGTGTAATGTTTCCCAATGATAGCATTGTTGCCCAGCTTGGTTATGGGTGTGTGCCCCTTTTGTGAGGTCATTTCTGCGGTTTATGTGCACCTTTGTCTGCATACAAGGTAAATGAGGCCACAGTAAACCTGTTGCAGAGCAGGGTTTCTGACTCGTCAGGCCGGTTTAACTAACTCCAGGGACTGCACTGTCTCTGTGGCCACAGTGTGGTGCAACAGACACAGCCAGTGCCTGTAAGACCAGAGGGTCACAGGTTCAAATCCCAGTTGGGGCTCCTGCCAACCCAGTCCCCATAGTTTTACCCACCACTAAACAGTGATAGTAAAGACACTCCTGTAGTGCAGAGAACATACGCATGGCCTATATTTTACCACACCAGAAACAGGCACATTACCTATAGCAGAGTCCCGCAAATGCAGTCCTGGAGGGCCCCACAACATTCCGGTGTCATGCTGCCTCTAATAAAGATGCCTGTGCTGCATAGCTATGCACCACCCCCATGTTATGCAGATGTAGCTCATGCATATTTATGAGAGACAGCATGAAAACCCGAACAGTGTGTGGAACACCAGGACTGGAGTTGGGGAACTCTGCCGTAAAGCAGCAGCCAACAGGGCCACACACCCACCCACAGGCCCCATTGGCCAATGCCAGCTGGAGAGGCAAGACATTGGGCCCTGCCTGTATCTCCCAATACTAGCAGTTGCATACCTTAGCAATGCCACCCTACACCTGGGTATATGGTACACAGCTATCAAACGTTTCCTCTGATAACTGGCAGATATCAATTCCTACGTTAAGCACATTTTGCTCATTGAGCTCCACCATAACAATCATTCTGATGTCTGTGGTGTGTGCTGCAGGTCTGGTCTCTGACAGTGTTCACCACCCTGGGGAGTGACCCCCCAACAGTCTTGTGTACCATATCCATGCCTGTACTATGCCCAGGACTGGTGTGGTGGGTATGGCTGCTGACCACCTCTATAGTAGCACAATGCTGGCATAGGTGTGGGGGTGGCTGTCTGTCTATCCAGTGTGTGGTGGCTGCAAACACCTTCAACAGCCCACACTGCCAGCACTGTTGCCAGTATTGGGCTGCCAATGTGCATAATGAGGAGCAAGGTACCATGGGTATAGGCCGGACAGGGTGGCCTGGCCAGGGTGCATCTGCACAGGGCATAGGGCAGTGACAGGCACATTGTAGTGCCCGGCCACCAACTACACAGACAGGGTGACCTCAGTATATCCTGCTGAGAGATCACTCTCACCCTGACTGTGCAGTGACCACAGCATGGCTAGGCACTCCCATAGTGCTATCTAGTATTTCTCTCATGTGATACATATGGGTTTCCTTCTGGGGCCCAGTCACTGATGTATCTGCTTGCTGTGTATGCTGACATCCCAGTTCTGGGTGCAGGCATCTCCACTGGGCACTAGCAGACTGTTTGCAGCTGGTAGGTGTTGTGATGGAGTGGCTTGCAGCGTGCAGTGGCTGATGGCTTGCACCAGGGGAATATCAGATAGTGGTGGGGTGCAGCATACCATATCCAGGCCTAATGTCTGTCTGCTATTGTGTTATGGCTGTGTACAGAGCTGCATTGACTGCCCTGTGGGGTGTCTGTTCCCCAGCAGGACTAGGGTTCATGTTCCCCTCTACTGCCACCGTTGCAGCACGGTAGACTGTGGATCTTTTGATAGGAGACCCTGTTTGCCTCCCTCAGCCCTGGGGGAGGGGTGTGGTGGTGGTGCATGGGGGCTGTACCTGACTGAAACAGACAGAGATGTCCAAGGTGTTCCTGCAGAAACTACCTATCTCACACAGTAACACTGCTTTGGACCTGCGCCATGGCCGGTGCTGTGGACCTAGTGCTGGGCGCCTCACTGCACCCTCAGGGTGAGCACAGTACCCGCACAATGTGACGGTGTGTAGCTGCTCTGTGCCAGTACAACACACAGTCGGTACCCCCTACCAGGCCGAGGTGCTGTGGGGGTGCATTCCCCATGGTGTGTATCTGTGGACAGCTGCTTTGCATGTGCAGTGCATCATGGGTGTGACTGGCCCAATCCAACCCTGTGAAACACCAGCACCTGCTCACAGGCTCTGATAAACCATAGGCCATCACACGTACATCTGTTAGCATAATGCATAGGTGCAGGACACCCTACAAAGTCTGTAATATAGGATGCCCACACTGGTAAAAACACACGTACCCACGCACGTAAACAAGCACGTACCCACGCACGTACCAACGTACGTGGCTAGGCACATTCCGAGGGTGTTTTTCTGATACCAATACTCAGCGTAACGAAAAGCATGCCTCCTCTTTCCTTCTGTAATGTACAGGGTGATGCCTGAGACAGCCTTCTGTGTTAGGCACACTGGGGGCTCGAACCCATGCTGCCTGTAACAGCGGTCAGTACCGTAACCATTGTGCTACAGCTCTGTTTCAGTGCTTTGTGTCTGTACGTCTTCTTATAATTAACGCGCAGTAACGTGGCACGGCGCCCGGTAACGCTCGTTAATTTTGCTAACGCGCGGTAGTGGTAACGATGTACCGCCCATGTCCTTATTTGGGGTTTCTTTCACTACCGCGGCTCCTACCGCGAACTGCACTAACGCGATTTAGTAAACAGACCCCTTAGACAGTTGGAACAAGAATTAGCCAATTAGAGAAAAATGCCCAGAACAGCAAGTATGGCCTGAGCAAGGGTATACGTGACAGGACCAGGTAGGCAATGAGTTCATTTCCTGCACAGGGAAAGCTGTGTAGGGTATGGATTCCCTGGATTCCCTATGGCCCCAGTATCCCTATTCTTGCTTGTAGCTGTTTAGAAATCTGCACCCAGATAAGTACAGAATGACCCTGTTTGTTTGCTGTGAGAGGTGGCAAGATCTGTAATTCCACTAGACTGCTTTTTCCTTTGTTCTTAGTCTTTTTGTTTTTGTAAGATTGAGAATAATAAAAATATCCTTTTGCAAAGAAAAATCTGTGAGATAGTTATTACCAGGTATGAGTGTGCTGTCCTGCATACGGTGAGGTTTACTGGGAAGTGATATGTCCTCTCTGAGTATTTGTTCCCCTTTTGTCTGGCCAACGGAGTCAGCCTCCCCTTGGTCCATATAGGTATCATGAGGACTGCAGGTAGGGTTAATAGTTCACACATCGCGGAACAGTTATCTTTAACTTGCATGACTGTCCTGGATTTTTTCTCCAAACAGGGTGTTCACAAGCAGGGGGCATCAGCAAGTTATTTGTGAAATTCCTCCCAAAGGCCAGATGCTCGCAACCATGCTGTTCTTTAAGCACCAATAGCTACAGCAGCTGCCCATGAGTTCATGTTGTAAGCAAAAAAAAGGGGTCCTTCAGAATGTGAATGTGCTCAAGTGTCTGAGATGGCATGGACTTGTTGCATGTTGCATTATCAAGTGATGATAGTGTAGCATTTGAAAATGACATGCCAGGATTTTCAGAGTGAGCATGCAGCATTGATAGCCCTTACAGTACAACACACTATGTCCAGTATCTTCTCATCGCTTTCTAGTCGGGTGTGGCTGGTCATCTTAACTGTCTGAGCACATCATAGCAGCCTCCAAGACTACAGACTGGTATGACAACTGCAGTTGATTGTGCCCCAGAGTGCTAGGGAGTTTATATTTGACTACTAACTATTGTGATGAAGAAGCCCCATTTTATACCTTAAAAGCACAAGATTCACGGCATTTCAGTCCTGAAGCTGACAGGAAAACAGACCATGTGAGCAGCTGTTGTCAGGGACAACAGAAACAAATGCAGCCACGAGGTCTGAAAAAACACTCAGCTGGGAAGCATGCCCTAGTTCCTGATAGCGTACACCTGAGAAGGGGAAGAGCTTACAGCCCTTATAAGGACAGTGCAGGGAACACAGGGTTAGAACAGCATGAAGAACAAGAAGGGAGAGAACGAGAACAGAGAGAGCTGTTAGAACAAGCTGATTTACCTGAAGCAGCTGGCCGAGAGGAAGCAGGAGGGCTTTCCTACTTTGACCCAGGAAGTGAGTCAGAGCCAGGGCCAGGAAGGATTCACAAGAGCAGCTACCCAGAGTCCTACAGGAGGAAGCAGCTAGCAGAAGCAGAGAGCAGGTGTGAGTGTTCTCTTGATTACAAACCCTGTGGAACACGAAGGCTACGTTACAGCCAGAGTGAATGGAAGCAAAAGGCAAAACCGTATGTATCAGGGAGCTGTGACCGGAAGAGTGATTATAGTGGGAAGCTAAGAGTGGTGAATGATAAAAGTTTTGATAGAGTGAATGCTGAGCAACCTTGTGCAGGAAGTCCAAGGTGGGGGCAGGGTTGTTACTCCCCACAGAAGGATTCCAACAGAGAGCTGAGCAACGGGCAAGTGAAACCTCAAGTGAAAGACAGACATTACCCAGAAGATGTATGTATGTCAGAAGAGGACATTATAGAAAGCCCTAAGAGTCAGAGAAAGCCACGCAGGCTAAAACCTGATATTAGGAAGAGAGTTTATAAGAACCCTGAGGGGTGGCTTCTCTCTCTCTCAGACGCTAAAGAGTACCAGGGCAGTTATTCCAGCCCTAGAGAAAGTGCTGCCAGGAAGTACTGTGACGGCACGGCACAGGGGAATTTGCAAGCAGAGTATAATAGGGAAGGTTCTGAGAGCTTGCAGGAACCGATGATAATTGATACATTCAGTGACTGTTCTAGCTATGGTGACCCGATGGATTGCACACTGATTTTATCAGATAAAATAGGATCTTTGTGCTAGTCAGAGCTGTATAGTGTGAGAGAAGAAAACACTATATCTCCTGTATTTGAATGCCTAACTTTACTTTGAAGCAAGAAGAAATTGTTCTGTTTATTCCTTTATGTTTTTGCCAGCAACCATGGCTTATTTATTTTGAGTACTTGTGTTTTGTTATTTTGAATGATCCAACCCCGGGAGGGGAATAAATCCTAATTTGCCTTTACCACTCGAGGCGTGCAACTATATTTCTTGCCACCAGACGCAGGCCTGCTAGCCAGGAGGCAGTCTGCCCACCTGGTGGTGACACTATCTAGAGGTGGCCTTCACGGACAAGGGGTCTGCCAAGCAATGAGTTTCAGGTTCTGGAGGACTTCGTGCAGTAGGAGGGCGAAGAGCTCTTTCAGTGTACTTCTGAATTTCAGGATGGACTGGAAATCCTTTCTGAAGGTTGGTACCTCTGTGCTTCCCAAGGCTAAGGATTTGACCTGTAGGAGGAACTTTAGATATGAAGTGTCTTCAGTTGGTTGTTGTAGAGACTGTTGCACCGAGGACCTCAAGGAGGTGGCCCCATGCTTGGCCTTTCATTGTCGAAGTCATAGGTGAAGGAAGGATTACTGACTGATCTGGCATTGTCCAAGGAGACCAGGAATGGCCAAGGTGACTGTGACGGCACTGGGTGATGACGGGGCACTGGGGGATGACTAGAAGCGGACATCCTTCCAGATAAGAAGCCATGACTGAGAGAGCTCCCATGGCTGCAGGCAGGGAAGGATTGGGAAGGACAACACTTCCTTTGGCTCCAGCTGTGTTCTGGAGCATGGCAGTGACTTCTGGGAGGACTATCTGCATGAGCAGGAGCAAAGAGGTCTGCCAGCATGAGCAGACATGGAGTTCATGGAGAGTTCTCGGAGAGGGGAGCCAACATGATGTAGTCAATCTCGAAGGGAGCAAGCCTCATAGGAGGAGGGGCATTCAACATGAGCTCGTGTCTGTTTGATGAGCTTTTGAACTCAATGTTTGCTGCCTGTGACAATCCGAGCCATGCTGGGTCTATTTTGCAGGACACTGAGGTACAGGAGCCACATATTTTGTCTTGGTGTGTTTTTTGCTGTGGAGTACCTCTTCAGGCAGGGGATCCATTGTGCATGGGGGTGGGGGCAGGGTGGAGGTGCAGTCCAGTTGTTTTTGGCTACAAGCACTTTTGTTTATTTCTGATGCCAATAGGGTGTGACAACCAGTCAGGCAGACGTTTTTGATTTGCATTGGCGGGGCTCTTCTATCAGTATGTGGTCACAGCCCAAAGAGGGGAGCAGGGTTGCAGACAGGACCTACTCTTCCAGTGCAAGTCTGTGTATGGGAGTCAACTTGTCTGAGGAAACAGAGGAAGATATTTACTTATATATTTTAGTAGAGAGAGAGGTTTGCCTTGGAGTGGAAGTCTGAGAATTCTGGGAGGAGAGAGCAAAACTGTGCTGAAGGTCAGCAGAAAAAAAGAGATAGTGCATGAGAAGCATCAGTGAGCACATGAACCCTCACGCATGCTCAGGGAGTCAAAAAGATTCCCTAAACTAGAGGAGAGCACCACATACCATCATCCATCCAGAGGACATCATCAAGTGTGCCGGCATTATCTCCGACTTAATGGAGAAGACAATCACTACTTTTAGATTGCCCAAGAGGATACACTACAGATGCAGAGCAAATACGTTTATGTGGTGTATTCATCGGAGTTCCCAGGGACAATGTTGCAAGATAAGTGTGTATGTTATAAAATACACACAGGTGTAGCTTTGTGCAGGAGCTTTCAGGGAGGATATTTTATAAGAGCATATAAGCACATATATTCCCTTTATCAAATAGGTGCAACATGAGTGCCTAATTGCTTTCTCAGCCTAGGTGCCTGTTATAAATTTAACCTCACAGCATGAGGGTAGTTTTCAAAAGCATTACCCAGCTCTAACAGTGCTATACCCTTGTAAATGGGCTTTTCTAAAAACTGCCCAACACACATTCATGTCAACTTATATGGACAGGGCCGGCACAAGGGTTTCTGCCAACACAGGCAGAAGCCCCATCCGTGCTGCCACCCCTTACACTGAGCCATGCCATCCCCCCCTCAATGAACCATGCCCTGCTGCCGGTGTCAACGATAGCTCAGCCTGCTGCTTCTGACTTTCCCTTCTGACACAATGTGTGCCAAAGCACATGGCCTGCCGCAGGTGCCGTGTCATGCCACCCACAGAGGTCTGCCAACCTAGGCAGGTGCCTAGCTCACCTAGTTGGTGAGCCAGCCCTGTAAACGTGTACAACCTGTGGTGCATGTTTACTAAGGCCCACACCAGTAACGCACATGTGGGCTGCATTACTAGCACAGGGTGGTAAACATTAAATTCAAGTGAATGTCTGCTTCCAGACCTCTGCAGTTAGCAAGGGGCCCAGGATGCAACACCATGCAAGCACACTTAACACCACTCTCTGAGGTGGCATTGTGCACCTATACTAAGGGGGGCAAGTGCAGTTAGCACAAGCCACTAACACTCATGCTAGTTGGGACATGTTGGCAGTGCCTGTGTTCTGCTCCTGGCCTGCCCAGTCCCCACCCCAATGTGTGCTACCGGGGTAGCATGGGATTTTTGAGGCTAGGCCTGTGCTACTTTTTAGCACAATACTGGAGGGAGCAGTGGCCTAGTGGTTGGGGCAAGGTACTACAGGCCGGAAGGTTAGTGGTTCAAATCCCACTAGAGGACAGCAACCTTGGGCCAGAAGGACTGTGGTTTCTAGTCCCACAGGTGCTCCTTGTGGTCTTGGGCAAGCCACTTAACCCTCCATTGCCCATGTTCCCTGTATTAGTGTATGTGTCTCATATCCCCTCGTGTTAAATGTATCCCCCAACCACTTTGACCCAGTGAAAAGCAGGATATAAATGCAGCTAAATAAATACCCAAACTGCACACTAAACCCCTCACTTCCAGGTAGAGAGGTTTAATAAATATGCCCAGATGTGCATGTAACTTTAACAGGGCTAAGCAGAGGCACTTTTGAGAGCGGGATTCAAGAAATGTTTTCACTTACACACATGCTTCTGAATATGTACCCATAATGCATGTTAATTGCACATAAATTAACCCAGAAAATCTATAGGTGCCAGTGTAGGTATAAATTGTCATACATTAGTTCCTCCAAGTTAGCTCTCTGGGTCAGGAACGCAGCAATCTCTTCCCTTTTCATTGATGAGGCAGGATACTGGTGTATGATTTGCTTTATTTACAGCTTTAAGTAGATGCTTACACAAATAGACAGATCCTTGCACAATTTAATCCGAAGTGCAATTACAACCACGCAATAAAGTTCCCTAATCACAGCTGTGCTGACTGTCCCCGAGGCAGACTACAGACTATGGGCTTTAATATGACATCTAACTTCTACAGCCAATGTACAGCTCCTTGCACAATATCAAGCACATTCCTCAAAACTGCTAATGAAGTTTCCCTCTTTCAGCTTGTCTGATTCTCTATTGTCCAGACTTTAAACCTATGGACTTTCATTATGTGTTATGTTGTCTTTGGTATACTAGATGTTTGAATGTTAGTGTAATATTTCATATTTTTTATGTAATTTATTATATATGTGCATTTGCTCCTCACCCAGAATTGTGGATGGTGTGGGTTATAAATATTTTAAACAAATAAATAAATAAACATGCCATCTGACTTCCCTTAGCAGTCCCTCAGGTGCAGGCTGTCTCTATATATCACAAGCCTTAGCCTCAAGGTTAATCTAATCAAGAAACTTTTTTCCTCAAAGACCCTTGGCCATTAACATTCTCAGCCCACATGCAATCTTCTGGCACAATTTACCCTTTGAAGGCCTACTTTAAATTTTTAATCCACATTCTGCAGCCTGGTTAATTTTTGCATATTTCAGGAAAATTGTACCCGTCTTATTCAATATGTTCTAATAGTGATTTTCCTTCTGCTATGGTCATGTATTATATACCATTTGATAGGAATATTTAGTCCGAATTTTGGATCCCGAAAGTTTTGGGCTCGGCCTGGAAAGGGTTAAATGAGGGTATATTTCTAATGGCACTACAATTACCTATTTTAGCTTGTTTGTTCCTCAACAAAGACTGTCTGCCCACGTACTTTAAACTACAAGATGAATGCTTTCATAAGGCTTCTACTCAGAATCCTGCACAGCAAACACATTGCTCTTTTTCGAATTTCCCAAAAATCTGCCAGTCCCTTAATTCCATAGTTACACAACATACTTTCCAATAAGCTCCTACCTTTCTTCATGGATCTGAGAACTAAGGCCAGCATCATAACTGTGTGTTTAATAATTCTGAACTGTCTTACAGTTCCTCTTTCTTACTGCCTCACTTGCCAACAGTCCGGGCTTTTATTCTTTTCACCAGCAGACTGCTAATTAGCTCCAGGTGCTCAGCTACTTTCACCTATGCTGGTCTTTATCTGCTCTTATTGATTACTATATTCTGAAGCTCTGCTGGTTTTTTTTACTACATTTCCCAGACTGCTTGTCTTCAATATGAGCTCACTTCCTATAAGTACAGGACTCTCAAGGACTACATCTCCCAGCATTCTCCTGAACTCACTTCCTTTCGAAGCTCTCCTGTGCTCTCTGGGGCTCCCTTGTGGATAACCAGTGGCAAAAAGCCAAGGGTATGACCAAATGGAAACAGTTTCCCTGGAGTAATTTTCTAAATGCAAGTTCTGAAAATTACCCCAAGAAAATCATGGACTCTTCAGCATGCATAAATTTTCTGTGTTAATTTACAGTCATAGTATTGAAAAAATATGTGCATAAATCCAATCCTTTCTTTAAATGTGCCTTCAGGAATGCCTTCATCAGGACTGGCCCAACCATTAGGAAAACTAGATGGTTGCCTAGGGTGGCAGCATTGGGGGGGGGGGGGTGCTCAGGCAAAGAGCAGGGCATTCAAAGCTTAACAATCGATTCTGACAGACAGGGGGGTATAAGGTTTAAGGTTTACCTAGGGCGCCAACACTTTGAACTAGGGTTGCCAACTGGCTCCAGATGCGCCCGACAGGCTTGATCCAGTCCTGGGTTTACCCCATTGCATGCAGGGACATTTAATTCTACTTTCTCCATTACACTCCACAGGAAATGGAAAACTACAAGTCCCTGCATGCAATGAGATAAACCCAGGACTGGATCAAGCCTGTCGGGCGCAACTGGAGCCAATTGGCAACCCTACTTTGAACCAGCTCTGGAGCCGGCCCTGCATAGGTTTGTAGATTTTGATGATCCTGGATCCCAAGAACAGAGTTTTCTGATAACTGAACAGTAAAATAAGACTAGTCATTGAGATTGTATGTTAATGGTGATCAAAGAAAAACTGGGCTGAAAGCAGTAAAAAGTACAAGTCCTGGCAAGACTGACAATCTTGCAATAAAATACAAACATGCGTGTGGATGTACAAGTTCCCTTGCTAATAAATATGTTCCCTTAGTCTGAACTGAATCCTTCTAAAGTCAGACATGGTAAGCTTTCTCTTATTGACTTTCTTTTGACCCTCATGACTGAGTATAATCAGTGACATGATTTTAAAAGAATTCAGCCTTCTATCACTAAAAATGTATACATCAAGAAAACAAAATCATTTTCTTTTTGAAGCAAAAATATAGCATAAAATGTATCCTCAAAAAAATGAACAGCTTAAGATGTATTAGTACTAAATAATTCACCTTATTTCTATTCTGCTGCAAAACGTTTGCTCCAGAAATCGATCATAGGCTTGACTCATAAAGCCCATAATATTTACCAGAGCTCAGCACTATCTTTGCTTCTGTAGAAATGTCATCACCCTCGGACTTAGGGGCTCTTTACTAAAGCGCAGACAAGGGTCTGCACTTACCGCATGTTACAGGCAAAAAATAAAATTCTCTAAGGGCAACAGTTGTGCACTGTCAGGGCCATATCCAGCATGTCCTCAGCAGAACTGTACCCTAATGCATGGCAGCAGCAGTCGCAATTAACAGAGATGCATGTAACGCCACCCACAGAGGTCTTGTTGAGTGCACCCACACTAATTGCCACATAAAGAGTGAGAATGCAATATGTAACCCTGCACTAACTGCAATGTGCTTTCCACACCTACACTCTACCCCTAGCCCCTCCAATCCCCGCCCCATCGCGTGATGGGCAATTAGCATTGCACTTTAGTGCTTGGTAGCTGTCATGCTCATGCAGTAATGGCTACCACGGCTCCCATGCTCACTGTTACTGCATGCTAAAACACCTGTTAACCGCACAGCGCATTATAGTAAAAGGGCCCTTAGTCTCTTCTCTTAGGAAGCCTGACCTCAATGTCTTGTCAATGGGAGTCCATCCCTATCCATGTCTTTATCAACTAGGGATGTGCATTTGTTTTCAAAGTGAAGAATGGAAAGAAAAATGGTATTTGACATCATTTGAAAACAAAATGGAAATAATCCAAATTTGCTGGGATTTTTATCCTTTTGCTTCAGAAATGGCACACACTCTTGGGAAATATGTATTACTTCGAAAAAGAAACAAAAACCATCTGGAAAATCCTGTGACAGCAAAAACTGAAAAAAAAATTTCCAGTTGCACACCCTTATTATTAATATCAATATCTTCTCAAAGGGATCTCATCACTATCTACATCTTCTCAATGGTTTCAGTCAGTATCTCAGCTTTACATAACCATAAAGCTCCGGAGGCTAAAGCGCCTTCTTCTGGCACATGGTTCTATCACATAAAATAGTTCTGGCCATCTGTTGACTTTGCAGCAGCCACAGGAATCCCCGACATCAGATGTAGCTTTATTGATTGGGTCAGTGAGTCTTTACAACTCTTGAACACGGAGGTAAGAAATTTATTCACTGCAAAATTGATGCCATGAAAGTACTTAGAAACACTTGGCCATCTACTGAATTAAATCATTATAATGTGTGGTCAGCTAAGCACTTTGGTGACAGTGCATTGCAATGAGAATGGTGTGGAAGAGTAGCCTAGTGATTAAAGCAAGAGGCAGAAGCTAGGATTCAAATCCCACTGCCCCTCTTTGGGACCTTGGACAAGTCACCTAACTCTCCACTGCCACAGGTACAAATGAGGGTTAGGTTTACTAAAAAGCACTATCAGAATCACATGTGTAATTTACCACAAGTCCCGTTTAATTGCATTAGCATAAGCTAATGCGGTAGTGCAGTTTAGTAAATCTTGCCTCTGCCTAATCCACTCTCCCGTCTGATCAAGACCCCAGCCCAGATCTAGACCCTCCCCACAGAGCAAACTCCCCCATCCCTGCCAACCACCCAACCGACTTCAGAACCCCCCATGGATAGCAGGCCAAAGATGTACTATGCTAGGAGTCAGTACTGTGATCCTGGTGCCATTTTGAATGCAATCAGAGAGGGGGGACCACCTGCCCCAGTCACCACTGAACCACCAGGGAGCCCCCAGTAAGCCCTGGGGGGGGGGGTCTTGGGGAGTGTGGGAGGACAGGGGTTCATATCTAGTGTGGGGGGGCCTGATTGAAGGGCTTTGGCTGCTGCCAAGGCAGGGGTTGGGGGGGGAGAGGTCTGAAGGATTGGTGATCGGCAGGGGAAGAAGGTTTGCTCTGTGGGGGAATGGTCATAATGGACAGTTGGGGTTTGCGCTAGAGTGGGTATCTTGATCTGGGGTGGCAGCTTGATTGGGCAATGAGGCTTACTTAAGGGCGGGTTGTTGGGCGGACTTGATTGGCAGCAGGGGAGGGGCATATGTTTACTAAGGGTCCCTTTTCCTAAATCCCAGTAGCCGGTTAATGTGCATTTTAACATGGTGCAACTGGTAATCAGGAACACCAATGCATGAGCATGTCTGCCACTGTGCGCTAAAACGTATGCTAATCGGTGATCGTGGGATGGGCAGTAATGTGCTCTCTATGCCCATTCCCTGCCCATCCCATAATCACTGATTAACATACGTTTTAGCACGCAGTGGCAGACGCGTTCATGCATTGGTGTTCCTGACTGCCAGTTGCAGCATGTTAAAATGCACATTAACCGACCACCGGGATTAGGAAAAGGGACCCTTAGTAAACTTATGCCTAAGAGTTATAGTACAGGCTTTATTGTTACCTTTACTAGATTACTGTAATGCAGGACTGTACCAAGCTAGAAACGCGCCCTATGTGACTCATGAGCCTGGTGGTCTTCTCTCTCCAGCCATGTGCAGGAACTCGCTTTATTTGAACTTCCTGGATGCCCAGTATTGATATGAACGCCCCATTTTGTACTTGCACCCTGTGCAGCTGCACCAGCCACACAGCCCTCGGGACAGCCCTGCTGTAATGGATTATACAAGGGCCCGTGTATAGGCTTCAGGTTATTCAGAATACTGCTGCTAAATTGCTATCAGAGAAATCTCATTTTGCACCTCCTTTTCCATTACTATGCCAATTTCAGTGGCTTCCAGTAGTGTAGCCTGTGCAATTTAAAATTCTGAGTTTAGTGTTTATGACTCTTAGGGGTATGTTTACTAAACGGCGCTAATGGCGCAGCTGCGACGTTATTGCGCGATACGTGATGTTATCACACGATACGTGACGTTATCGCGTGATACATGATGTTATCACATGATACGTGACGTTATCGCGTGATACATGATGTTATCACATGATAATGGCGCATTACCATGCGAGAACGTCACGTATCGCACAAAAACATCTCTTGCGGCATTAAGGTGCGCAGATGGTGGAGTACGGCTCCCCAGAAGGTGGAGGAAGGCTCTCTAGGGGCGGAGATAAGGGGTAAATGGGCAGAGAGTGGGCGGGGAGAGGCCCCATGCACACTAACGCAGTGAAATGAAGGTCTGAAAATTAGTGCCAGTGAAAACCTCGCGCTAGAGGCACATTTGCAGGGGAGAGAGACCATTTCAGTCAGCAATGTGCAGCAAAGGCAGGGAAACCAAGAAAAGTGATAGTAGTGATACATGTGCAGCAACATCATTAAATTTTATTATAAATTGTAAATAGTTTCACACCCACTACTGTTGTTGTACATGTATATAGTTATCCCAGTTTCAGTCCCAAGTTACCTATCCTGTTACAATGTAAGCAGAAGGCCGTTGGTCTGATGCAAAATTTTTTTTGTTATTTGTAAACCGCACTGATACTGAAAAGCGTGGTATAGAAGAGCTTGTAAATAAATCATAGTGCCCAAGTACGAGAGGGCACTACAGTGAGGCTGCAAATGGGGTACGGGTGCTGCAGGCGGGACATGCAGTGTGGCAGCTTGGGCACAGGGTGGGCTAGGCAGATGCCTAGGTGACACATAGGAATGTGGAAGCGGAAAACCAGCAGGACAGAAACTGACCAAGGGCAAACATGACCACAAGTGTGTGTCCCACAGTATCCCAGGGGATAGTACCCAGCAAGTACCCCAAAGGACACATAACATTGGCAAGCGATGCCGGGGGGAAGCATTAATGTCTATGCAGGCACCCCTACCCCATATCACGCACCATAGGCAGCCGCCTACTGGCACACTGGATGGCCTGGGACTGCGCACCACCAACACCACCGGCAGAAGGGCATGTCAGCATGGTGGCGGAGGGGTGCTGGTGGCAGATGGGGCAGTGGCATCTGCCCACAGCAGACCACGGCCAAGTCCCATTTAGGTGGGTGCCAAGCACTGCAACAGACAACGTCTGTCTGACAAACAGTCATGGTATCCCCAGGGAATGATCTGCCCCTGTGGCAACAGTTTGGTGCAGTACACACAGCAAGTGCATTCAAGGGCAGAAGGTCACAAGGTCAAGTCCCAGCTGTGGCTCCTTCCAATCTTGTTCCCATATTTTACCCAGTACTAAACCGTGGTAATAAAGACAGAACCTTTATTGCAGATAAAATAAACATGCCTGAAACACCTATATTTTACCCTACAGAGCACAGACACCATAAACATGTGCAATCCCTAGAGCAGAGTTTCCCAACTGCAGTCCTGGAGGGCCAAACACCATTCAGGTTTCATGCTGTCCCTAATAAATATGCCTGTGCTGCATTTGTATGCACCGCCCCCATTGTATGCAAATGTATCTCTTGCATATTCATTAGGGACAGCATGAAAATCTCAACCGTGTTTGGCTCACCAGGACTAGAGTTAAGAACCTCTGCCCTAGAGCAGCGGCCAACAGGGGCACAAACACCCACACCCACAGGCTCCACTATCCAAAGCCTCATGGAGAGTCAGGCTGTTGGGCCCTGCGCAGAGCAGCATCTCCCAATATTGGCACCTGCATACCTTAGCAATGCCGTCCTAAACTTGGAAACACATTCCACATATATTAAAAGGTTGCTATGATTAACTTAGGATTTGTTATCTGACATTAAACATGATTTATTGACAGAGATTCATCATAGCAATCTTTCTGATATCTGTGGAGTGTGTTTCAGTTTTTGCTTCTGACAGTGTTTACCACCTCGGGGAGTGACCCCAACAGTATTGCGTACCATAGCAATGCTCGCACTGTGCCCAGAACTGGTGTGGCGGCCAGGACTGCCACAAACCTCTATATTTGCATAATGCTGGCATAGGTGTGGGAGTGTGTGTATGTCTATCCAGTGTGTTGTGGCTGCCTACACCTTACTGAACCCACATTGCTTGCACTGTTTCCAGTGTTAGCCTGCCAACGTGCATAATGAGGAACAAGGTACTGTGGGTATGGCCCGGACAGGGTGGCCTGGGCAGGATGCATCTGCACAGGGCATAGGGCAATGGCTGGGACATTGTAGTGCCTGACCACCACCTGCACAGACAGGGTGGCCACAGCATGCCATGCTGGGAGGTCACCCTCACCCTGACTGAGCAGTGACCACGGCATGGCTAGGTTCCCCCATAGTGCTCTGCAGTGTTTCTATCAAGTGATGTTTATGGGTTTCTTTTTTTCTGGGGGCCCAATCACTGATGTATCTGCTTGGGGTGTGTGCTTGCATCCCATTTTTGGGTGCATACAGTTCCTCCAGTAATCTGTGCTATGTACTAACTAGCAGACTGTCTGTAGTTAGCATGTGTATGGCTGGAACATCTTGCAGGGTGCAGTGGGTGGAGACTGACTGTGCCCTCTGCTGGTGAATGTCAGATAGTGGTGGGGGCAGCTGAGCCTTTCCAGCGTTTTGCCATTGCCTTATGTGATGTGTATAGATCTGCACTGACTGCCCTGTAGGGTGCCCGTTCCCCAGCAGGACTGGGGTTGATGGTCCCCTCTACTGCCACCATGGCAGAGATGTAGAATGTGGGTCTGCTGGTGGGAGATCCTGTTCCCCTCCCTGAGCCACAGAGGGCGGGTTGGGTGGTGCTACATAATCCGCTTTCGGGTCCAAACACCCCCCTTCACTTATAACATGTGACCATGGCACCTATACAGGATATGCACTATTCTGGGTGCATGATAGTCCGAAGAAACACCGGGCAGGCAGCACTTTTAAAAGTAAGCACTCCTAGGCGCAGGACAGCCAACGGCCCGATCGATAACAGGGAAGGGAGCAGGCAGGTATGCTCCTCCCTGCTCCCCACTGCATGGCCAATCAGGCCGAAGAAACACCAGGCAGGCAGCACTTTTAAAAGTAAGCTCTCCTAGGCGTGGGACAGTCAGCCAACGACCCGATCGACAATGGGGAAGGGAGCTGGCAGGTATGCTCCTCCCTGCTCCCCACCGCATGGCCAATCAGGCTGAAGAAACACCGAGCAGGCAGCACGTTTAAAAGTAAGCGCTCCTAGGTGTGGGACAGTCAGCCAACGGCCCGATCGATGATGGGGAAGGGAGCAGGCAGGTATGCTCCTCCCTGCTCCCCATCGCATGGCCAATTGGGCTGAAGAAACACTGGGCAGGCAGCACTTTTAAAAGTAAGCGCTTCTAGGCGTGCCCGTGCCTGGCAGGCCTGTGCCTAAGGGTGACGCCAAAGGGCCCTTTGGCATGGCCCTTAGGCAGGGCACTATGGTTTGGCCACATCCTCCTTCCCTGCCCACTCCAGAAACTCCACTGATGATCTGGCCAGATGCAACAGAACCATGAGAATCGTCACCATGTAAGCATCCTTTAATTGTATCCCATGATGTAATGTAATGTTACCTGATGTAATTGCAATGTAATGTAGTGTAGTGTAGTGTAATGTAACACAATGTGTGTTTCTCATCTTGATTAGATTGTAAGCTCCGATGAGTAGGAACTGTCACTCTTATATGTCTGTACAGTGCTGTGTATGACTGGCAGCACTTTATAAATATTAATTATTATTATTACAAGGGCTAGACATGACTGGGAAATACAGATAGACACAGGTGTACCTGCAAAAACTACCTATCACACACTGGCACTGATGAGGACCTACAGCATAGCCTATCTCAGCCACGTCGGGTGCTGCGGACCTGGTGTTGGGCGCCCCACCTCACCCTCAGGGTGACCACAGGACCCGCACAATCTCACGGTCTGTAGCTACTCTATGCCAGTAAGACATACGGTCAGTTCCCCCTACCAGGCCGAGGTGCTGTGGGGGTGCATACCCCATCTTGTGATCAGCTGTAGACTGCTGATCTGCATGTGCAGTGCATCATGGGTACGGGTGGGTTTACCCTATCCTGGTAACCACAGCAGACAGTCTGTGTGGTGACCTGCAGTCTTTCTGTAGCCAGCCAGTGGTGTTTTAGCAGCTATAGAAATGTAGCCCACTGGTTACTTCAATGACTGTGGAGGCAGAGGTCATGGGTTTGATCCCACAGTGGTGTTATTTAATAAGGCTATTTGAGTGGGTTTTTTTTATTTAAATCAGTGCTGCCAGCAAAATGCACCCTCACAGTGCTGTAACCTTAAGATGCCTCATAAGGCGCCCTATAGGGCACATTAGAAGGCGCCTTGGCGGACAGGGCACTTTATAATGTGCCCTATGGAGTGCCTTATAGGGTGCCTTATGTTACTGCACTGTGAGGGTGTTTTTGCTGGCAGCACTGATTTAACTTAAAAAAGGAAATGCCTCAGACAGCACTGATTTAGATTAAAAGGAATTGTCTCAGACAGCCTTCTTACATAACACCACTGTGGGATTGAACCCATGACCTCTGTCTCCACAGTCATTGCAGTAACCAGTGGGCTACATCTACTACTACTACTGTTTAGCACTTATATAGTGCTGAGCATGCAGCACTGTACAGGTATGACATGCATATAAAAAATATACATATAATAGACAGTCCCTGCTCATCAGACTTTGTAATTTAATACAACAATACAAAGCGATAGCGATAGTCAGTTCGGTGCAAAGCATAATATGGTCTGTGTAATTCGGTCATGGGAGATTGATGGGAATCGGATTAGGATAAGGGTGGAAGTCAGGATCTGAAGGCAACAGTGAAGAGGTGGGTTTTCATCTTGGATTTGAAGAGGGCCAGTGAGAGTGCTTGGCATATAGATATAGGTAGGTTGTTCCAGTTGTAGGGTGCAGCGAGGAGAAAGGAGCGAAGGCGTGAGTTAGCTATGCAAGTGAAAGGCCTAAATCGAAGTGGTTTGTTAGTGGAGCAAAGTTCCCGAGAGAGGATGTAGGGAGAGATAAGGGATGAGAGGTATTGAGGGGCTGCAGAATGAATGCATTTATAGGTCAGTACGAGAAGTTTGAACTGTATGCAGAATTGGATGGGGAGCCAATGAAGTGACTTGAGAAGAGGAGTAATGTGGGCATGGCAAGACTGGTGGAATATTAGTCGAGCAGCATAATTTTGTATAGATTGAAGGGGCAAGAGATGATTCACGGGGAGACCGGCAAGGAGCAGGTTGCAGTAATCTAGGCAAGAGGAAATTAAGGAGTGGATAAGCGTTTTGGTAGTGTGTTCAGAAAGGAAGGGGCGGATTTTGCTAATGTTGAAGAGGAAGAAGCGGCAGGTCTTAGCTACGAGCTGGATGTGTCTTAACTACGAGCTGGATGTGTGGAGAAGGAGAGAGAGGTGTCAAAGATAACCCCCGGATTGCGGGCTGAGGGAACAGGAAGGATTGTAAATCCATCCACTGAGACTGAGAAAGGGGAAAGACGAGGGGAGGAGTTGGGGGGAAAGACGAGGAGTTCAGTCTTGGCCATATTCAGTTTCAAGCGGCGATGGGACATCCAGGCAGCGATGTCGGAAAGGCAGGCTGAGATCTTGGTCTGGATTGCTGGAGAGATATTAGGTGTAGAGAGGTAGATTTGGGAGTCGTCGGCGTAGAGATGGTACTGAAAGCCATGGGAGGAGATAAGTGTGCCAAGGGATTGAGCATAAAGGGAGAAAAGGAAGGGGCCCAAGATGGATCCCTGTGGAACACCAACATGGAGCGAGGTGGGGGAGGAGGAGGAGCCCCCAGAGTATACACTAAAGGAGCGATGGGAGAGGTAGGAGGAGAACCAGGATAGCATGGAGTCCTTGAAGCCAAGCAAGGAGAGGGTGTTAAGGAGACGATTGTGGTCAACAGTATCAAAGGCCGCGGAGAGGTCAAGAAGGATGAGGACAGAGTAGAGTCCCTTAGATTTAGCCAGGAGCAAGTCGTTGGAGACTTTTGTAAGGGCCGTTTCAGTGGAGTGTAGGGGCCAGAAGCCTGATTGTAGTGGGTCCAAGAGGTCATGGGAGGTGAGGAAGTCAAGGCAGCAGCGGTGGACTGCTCGTTCTAGTACTTTAGAAATGAAGGGAAGGAGGGAGATGGGTCGATAGTTAGAAGAGCAGGTGGGATCAAGTGAGGGTTTCTTGAGGAGAGGTGTGACAATAGCATGTTTGAAGTTAACTGGGACAGTTGCAGTGGAGAGTGAAAGGTTGAGAATATGAGGGATGGATGGAACAATGGTGGGGGAGATGGTATGTAGGAGATGGGTGGGGCTAGGGTCAGAGGAACAGGTGGTGGGTTTGGAGGAGGAGTGTGGTTTCCTCTTCAGAGATCGTAGGGAAGGAGGAGAGGGTAGCAGAGGAAGTATGGATGGGGGAGGAGAATTGGGGAGGGGGGAGGTAGATGAGGGAGTGGGAAATTGGAGGGTGATCTTGTGGATTTTGTTGTGGAAGTAGTCGGCCAGGGTTTGGGCAGAGGGGGAGGGGGGACCGGGGCTGGGGGCACCTTGAGGAGAGAATTGAGGGTATTAAAGAGGCGGCGAGGATCAGAGGCGAGGGAGTTAGTGGGATGGATATAGTATTCTTGTTTGGCAAGTGCTATGGCTGACTGGAAGGAGCCGAGCATGAATTTGAAGTGAATAAGGTCTTCCGGGGAGCGGGATTTGGCCCAGGCGCGTTCAGCAGAACAGGCACATGTGCGTAAATAGCGGGTTGTGGGTGAAAGCCAGGGCCGGGGGGTAGAATGTCTGACAGGACGAGGGGTGGATGGGGCAAGAGTATCAAGAGCAAAAGATAGTGCAGCATTATAAGAGGATACTGCTTCATCGATGGACTTGGAGGACACAATAGAGGAGAGAGATGGAGAAATGGTGGAGGAGAGTGTCAAGAGATCAATATTATGAAGATTTCTAAATAGGTTGGAGGAGACAGGATGAGGTTGAGAAAGTGGAAGCTGAAGATTAAAGGTTAAGAGGTGATGATCAGATGAAGGAAGAATTGAGTTGAGGAAGTTTGAAGGAGAGGAGTTAGAGAAGAGTACCAGGTCCAGGCAGTGGCCGTGTATGCGGGTGGTGGCAGTGGAGCAGAGTTGTAGGTCAAACGAAGAGGTGAGGGCAAGGAACTTTAAAGCGTGGGGATCAGAGGGGTTATCAACGTGAATATTAAAGTCACCGAGGATAAGAGTGGGGGAAGAGGGATTGAGGAAGGCGGAGAGCCAGAAGTCAAAGTCGGTAAGGAAGGTCGATTTGGATTTGTCGGGTGGGAGGTAAATAACAGCTACCCAGAAGGGAAGTGATGAGAAGAGGCGAATGGAGTGGACTTCAAAAGAGAGGGAGGGGTGTGACTGAGGCAGAGGGAGAGGTTGGAATTGGCAAGAGCGAGAAAGTAGAAGCCCAACACCTCCACCGCGACCAGTGGTTCGAGGTGTATGGGAGAACTGGTAGCCCCCGTGGCAGAGAGCAGCAATGGATGCAGTATCATCTGGGAGGAGCCAGGTCTCAGTTAGGGCAAGCAGGTGAAGCGATTTAGATATGAAGAGATCATGCGTAAGAACAGGTTTCTTACAGACTGAGCATGCGTTCCATAGGGCACATGAGAACGGGAGAGCGGAGGGAGAAAGGAGAGAGATATGGATAAGGCTAGACAAGTTACAGGAGGATTTCTTTCCATAGTAAGACGGCAGTCTAGTGGGGCCGTTACGCGGGGAGCTATTTCCAGAATGATACTGAGGTCTAGAGGGGCCAGGGTACAGGTGGGTGTGTCTATCAGGTAGGATTCGTGAGGATTTATTTTTAGAGTGAGACAGAGACAGAGCTCTGGAGGGGGTAGGGTTTGGGTTAACATCTATGGATGATTGGTGTGAGTGAGGGAGGGTGGGTGGGGAAAGGAGTGGGATATGGATGAGATTAGAAAGGGTACGTGAGGAACTCTTCTTAGGGTAAGAAAGAAATCGAGGGGGCCGGGTAAGGGTTGATATTACCTGATGAGAGGAGGAGGAGAAGAAGGGAGCGGGGTAAAGCGGAGGCAGTATGGCGGAAGCGGGGGTGGGGTTGCCTTAAAGAGAGAGGGGTTGGTTGAATGAGGGGGAGGGTGTGATGAAGCTCAAGGGCAGATGCAAGGTTAGCGAACAGGATGGAGGGGGAGGTGAAGGAGGAGGGAGAGTAGGGGGGAGAGGAGTGAGGGTGTTGGTAGGAGGGGAGGCAGTTGGGGAGTATGAGGAAGAGAAGGACAGTGTAGTGTGGGGCCATAGTAGAGGAGTAGTGGGGGCTATGAGCGTATGTTATTTTCAACGCAGTGGGTGGCTAAGGATTCTAGACACTATGACACTAAGCAATATATATTGGGTTACACACGGGGATTACATACTACGCAGTGTGAGTTGCACGTCCAGGTAATGGGGAGACTGTAGACTGTGTAGCAAAGTTGAATGCAGGCAATGGGCTGCATTCAACTTTGCTACACAGACTACAGTCTCCCCACTTCTAACACTGCACTGGCATGAATTTAGGATTAACGTGCGTTAACGTGCCATGGCGCCCACTATCGCGCGATACAGATTCTTGCTACCTTGCCACCGGAATGCCCACTCCTTATATGGCATTCTTCACATTATCGCTGCAACTAGCTCCGGTAATATTAAGATGGTTTAGTAAACATACCCCTTAGAAACAATAGCTCTGATGTAGAAACTAATTTGTTATGAGCTAGGTTGAGACCTGAGGTCCAGTCAAACAGAGTATTTGGTGTTCCTTTCTATTCAAATGATACAGCATATTAGGTTTATATCAAGAATGTTCTCTGTTGTAGCACATCATTGTGAAATAAGCTTCCAGTATCTGTTCCAGTGGAAGAAATTACTTGAGCTTCTGGAACAAGGTCAAGGAGTGGAGGAGTAGCCTAGTGGTTAGAGCTCTGGCTTGGAAACCTAGCGACCAGGGTTCAATTTCCATTAGTACTCCTTTTGGCCTTGGGTAAGTCACTTAACCCTCCATTGCTCAGAAAAATCCAACTTATCAATGTCCCTGTTTAATGTACATTTACCAAGTTTAAGTTACAATGTAAACCACTTTGACTGAAATGATAAATCAGCATAAAAAACTGTTAAATAAATAAAAAAAGGCTTGGTTATTTCCATAGCAGTTTTGTAATGACCCTTGGGACTAAGTAGTGACTGAGGATTGAGAGGATGGACTTGAATGATTGCTACTTTGTCTTTATTTGTTTAACTGAATGATTTGTTGTTTCTTTTTCTTTTGTTTTGATTAGTTGTATTTTATGTTTGATTAATTGCATACCACTTTGGATTTCATTTTTTTAATTAGGAAGATAGTATAGGCATCTTGCAAATAAATACATAAATAAAAAATATTATAGATGAGACATACCACTTTGTTGCTGTTCTCAGAAGCTAGTTGCAGAGGTATTGAGCTAGTCAACAAAAAAAAAGATCTCATCTACAGCTTGCTCGCTGTTCCTTATTTTTACCTGATCCCTCTTAAAAAAATAGAAGGCGGGACGGAGTTTCTGGTAAGAGAATACTGAAGCTAATCCATGAACATCCTTTCATACACGCTTACTGTCAGTCCTAACAAACACGGCACTGTGAGGAAAGAAACCACACTTTAGAATTTTTATCTTGATACTCATCAAACGAAACACCGCATGCGATGGAATCTGCAACTTTGGCACTGCCACGCAAGACATTAAATGTGCAGCTTTCCCTGTAATGAAAGCTAACCCTTGCAAAAAGCTCACCGCAGCTTTCGCTTTCCGTAGCCAATGGAGATCAGACATCCTAAAAATAAACCAAATGTTCCCTTTTAGAAAGAAAATCCTAAGACAGGTTTACTTCAGTGTATTTTCCAAAGACTGATTGCTTTTCAGTGGATGCGGCTACACAATCGGAGCCAGAGAACAAGGTTGAACTTTAGAAGGAAAGGCTAACACACCAGAGGCAAGTTAGGACTTGCTGGTAGGAAGAGAGCGTCCAGAAATAATGAGGCAGTGACAGCTCTGGAGTAAAATTAATTTTTTCCCGTTGTACAGAAAAGCTTTCCTTGTGACTTCAATGAAAAGATAGAATAGGAAAATGGCTTTTTGAAAGATACAGCATACGGCTAAAACATAATATATTGCTTTGATTTGATAAAGCTGGATGTCTGACTGTGCATCTTTGATGAATCACATTTTAAAGTACCTGCATTAAACTGTACAACCTTTTTCTGCATTCCTTGCTGCTTGCTGATGTGGATCTTAATATCCATCAGATCCCTACTGAATGAAGATTTATTTCCCGAAGAAACAAACCATGAAAAACTTCCTGGGGATACATTTTTAAACGCTCACATCTGCCTCTTAGTTAATGTAGGTCTTCCTTTAATATTGCCTGGTAATCATTTAATGCACATTACATAAGGTTTAATATTCCTCAAACTCTGAGCTTCTAAACTTAGGATACTAACTTAGGTGCCTAAATTTGTCCTCTATTTTCAGCCAAAGTAGTCTAAGGGATATGTTTACAAAAGTGTGCTAAGATTTTGCATTTAACACATGTTTAGAGCTGAGCCTGCCTGCAAAACTTAGACAGCCCTGTGCTGTAACAGGCAAGCCCATTTCCCTAAAGTGTGGCTACAACATTCACAATTAATACTGGTGCATTTAATGCCAGCTATTGAGATGCCCTTAAGTACACCCATTGCTAACTGCAACATTGACAATTGGTGTGCATTAATAACCCTCACGAAAAACTGCAGTCAATGACCACTCCGCACACCTAACATGCCCATTTGCAACCCCATTGCATTGGGGCAGGCTGGGTTACTACTGGCCATTTTATTTATTGTCTTTATTTATTTATTTAACATCTCTTATATACCGCACTATTGTCATCAGCGCGGTTTACATGAAACAAACATATACATACAGAGAACTGTAATGCATTTTACAAGTAACAGGGTTTTTGAAGTTGGGATTAAAAAGGTAAACTATATAGGCTAAATAACTATTTACAAAAAATTATATACATTAGTCACATTTGGTTATCGATTGGGATTGTCTTGGTCAGAAAAAGTGTCGGTAGTATTTTCCATGTGCAAAGATTAGATTGGGAAATAGCTTAAGAAGAGGTGGTGTTTGAGGCTTTTTTTGAATTGTGTTAGGCTGGCTATAGCTCTCAATTCTGGTGGGAGGGCATTCCAGGCTATTGGGGCATGGATACTGAAGGCTCTTTTAGTTGTTTCCTTAGTGTATCTGACTGTTTGTTTCGGGATTGTTAATGTATTTATAGTGGTTGATCTTCTGGATCTATTGGGGGTCTGTAAATGTACAAGGTTGGTGATGGTTGATGGTGCTTGGTTGTTTAGGGCTTTGAATGTAGTGATCAGGATCTTGTAGTGAATTCTTGCGTTGGTTGGTAGCCAGTGGAGTCTTTTTAGGACTGGAGTTATGTGATCTGTCTTTGATATTCCTTCAAGTACTCTGGCAGCAGTATTCATCGCCAGTTGGAGAGGATTTAATGTTGCTTGAGGGAGCCCGTATAGAATTGCATTTGCAAAGTCGATGTGAGGCATTACCAAGGCTTGGTAGACGGTTCTGAAGTCTGAGGGTTCCAGTAAGGGTCGAAGGTGGCGTAGTGTGCGTATCTTGTGATATATTAGTTTTGTTATGATTTTTATATGGGCTTTCATACTGAGGCGCTGGTCGAGGGTTATACCTAGGTATCGTATTGTAGGTTTTACTGTTAGTTCCTTGTCCTTTATCTTTAAGGAGGTAGGGGGTGTGAAGTTTTGATTCTTTGTTATAAACATCACATCAGTCTTGCTGTGGTTGATTCTTAGGTTTTGTGAGATGAGCCAATCTTCTACTGATTCGAAGCATGTTGTCAATGGTGTATAGTCAGGGCGGTTGATGGAGAATGGCATGTATAGTAGAATGTCATCTGCATATGCTAAACAGGTGACATTAAAGGAACGAATGAGGTCGCAGATAGGTTGCATGTATATATTAAACATCAACGCTGACAGAGAGGATCCTTGCGGTACCCCTTGATCTTGAAGAAATGGTTCAGATGCTGTTTCACCAATTCGTACTTGTTGCCAACGGTTAGTTAGATAGGATATACACCAGTTGAGTGCGGCACCAAGTATTCCTTTTTCCTTAAGGCGATCGATAAGTATTTGGTGGCTTACTGAGTCGAACGCAGCTGAGATGTCCATGAATATAAGGATGAATCCTTGGTGAATGTTATCTATTCCTGTGATTAGTGTGTTGAATAGAGTGATGAGGAGGGTCTCAACTCCATGAGCTTCTCTAAAGCCGTGTTGTTTATTTATTTATTTATTACAGTTTCTTATATACCGCGCTATTTAGAATCAGCGCGGTTTACATCATAACAACAACGGGTCAAGTGGAGCTTCAGTGTCTATGTGCTGTTGTATTTGACGTTGGACCACTTTCTCTATTATTTTCGCTAGGAGTGGGATGCTGGATATTGGCCTGTAGGATTCTACTTTTAGGGGGTCTAATTTGCTGTTTTTTAATAATGGTCTAATTAAGGTTTGCTTGAGGCTTTGAGGAAAGGTTCCAGTTGAAAAAGATTGTTCAAGGATATTCTGTATGAAGAAGCTTACTTCATGTTTAAGGTCTTTTATCCAAGCTGCTGGACATGGATCACTTGCAGCGGTGGTAGCATTTATTGATGCGATAGTGTTTTCAATTTCTTTGATTGTTAATGTATTAAACTTGGTTAATGTGGTTGACTGTGAGGGCATGTCGATCTTTGTTGGTCCAGTGGTGCCAATGTTGGATGTTTTTGTCATCTTTGACTTTAGGTAGTTAGCATAGTCTTGAGGGTGTATTGTTTGTGTATGTTGGGGTGTTGGTTCCTTTGCCATTGTTCTTACAATATTGAAGAGATCATGATGTTTATTTAATGATTGCTTTAGAAGATTAGTATGGAATTGTTTCCTTCGATCTGCTATTTCCTGGCGATGCTTTTCTAGGTATTTGCAGTAGGCTGTGTAGGCTTCAGTAGAGCGTGATCTTCTCCAGTGTTTTTCAATTCTCCGAAGATGGAGGAGGGATGTTCTTAGCTCGTTTGAATACCAAGCTACATGTGTGCGGTGGTTGGTCTTTCTTGCCATATTTGATGGTTGAGAATTGGCTCTGAGAGAGTGGTCCCAGGTGTTGATTAGACTGTCCAAGTCAGGTTCAGATGATTGTAGTGTTGGGAGAAGATTATTAAGTACTTCCTCTTTGACAAAGGGGCGGAACCTCCTAGCTGTTGGTTTAGCATGAGTGGGTTTGGCGTTAGTGGGATTGGAGGAGTTGGGAATTTGGAATAAAATGAGACTGTGGTCAGACCATGGTACTGGTATTATGGAAAGGTCATAATTGTGGTTGGTGTCTGAGGTAGATTGCGGAACAAATATCAGATCAAGTATATTTCCCATAGTATGAGTGGGATCTTTGACTATTTGGTTGTATCCAAGGTTGTCAATTGCTTCTATAAATGCTGCGGTTTGCGAGTCATGTAGGGAGGGGAGGTTGAAATCTCCCAATATCCAATTAGATAGTCGTGGTTTTTCAGTGTTGCAGGCCCGGTCAACTATCGTTGGTAGATCAGCAGCTGATGATGTTGGAGCTCTATAGACTAGGCTGATTGAGTGCTCATTGTTTGATATATTTAGTATATTGAGATGTGTTGAACTAATACTGTTGTCAATCTGAAATTGTAGTTGGTTATTAGAGATAATAAGTACTCCACCTCCTCTTTGTTGGTTCCTATGACACGTGTGGATAGAGAAGCCTGGGGGTAGCATCTGGTTAAGAATGACATTGTCAGAATCAGTTAGCCAGGTTTCTGTGATCATCAAGATGTCAAGGTTATGTGCTGTTATGAGATTAGGTATCAAAGGCCACTTTGTGCGAATGGACCTTATATTGATAAGGGCACAGTGTAATGGTGGATGGTACTGCTGTTTTGGTTGAGGTTTTTTGGTAATGTGAAGGGCAATATGAAGTAGATGTGAGTGGTGGTTGTAAGTAGGGTTTGTTTGGGTCTTGTTTGACCATCTCTTCCAATTATTTCGTAATATTGGTATGGATTTTTGGTCACCATTAAAGGCAATTGATTGGCCAGCTAGTGCGGTGAGGAGATAAGTAATGGTAAGGGTTACTAATGTATGCATCCTTATAGGGGACATTGTGTGTTCAGTGAAGCGGTAACTTTGCTAGCTGCAATAGATTGCGGACTGGTGAGATTGGGGTTGTAGTTTTGTAGTTAATATTGATGGAACCTTGTCTGTGGTGAAAAGACAGAGTATCAACAGTATATCTGGCTACTGGGAACAGTAATTGCAATTAATGAGTACTGACAACAGTATATCTCTCTAGCTACTGACAACAGTATATCTCTCCAGCTACTGACAACAGTGTATCTCTCCGGCTACTGACAACAGTATATCTCTCTGGCTACTGACAACAGTATATCTCTCTGGATACTGACAACAGTATATCTCTCTGGCTACTGATAACAGTATATCTCTCTAGCTACTGACAACAGTATATCTCTCTGGCTACTGGGAACAGTATTTGCAACTGATGAGTACTGGCAACAGAATATCTCATTAATGGGGACAATGGATGCTATATGGTTACTTGGAATACTTAATGAATACTGATAACAGTATACAAGGCTTTATGAGAGATGTGCAAGAATCAGTTCAATATAGTTCATTTATGTGTAGTATACTTGCTGTGCTCAAAGAGGGACCCAATTAAGAGAGGGAGCGAGCTCAACCGAGAGGGAGCTCAAGCTGCTTGATCTTGGATGATTTTACAGATGGCGATTTGCTTGTGTGTTGTTGAGGCGTTAGATTTACGGTTCTTTTTCGTCTGTCGTGCCCCGCCTAAGGGCCACGCCAAAGGGCCCTCTTGCGAGGCCCTCAGGCGCGGGCCCGCAAGGCGCGGGCACGCCTACCGGCGGTGCTTTTTTAAGCGTGCGGATGTTACCTCCCACAGCCCCGATAGGGCTGGAGTTGCAAGAGCGGGAAAGCTGTGATCTCATGGGGAAGGCTTGAGGCAGGGAGTGGATATCAAAAGGACCAAGACAATGCATGAATCATCCATCTTTCCTCCATTCTCTGATGTCACCCTATCTCCAGCTTTGCACCTCAGGCAGGAACCCACCTTTCCCAACTGTATTGACCGTTCTGCCAACAGAAAACAAATGCAACACAAGCAGTGACAGGGCAAACTTCAAACACAGACACACTGTCTCGCCACAGAACAGGCAGTGACAGGACAAGCTTGTCTCTTAGTAACATAGTAACATAGTATATGATGACAGATAAAGACCAGTATGATCCATCTAGTCTGCCCAGCAAGGTGGTAAGAGTAGGTGCCCCTACTGCTCCGTACACCCCTCCCCATGCTTTTGTTTGGGGGTGTACTCACTGCTCCATGTAGGTCACCCCTATTTGTTGAGAGATAAGAGAGTTATGATTATTTGGATTTTCTACTGTTGCTATAAAGGGATCCACTGTGTCTGTGCCAAGCCACTTTGAATTCCATCACTGTGTTTGCCCCCACCACTTCCATCGGGAGGGCATTCCAAGCATCCACCACCCTTTCAGTGAAAAAGTATTTCCTGACATTGTCTTTCAGTTTACCCCCTTGCAGCTTCTTGTTATGCCATCTAGTTTTACAGCTTCCCCGTCTTTGGAAGAGGTTTGTCTGTTCGTTAATACTCTTTAAATATTGAAAGGTCTGAACCATATCTCCCCTGTCCCTCCTCTCCTCCAGAGTGTACATATTTAGGTCTTCAAGTCTCTTCTCATATATCTTCTGATGCAGGCTCCAAATCATCTTGGTCGCCTTCCTCTGAACCGTTTCCAGTCTTTTTATATCCTTTGCGGGATACTGAACTGAACACAATATTCCAAGTGAGGCCTCACCAGCGTCTTGTACAGTGGCATTAGTACCTCTACCTTTCTGCTGTAATTCCTCTCTGTATGTAACCCAGCATCCTTCTGGCTTTTGCCACCGCCTTGTCACACTGTTTCACCACCTTGAGATCTTCAGAAACAATCACTCCGAGGTCCTTCTCCTGGTCCAACCTCTCACCCCCTATTGCTTACAATTCCCTTGGGTTTCTGCTTTCCAAGTGCATGACACTGCACTTCTTCACATTAAAACTTAACTGCCAAGCATTAGACCATTCTTCCAGCTTTTGTAAATCTTTCCTCATATTATCTACTCCCTCTGGGGAGTCCACTCTGCTGCAAATTTTTGTGTCATCTGCAAAAAGACAGATTTTTCCATTCAGTCCTTCAGCAATGTAATGTAATGTGTGTCTTTGAGTCAGTCCTGACTCCTGGCGACCCAATATCACTCACAAATACATTGAACAGTACCAGTCCCAGGAACAAATCCTGGTGCGCACCGCTAATCACCCTTCTTTCATCCGAGTGAGTTGCGTTTACCATCACCTTCTGTCGTCAGTCAGTCAACCTTGTAAGATATGAGAGATTCACATAGCTAGGGCCAGCACTACCATTAGGTGAACTAGAAGGCTGCCTAGAGTGCTGGTCCTCCAGGGACATTCATTGCCACCGCTGTCGCCCCTCTCGGTATCTGCAGCAGCTGCAATGGCTGCAATCAGCCCCATGGCACTTACATTAAAATTTTGGTTCCACGAGGTTGTTTGCTTCTGCCCCCTCTAATGCCCAATGCCAACCTTCTGTTTGCAGACAGGAAGTCGGCATTGGGCATTGGAATAGACAGAAGCAAATAGCCCTGCGGCACCAAAGTTTTATGCTGCTTTTGACACTGTTGACCATCACCTTCTCCTTGACACCTTGTCCTCACTTGGTTTTAGGGGCTCTGTATTGTCCTGATTCTCTTCTTAACTCTCCCATCGCACCTTCAATATCTGTTCTGGGGGCTCCTCCTCTACTGCTATCCCTCTCTCAGTTGGTGTATCCCAAGGGTCTGTTCTGGGCCCTCTCCTTTTCTCTCTCTCTATACCCAGTCCCTTGGTGCTCTCATCTCCTCCCATGGCTTTCAATATCATTTTTATGCTGATGACTCTAAGCTCTATCTATCTACACCTGATATTTCTCTTACACGCCAAGCCCGTATATCTGCTGCCTATCTGACATCGCTGCCTGGATGTCTCACCGCCCTTTGAACTTGAACATGGCCAAACCAAACTTGTTTTTCCTCATAAACCCTCTTTCCCCTCTTCTTTCTTTCTCTATCTCTGTAGCTAACACTCTTCTGCTTCCTGCTTCCTTAGCCCACAACCTTGGGGTCATCTTCGACTCCTCCCTCTCCTTCTCCTCACATAGGGGGTCATTCTGATCCTCATCTAGAGGGTCCGGATGTCTGATCTGGATGTCCAGACCCGCTAAATGTCTGGATTTCATTGGCAGCCACAGAGCTCCCCACACATATAGCCAACTTGTGCGGGGAGCTCTGTTTGTGGGTGGGAGAAGGTGGGCCGGGGTGGAGTGAGGGCAGTCAGTGGGTAGGAACAATACCTCGGAAGTGGAATAAGTCCCCATGGAAGTCAGGGGGATGGCAGTGCCAAGGGATGACAAGGAAGTGAGGAGGTGCAGGGGGTTCTCCACAGCTCAAGCCCAACCATGGGAGGCCCGTCCGGGGGTCAGGCTGCGGGGAACAGGCCAGATACCACTGCCGCCAGGAATTGCGGCTCCTTTATGGAGCCATTGTGATGAGACGCCATGGCACTGTGGCTCCATGAAAGAGCCTGGCTAAGCTAGCCGGAGAAGTGGCTAGATGTCTGGGGTGCCTGAATCGAGGCACCTCCGAATGTACAGCCACTGTGATGCGATTCTGCTCCCGTGGGAATGTCTAGCCCCTGCAGGAGTGGAAACAGGTGTATCTCCGGGCCGTCCAGACGTCTGAATATCCAGATGGCCCGGAGATGCACATGTCAGAAGGGGTCTCATATCCAACAGATATCTAAAACCAGTTGTTTCTTTCTTTATAATATTAACAAAATTCTGAACACACTACTAAAACATTTATCCACTCTTTAGTCACCTGCTGCCTCAACTATTGCCACCTTCTCATTGCTGGTCTCCCTCTGAGACAGCTCTCTCCTTTTCACTCTGTTCAGAACTCTGCTGCAGGGCTAATCTTCCACTAGCCCCAATATACTCATATAATCCCTCTTCTCAAACACTTTATTGGCTTCCCTTCCATTTCCATATCCAATACAAACTTCGCCTTCTGACCTATGTGCATTCATTCTACTGCTCCTCACTACCTTTACTCTCTTGCTATACCTCTCCTCGTGAGCTCCGTTCTTCCACTGACCTGCTTCTCTCTATGTCCTTTTCTTCTACTGCTAATTCCAGGCTCCGTTCCTTTCACCTTGTTGCTCCTTATGCCTGGAACAAACTACATCAGGCTTCATCTCTCCCCTTTTTCAAATCCATGCTAAAGGCTCACCTCTTTCAGGCTGGATCTGAATCCCTTGTTCTCCTTGCGTCTCCTTACGCTTCCCTATCGTACCCTTGTTCTCATCTATTGTACTTTTTGTCTTGATTAGGTTGTAAGCTCCGATGAGCAGGGACATCTTTTATATGTGTCTCTACAGCTCTGTGTATGTAACATAGTAACATAGTAAATGACGGCAGATAAAGAGCAGTATTGTAGCAGCAGAGCGCAGACAAACCAATGATACCAGGAGTCTGTTCAGAAGGTCCAAATCATTTATTTGTGCACAAGTCTCAAGCAGAATCAAATTCAAAATGGCTGAGCAATGTTCTCTGGCAAAACAACAACTTTTATAGACTTTTGCTCCATTCTAGGTATAGAAAAACATTTCATTGGTCCCGGTAACCTCCCGTACCCCTTCTATTGGTCCCGGTACTGATATGATTGTCCAATTATGTTCTTTGAGTGGGCTCAGCACCTGCTCACCCCCCTTCTAGTCCCAATTACAATGGCCAGTTCACCAACTTGTTACTTTCCTACTTCCAAGGCCATTGGGCTAGTTAGTACGTGCGGGGAAGCAGGGCTCTGTAACCTTTCTGTCAGCAGTTTTAATTAAATCCCTTACAGCTGTATTCTCTTATCAGGGGCATTCAAACATATTTTTCTGTATTTTTCCAACTTTCAGTTCTGCTTGTCTAAGCTAATCCAATACTTTTACTGAGTTCTAATTCTACAATAGCAGCATGTTGGGGGATGTGTAATTCCTATGGGCCTCTTCACAGGCTTCATTTACAGGTCAAGCTAGTTAGGCCTGTCTGTTTATGTCAGACACTGTGGATCACAGGCCTTCACCTGCCACATTCCCCCCTTTGATTAATCTCACCCTATTACTTAATAAGGTGTGAGAATTAAATCACTTAAAATGGTTATATCATAGTCAGAGGTTTCCGACTATATGCAGGAGGTTTAGGTTGGTATAAGGCCATAATCTTAGTTGCGGTCTTCCGCTCTACTGTACTTTCAATAGCACTATGAATAGAACGCATACAACATGGGATTATACATGGTAACAGTAAAATGACAGCAATGATTATTAGTACTAGTATAAGGAAAGTTTTAAGTCCTCCTAGCCATGAGAAAAGATTAGCAAACCAGTTAGGAAACTTTAGTGAATGCCAAGTTTGTACTGGCACATAAGCTTGCTTTCGCATAGTTTCAGCAATTTCTTCAACCACTTGACCTTTGTCATCTATTTTCAAACAACAATTAGTTAAATTCAGCTTACCACATACTCCTCCTTCAGCTGCCAACAAATAATAATCTAACGCTAAACGGTTCTGATATATAGCAGTGCGCATTTGGGTACTCTGTCTAGCTAAAAGTGTAAGAGCTTGGCTAGTCTCATTGGTTATTATTTCAACTACTGCTTGTAAGCGGATAATACGATTAATCATATAGACTGGGGTTCGATAGCCCCACATACCATCATCATTCCAAGTGGCAGGCCCATAATATTCAATGATTCTTTCTGGTGGCCAATCACCCTGCCACTTCTCCCACTTGCCTACCTGGAGGGGTGCTCTCTTCTGTCTCAGTGCTCTTTTATGTCTGTGATTAGTTGTGTACACTGGGTATCCTAATTGTTCTCCATGTTCCGTGTTTAGAAGAAAAAAAGAAGGTCTGATGGTCCCTAAGACACACGCCCCTCCCCAGTATGTAGGGAGTCGGGCATATGCTCGGTTTCCACAGATCCAGTATAGGCCAGGTGGGGCTTGCCAGGCATGAGGCTTGGCGAGATTAGTCCATAAATGAGAAAGCTCAGGGAATCTGGCTAATGGGTTAGGGGGTTCAGGTTCTTTAATTCCTGACCACCAAGACGTCTTTTTGGTGGTGTCATTATAGAACTTCTGGCTAAGACAGACCAGCTGTCCTACCTGTTGCTTGAACTGGGGTCCAGTTCGTGCATAGCAAAGACGTCCAACTATTGAGTGCGCTAACACCCATTCGCTAGTAGTCTTATGTAGTTCAGTTTGATTGTAAGTCATAGAATAATTCAATTCTTGGGCTTCCCATGGCCATTGGTCACCCATTTGTGTCCCCCCACAAAAGTAACAATCTGAGATGTTTAGACTGGATACTACTGCTCCAGCTAATTCTAAAAATAAGTTCTGGGAGGAATGGGGAATTTCAAACGTATTTACATGCATGGCTTCATAGAATGTGTCATGGATATGGTACTTGGATGATTTATGGGCTTGGGTATTTAATCTTATATATACTATGGTTCCTGGATCTGATCCAGACCCTGCAATTCGTAGACCAAATCGGGATCCTCGTTTCCAATTTTCAGGTCTCAGAACAACCAACTCTAAGGGATTGCAAGCATTTTTCTTGCATTTGTCTATATCTTTGACATATGGCCTCCGCAATGCAGCCATTCGATTATCTTTGTTGGTATTCTCTACCATACCACCCCAGGTGGCATAAAAGACACATTCCCATCTTGGGCAGAAGTAGTCTGATTCTGGGGCTGTACTATATACATCGGCTGAGACTTTCTTTCCCTGTGCATGCTCCCCATCCAGTGGTCCCTTCTGGACACATATATTTGTCATTCCATGTGTATGATTTTTCCCAATTACCACACTTAGAACGACTATCTCTGTTGATTACTTCACAAGCATCAAAATACAAAATAGCAGATTTACTAGGATCTGTGAGTGGGTGTGTGGCATTGATCAAAGGTCCATTTGCATCTTTCCATCTCATTTCCAAGGTGTAATAGGATGGATTCTGATGCGGATTAAAGCATACTTTAGATTTACCCTTGGTACAGACATTCAGTTCAGTGGTGTTATAAATACACCGAGTCACTTTACCAGTGCAGGAATAGTAAGAGTGATAAATCAAAGTCTGAGTTATTTTCAGTCCAGTCCGAGTAGAAGTAATGCAAGCACTGCATGGAGGCAAGGCATGAGTCAGTTCAAAGCCTCCAAAACAGGCAACCAGGGCAAAGCAAAGATAAGGATACATGTTGATTGGAGTTCTTCTGAATCCTCAGCTTACAGATCTTGACCACGACGTTCTTTTCTTCGTCCCGTTTGCTAATGAAGCAATTCAACGGGTGCTGAGTGTTGATTGAAGATCCTCAAGTTGTCCATCACACATTAACCAACTCATCAATTTCAGTTGGCTTCCGAAATATGGTCAATCAATGTAGCATCAAAGTAGTGTGTAAAATCACACACATGAGGTTCGTTGAAACAAACTCTTGCTGTATGGAAAACAGCAATCCTCTTCGAAAGACTTGGCTACTGCAGGGCACTGTGATAAAAGTGTCTAAGCTGAGAGGTCACGTGACTCATGAGCAAGTGAGGACGTTCTTTGCTTGCTCCGGGACCACCGCGGCATATCTGCTATAAAAACGGCGTTTTAAAATCCCAGGGACCGGTGCCGATTGTGAAGATCGCAGCCCTAATACAGCCTCCATATCTTGCTGCCTTTTGGTGCTTTTAGATGCCGCCACCGGTGCGAAAAGAGAAGGAGAAGGAGAAGGCGCCAAAATCCCGGGCTGCCACACCAATGGAGACGCACCCCTCCTCTCCGGGCACGAAGAGTGGAGACTCGGCGTCTGAGGAGTTGGCGCGAGAGGTGGCCCGGCATCTACATCCCAAGCTGGATCAAATTCCCACCAAGCTGGAAGAGATGGGGGAGACGTTGGCAGCCCAGGGCCAGAGAATCGATGCCCTTGAGCACCGCGTGTCGGCAATAGAGGACGACGACGGTCGGCAGGAGAGACTGCACGCCGACACACGTGCACAGCTCGCGGCTCTACAGGGTAAGGTGGACGACCTGGAGAATCGTTCGCGCCGGAATAACCTCCGGCTGGTCGGCGTCCCCGAAACAACAACAGATCTTTAGCTATTGCCGCTGATCGAAAAATGGCTCCCGGAAGAGTTGGGTCTACCTACATTAGTGGGAGACCTAAAAGTGGAGCGTGCTCATTGAATCGGGCCTTGGTCGGAGAACAGAGCCCGGCCTAGAGTAGTTATTGCCAAAATCTTAAACTTTGCACATAAGGAACGCCTCCTACGAGCTTACCGACAGCACGAGGGTCTTCAGCTGAACAACGCAAAAATTCTCCTGTTCCAGGACTATTCCACCGTGGTGTCTGCGAAACGTAAGGAGTTTTCACCGGTCTGCTCAGCCCTCTTTGAGAGAAAGATCCGCTTCTCCCTAGCCTTTCCAGCCACGTTGAAGGTTCATCATCTGGGCCGCAACCTCACGTTTGCGTCGGCGGGAGAGGCCAAGACCTTCTTAGCGCAACTACAGGAAGAGCAGCCGGCTCAGGCCGGAACCAACACCGCGGACACAGCGCATTGAGCGCGATGGGATCTTTGCTGTTGAACTGCCTGTTCCGGTTATATGGCGGTGGCCAGTCTCCTGGAGTGAGGGGATTCCCCTAGGGTGGTGGCCACTGAGACTCGGAGTTACATTCCGGTTCGCTCCAGACATTTTAGTGCCTAGCTGGACTGTAAAAACCTTTTGAAGGGCTACCATGTTAATCTCGTTGCCTTTTCTGCTATATATGTATTGCCTTCAACTCTTTCAACTATCTCGGGGGTAATGTAAGTATGTTCCGCTTGTACTTTGAGACAACAGTTTACTATTCACCATTAGAGGGCTATTTCTCTGTTCCCCCTCTTCCTCGCGGCCCCCCTCTTATCCCACGCTTTGTTGACTGGGGCAGAGAGGGGGGACATGCGAAGGATTCACAGTAGTGCCCGTTCTATACCCTTCGGTCCCCACGGGTGATACAGGGCAATGTGCAGCGGGGGGGGGGGGGTGGTCGGGGGGCCCCGGGGGGGAGGAAATTATTTTGGGCGCTGGTGCTGGGGGATGGATCCCGCGGTGGTCCCGTGGGGTTCAGAGGTGACCTTACACAGTCTTAGACTGAGGTAGGATGTGGGTCACTAAGGGGGGTAGGAGGTGTGGAGATGGGGGGAGGTGGATTGGGAGGATGAGAGCGTGGGAGGGGAGGGTGGCGTGGGGAGAGGGGGGTGAGTGGGGGGTGGGGGGGAGGAGGGGAGGCAGGGTACAGGGGGGGGTTCTAACAGTCACGCCCAGGTACAGAGGTCTATTTCTTGGGGGGGGCACCACACATTGGAGATGGGGGGAGTCCCAGGCTGGGGGGACTCTCTCCCAGACATTGATACTGATAGGGGTGATACAGCAATTTGATATTTTGCGACTCTGAAAATTATTTCCTGGAATGTCTGCGGGTTGGGGAGTCCCATTAAAAGATCCAAAATTTTGCAAGCCTTGGCCAGGCAGCGGGCTGATATTGTTTTCCTCCAAGAAACCCACCAGACAGAAGAAGAACATCGCAAACTTCGACGAGGCTGGGTGGGGCAGGTCTGGGGAGCCCCCGCCGTGGGCCGTAAGGGGGGCGTGGTAGTGCTTATACATAAAAATACCCGTTTTGAGGTTCTCCAACAGGTCATTGATCCTACGGGCCGGTTTATCGTGCTGCATGGTCTTTTGGGGGGGCAACCGGTCCTTCTCGGTAACCTGTATTGTCCCAATGTGTTAGACGCTGCCTTGTATTCTCGTTTGGCTTCACAAATCGAACAGCTGCCGGAGCTGCCTTTGATTATGGGTGGCGACTTTAATGGAGTTATGGACGTTGCCTTAGATACCTCACGGGGAGGGGGTCCCAGGGAACGCCTTCACTCGGCCCGTGCGCTCCTGCGTCTGTGCACCCGTTTGGGGTTGGTAGATCCTTGGCGGCTTTTGCATCCGGATGAAAAGGACTTCACCCACCAGTCTCGTGCGCATGGGACAAGCGCTAGAATTGATTACTTGTTGACTACTAAAAGTCTGTTTGCCAAGGTGAATGACGCGCAGATTGGCCCGACGGAGATTTCTGACCACGCATTGATTTGGCTCACATTGCAGGGGGTGGGTGACAGTCCGGGAGCGCGCATCTGGCGGTTCCCGCTGGAACTGTACAAAGACGCCCAATTCCATCAGTTTCTGATCCGACGATGGCAGGAGTTCGAATCAGATCATGCCGGCCATCAAGCGGAACCCGAGCTGGTATGGGAGACGGCCAAGATGGTCCTGAGAGGCGATATCATTGGATATATGGCCCGGAAACGTAGGCTACGGGCGGAACAGATTCTCCGTCTTGAGAAAGCTGTCACAAAACTTCGCCGACGGCAATCCTGCGCCCCTAGTCCGGCTCTTAAGACACAGTTGTGGGAAACGCAAACGGCCCTGAACGAGCTCCTGCATCAGCGGGCAAAGAAATCGGCTATGTATTACCGCTATCAATTATACTGCCAGGGGGACAAACCAGATAAACTGTTGGCACGCTGTCTGCGGGGCCCCCGGGGATCGCGCATGATAGCGGCCGTGAGGGACGAACAGGGGACCCTTCATAGGGATAACCCGCGGATTGCTCAGGTGTTTCGCTCCTTTTTTCAGACACTTTATTCGGCAGAGGCGGGCTCTCCGGAACGGATGATGACTTATCTCCAGGGACTGGAATTGCCGCGTTTGAATGAAATGGAGAGGGCGCTGCTTGACCAACCGCTGACCCTCCAAGAGGTACAACAGGCGATTGCTAAGGCGAGCTGCTATAAGGCCCCAGGGCCGGACGGGCTGGGGGCGGAGTTGTATAAGATTCTCAATGACTATATCTCCCCGGCGCTGGTGGCCCTTCATACTAAAAGGACGGAGCAGGGTGGCTTCCGATGGGGGGGGAATCAGGCCCACATTACGCTTTTCCCCAAGCCTGGGAAAGACCCCTTGCGGGCAGCGTCTTATCGTCCTATTTCATTGCTCAACTTTGATGTTAAACTATTGGCCAAGATTTTGGCGGATCGTCTGGCGGGGGTGTTAGGTATGCTGGTTCATGAATCGCAAGTCGGCTTTGTCAAGCAGCGTCACGCCGTCCGGAATCTCCGTAAAATCCTCTCCTCGTTAGAATGGGTGCACCGTCGACGGATCCCCTCGTTGTTAGTCAGCTTCGATGCGGAGAAAGCCTTCGACAGGGTAGATTGGCAATACCTCAATTACTTGCTCCCATGTTATGGCCTGGGACCTGCCTTTTGTAAGATGGTTCGTAGTTTATATGCGGACCCGATGGCAGCCATTTATTGTAACGGGGTTTTATCTGATCCTTTTCCTTTGCATCGGGGTACTCGACAGGGCTGCCCCATGTCTCCCTTACTCTTTGTGCTCTCCCTGGATCCCTTTGTAAGAAGCGTGGAGCAATCCCGGGAGATCAAGGGTATCCGCATGGGCTCCCACGAGTTCAAACTATCGGCTTTCGCGGATGACTTGTTGGTACACTTGTCTTCTCCTCAGACCTCTCTTACATCCCTGTTGCAGAACTTTTACTGTTTTGGACGCTTTGCGGGCTTAACTATCAACATGGAGAAATCCGAGGCTCTTGATGTATTGGGCCTCTTGAAGGCCGGTTGGCAAGGGGAGTTTCCTCTTCGATGGGCCGAGGAGTTTTTCACGTATCTAGGCATTCGGCTAACGTGTCAACCGACTCGGTTGTATCGCAGTAATTTAGAATGGAATCTGAGTAGATTGCGGGAGCAGTTGCAGTCCTGGAGAACACTCCCCTTATCCTTGTCAGGGAAGATTGCAGCGATTAAGATGGTTATTCTGCCGCGGTTACTTTACTGGATGCAAACTTTGCCGGTTTGGTTACAACGGAGAGACCTACGCCGGATTGAAGGGGTAATCCGGGGGTTCTTGTGGAATGGTAAGAAAGCGCGGATTCCCTTTGGTCGGCTGCTAGAAAAATGGGAGCAGGGAGGAATGGGTCTCCCGGACATAGAAGCTTATGCCCTGGCGTGTCAGTCGCGTCATCTGGGCGACTGGTTGGGGGGCACGGAAGTGTATACACCGGTGGCCTTGGAGGAGGTGCTGGCGACCCCAAATTCGTTGTTAGCCTTACTGCATCTAGACAATCGGTTATGCTGGGGCGAAGTAGTGGACAGTGTGATATTGGGTTCGGTTCGACGGACTTGGCGGCGGCTGAATGGCTACTGGGGGAGCAATTGGAGAGTCTCTAGTTGGCTGCCGCTGAAGGGCAATGCGCAGTTCACCCCAGGGACCGACACGGGTACGTTCTCGGTATGGGCTCGGCAGGGTATCTGCAATCTGGGCCATGTGGTCGATCTCTCGGGGGAATGTAAGAAATTCCAGTCTCTACGTGAGGAATACGAGTTGCTGTCCGGACACTATTTCGCCTACCTGCAGATATCTCACTATATTCATTCTTTGCCGGCAGCGGATCTTCGGGCAGAGCGATCAGCGCGAATTGTCGAGTTCTTTGGGCTGGGGGAAGAGAAACCGCCCTCCATTCGGGAGCTGCGGAACAAGGTAACCCTCTTTAGGCCTGTAGTTGATTACCGCTCGGTGGAGCGTGCCTGGGAGGAGGACATGGGCTGTGCGGTCCCTCCTGGAACAGTGTTGGAGGCTTTACAACATATTGCTGAACTGGCGGTGGGGGCCCACTGGAGGGAGATACAATTCAAATGCATAACTAAGGTGCATTTTTCGCCCCGGCGGGCCTTCCGCAGCCATCTTACCACGGATGGGAGCTGTCCGCGCTGCTCTGAACCCCTCGCCACACTGTTCCATATGTGGTGGAAGTGCCGCCTGATACGGCTGTACTGGGCAAAAATTTGTGCTTTTCTGGTGCAACTGTTGGGGCGGCGGGTGTGGTGGGATGGGTCTTTCGTGGTTTTGGATCGACTGCGCCCCACCCAGCCCAAAGGGAAATGGGAACGTTTGCTGGTGCGTAAAGCCTGTCTGGTGGGTAAGGGTCCTCTGCTGCGGGGGTGGAGGGAACCGCGCCCGCCCTCCTACTGGGCCTGGCGGAATGCTTTCCATCAACTGATGCTTTGGGAATGTCGCCGCGCCCGGGGCAGTGTGCGACGGTGGCCGGCCTTTCTGAGACTCTGGGACCCCTACATCCAAGTGCTGAGTCCTGGTGTGCGTAATGAGATTTTGCAAATGGGCTGTTAGACCCCCTGCTGTTGGTTCTTTAATTGGTCTGGAGGGTGACTGTTGGGGGGGAGGGGGGGGTGGGGGAGGGGGCATGGGAGCAGTTTTGGGAATTTCAAGCAAAATTTACACCTGGATGTTATATGTGCTCTGTAGAGGGGATCAGAACCCACCCCTCTCGGAGCTTGTTGTTGCTGTTATTTGTTTGAGTGCTGGTGTTTATAAATAAAGTTTATAAAAAAAAAAAAGTGTCTAAGCTACTGGTTGCCGTCTCAGAGTAACTCGCAAAGGTGCGTCAGGATGCTGCTCTGCTGTCCACTGCTGAGGTTCTGGATCAGCTGCGGGCTTGACTCTGCTGTGGTGGATCCAGGAATCGATTTCTGCTACCTTTACTGCAGTTGGGGTAGACAGGATGATGGTGTATGGTCCCTTCCAATGGGGTTCCAGCGGTGTCTTCTTCCAATCTTTGATCCACACCGAGGTACCAGGCTGGTAGGGATGCAAGGGTTCCGTCAAGTTGATAGGCAACTGGTCTTGGATCCACGCATGGAGAGTCTGCAGAACAAAACTAAGAGCTAGGAGTTCTTGCCTGGTTATTTCTGAACCAATTTGGGCTAGACTTCCTTTAATTCCCTGCACTATTGATGGGGGTTTACCATACAGAACTTCAAAAGGGGAAAATCCTGTTGACTTCACAGGAGCTGAGCGTATTCTGAGTAAAGCTTTTGGGAGCACTTGGGGCCACTTCAGGCGTGTTTCCTGACAAAGCTTAGACATTTGGGTTTTTAAGGTACGATTCATTCGCTCAACTTTCCCTGAACTCTGGGGTCTGTATGCAGTGTGAAGCTTCCATTGTATCTGCAAGGCTTTTGCTAACTGCTGAGTAATCTGAGAAACAAATGAGGGCCCATTGTCTGACCCTATTACTGCTGGAATTCCAAATCTAGGGACAATCTCTCTCATTAAAACTTTGGTGACTTCTCGGGCTTTCTCAGTTCTGGTTGGGAAGGCTTCTACCCACCCAGAGAAAGTACAAACTAATACTAATAGGTAGTGATATCCATTGGCTTTTGGCATTTCAGTAAAATCAATTTGCAGGTGGTGCATGGGGGTTACACCTCCTGACTGAACTCGGGGTGGTGGTGTGGGACCTTGCTTGGCATTATTCTTAGCACAAATTAGACATTGGCGTGCCACTGAAGCTGATAGGGCTGCTAACATGGTAATGCAGAAATGTGGTCTGAGTGCTTTTTCCATAGCACTTTTCCCATAGTGGGTGGCTTCGTGGAAAGCTTTGACAAAGGCTGGACCTAACAATTCGGGAATTACTATTCATCCTGGGGGTTGACTGCTGGTGGCAGCTCAATCCACCCATCTTTCAATACTCCATCTTCCTTATTACAGTAGTAATCTAATTCTTTGGTGGTATATCGTGGTGTCCATAAGTTCAAGGGTACTGGAAACAATGCTGCCTGCATCGGCATGGCTTGTGGCGAAATTTGTCCTGTCATGGCTGCTTGTCGTGCTGAGGCATCTGCAAACCTATTTCCTCGAGCAACTTCTCCTTTTCCTGCTTGGTGTCCTCTGCAATGCATGACAGCTACACGAGTTGGGGCCCATACTGCATCAAGTAACATCAGTATCTCTGGGCCATACTTGACTGATTTTCCTCCGGACGTGATGAGCCCTCGTTCTTTATAGAGAGCTCCATGGGCATGTAGGGTAGTGAAGGCATATTTAGAGTCTGTATATACATTTAACACAAGTTTTGCACCTAACAGTAGTGCTCGAGTAAGTGCTATCAATTCTGCTTTCTGGGCTGATGTACCTGAGGCTAGAGCTGATGACTCAACAACTTCATGTTGAGTGACTACTGCATATCCGGCGCAGCGTCGTCCATTGATGATGAGACTGTTTCCATCTACGTAATAGACTTGGTCAGGATTGTCTATGGGCACATCTGTCAGGTCAGGTCGGCTTGAGAATACAGTGTCCATGACTTCTATACAGTCATGTTCTGGGAGTTCTTCACTAATAGGTATCAAGGTGGCTGGATTCAAGGCATGGCTCACTTCCAGTTGTATCTGTGGGTTTTCACATAACATGCTCTGATATTTTAACATTCGGGAATTGGTGAGCCAATGATTTGCTTTCTGTTCCATAAGGACAAGGACTGCATGTGGCACAGTGACTCGTAGATTCTGTCCTAGTGTGAGCTTATCTGCTTCACTCACTAACAATGCTGTAGCTGCAACTGCTCTCAGGCAAGGTGGCCATCCTTTGGCCACAGTGTCCAATTGTTTCGATAGGTATGCTACAGGTCGCTCCCAATTTCCGAGTCAACATGCCTAAGGCATTTCCTTGTGCTTCATGTACAAACAAGTGGAAAGGCTTGTGAACATCTGGTAGTCCAAGTGCTGGTGATGACATCAATTCTTCCTTTAACGTCTTGAAGGCTGTATCCTGCTCAGGTCCCCACTCCAGTGGCGACTTTTCTTCTCCTTTTGTGGCTTCATACAGTGGTTTGGCGATTTGGGCAAAGTTGGGAATCCAGATTCGACAATATCCTGCCACTCCCAGAAAGGCTCTGACTTGCTTTCTGGTAGTTGGGGTTGGAATTCTGCATACTGCTTCTTTTCTCTCTCTGCCTAATTTTCGGCTTCCTTTGGTTATACGAAAGCCCAAGTATTTCACTTCTTTTTGGCATAGTTGTGCTTTTGCTCTGGAAACTTTGTATCCAGCTTCATCTAGTAACTGCAAGAGGTCTTTGGTGGCTTGTATACACTCATTTTCTGATACAGCAGCTATCAGCAGATCGTCCACGTATTGGAGAAGCACTCTCTTCCCCGGGGCCACTGGATAGCTTGCAAGGTCTTGATTCAGTGCAGCGCTAAAGATGGTAGGCGAATTCTTGAATCCTTGGGGTAATCGTGTCCAAGTAAGTTGGCCCCCTCTTCCAGAGATAGGGTCCTGCCATTCAAATGCAAATAATATCTGACTTATGGGGGCTAATCTTATGCAAAAGAATGCATCTTTTAAATCCAGGACAGTAAAGTGGGTAGCTTCAGCAGGTATCAGTCCTAGAAGAGTGTAAGGATTGGGTACAACTGGATGTATGGTCTCAACTGCTTCATTCACTCTTCTTAGATCTTGCACTGGGCGGTAGTCATCTGTTCCAGGCTTTTTCACTGGCAAGAGTGGAGTGTTCCATGGGGATTGACATACTTTTAGTAGGCCATGTTCTAGTAATCTTTGCAAGTGGCGGTGGATGCCTTCAATTGCAGCTCTTGGGAGAGGGTACTGCTTGACATGTACTGGTGTAGCACTAGGCTTGAGAGTTACAATTATTGGAGCTATATGTTTGGCTAGGCCTGGAGGACTGCCTTCTGCCCATACTCCAGGTGGCGCATCAATGCTTTTCAAAGTTTGTTCAAAATAGGTGTCTTGGGCAGATTCATCACTGTAATATCTCCATTCTTCTTCTCAGGGAACTGTAAGCAGCATTATTCCTGCTGGTTTGGCTTGAGAATTTACTGTCATTTGCATTTCTCCTCTTTCAGTAAAGGATATTTGGGCTTGTAGCTTGGCTAACATATCTCGTCCCAGTAGTGGCACTGGACATTCAGGCATGTAAAGGAATTGATGAGTTATTTGCTGTCCTCCTAGACTGCATATGCGATTCTGAAGAAAAGGTTTTGTAGCTTTGGCACCAGTTGCTCCTACAATGGTGACTGCTTTTGCAGAAAATGGGGCTATCTTTTTGTCTACTACTGAATGTTCTGCTCCAGTATCAACCATAAAGTTCATAACTTGGTCTCCTATTTGTAGTCCGACCATAGGCTCCTGGAGACCTAAAGCAAACTCGGAGCCCGGTCTGTCCTAATCCACGTCATCTTCATCATGGGCTGTCGTAGCCAATGCTTGTACGGCTTCTCTTCTTTCTCGCTGGTATTGCTCTCGATTGGCTCCTCCGCGGTTTCGGGGACGGCCTTGTCTTTCTTCTCTCCATTGATGATTGTTTTCGTCATCTTGGTGGGCGTCTTTGAGTTGCGGGCATGCATCTCTCCAATGTCCTTCCTCCCTGCAGTAGGCACATTGGTTTATGCCTAGCTGGGGCCGGCTTCCGCCTCTGCCCCGCCCCCTTCCTCTGCTCCGTCGACTAGGGATACCTCCCCTTTTCTGTTCAACTATGGCCGCAGCCAAAAAATCAGCTTTCTTCTTCATCTTTCGATCACATTCTCTCTGCCTTTCATTATCACGATTCACATACACTTTATGAGCGACTTCCAATAACTGAGTTGCATTCATGCCCGCAAACCCTTCTAATTTCTGTAATTTCCGTCTAATGTCTGGTTGAGACTGATTTACAAAAGCAGAATTCACCATGCATAAACTTCCTGGTGCATTGGGATCATAGGGAGTATACATTCTATATGCTTCAGTTAATCTTTCATAAAACACTGCTGGGCTCTCATCTATACCTTGGGTAACTTCCGTAACTTTGGAAAGGTTCATAGCTTTCTGGCCCCCCCCTTTTCAGGCCTTGTATAAAGCCTTGGCGAAAACGGGCTAGGGCTCTGGATCTTCTCTGTATTTGGATCCCATCGGGGGTCTTCATTCGGGAATTCTCTCTGGGCCGCTTCCCGATTATCTATTCTTTCCTCCCCCCTTTCTCCTGGAGCTACCGGGTTATCTGCCAGCCAGTCTATAGCTGCTTTTCTAATTCGTGTCCGCTCCTCTGTAGTAAATAAGGTGGACAGGAGCTGGCTGCAATCTGCCCATGTTGGTTGGTGGGTTTCCATAATAGTATTCACTAGTTCTGTGAGCTCTTGGGGTTTATTGGTATAGGAGGCATAATGTGTCCTCCAATTTAACAAATCAGTGGTAGAGAAGGGGACATACACATAGCTTAGGGGTCCCGCCACCACCTCATTATCTTCATTTCTTACGGGTATTCCCGGGACTTGCCGTAAAGGCATCATCTTGGCAGTAGATGTCTTTTGGGATCTGAGAGATATTTTCGTAACTTTCCTGTCAGGGGTTCTCTTCTTTTTCTCTACGTGCTTTACTTTAGATTTACTTTTTACTGGCGAGCTAACACTGGCAGCCGCTTTTACACTGTCAGTATCACTCGGGGAATTTTCAGTTTCTTCCTTCTCTGTTTCTGTATCTGATTCTCCTTTTCTGTCTCGGTATAATCATCTTCTTCAATTAAAGGGAGCTCATCTACCTGCTCTTCGGGTGATGGCTCAGGGGTTGGGTCCCGCTCCCGCTGTCTCTGGGGCTCTGGGGCAGGACGTGGGGCTACTCTCACTGGGCGCTGGATTTGGGGCTGTCGGGTAATCACTTCTGGGGAATCAGGATCTACCAGGATGGGTTTCTTCCTGGATTTCTCACCTTTCCCTTTCTTTCTAGGCTGTTCTATTTTCTGACTATAATCTGTCTTTGCTAACATTATTCTGCACTGCTCTTCATAACAGCGCTTTGCCCAAGGGGGCGGATCTTCACAAATACTTAACCAGGAATCTATATAGGGGTACTGATCGGGGTGCGCTATTCGCACTCTACGGTGCACTAACTGAATAATTCCTACATTAAAGGTTCCCTCTCGGGGCCAGGTAGGGTCTAGATCGGGCCACTCCCTAGTACACAAAATCTGTAAACGGGCTGCAGTCATTTTAATACCATGATCTCCGGAATACCCTTCTTTAAAATGTGCGATCATACATTCTAATGGAGTGTTCCTAGAAGACCCCGCCCCTCCCATTTCGATGTGTGCGCAACAACAAACAAAAAGGAAAAGGAGGGCGGACCGTGGGTAAGGGGTCCTCACGGCCCTAGAAACATATAGGGAAAACAAATAACAAGACAAGACGACAGTCGCTTCCCCCTTTTTACGACCTGAACGCGGTCGCCCGGTCAGGAACTGCGTTACTCAGGGGTCCGCCTTCGCTTGGTCTGTGCTGCCAGACCTCTCATTCACACTTCATTCACACAATCATGCTAGCAACGTATCCCAGGAATGCAATCCAATCCTGTCTATTCTGACTAGTCTTGTTCAAATTCCAAAATACAAGAAGACGGGGGTTTCGCCCTGCGAATACTCATGCGGGGTTAATCGGCCCGTGTTTGAGAGGTGATCAAGCTCTCTTACCAAGTTCCAAGTTCAAGATGCAAGATTCAAGTGGCAGTACTGCTCTTTCTTATCTGTCTAGACATACCAAATCAAAACTTTACTCACCGGATCCGGTCCTCAAAGTTCCCAAGCAAGCGCATGAGTTGGACCTCGGACTCCCCTCACTCGGGTTCGAGGTGTTGGCTCCAGCCGGGCACAGCACCCGCCGAGGTCCGGCCAGCTCCCTCCGATGCAAGGGACCGGTGGCGCCAGGGAGCGAGCCCCCGTCGGAAGGGCGCGATCCCAGCAGGACCAAACCTGTAGAGGCGGAAAGTCGTGGTATATTGCCCTATATACCCTCTAATACCACACCTTCCCGGCCAACGCACCAAGAATATGTAGCAGCAGAGCGCAGACAAACCAATGATACCAGGAGTCTGTTCAGAAGGTCCAAATCATTTATTTGTGCACAAGTCTCAAGCAGAATCAAATTCAAAATGGCTGAGCAATGTTCTCTGGCAAAACAACAACTTTTATAGACTTTTGCTCCATTCTAGGTATAGAAAAACATTTCATTGGTCCCGGTAACCTCCCGTACCTCCCGTACCCCTTCTTTTGGTCCCGGTACTGATATGATTGTCCAATTATGTTCTTTGAGTGGGCTCAGCACCTGCTCATCCCCCTTCTAGTCCCAATTACAATGGCCAGTTCACCAACTTGTTACTTTCCTACTTCCAAGGCCATTGGGCTAGTTAGTACGTGCGGGGAAGCAGGGCTCTGTAACCTTTCTGTCAGCAGTTTTAATTAAATCCCTTACAGCTGTATTCTCTTATCAGGGGCATTCAAACATATTTTTCTGTATTTTTCCAACTTTCAGTTCTGCTTGTCTAAGCTAATCCAATACTTTTACTGAGTTCTAATTCTACAATAGCAGCATGTTGGGGGATGTGTAATTCCTATGGGCCTCTTCACAGGCTTCATTTACAGGTCAAGCTAGTTAGGTCTGTCTGTTTATGTCAGACACTGTGGATCACAGGCCTTCACCTGCCACAGTATGGTCCATCTAGTCTGCCCAGTAAGAAGGCAAGAGGAGGTGCACCTGCCTCTCCGTGCAGGCCACCCCTCCCCATGTCTTTGTTTTAGGGGTAAACCCGCCGCTCCATGTAGGACACCCCTGTATGTTGAGAAATTAGATACTTAAGTTTATTTTGATTTTATCCTGTTGCTGTAAAGGGTCTGTCCCATGCCATTTTGAATTCTGTCACTGTATTTGCCCCCACTGCACACCACCACTTCCATCGGAGGGCATTCCAAGCATCCATCACCCTTTCAATGAAAATTCATTTCCTGACATTGCCTTTCAATTTACTCCCTTGTAACTTCATGTTATGCCCTCTAGTTTTACAGCTTCCCCGTCTTTGGAAGAGGTTTGTTCATTCTTTCTTTTTAAATATTTAACACTATTATAACACCAGTCGTAGTAGTAGTAGAAAGGTGGACTATCCCAGGGATCTGTGCTGAGCCCATTGCTTTTCAATATACTTTTAAATGACCTGGGAATGGGAACAAGCGAGGTGATCAAATTTGCAGCAGATGACACAAAATTAATCAAAGATGTTAAATCACAAGAGGAGTGTGAAAAATTGCAAGAGGACCTTGAGAAATTGTGAAAATGGAAATCCACTTAGGAAAGAACAACCCAAACTATAGCTACATGAGGCAAAGTTCCACATTAGGGGTTACCACCAAAGAAAAGGATCTAGGTGTCATTATGGATAATACATTGAAACCCTCTGCTCAGTGTGCAGCAGTGACTGAGAAAGATAATAGAATGCTAGGAATGACAAAGATAGGAAGTGAGAATAGAACAAAGGATGTCATAATGCCTCTGTTTGCTCCGTAGTGTGACCTCACCTTGCATATTACATTCATTTCTAGTCGCTACATCTAAACACAGATATAGCAAAACTGGTAAGGACACAGATAAGTGATAAAGGGCAGATATGAAAGGTGGTCTACAAAAAAATGTGTGGAGTGGAACAAGTAAACACGAATCGGTTGTTTACTCCTTCGAAACATACAAAGACTAGGGGATATGCAAGGAAGCTACAAAGTGGTACATTTAAGAATATTTTTCATTCCACATGTAATTAAGTTCTGGAATTCATTGCCAGAGGATGTAGCAAAAGCCTTTAATGTAGCTGGATTTAAAAAAGGTTTGGACAAATTTCCGGAGGAAAAGTTCATACACCATTCTTAAAGTGGACTGGGGAAATCCACTGCTTATCCTGATAAAAACAGCATAAAATTGTCCTACTTTTGGGATTCTTGAGGTACTTGTGACCTAGATTGGCTACTGATGGAAACAGGTATTGGGCTTGATGGACCATTGATCTGACATGTTCTTTATCATGCTCTGACACATATAATTTTCTAAACTGATCACAGCAAATCAAAATTCAAAGGAGAGGAAAAAGGCGGGTCCCAAGATGGCTACCAAGCAGCTATGTATGTGTTGAGTTCCTGCATGCACTGTGAGAGAGAAGAGGGGGCCTGCTAACCAGCTAAACCACTTTGAATATGCCCCCCATAGTGCTTAAATATTTAAGGGCCCTAAAACTGTTGTGCACATAACACGCATTTAGCACTAAAACTAACATGTGAAAGTGCAACAGTCATGTATTAGCTGCCAGAGGGGCGTGCCCAGCATGTTCCCAGAGTTAGCATATGGACACATATTCTAACACACAGCAGCAGCATATGCAATTGACATGGGTGCATCTAATTGAGTTGATGTTAAGCGCACCCTCGCTAATTGCCACATTGACAGTGAGCCTGCAACATGTCCTCCTGTGCTAACTGCGATGTGCTCTCCACGCCCACTCTCCTCCCCTAATCCTCCCACCCCACCCCCTCCATCGCACAATGTACAGTTACCATAGTAATCAATGCACAACTGCTGTCATGCCCCCATGTTAACAGCATGAGCCCGCGCTGCGGTTACTGTGCACTAAAACCCATATTAATGGCTTAGTGGGGATGTAGTAAAAGGGCCCCTTAATCTTATTTTTATAAGGGTAATTCAGTGAAGCATTGCAAACACTTGAAATTTCAAAGGAAGGAATTGTAGATGACGAACTTGCATTTCAAATGAGAGATCAGGCTACATCCTAATAAGCTGCCCAAGGAACTTTTTAATCCTTCTGGGAAAAAATAGTTTAAACATTCATTCCCTGTCCATTCCCAAAAATAATGTCATCAACAATGTGGCCTTTTGCACCAGTTGGGGGAGACGTTCTACAGACAACTCTGCCAAGATAGATTTTGGCACTGAAAAAGAATTCTGTTTCTTAGAGTCTGATTTTTTTAAACTTTTTCTTTACTGTTAAGTAATATACAGCTCCTAGTGGAGGCAGAGGAGCCCTGGGGGGAAGGGAGGGGGTTCCAAAATAGACTTTAAAACAAATTGGATTGTGACATATTTTTAACTTTAGGAAAATTAACCAAGCTTATATTCCAATGTTTCTAATGTGTTCTCTACTTTTTACATTGAGGAAAACTTTTTTGCTTGTTTGAAAAGTGTATTTTGGATAAGGCTGTGCAAGGGGGCTGTATGTTGGATGTGCAAGTTGCTGCTTGAAAGCCCGTGGTAAAACAAACCGATAAAAGTTGTAATATAAAAGCCTCTTAAGGCTACACCATTGTCCTGCTATTTATAGTAAAGGTCTTACAAGCTGATGCAGAAAGCTTAGCAGGGGCTTTACAAGCCCCTAATGTCACGTTTAAGCACTTTTAACAATCCTGCAAATGCAGGAAACAGACATAAACCCTGGCGGAAAAACTAGCGCCCAACTAACACCACGCGTATTTAAATGAACTTCAATCTTTAAATCTATTATAGACAGCTGGGCTGGCATGCAAATCATTGCTACGCCCGATGCAGAAACAGGCAGAGACAGACGTAGAGGATTTTGTAACCAGCCACAGCGCCAAAATATTTACTTCTGGGTCTGAGTAGAAGTAAGCCCGTAATGCATGCCCCCGACAGTAGTTTGATGGCACCAGGTACTTTCCCCGATGCCTAGATCATCTCCTCCTCAGATGATTAGGCATTGGGAAAAGCCCACAAAGCTATGAAAATACTGTCGGAGGCCATGCCCCACAATAAAATGATCCCTGGTGGTCTAACGGCCCCTTCCCCCTCCCCCATTAAATGAAAGAAGAATCTGGAGGTTTAATGACCCCCTCCCCCCCCCCTAAATAAAAGAAGAACCTGGTCGTCTAGTGGCTCCTTTCTCCCCCCCAACTGCCATGCCATGAAAAGCCCCGATGTCATCAAAATGCGGTCAGGGGCTGTGCCCCAGTGGCCCCAATTCATAGAAACATAGAAACATGATGACAGAAAAAGACCACATGGCCTACCTAGTCTGTCCTTCCATAACAACAACTACAACAGTCCACTTTTTACCTTTAGAGATCCTCTGTGTTGGTCCCATGCTTTTTTGAATTCAGTTACTGTCCTCATCTCTACCACCTCCACTGGGAGACTATTCCACGGATCCACTACTCTTTCCGTAAAGAAATATTTCCGCATATCACTCCTGAATCTATCTCCCTTCACCCTCATCCCATGTCCCCTCATAGCAGAACTTGCTTTCAATTGAAAGAGGCTCTCTCCCTAAACATTTATGCCACGGAGGTATTTAAACATCTCAATCATATCACCTCTATCCCGCCTTTCCTCTAAGGTGTACATATTAAGATCATTAAGTCTGTCCTCATATGCTTTATAATGAAGCCCATTAATCATTTTAGTAGCCACCCTCTGCACCGACTCCATCCTGTTCACATCCTTTTGAAGGTGCGGTCTCCAGAATTGCACACCATACTCCAAATGAGGTCGCACCAAAGACTTATACAGAGGCATTATCACCTCCTTTTTTCTGCTAGCCATTCCTCTCCGTATGCACCCAAGCATCCTTCTAGCTTTTGCCGTCGCCTTTTCTACCTGTTTAGCTACTTTAAGATCATCAGACACAACCACGCCTAGGTCCTGCTCTTCTTTAGTGGACAAAAGTACTTCACCTAGCAGCCTAGCAGCAGCTAAGAGCTATAATTTAAATCAAATCAGAATTTAGCTTACCTCAGCAGCACAAGACAGGGTACTGTGTAGCAGCCCTCTTTTAATAAGTGTTATTTACCTCCCTCCCTCCTCACACCCACCCACCCCTGGGATAATCATAGCTTTATAGGTACCTACACATCTTAAAAGACAGGAGGTGCTTTCAGGTGAAGCTCATTACCCAAATCAGTCATACACTAAGGACCTGAGATTAATTAAGCTTCAGGTGAACAAGGTATATTACACTTATTAGGTACAGTTTTATTGGTATAAATACCCATAGCAACCCCTAGTAAGTAAGAACTTAAAGATCTAGACACAAACTTAAAACTAAGATGCAGACAGCAGTCCAGCAGCGGGATGGAGGCTTTCCAGTCTTTTGCATTGAGTGTCACATGTATGATTTTCTCCCAGTTGGTGAGAGGTCTTACGTGTGCACTAGGTGCAAGGAGCTCTTTGCTCTCAGAGAACAAGTCCGTTCTCTTGAGGCTAAAGTAGCAGACTTGGAAAACATAAGACAGACAGAGAGGTACATAGACGAGACCTACAGGGATATAGTCCTGAAGTCCCACCTCCAGTCTGGCAGCACCCCTGTTGCCATGGAGGAGAGAGGTCACGTGACAGGAGAGCATCACCCTGGTGTGGCAGGAAGTGATCCTGTAACTAGGACCTGTCCTCCAGGTGATGTAAAACCCTCTCGCACCGGGGACGTTTCTCCAGGGCCATGTGCCCATGAGGGAAGGGTTAGGACAGCCGTTATAGTTGGTGATTCGATCATTAGGCATGTAGATAGCTGGGTGGCTGGTGCACGTAAGGATCACCTGGTAACATGCCTGCCTGGTGCGAAGGTAGCGGACCTCACGCGCCACCTAGATAAGGTCTTAGATAGTGCTGGGGAGGAGTCTGCTGTCTTGGTACATGTCGGTACCAATGACATAGGAAAATGTGGTAGGGAGGTTCTGGAGGCAAAATTTAGGCTTTTAGGTAGGAAGTTGAAATCCAGAACTTCCATGGTAGCATTCTCCGAAATGCTTCCTGTTCCACGCGCAGGACCCAAAAGGCAGGCAGAGCTCCGGAGTCTCAATGCGTGGATGAGACAATGGTGCAGAGATGAGGGTTTTGGATTTGTTAGGAACTGAGAAACATTCTGGGGAAAGGAGGGGCTCTTCCGAAGGGATGGGCTTCACCTTAACCGGGATGGAACCAGGCTGCTGGCATTAACCTTTAAAAAGGAGATAGAGCAGCTTTTAAACTAGATATTAGGGGAAAGCCAACAGTCGCCCAAGAGCGGATGGTTCGGAAGAATGTATCCTTGAAGGATACTACCAAAAGCAGAGAGGTTCCACAAAAGAGTAAAGTAGCCCAAATGCTCTCAAGTATGGCGCAGACAGAGCTTAAAGATCCCAATTTACCCATGTCTAACAATAGCCAAATTAACATGAATAAAATACATTCTCTAAAATGCTTGTATGCAAATGCTAGAAGTCTAAAGAATAAGATGGGAGAGTTAGAATATAGCACTAAATGAAAGGTTAGATATGATTGGAATATCAGAGACATGGTGGAAGGAGGACAACCAGTGGGACACTGTGATACCTGGGTACAAACTATATCATAATGATAGAGCTGATCAAATTGGTGGAGGGGTTGCGCTCTATGTTAGAGAGGGCATTGACACAGAAAGGATTAAAGTTTTGCAGGAAACAAAATCTGCTGTAGAATCTATATGGATTGAAATTCCATATAAAAGGCGGAAGGCAATGGCTGTGGGGGTGTACTATAGAGCACCTGGCCAGAATGACCAAATGGATGATGAAATGCTCAAAGAAATCAAGGAAGCTAACAAAAGTTACAGTGCAGTAATAATAATAATGAGTGATTTCAATTACCCCGGTATCGACTGGGTCAGTGTCACGCCAGGACATGCTAGGGAGATAAAGTTCCTAGATGAAATAAATGACTGCTTCTTGGAGCAGCTGGTTCAAGAACCGACCAGAGGGGAAGCCATATTAGACCTAGTCTTTAGTGGAACACCAGATCTAGTGCAAGAGATAAGGGTATTGGGGCCACTTGGCAATAGTGATCATAGCATGATCGCCTTTGATTTAATTAGTGGAGGAGGGATAGTAAGGAAATCCAAAGTACTACCTTTTAACTTTCGAAAGGGAGACTATGATAAAATGAGGAAAACAGTTAAGAAAAAACTAAAAGGAGCAGTTGCAAAGGTTAAAGACGTACATCAAGCTTGGGTGTTGTTGAAAAATACTATCTTGGAAGCCCAGACCAGCTGTATTCCACGCTTTAAGAAAAGTGGAAGGAAGTCCAAAAAACTGCCAGCATGGTTTAAAGGTGAGGTCAGAGAGGCTGTTGTTGCCAAAAAAGCATCTTCAGGAAATGGAAAAAAGAGCCAAACGACGAAACCTGGAAACAGCACAAGCACTGGCAAATCAAATGCAAGGCATTGATAAGGCAGGCAAAGAGAGAATTTGAGAAGAAGCTTGCTGCGGAAGCAAAAACGCGAAATAAAGACCTTTTCAAGTACATTCGTAGCAAAGAACCTGTGAGAGAGTCAGTTGGTCCATTAGATGATAAAGGGGTTAAAGGAGCACTAAGAGGCGACAAGGCGATAGCGGAGAGACTGAATGAATTCTTTGCTTCGGTCTTTACTGAGGAAGATGTAGGGATGTTACCCATGACTGAAGTGGTATTTAAAGGTGCGGAAGAATTGAAGGAAATATCGATACATCGGGAAGATGTCTTACAACTATTAGATAAACTGAAGAGTAGCAAATCACCTGGGCCGGATGGTATACATCCAAGGGTGTTGAAAGAACTGAAATATGAGATTGCAGACCTGCTATCAGTAATCTGTGAACTATCATTAACATCATCTCTAATACCTGAAGATTGGAGGATCGCCAATGTAACACCAATTTTTAAAAAGGGTTCCAGGGGTGATCCGGGAAACTACAGACCGGTGAGCTTGACGTCAGTACCAGGAAAAATGGTAGAAACCATCATAAAGAATAAAATTACTCAGCATGTAGATAGTCACAACCTAATGGGAGACAGCCAACATGGCTTTAGACAAGGAAGATCTTGTCTTACTAATCTGTTATGTTTTTTTGAAGGAGTGAATAAACAGGTGGACAAAGGTGAGTCGGTTGATATTGTGTATCTGGACTTTCAGAAAGCCTTTGACAAGGTCCCTCATCAGAGACTTTTGGCAAAACTAAAGAGTCATGGGATAGCAGGCAGTGTACTATTGTGGATCAAGAACTGGTTAAAAGATAGAAAGCAGAGGGTAGGGCTAAATGGCCAATTTTCCCAATGGAGAAAGGTGAATAGTGATGTACCCCAGGGATCTGTGCTGGGTCCGCTGCTTTTTGACATATTCATAAATGACCTGGAAAGTGGGATAACGAGTGAGGTTATCAAATTTGCAGATGACACAAAACTATTTAAAGTTGTTAAAACCCAAGAGGATTCTGAAAAATTGCAAGAGGATCTTGATAAATTGGAAGACTGGGCATCAAAATGGAAGATGAAATTTAATGTGGGCAAGTACAAGGTTATGCACCTAGGGAAGAATAACCCAAACTATGGTTACACGATGCAAGGTTCCACATTAGGAACCACCACCCAGGAAAAAGATTTAGGCGTCATTGTGGATACCATGTTAAAACCCTCGGCCCAGTGTGCAGCGGCGGCCAAGACAGCAAATAGAATGCTAGGTATGATAAGGAAAGGAATGGAAAATAAAACAAAAGATATTATAATGCCTCTATATCGTTCCATGGTGAGACCACACCTTGAATATTGTGTGCAATTCTGGTCGCCGTATCTTAAAAAGGATATAGCGATTTTAGAAAAGGTTCAGAGAAGAGCCACCAAAATGGTAAAGGGGATGGAAGGATACTCCTATGAAGAAAGGCTAAAAAGGTTAGGGCTCTTTAACCTGGAAAAGAGAAGGCTGAGGGGAGATATGATAGAAGTCTATAAATTAATGAACGGAGTGGAACGGGTAAACGTAGATCGATTGTTTACCTTATCAGAATATAGACAGACTAGGGGACATGCAATGAAGCTACAGGGTAAACTATTTAAGACTAATAAAATAAAATATTTTTTCACTCAACGTGTAATCAAACTCTGGAATTTGTTACCGGAGGATGTAGTAAAGGCTGTTAGTGTAGCTGGGTTTAAAAAAGGTTTGGACAAGTTCCTGGAGGAAAGGTCCATAAACCATTATTAAGAAGTGACCGAAGATATCAATGCTTGACCCAGTACAAGCATTGTGGAACTTGTGTCTCTTGGGGATACTGCTAGGTACATATGACCTAGATTGGCCACTGTTGGAAACAGAATACTGGGCTTGATGGACCCTGGTCTGACCCAGTATGGCATATCTTATGTTCTTATGTTCTTACCTCCTATACTGTATTGCTCCCTTGGATTGCTGCAGCGCAAATGCATGACCTTAAATTTTTTAACATTAAATCCCAGCTGCCAAATTCTAGACCATTCTTCAAGCTTAGCTAGATCCCTCCTCATGTTATCTACACCTTCCTGGGTGTCTACTCTATTGCAGATTTTGGTATCATCCGCAAAGAGGCAAACCTTACCCGACAGCCCTTCCGCTATATCACTAACAAAGATGTTAAAAAGAATTGGACCAAGGACAGATCCCTGGGGCACACCACTGGTAACATCCTTCTCCTCAGAGTGAGCTCCATTTACTTGTACTCTTTGTCGCCTCCCACCCAACCAATTTCTAACCCAAGCAGTAACTTTAGGGTCCATCCCTAGGGTGCTCAGTTTGTTTATAAGTCGCCTGTGAGGAACAGTGTCAAAGGCTTTACTGAAATCTAAATACACCACATCTAGAGCTCTCCCTCGGTCCAACTCCCTGGTCACCCAGTCAAAGAAATCAATCAGATTTGTCTGACAAGACCTGCCTCTGGTGAATCCATGCTGCCTCGGATCCTGTAATCTGCTGGACTCCAGAAACCTCACTATTTTCTTTTTCAGCAGCGTTTCCAATAATTTACTCACCACCGAAGTTAAACTAACCGGCCTGTAGTTTTCAACCACATCCTTACTTCCGCTTTTGTGTAAAGGCACCACATGAGCCTCTCTCCAGTCCTTTGGCACCACTCCTGACTCCAACGAGGTATTGAAAAAGTCAGTCAGTGGAGTTGCTAGAATGTCCCCAAGTTCCCTCAGTATTCTAGGGTGTATCCCATCCGGTCCCATCGCTTTGTCTACTTTAAGTTGAGCTAGTTTCTCACGAACACAGTCTTCTGAAAATTGTTCAACATGTCCCTCGCTTCTGTTCTTATTTGTGGGTGTTTTCTGAGGTCCTGCTCCTGGTTCTTCATCTGTGAACACAGAACAAAAATATTTGTTAAGCAATTCTGCTTTATCCTTATCAGCTTCTACATATTCCCCCCTGCACCCTTGAGTCTGACAATACCACTTTTGCCCTTCCTCGTCTCACTAATATATCTGAAAAATGTCTTATCCCCCCATTTTATTGCATTGGCTATTTCCTCCTCCTTTTGAATCTTTGCCTTCTTGACTACTTTGCTAGCTTTTCTAAGTTTTTCCAAATACAGATGCCTGTCTTCCTCTCTCTGTGATCTCTTGTATTTCATGAAGGCCTCCCTCTTTTTCTTCACTTTTTCAGCTACTTCCTTCGAAAACCATAGCGGTCTCCTGTTCCTTTTGCCTTTATTTACCATTTTAACAAAAAGGTTGGTTGCCCTTAAAATACCCCCTTTCAGTTTTGCCCACTGTTTTTCTACATCCCCCAGATGTTCCCATCCCACTAACGACTCCCTGAGGTATTGGCCCATCTTCACAAAGTTAGTCTTCCTAAAGTCTGAGATCCTCACCTTGGAATGGATTCTAAGAGCCCTAGTCCTAATACTGAACCACACCATCTGGTGATCACTGGATGCAAAATGATCTCCCACTACAACATCAGAAACACTTTCACCATTGATAAGCACCGAGTCCAGTATAATTCCACCCCGACCGTATTTTGATGGCATCGGGAATACTGTCAAGGGCCTTTCCCGATGCCTTCAAGATACTGTCAGGGTTGGGATCGGGGCCGTTAGACCACCAGGGATGATTTATTGTAGGGGTCAGCCCCGACAGTATTTTCATGGCATCAGGGGCTTTTCCCGATGCCGCGATCATCCCCGAATGCCATCAAAATACTGTCGGGCTGCTATGCAAATTAGCCATGCGGTTCCCGGAGAGCAAGCCAAACTATTGCAGACTTCTTGTGCGCATGTGTTTGGCTTGCTCTCCCAGTTTAATGCTGCAATGGCTCATTTGCATGCACACGGTTAACACGGGGGTCATTTGCATGCCTTATCTTTGCTGCATCCGGTGTAAAAAAAATGATGCATTGTCAGGCCACGTTAAAGTCATCTTCAGCATGCGTCTAGCACCGGTTTTCTGCATTGGCCTGCTAGAGAGCTAAATCTTTTATCATGGTCACCCAACACTGTACCCCATCAAAGAGTTATAGGACTATACCTCTTATCCTTAACACAAAAGAACTTAACGATGGCAAAAGCTGTTGCCAGGACCAAAGAGAGGGTTCAGGATGCAGCTTGTCATGATACATCTTCTAATTAAACAGGTTCCACTATCCTATGCAAATATACATCTTTCAGCTAGCCAGCCTGAAAAATAATTCTTAATTTACCTGTGAATTTGTTTTTCTAGAACAGTGCTTCTCATCCCTCTCCTGGAGCACAGCTGGCCAGTTGGGTTTTCAGGATTACCACAATGAATATGCATAAGATAAATTTGCATATAATAGGTTTCCAGTGTATACAAGTTTATCTCAGGCATATTCATTGTGGTAATCTTGAAAGCTTGACTGGCTAGGTGTGCCTCCAGGAGGGGGTTGAGGAGCAGCGCACTAGAAGTTGCAAATAAAATTTGGTTTTCTAGAACATGCAACTGGAACAATTGAAAAGTAAAGAAAGTGGTAAGATTACATGTAAATTGACAGAGCAAAATGCATTCATCATTGCAATGTGTTTGACACAAATAATTCCTTGCAGGTATTATATATGGTGAATGGTGTGCAAGACTTGAGTCCAGATCATCTGGTTTCATCTGTGAATTCATAGCTCCCCCAGGTGGGCAACACAAACTCTGCAAACACTGTAAATGTTACAACTCTGAAGGAGTTGCTAGAAAGCTAAGTTAATACAGGAGTAACTCTCCCAATTGTCTCTTTGTGCATATCCTCTCCAGAATGTTTTACGATTATTAAATAGAGCTGGGTGTGCAAAATCTTGGCCTGAAGTGCCCAGCTTCTCCTCAGGACCTGGCTAAATCCCAGTGATCCCGATATTCACTGAACACCCCCACAGACTGCAGGAAAGTTACCTGGTTAAATCTGGGGTGGTCTGTAGGGTGGAACGAGGACAGTTGTGGCAGCTATCCAGTCAGCCATGATATTCAGCTGCTAACTGCAATGACCTGCCCTAACCTTTTGCAGTTTGGTTATCTACTTAGTGGCTGAATGTCACAGCTGACCAGATAGCTGAGGCAATTGCTGGCAAAACTGAATATTCAGCACCAGATCCTGATCAGACTTCGGAGGTGAATTTCTGGTTATACTTTCAGTGGCCGCTGCCACTGCTGAATATTGACCCCTTAGTTTATAGCATGACTCTGGAGATTTCACCAGCTTCCCTTTACCATCCTGACTCCTTATTCTCCTGTCTACTATCCATGTGCTATACCATTTCCCCTTTGTTTTGCTATAGTCTTCCATTTATTGTGTTTGCCTGTCTTTCTGTCTTGAATAGACTGTAAGCTCTATTGAGTAGAGACTGTCTCTTACATGACTGTGTGCAGTGCAGCATACGCCTTGTAGCTCTATACAAATGATGAGTAGTATGCCATGGTGCTATCATTTCAAATTGTCCAATTGGCTGAGATGAAAAGATGTGGATACTGGTGTTGCACTGTAAGAGATTCTGGCTGTAGTTCAGAACGGTTCCTCTACTCTTACCTGCCTAATGCCAGGGCAGTTGCTGAACAAAACTGCACTCAAGGCAAGTGTTGCTTTCAATACCCCCTTCGCTTTTAGGGTTACATACTCACAGATGTACTCAAAGCACCCTTCACCCCCAGTGTGGCAGCCAGGGAAGTCACCCTGTATGCCTACTCTTTAGGCTGGTGACAGGGAATTGGATGCCCTGTCTGAACCTTCAACCTTATGCTTCCCCTCCCCCCAAGATTTGAATAGTTAAACTCAGCAATCATGATCATCCCAACATCCCCCCCCCCCCCCGTACAATAATTCTGTAAAACTGCATAACTGGGTATCATACCTTTAAATATTAAACTTTGCTTTGTACGATAGGTATGTGTGTGCCCAGGGCAGCTCAACCACCTGGAAAGATTAGGTGGTCACCTAGGGCAGAGATTTCTGAGGGGCAGCAAAGAGCAGCGCCAGTCAAAGCAAAGCAATAGATCCTGACAGACCCCCCAAACTCAAACAGCCATCAGCACATTCTTTTACCTGCAGGGAGAACGGACACACACCTACATACAAAGCAAAGTTTTATGACACCGAAGTATACATATTTACAAGATTGTTGTGAGAGGGATGGTGTTGGGGTGATCATGATTGTTGAATTTATTTAACAAAATCTTGAGGGGGGCATAAGACTGAAGGTTCCCCTAGAGCACCCAATACCCTTGCAGAGGCCCTACTCCCTCTGCAGGGAAAAGAATGCACTGTTTGTTCTTTGAGACAGTGAGGCTGTCAGGACCCAGCATTTCACTTTGACTGCAACTAGATTTGCCCAGGGTCGGGCCGTCCATTGAGCGAGAATGTTTTTTGCACAGGGCCCCGCGTTTCAGGGGGCCCCACGCAAACAACATTCTGCATTAAAAGTAAATTTTAAAAAAAAAAAAAAGCTGGCTGCTGCTGCTGCTGCTACCGCCATGGCAGCGGCAGAATTGAGTGTCATGCCCCCCCCCCAATCCGGCAGAGCCCTCCCTCCCTGCATCAGTCCCTCTCCGCGCCAGCTTTCAGAGCCGCGAAGGAAGAGTTTCCCTTTCGCAGCTCTGTAAAGCCCGCTGGGGCTGATGGGAAACAGGAAATGCCTGTTTCCCATCAGCGCCGGCAGGCTTAACAGAGCCGTGAGGAAGAAACTCTCCCTTTGCGGGTCTGAAAGCCGGCACGGAGAGGGACTGATGCAGGGAGGAAGGGCTCTGCCAGGCAGGTGGGGGGCCCCGCGGGACACTCGATTCTGCTGATGCCACGGCAGCAGCAGCAGCAGCCAGCTTTTTTTTTTATTTTAAATTTTCCCTGGGCTGATGGGGGGAGAGGGGTTAGGACTAGTAATGGGCTGTGGGCTGATGGGGGGGTTAGGTGTGGTAATGGGCTATGGGGGGCTAAGACTGAAAATGGGGTGATGGGGGGGTTAGGACTGGAAGTGGGCTGATGGGGGGGTAGGACTGGTAATGGGCTATGGGGGGGTTAGGACTTGAGGTAGGCTGATGGGGTTAGGACTGGTAATGGGATGTGGGCTGATGGGGGGGTTAGGACTGGAAATGGACTATGGGGGACTAAGACTGGAAATGGGCTGATGGGTTTAGGACTGGAAGTGGGCTGATGGGGGGTTAGAACTGGTAATGGGTTATGGAGGGGCTAAGACTGGAAATGGGGTGATGGGGGGTTAGGACTGGTAATGGGCTATGTGGGGGTCTAGGACTGGTAATGGGTTGGGGGTTGCTAGGACTGGAAATGGGCTGAGTGGAAGGGGAGGCTTGAACTGCAAATAGTTGATGGGGATGGGGAAGGGCCTTGGAATGGAAATGGGCTGAGTGGAAGGGGGGCTTGAACTGCAAATAACTGATGGAGAGGGGGGGATTGGAATGGAAATGGGCTGTGAGGGGAGGGAGCTAGGACTGGAAATGGGCTGATTGGGGGGAACTAGGATAGGAAATGGGTTGATGGAGGGGCTAGGATAGGACTGGAAATGGGCTGTTGGAGGAGATAAGATTGGAAATGGGCTGTGGTGGGGGCTTGGATTGAAATGGACTCATGGAGGGGTTAGAACTGGAAGTAGGCTCATGGGGGGCTTGGATTGGAAATGAGCTGAGTGGAGGGGAGCTAGAATTTGACATGGGCTGAAGGTGGGGCTAGGAAAGGACTAGAAATGGGCTGATGGGGGGCTGGGATTGGAAATCAGCTGATGGAGGGACTCGGATAGGATTGGAAATGGATGGGGGAGCTAGGACTGGAAATGGGCTGATGGGGGGCTAGGAATGGAAATGGGCTGATGCGGGGACTAGAAGGGAGCGGATGCTGGGTTGGTCTGGAACTAGAAGAGAGCTGGTGTTGGGGGAGGATTAGAATGGGATGGGGCTGGGAGAGTGAAATGGAGAGGGGAAAAATATTTTGTGTGGGAGGGAAGAAAAATCTACAATTGGCCGGGTATTGGGAGAGTAAGTGGGGATTGAGGATGGAGGGGTAAAATTTGATGGATGAAATAGGAATGAGGAAAGAGCAAAAAGAGAAAGATCAATATGTTAAAGCAGATCTAGAGAGAGAATGGAAAAAGAAACTAGAAGAGAGAAGAAAGGACAAACGGACAGCAGACAATGGAGAGTTAGCAGAAGACACGAAGAAACCAGAAGAAAGTGGCTGGAGCAATTACAACTGAAAAAAAAATGCACAAAAGGTAGAAAGATATCTCTTTATTTTGAATTTATTAACTGGAATATGTCCGCTCTGGGAAATGTGCATCATTAACGTCTGCACTTTCTTTAGTACAAGAGGAAATTAATGTATAGTTTTATTTCTACAGTGTTGTTGTACATTCCAAGTTTGGCTTTTGGGGTTCCCAGTGTTGTCTTCCTGTTTCTAAATTGTGATTCCTTGTTTGGTGATGGTCAATGTTCTGCATGTGTAACTGAGCTGAGGTATTCTGTTTATGTAATTCCTATTTGACATTGCCATTTGTTCTCTTTCCCCAGTAGGACATGTATTGTTATTCTCTGAAATGTATTGGTTTAATATTTGCAGTGTTGCCTTTTGATAGGTAGGGTCTGGTGCTTTGTGAGTCCTAGTAGTGCTGTTACAATATGGCAGGTTTGCTACGGGTTCTAAATGGGCAGTGTTTATAGTAGTTCCTAATGTGCCGGGCGGTTGGCACTGGATTATAGTAATGTAGAAATCTTTTAGTCTTTCTTTATCCATACACTCATTAAGAGGCATGTTTACTAAAAGTTAGTGTATGGTAACATTATGCAAATATTTATACAAATGAGGCCCCTTATGCAAATGAGGTCCCACACCGAGTCCTTGCACAGGCCCCGCACCCCCCTTGGGCCACCCCTGGTTTTGCCTAATGGTTGAGTCGTCCTTATCTTCTCTTTGCCATCAGCATTTAACCACCTTAAGCATACATAGTTCTCCAAGCTTTCAGTCTATACTTCTGAAGAATTGAAGGAAATATCGATACATCAGGAAGATGTATTACAACTATTAGATAAACTGAAGAGTAGCAAATCACCTGGGCCGGATGGTATACATCCAAGGGTGTTGAAAGAAATGAAATATGAGATTGCAGACCTGCTATTAGTAATATGTGAATTTTTATTAAAATCATCTGTAATACCTGAAGATTGGAGGATCGCCAATGTAACGCCAATTTTTAAAAAGGGTTCTAGGGGTGATCCGGGAAACTACAGACCAGTGAGCCTGACGTCAGTACCGGGAAAAATGGTAGAAACCATCTTAAAGAACAAAATTACTCAGCATGTAGATAGTCATGGCCCAATGGGAGACAGCCAACATGGCTTTAGACAAGGAAGATCTTGTTTTACTAATCTGTTATGTTTTTTTGAAGGTGTGAATAAACAGGTGGACAAAAGTGAGTCAGTTGATATAGTGTATCTGGACCCTCAGAGACATTTGGTAAAACTAAAGAGTCATGGGATAGGAGGCAGTGTACTATTGTGGATCAGGAACTGGTTAAAAGATAGAAAGTAGAGGGTAGGGCTAAATGGCCAATTTTCCCAATGGAGAAAGGTGAATAGTGGTGTACCCCCGGGATCTGTGCTGGGTCCGCTGCTTTTTGACATATTCATAAATGAGCTGGAAACGGGAAGAACGAGTGAGATTATCAAATTTGTAGATGACACAAAACTATTTAAAATTGTTAAAACCCAAGAGGATTGTGGAAAATTGCAAGTGGAGCTTGATAAATTGGAAGACTGGGCATCAAAATGGCAGATGAAATTTAATGTGGACAAGTGCAAAGTTATGCAACTAGGGAAGAACAACCCAAACTATGGTTACACGATGCAAGGTTCCACATTAGGAACCACCACCCAGGAAAAAGATTTAGGCGTCATTGTGGATAGCATGTTAAAACCCTCGGCCCAGTGTTCAGCAGCGGCAAAAGAGAGCAAATAGAATGCTAGGTATCATAAGGAAAGGAATGGAAAATAAAACAAAAGATATTATAATGCCTCTATATCATTCCATGGTGAGACCGCACCTTGAATATTGTGTGCAATTCTGGTCGCCGTATCTTAAAAAGGATATAGCGTTATTAGAAAAGGTTCAGAGAAGAGCCACCAAAATGGTAAAGGGGATGGAAGGATACTCCTATGAAGAAAGGCTAAAAAGGTTGGGGCTCTTTAACCTGGAAAAGAGACAGCTGAGGGGAGAAATGATAGAAGTCTATAAATTAATGAACGGAGTGGAACGGGTAAACGTAGATCGATTGTTTACCTTATCAGAATATAGAAAGACTAGGGGACATGCAATGAAGCTACAGGGTAAACTATTTAAGACTATTAAAAGAAAATATTTTTTCACTCAACGTGTAATCAAACTCTTGAATTTGTTACCGGAGGATATAGTAAAGGCTATTAGTGTAGCTGGGTTTAAAAAAGGTTTGGACAAGTTCCTGGAGGAAAGGTCCATAAACCATTATGAAGAAGGGACCCAGGATACCAATGCTTGACCCAGTACAAGCATTGTGGAACCTGTGTCTTTTGGGGAAACTGCTAGGTACGTATGACCTAGATTGGCCACTGTTGGAAACAGGATACTGGGTTTGATGGACCTTCGTCTGACCCAGTATGGCATATCTTATGTTCTTATGTTCTGATGCTACTCACCACCGACTTGATGTTTCTGACTTTCTTTTGTGACAGGAATGATCTTACCTGTGAAGATTTCATTGTCCCATTTGACTTCTAGTAGCTCAGAAAAGAGATTCAAGGCATCAGTTCTTGAGTTTCACTGCATTCCATGAGACCTCCAAGTTCTAGAAGCCATTCTAGCAAACCCAGTACATCTCAATGATTTCTCTGTCACTGATCGCCCAAGTTGGGTTTGGGGTTATATTAAAGTTTAAATATGGGGGAAGGGGTTGTCATATTCTGTACCAGTTCATGGACTGTTCCTCTAAACATTTTCATTTCTTCTTTTTCTATTTCTTTTGTTTTACCTTTTCAAACCACCTTTTGTATTCAGATTCAACGTCTGATCTTCCTGAACTACTTTTTCCATTCATTTTGTCCTCAGCCATCCCAGACAGTCAAAATGTCAGGTGGCTTGGGTGTATTTATTTATTTATTGTCCATCAGGAGTGAGGAGTGGCTCAGTGGTTGGGACAGGTTACCTAAGGCCGGGGGTTCAATTCCTGCATTGGGACAAGCAACTTCAGGCAGGAGGGACTGGGGTCTCTAGTCCCATGGCCACTCCTTGTGGCCTTGGACAAGCCACTTAACCCTCCATTGCCTCAGGTACACTTAGATTGTGAGCCCTTTGGGGACAAGGGAATAAAAAGTACCTGTTAGTATACATGTAAACCACACTGATTCTAAATAGCGTGGTATAAAAAAGAAAGAAAGAAAACACTTTTAGACCACCATCAGTACCAGTATTCAAGGCAGTTTCCAACAAGATAAAAGAGTAAGAAATATAAAATACAATCAATCCCAATCACTCACCCAATACAAGTCAGAAAGTAAATAAAAGAAAAACAAGAAGGCTTACAGACATAGAGCCCCTACTACTACTATTTACCACTTATAGAGCGCCACGCATGCAGCGCTGTACTGCTAACCTACAAGAGGCAGCCAGTATACAAGAAACAGTCCCTGCCCATCAGAGTCATGCTCATCGGAGCTTACAATCTAGTCAGAAGATTACAGAGCATTGGTCGGTTTAGTGCAAGGCACGGTATGGTCCATACAATTTAGTCATGAGAGTTGGCGGGGGTTAAGATAAAATAAGGATAGAAGTCATGATCTGAAAGCGACGGTGAAGAGGTGGGTCTTCAACCTGGATTTGAAGAAGGCCAGGGAGGGTGCCTGGTGTATAGACACAGGTAGGCTGTTCCAGGCGTGAAGTGCAGCAAGGTGAAAGGAGCGAAGTCAGGAGTTAGCGGTGCAGGTGAAAGGCATAGATAAAAGTAATTTGCTAGCGGAGTGCAGGTTCCGAGAGGGGATGTAGGGAGAGATAAGAGATGAAAGGTATTGAGGGTCCATAGAGTGAATGCATTTATAGGTCAGTAGGAGAAGTTTGAATTGGATGCGGAATTGGACAGGGAGCCAGTGAAGTGACTTGAGAAGAGGAGTAATGTGGGCATGGCGAGACTGGCGGAAGATTAGTCGAGCAGCGTGATTTTGTATTGATTGAAGGGGAAGGAGGTGGATAACGGGGAGACCAGCAAGGAGTAGGTTGCAATAATCGAGGCTAGAGGAAATTAAAGAGCAGATAAGCGTTTTGGTGGTGTGTTCAAAGAGGAAGGGGCGGATTTTGCCAATGTTGAAGAGAAAGAAGCGGCAGGTCTTGGTTACAAGCTGGATATGTGTGGAGAAGGAGAGAGAGGTGTCAAAGATAACCCCTAGGTTGCGGGCCGAGGGAACAGGAAGGATAGTAGCTCTGTCCACATAGACTGAGAAAGGGGGAAGAGGAGGGGAGGAGTTAGGGGGAAAGACAAGGAGTTCAGTCTTAGCCATGTTCAATTTCAATCGGCGATGAGACATCCAGGCAGCGATGTCGGAGAGGCAGGAAGAGCTCTTGGACTGGGTTGCTGGAGAAATATTAGGTGCAGAGAGGTAGATTTGGGAGTCATCGGCATAAAGATGGTACTGAAAGCCGTGGGAGGAGATAAGCATGCCAAAGGCTTGGGTGTAGAGAGAGAAAAGGAGGGGGCCCAAGACGGATCCCTGGGGTACACCTACGTGGAGCGGGGTAGGGGAGGAGGAGCTGCCAGAGCATACACTGAATGAGTGATGGGAGAGGTAGGAGGAGAACCAGGATAGTATCAGGTCCTTGAAGCCAAGGGAGGAGATAGTGGTGAGGAGAAGATTATGGTCAACGGTGTCAAAAGCAGCAGAGAGATCAAGAAGGATGAGGATAGAGTAGAGGCCCTTAGATTTAGCCAGGAACAGGTCATTGGAGACTCTTGCGAGAGCCATTTCAGTGGAGTGTAAGGGACAGAAGCCGGATTGTAGTGGGTCCAGGAGGGCCTGGGAGGTGAGGAAGTCGAGGCAGCGATGGTGGACTGCTCATTCTAGTAGTTTGGATATGAAGGGAAGGAGGGAGATGGGTCGATAGAAGGGCATGTTGGATCGAGTAATGGTTTCTTGAGGAGGGGTGTGACAACAGCATGTTTGAAGTCAACGGGGACAGTTGCAGTGGAGAGTGACAGGTTTAGGATGTGAGAGATGGTGGGTACAATGGTGGGGGAGATGGGGTGTAGGAGATGGGTGGGGATAGGGTCAGATGAACAGGTGGTGGGTTTGGAGGAGGTAAGAAGGAGTGTGGTTTCTTCTTCAGAGATAGGGGGAAAGAGGAGAGGGTAGCAGAGGAAATACAGATGGGGGAGAATTGGGGAGGAGGAGGTAGATGAGGGTGGTGGGGAACTGGAGGGTAATCTTATGGATTTTGCCATGGAAGTAGTCGGCTAGGGTTTGGGCAGAAAGGGAGGGCGGGACCGGGGGTGGGGGGACCTTGAGGAGAGAATTGAGGGTATTAAAGAGACGGCGAGGATCAGAGGCAAGGGAGTTGGTCAGGTGGATGTAGTAGTCTTGCTTGGCAAATGCTATGGGTGACTGGAAAGAGCCAAACATGAATTTGAAGTGTAGCAGGTCCTCCAGGGAGCGGGATTTGGACCAGGCACGCTCTGCGGAACGTGTGCAGGTGCATAGATAGTGGGTTGTGGGCGAAAGCCAGGGCTGGGGAGTAGATCATTTGACTGGATGTAGGGTGGGTGGGACAAGAGTGTCAAGAGCTGAGGATAGTATAGCATTGTAGGAGGATAGTGCCTCATCGACGGACTTGGAGGATATAATGGAGGAGAGAGATGGAGAAATGGTGGAGGAGAGAGTCAGGGGATCAATATTATGGAGGTTTCTAAATAGGTCGGAGGAGACAGGATGAGGTTGAGATGGCGGAAGCTGAAGAGTAAAGGTTAAAAGGTGATGGTCAGATGAGGGAAGGATTGAGTTGCAGAAGTTTGAGGGAGAGGAATTAGAGAAGAGTATTAGGTCAAGGCAGTGGTGGTGTAGGTGGGTGGAGGCAGTGGTGCAAAGTTGGAGGTTGTACGAGGAGATGAGGGCGAGGAACTTTGAGGCATGGGGGCCAGAGTGGTTTTCGACGTGAATGTTAAAATCGCCAAGAATAAGAGTGGGGGAAGAGGGATCGAGGAAAGCAGAGAGCCAGGAGTCGAAGTCGGTGAGGAAGGTCGATTGGGATTTGTCAGGTGGACGTTAACAGCAACACGGAGCCCCCACCACTAGTTATTGCCAACCACTGCCCACCGCCACTCACGGGGGAAATAGAAACGTTTTAATGCCTTCCGGAACACAGTCAAATCAAGAGATTTAGGTGAGCCTACCAGGGGAGAAACACTCCAGCAGTGATTGCAGATTCTCAGACTACCCACAACAGTCAAAATACAGAACTTTGTCCATTCTTAGACATCTGGGGTTATTTTAGAAGCCCTATTTGTGCTTTGGACATCTGAAAACTGGCCAGAAAGACATCCAAAGCATGGAGACATCTCCAGAGGCATTTTAGAAGCTAAGTCTGTGGACATCCCCAGTGCAAGGACATTCATGCCTGAATGGAGAATGGTGGAAGTGTGGCCTGGACATTCCCAAGAACCTGGACATCACTGCCTGATCTCAGAACTGTCCTAGACACCTGGAGTCACTTCCAAGGTTATACCTTGTAAAAGGGGGTGCTTGTTATGAAGGTACCACCATCTTGGCAAGTATGTAAATTAACTGTCTTGCAAAGGATTGTGGTTATTGAAGTCCATTCACACAAAGCTTGCCTTTTAAAAATAATGAAGACTCTTGTAGTTGGTCGAGTGTAAGGCAAAATTAGAATTTATTTATGGGGTGAATATCCCACACACAGATATGCTTGGTAACACCATCCAGATAACTTCTCCAGGGTTTATTCAACAGAAATAAGGCAACTGAAAAAACTTATGCAAAATAAGTATCAAAGTCCTTTATGGAACAGAAAGGCTTTCTTACAGCCACTGCTAATAAACTCCTTAGCAGTGCTGAGGTAGAAATAAATCAAAGAGGAAAACTCCTTTACACAAAAACATAGCTCACTTTCTTCATACAGAAAAGACGTTTTAAACCCCACGTGTGCACGGCTTGTGCTGGGGTCTCCTCCACCAACAGGTGACAATTAACTGCAATCAGTAGCTTGATTTCAGCACACGTGCAAACTTTCCAACAAAGCTTTTTCTTTTCAACAAAACTTTATGGGAAGCCAATATTTAGAATGTTTCCTTTTGATGTTTTCTCTTATATTTAGGATTTTCCTAAAATAACAACCTACTCAAAGAACAGTCCATATAATTATCCTCTGCATCAGATATTAAACCTTGCTCTTGAAATTGCATAGATTCAGTTTCTCCGTCTGGCTCAGAGGGCTTTAGGAACTGACCTCTACATGGAGAGAAACTGTTTCCCTGCCGTTTGCACTGCTCAAAGCTAGAGAAACGTTCACAGTTCCTACCTGAATCCAGGCAAGCATCAGGCTGCTTCTTCTGGTATTCTGGCCAGTATGCAATAGAGCTTCTGTGTCCTGTCCTCAAATTAGTATCTCTGGACCTCAGGATCTTTTCTCCAGACGTCCTCCAAGAGGTATTTGGGCTCCTTTCCTCCTTAGCTGCAACAGACCTCTTCCTAGGTGTTGCTTGAGGGTCCCTGGCTGTGGATCTACAGACCTCTGGCTTTCTCCAGTCCTCTGAAGGTTCTTTCCCCCAGGTATCTCTCCAGGCATAGGTACTTCTCTGAGCTCCTCTCTTGGACCGTCTACTTCCTTGTCCTTGTTCCTTCAGGTTCCGGTTGTTCTTCCTTCTGTTCTTCTGATTCCCCTTCTCCGTCCGTCTTCCTGAAGATTCCCCTCTAGCTTTAAAGGGCTTAGATTGCAACTCCTCCCTTGCACTCTTCAGGTGTTTTGGATTAAGCATTCTTCTAGAGGCTGTTTGATTAGGGATGACATAATGCTTTCTCTGATTAGACTCATGCTTTTCCACTCTAGCTCCCCTAGGGACTTTCTGCATACTAGTACATTCTGGAACATGTAGTCTTTTAGGGAAACAAGCTGTCTTATTTCTATAACCTGCCAGCACAGGTCCCTTAATCAGAGTAAATTCTCCTCTTTTGTCATTACTCCCTGAGCTTTGATAAGCTTCCTTATCACAACCTGCTCCAGGCACAAATAGGCATCAGGAAAGTACATGCTCGTTTTGACTGACAAACATCCAGAGAGTATAGAGAAAAGGTCACTCTATCATCTACAGTATTCTGCACAATCATAATGATAGTCCACTACTCTATTAGGCTATTCCTAGATGTCCACGGTCTGGAATACTATTCTGGGGATGTCTATGTAAATGCCCCCATAGAGGGGATACATCCCAGGATACTGAAAGAGCTCAGAGAGGTTCTTGCAGGGCCATTAAAGGATGTTTTTAATAGATTCTTGGAGACAGGAGAGGTTCCACAGGACTGTAGAAGGGCTGATGTGGTACCTCTTCACAAAAGTGGTAATAGGGAAGAAGTGACAAATTACAGGCCAGTAAGCCTTACCTTAGTGGTGGCAAAAGTAATGGAGGCACTCCTAAATCAACAGGTTGCATGATCCAAGGCAACATTGTTTTACCAAAGAATGATCTTGCCAAACAAATCTGATTGAGTTCTTTGACTGGGTGACCAGAGACCTAGATCAAGGGCATACGATGGATGTGATCTACCTAGATTTCAGCAAAGCCTTTGATACTGTTCCTCATAGGAGGCTTATCAATAAATTAAACAGCTTGGGGATGGGTCCCAAGGTGGTGAATTGGATCAGAAATTGGTTGACTGACAGACGACAGAAGGTGATGGTAAATGGAACTCATTTGGATGAAAGGAAGGTGATTAGCGGTTTGCCCCAGGTTTCGGTCCTGGGACCAGTATTGTTCAATGTATTTGTGAGTGATATTGCTGAAGGACTGAATGGAAAATTTGCAACAGAGTGGAGTCCCCTGAGGGAGTGGAGAACATGTGGAAAGATCTATAAAAGTTGAAAGAATTGTCTAATGCTTGGGAGTTAAGATTTAATGCGAAGAAAGTGCAGAGTCATGTGCTTGGGAAGCAGAAATCTAAGGGAATTGTATGTGATAGGGAGCGAGAGATTGGTGTGCACGGACCAGAAGGACCTTGGAGTGACTGTTTCTGAGGATCTCAAGGTTGTGAAACACGTGGCAAGACGGTGGCAAAAGGAGTTACCAGCAGAAAGGAGGAGGTACTAATGCCATTGTACAACTCACTGGTGAGGTCTCACTTGGAATATTGTGCTCAGTTTTGGAGACCATATCTGGAAATAGTTCAGAGGAAGGCAACCAAAATGATTTGGAGCCTGTGCCAGAAGACATATGAGAAGAGACTTGAAGACCTAAATATGTACACTCTAGAGGAGAAGAGGGACAGGAGAGATATGATTCAGACCATTAAATACTTGTTGTTGTTGTTGTTGTTGTTGTTGTTAAGTGCCATCGAGTCGGAGTCGACTCATGGCGACCGTCTGGATAGCTATCCTAAATTGTGTTTGATCTTGAGTCAGGCGGCTCATTGTTGACAGACTGGTACCCGTAGCTGCTGTTATTGTATCGATCCATCTCATTGCTGGCCTTCCTCTTTTGTGTTTACCTTCTATCTTGTCAAGCATGATGTCTTTCTCTAATGATCTCTCTCTTCGCCTGATGTGTCCAAAGTATGAAAGTCGAAGTCTTGTCATCTGAGCTTCTAAAGAAAGCTTAGGTTTGATCTCCTCTAGTACCGACTGGTTTGTTCTTCGGGCAGTCCATGGTATACAGAGTATTCACCGCCAGCACCATAATTCAAAGGCATCAATTTTCTTCTTGTCTATCTTTTTCACTGTCCTGTTTTCACATCCATATGATGTTATTGAAAATACCATGGCTTGAACAAGTCGAATCTTTGTATGGAGAGAGACATCTGTGCTCTTGAGAATCTTATCTAGGTCTTTCATAGCCATTCTGCCAAGAGCAATGCGTCGTCTGATTTCTTGACTGCTTGTTGCTTCTTTATTGATAGTTGATCCAAGTAGGTTAAAGTTGTTCACGATTTCAATTTCTTCTCCTTCAACGATGAACCTGTTGATTATGCCAGTTGTCATGATCTTTGTCTTCTTTACATTAAGGTGCAGGCTCATTTTGAGACTATGTTCTTTGATTGTGAGAAGCAAATGTTTCAGATCATCTTCACTTTCAGCCAGTAATGTGGTATCATCAGCATATGTTTATTATTATTAAATTTTATGTTTATGTTTATTAAATTTGATATACCGCTCAGGCCGAAGCATCAGAGCGGTTTACAATAATATATCATTTGAGGAAATATGAAAGGAACGCCATTTGTAAGATAGGACAGAATAGAGGACAGAAACAGTCAAAAAGATAAGGCAAAGAGAAGAAAGGGAACAGTAGGTAGCGAAGGTTGTTGATGAGTCTTCCACCAATCTTCACATCTCTGTTGTCTTCATACAATCCTGCTTCTCTGATGATTTGTTCTGCATATAAATTAAACAGGTAGGGGGAAAGTATGCAGCCTTGTCTTACACCTTTGCTTATTTTAAACCATTCTGTTTCTCCTTGATCCATTCGAACTGTTGCTTCTTGATCAATGTACAGATTGTGCAAGAGTACGATCAGGTGTTCTGGTATACCCATGGCTTCTTAATGTGGCCCAGAGTTTCTCATGGTTTACACAGTCAAAAGCCTTGCTATAGTCAAAAAAGCACAAATAGATATCCTTTTGGTATTCTTTAGTCTTTTCAAGGATCCATCTCACATCCGCAATGATGTCTCTCATTCCTCGCCCTTTCCTGAACCCTGCTTGCACTTCAGGTAGTTCTTGTTCCAGGATGGCTGTAGTCTCTTTTGAATAATCTTCAGTAGAATCTTGCTGGCATGTGGGATCAGAGCGATTCTGCGATAATTTCCACAGTCAGTTGGATCACCTTTCCTTAGTATTGGTATAAACACAGATCTTTTCCAGTCAGTTGGCCATGATGTTGTCTTCCACATTTCTTGGCAGAGCCTTATAAGTACAGTAACAGCTGCATCAGATTGCTGTAATACTTCTATGGGAATGCTATCAATGCCTGGTGCTTTGTTCTTTGATAAGGCTTTCAATGCTGCTTTAACTTCTTCTTTCATCACCAATGGTTCCCGAACATAAGGTACAGGTTGAAATGGCTGTTGGTCCACTTGATCTTTATCATATAAAAACTCTGTATATTCCTTCCACCTTTTCTTGATCTTCTCAGCTTCATTCAACATAGAACCTTGAGCATCTTGTAACATTCCAATTCGAGGCTGGAACTTTTTCTTTAACTCTCGTAGCTTTAGGAAAGCCGATCTTGTTCTTCCTCTAATAGTTTCTGCTTCTATTTCCTTGCATGCGTTGTTGTAGTACTTTTCCTTGTCCTATCTTGCTGCACATTGGAAATCTCTGTTGAGTTCTGTTATTGTCTTTCTCCTCTGGCTTTAGCTTCTCTGCATTTCTGGGCAATTTTCAGAGTTACTTCCGTCATCCATTTTGGCCGTTTTTGCTTTTTCACCTTTTGTAGAGACTTCTTGCTTTCTTCCAACACAACCTTCTTGATGTCATTCCATAACTCTTCTGGAGCTCTGTCATTTGTATCTAAAGCAGCAAATCGATTTTGCAGGCAGTCTTTAAATTCCAGTGGTATATTCTCAAGATCATATTTTGTTGCATTCATGAGTGGTTTGCTCTTTTTCAACTTTAGCTTGAGTTTGCATACTAGTAGTTGATGATCTGTACCACAGTCAGCTCCAGGTTTTGTCTTTGTTGATGTTATAGAACTTTTCCATCATTGACTTCCACAGATTTAGTCAATTTGATTTTTATACAATCCATTGGGTGAAGTCCATGTGTACAGTCGCCGCTTGTGTTGATGGAAGAAGGTGTTTGAGATGAATAGATCGTTGGTCTTGCAGAATTCTAATGGTCTTTCTCAAGCTTCATTTCTGTTGCCAAGTCCGTATTTTCCAACTACTTTGCCTTCTTCTTTGTTGCCAACTTTTGCGTTCCAGTCACCCCTGACTATCAGGATATCCTGTTTGCATGTTCTGTCAATTTCAGCTTGTACTTGTTCATAAAACTCTTCAATTTCATTCTCTTCTGCAGCTGTTGTTGGGGCATATACTTGAATTATAGTTGTGTTGATAGGCATTCCTCATAGACGAATAGAGATTAAGCATTCGCTGACTGCATTGTATTTCATTACAGTTCTTGCAAGTTTCTTCTTTATTATAAATGCAACGCCATTTCTTCTTTGTCTTTCATTTCCAGCATAGTAGACCATGTGATCATCTGATGGAAAGTGCCCGATGCCAGTCCATTTCAGTTCGCTGACACCCAACAGATCAAGTTGTACACGTTCCATTTCATTCTTGACCACCTCCAACTTCCCTTGGTTCATGCTTCATACGTTCCATGTTCCAATGCGTAAGACATCTGTACAGCTTCTGACTCTCATTTCATGCGCAGCAACATCAGCAGTCAGACGTTCCGAGGGCTTTGATCCAGCCACATCATAAAGGCTGGCTTTACTTTGAAAAGTCTTCAGCTCTTCCCCAGTAGCTAGTTGAGTGTCTTCCGACCTGGGGGTCTCATCTTCCAGCACTATAGCACAATTTGTTTTGTTGTAACTATTGTAACACGGAAGATCTGCCCTCTGCCTCAGAAGCACAGAAATCTGCTGTTTGCAGTTTAGATTCTGACAGGCAGGCAAGTCACAAAGTTCCCAGTTACCATAGGCAACGTAAACAAACTCAGACACGAGGTCTGCAGTCACGCCTAGCTAGTAAGCATTCCCCAGTGCTGATGAAAACAGCTTTCACCTGTGCAAGGGAACGCCCAAGAAGCTGTATAAAAAATACTCAGGGCAGTCAGAGTTAGACTGGCAAGACACGAGAGACTGGCAGGACAAGAGAAACTTGCAAGACACGAGAGACTTGCAAGACTCAGAAGAAAGCTCAGAATATTCAGGAAATACAAACACAGAGTCAGAACTGCCTGGAACTTCTAGCAGGAAGCCCCAGAGAAATTCACAGAAAGAAACACGGAGAGTTTCCCACAGAGAGGTCAGCTGTAAGAAGCACTTACCTCTGACGCAGCTTGAATTTCCTAAGCACCGGGCTGTGCTGAATGAATGGGAGGCAGTGGAAGGCAAACCGTATGTATCTGAAAAGCACGGCAGCTTAAAACAATTACAAACCCTAGAGAGGGAAAGAAATGCTATTGAAGACGTGTGTATGTCTGACCCTGAAGAGTGTGTGCCAGTGAAACCCTGCAAAAGATTTCCAAGAGAGAAATCCTCACATAATAGAAGAGAACAGTGTTATGGTTTACAGCCAAATGTAAAAGGCAGGAAGTTTAAAAGTTTTAAGGATAAAGCTTACTCAGAGAAAGGTGTTTCCCCTTCCTGCTATTACCAGCATTATGACAGCTATTTGCCCTGCTGTGAAGAAGGCTGTTCAGAGAGCACTGATAGAGATACGGGACTAAGAAAGGTGCAAACTTTCTGTTCTAATGAAAATACTGTAAATGATAAAGCAAAGTGTGAGCCTATGATTACAGAGGCTGGTATGGAAAGCCCATGTGATGAAGCCATGGATTGTACGCTGTTGTTATCCGATATGGTTTCCTCCTTATGCTGAAGCCAGGATAAGAGTGCCTCGTGAGTGCTGGGAAAGCTAAGAAGAGACAGCTAGCATATCGGATAAGCTTTATACTGTGATTTATGAGTTCTGTTGAAGCAAGATGCTATGTTTAAGTTTTCTTCAGTTTACCAGAAGTATGGTTGTATCCTGAGTTTTTTGTATTATAACCTTTTTGAAAATCCAACCCCGGGAGGGGAATAAAAATCCTTTTGAAAAACCTGACCACTTGACTCACAACTACAACTTTCTATAAGAAAGGTCAGGCCCAGCAGTCTGGCTGTTAGCTTAGGCCACAGTCCAGCTCCTGCTGGTGACACTATCCATTGGGTTTTCATGGCAAGATATAGAAGTAGATTGCCGGGCCTTTCTTCCGTGCAGTTTAAGTTTGGTGTTGTTGCCATTGTCACAGAAATGTGATCCTCCGCCGTCAACACTATCCCATTCTGCTACTGCCCAGATGGGTGGTTTGCCTTGGTCTGGCACCTCAGCTGAGACATGTCCATCTTGGGAGACCCTGCCAATAGTTAAACTACCGATAGTTTAGCTCTCAGCATCACTGATGCACACAAGCCCTCAGAGCACGACAAGCTGCAAACCAAGTGAGGGATTAAATACTTAAAGAGTATTAATGAACAAGCAAACCTCTTCCAAAGACGGCAAAGCTGTAAAACTAGAGGGCATGACATTAAGCCGCAAGGGGGTAAACTGAAAGGCAATGTCAGGAAATACTTTTTCACTAAAAGGGTGGTGGATGCTTGGAATGCCCTCCCGATGGTAGTGGTAGGGGCAAATACAGTGACAGAATTCAAAATGGCATGGGACAGATAACAGTGGATCCTTTTATAGCAACAGGATAAAATTAAAACAAACATAGCTATTTCTTATATCTCAACAAATAAGTGTGGTACACTCCTAAACAAAGGCATTGTTAGGGGGTGACCTGCACGGAACAGCAGGTGCACCTACTCTTGCCGCCTTGCTGGGCAGACTTGATGGACCATACTGGTCTTTATCTGCCGTCATATATTATGTTACTATGATATTGGGCATGTCCATGTTAGTGAAATTGTGGTTGAACTTGGATGTGCCTGCTGTTTTTCAGACATTCTGGCTTGGATGTCCCAGGTTGCATCATTTGTAAAATGCCACTTCAAAAGGGGGCAACAGAGAAATTTCCACTAACTCATTCCTGCCTTCAAATGAATTCAAAGAATAGAACAGAAATTATTATAAAGGATAAAATCACTGAACACAGATAGTCATGGTTTAATGGCAGAAAGCCAACATGGATTTAGCCCAAGGAAGTCTTGCCTCGCCAATTTGCTACATTTTTTAAAGTTTGAATAAGCATGTGGCCAAAGGTGAGCCAGTTGATATAGGAGCCCTTTATTAAAGCTTGCTAAGTGGTTAACACACATTTTAGTGGGCTGTGATCCCCCACAGTAATGTTATAACACAGGTATGACAGCTACAGGCCACTAAAACATACGTTAATTGTCTATCGCATGAAGGAGCAGGAAATGGGTAGGGACTGGGTGGAGGGTGAGCATGGAAAACACATTGCATAGTGCAGGGGTACATATCATGCACTGTCAATGTGACAGTTAGCATGGGTGCACCTACCGTTACCTCTATGGGTGACATCAGGTGCACCCGCATTAATTGCACCATGCACTAGGGTATGCATCCATGCAGTAACTGCCAGGAACTTGTCGTCCACATCCCTGAGAGTCACTGTGGAGGTTTTGCATTTAACACATACAGTACTAAGTTTCAAGATAAATGTGCGTTAAGTGCAAAACCCTAACAGGCTTTAGTAAAAGGGCCCCTAGCCTAGGCATCAGAACAGGGTGAGCCAAACAGGCCCTGGCTCCATTCAGAGAGCAGCTGTGATCACAACAGACTCCTGTCTACCTGCAGGAGATCAGATCCCCATGAGCAAACAGGAGCTTTTGCTGTGATCGCGGCGGGCTTCCCTTCCTGCCCAGGGGATCCGATCTCCCGCGGGAAGACAGGAGTGGGTCTGGGATTCCATGAGCTGAACAGGAGTTAGGGTAGAGCATGGGGTGGAGTTAGGGGCAGAGTCATGGCAGAACTTGCCCCCTCCCCCAATCAAGGCCCTTGCCCCGTAAAATAAAATAAATAAACCAACAATTATCATAATGCTTCTATCGCTCCATGGTGCCACCACACCTTGAGTATTGTGTGTAATTCTGGCTGCTGGATCTCAAAAATGATATAGCAGAAGGTAACCAAAATGCTAAAGGGGATGGAACGACTCTCTAATAAGAGAAGGTTGCAGAGGTCAGGGCTCTTCAGCTTGTAGAAGAGACAGCTGAGGAAAGATGAGATAGAGGTCCATAAAATCCTGAGTGGAGTGGAACGAGTAAAGGCAAATTGATTGTTTACCCCTTCAAAAAGTGCAAAGACCAGGAGACACACTAATGAAGTTATTAAGTAGTACTTTTAAAATAAACAGGAAACAATATTTTTTCACTCAATGCATGATTAAGTTCTGGGATTCATTGCCAGAAGATAAGGTAAAAGCAGTTAGCGTAGCTGGGTTTAACAAAACTTTGGTCAGGTTCCTGGAGCAAAAGACTACAAAGAGTTATTAAAATAGATTTGGGAGAACACAACTGCTTATCTCAGAAGGTAAGCGGTTATGGACTTTTGCTCTTATGTTACTTTTTAGAATCCTGCCAGGCACTTGTGACTTGACTTGGACATTGTTGGAAACAGGATACTGGTCTTGATCGACCTTTAGTTTGACCCGGTATAACAATTCTTATGTACCTAGACCAGAGGTTCCCAACTCCAGTCCTGGAGGGCTAAACACCATTCAGGTTTTCAGGCTGCCCCTAATGAATATGCATGAGATACATTTGAATACAATGTGGGCAGTGCATGCAAATGTATCTCATGCATATTTATTAGGGACAGCCTGAAAACCTGAATGGTGTTTGGCCCTCTAGGACTGGAGTTGGGAACCTCTGACCCAGACCATGGACCTCCATGCTTCAGAACTGGATTAACTACAAAGATGTATAATTTAGGATGTTAAAAGTGGATTATTCATCTGCCAAAAATAAGCAGTAGTAGAGTGACCACATACAGTAGCTCCATGTCAAAATGGACAAATTGAGCCAAGCCTGATTTTTCCCTCATTGTATATAAAGAGATACAGGCCTGATTTCCATGAAAGAAGCATTCTCCAGTCACACAAATTCCTCTTTTAGGGCCAATAGATAAGAAATTCTTCTTCATGAAAACTCTAATGTTCCAGATTCAAGTTTCAAGTTACAGCAAAAAGTTCATAAAGCCTAAGGGGCCCTTTTACTAAAATGCGTTAAGTAATGTGCGTTTTAACACACGGTAACTGTCAGCATAGGCATGATGACTACTGTGCACAAATCCTCATGGTAACTGCAAATCATATGGGGGGCAGAGAATGGTGTGTGGTGAGTATATTGCGGTTAGCATGAGGAACACACAACACGCTATCAATGTTGCAATTAATGTTAGTGCACTTAATGAAACCTTCATGGATAGCATTAAGTGTGTCCACATTAAATATTGCACAGAGACAGTGACACTCACCATTACACACATGCACACACACCCTCCAACAGTCTCAATGACAAATGCATGCGCCCTTCAACTCACCCACACTGTCCTTGACACTCCCCATGATGCACCCAAGGGTTTATGCCACCGTAGGCAGACCCTCCATGCTGCCCTCCCCAAGAATTGAGGCATCACCTGGCCCACCATGCCTTCCCCGCATCCATCTTCTTGCCTGGGAGGAGCGGCATGGCGATCCCTCCGCTGTGTCAGGCCTTAAAGCGTCCAAGCTAGTGCACACATTTTAAAGCAGAATAAAGCAGAGACCCTGGTGGGCAGCATCACCCCCCCCCCCCCCCCGGTGAAGCAGCAGTTCAGCACTGCCCGGCCTGCCATGCTGCCCCCTCTCCCCCAGCATCCATCTTCTCACCTGAGGGAGGGCAGCACAGCAAATTTTGCACTGCATTGGGCTTTAAAGTGAGCATGCCAGCACAGGCACTTTAAGGACCAAGTCAGCGGAGGAACCGCTGTGCTTCCCTTCTGTTCCCCCTCCCCCTCCCCCAGGCAAGAAGATGGATGGCAGGCCGGGCGGCACTGAATTACTGGTGACTGCTTAGTTTGCCTAGTGGACAGGCTGGCTCTGAGCCCCTGATACCTCACGACATATACACACACACGCACTTGCACCCCACCCAACACTTTCTATGAGATACACCTATGAATCCCCCATACACTTGATTCTGGAAATGGGGGAAATGTACCATTGTGTCACACTGCTAGCATACACTTTTAATTTCCAAACCCAGCTACACCAACAGCTTTTACTGCATCCTCTGGCAACAAATTCCAGAGCTTAATTATGCATTGAGTGAAGAAATATTTTCTCAGATTTTTTTTTAATGCGGTCAAATCAGTGCTGACTCCTGGCGACCCAGTAGACCTCTATCATAACTCTCCTGAGATTTGTCTTCTCCAAGATGATGAGCCCTAACCTTTTAAGCCTTTCCCCATAGAGGAATCCTTCCATCCCATCACTTGGTCACCCTTCTCTGTACCTTTTCCAGTTTCGCTACATCCTTTTTCAGATGCCGGCTGGCCCAACCAGTAGGCATCTAGGCAATCACCTAGACGGGCAACTGTTTTTGGAACATACTGTAGTTTATGACAGCAGATAACGACCAGTATGGTCCATCTAGTCTGCCCAGCAAGGTGGCTAGAGTGGTTGTAACTGCAGCTCCGTGTAGGTCACCCCCTCTATGCCCGTGTTTAGGGTTGTACTTGCTGATGGGTGCAGATCAGCCCCCCTCCATTTATTGAGTATAAAAGATACTTAAGTATAGGGAGGGGGTACAAGAAGCAGGGCATTCAAAGCTAAACAATACATGTTGACATCCAGGGAGGGGTGTAAAGCTGCAAAACGGAGGCATTATGATATCCTTGCTCTATTTTCCATTCCTTATAACTCCTAGGATTTTACTAGCTTTCGTTGCAGACTGCTCAGACGATAATACTCATCTCTATGTAGCATCCACCTAAGATTTGTAAAACAATCTTTGCTCTTATTATTTATGATAGGTTGGCAACGTTGTTTCTTTCCTGCTGACTAAAACACAGCAACAGCCTGAAAACAGCCTCCCACACAGCAAAACACGCTCTCTCGCCCGCCCGCCACTGACCCCGCCAATCGCCTATAGCACTGAAGGGGGCGGGGTAGCACGTGAAGGCGACTGCAGAAGGGGGCGGGGCGGGACGGGACTACAGCAACGGAAGGAAGGGCTGGGTCAAGGCGAACCTATGACAGGGGGCGTGACAGGGGGAGGTCTTGAGAGAAGTGGAGGCGGGAAGAGAGCGTGAGTGTGATTGTGGCTGCAGCAGGGGGTGTGGCGAAGAGGCGAATTTCAGAGACGTCGGGGCGGGCAGAGCGCGCGCGGGCGCGCTTGGCGGGAAAGCGCCGTTCTCTCTTCCTATTTGGCCAGGGGTGGGGGCGAGCTGCACGCACGCGGGTACGCCGGTGTTGGAGCGCGCGCACACGGCCCGCCGATGGAAGCTTCGAAATCACCCGGGCGACCGTGAGGCGGTGGCAAGCGGCGCAGGTAGTGCGTACTGAGCTTTGTAGACGTGCACCGCGGTCTGGACGGTACCGAGCCAAAGACGGTGCAAGAGGCAGCGGAGGCTGGGGAGCAAGCTTGGAAGGGGGAGGGTGACGGGGGGGTCAGGCCGGAGCGCAGGTGCGGCGGGCCCGAGAGGAGTGGGAAGAGGCCTGCAGGTCGGCTCGGCGCTGCAAACTCCGGCTCTCGGCCCCTTGAATTGAGCTGGGACCGGACTGGGGCAGCAGGAAGCCGGGCTTGTGGGCTGCAGGAGGCCGTGGTGTAAGCGGGGCCTGGGCTCTAGGAGAGGCCAAAGGGATCTAGCGCTGTGTCACAAGCCGTGCATTGCTGTCTCTTCGTTAGAGCGAGGCTAGGTATTCCTGAGGGACTGGCACGGAGCACTTTTCTGATAGCCGTAGTTCTGGTCAAAATGTTTCTAAAATTTGTAACTGAGTTTGTGTGTTTAATGTAATTGCTCGCCTAAGTACGAACTCATGGCGATTTATGTTCAAGTAGGTTGTTGCAAAGCATACGAATTTAGCTTAAGCTTTTAATGTCTTCCCAAAGCTTATTCTGAGTGTTTTCCCCTGGGATTTTTTTTTCGGATTTTGATTAATATTATTTATAAGATGATGATTTTTGTTCACTCAAGAGTTGAAGTAGTTTATATTTGAAAAATTAGAAAAAGGCTTTAAAACTATTAGGACTCCAGCTAGAAGTGCATGCAAATAAGTATAAGCATCATTTTAGAAGCTGAATGAAGGTTAGGCTAAGACTGGCTTTTTTGGTTGGGGGGGGTTTGTCAAAAGAATGTAAATTCTGGTAGTCTGGTTTCTTTAGTTTTGCAGAGGATGCGCTAGATGCAAGGTTCTAAGCTAAACAAGTCACCCATTAGTGAAATTTATTTATTTATTTGGTATACGTTTGTAAGCCGCCACTTCCAGTGATCAGCGGCGGACCAATGGTGTAAAATACAAGGGAGTACAGTATAAAATCAGTTGAAGGTACAGAATGATTTGGGGGAGGGGTACACCACCAACACACAAAAATTACCAATAGACATTACATTTTGCTCACCCAAGTTTGAGCCACAAATAAAAATATACATTTGATTGAACAGATTATAAATATACACTTGATTGGTCAGAATAAATATACATTTGATTTACCGTATGAAAATTACAGTTTTATCAGCCAGTTTGAGCAACCAGTTAATTTACAGGTTTATCAAGAATATAGATAGTTGTAAGGTATATTGCCAGTTATGCAGTCTTATTAACATTGACATTGGAATCTATTTCCTGCCTCTTGTGCTTCAGGGGGTTAGGCAACTTGGGTACGGAGGGAATGATTGAATTTGTCTAGGTGATACCGTAATGTGTTTGGAACAGGTGGGTTTTAAGCTTTTTTCTGAAGTCCTGTAGATTGTTGATCAGTCGTAACTCATGAGGTAGTTTGTTCCAAAGCATGGGTGCAGTGTACGTGTATGCCCGGTTGCTCGTTCCCTCTTTTACGTCTCTCAAACTACTGGGTACGCAGAGTGTGTTAAGATTAGTAGTTCTTCGGCATCATATTTTGAGATTTCATCTTTTGTGTGTTTGTATCACTTATGCACTTTTTTTCTTTCATTTTTTTTAGGATGTGAACCCGTTTTGCATTATCTGCAGACTCCCAACATTGTCTGCTAGAATGTTTCTTATGAATGCTCCTCCTCCTGTGGTTGCTCTGCAGACAAAATGGGGATCATATGGACCAGCAACAAATTATAAATTTCCTGTGTGCTTCTCTGAATCTGAAGAAGATATCTCTGGGACACCAATTACTGCACAAGTTCAGATGATTATTAACAATCTACAGAGTGAGGAAGCTTCTCTTGATGTGAACAATGAGTATGCGTGTATTATGCAGAAAAATAGAAAGGGAGAGGTATGCATAAATAATGGACTTACAACTGGTACCAAAGTAGCAAAAGGACACAAATGTGGCAAGCTTGTTTATCCCACAGACTTTGGCACTGAAGAAAATTTGGAGTTTGGTCCCTTGGTATTGGATTCAGATAGCGATGATTCAGTTGATCGTGATATTGAGGAAGCTATTCAAGAATACTTGAAAAATAAAAATGAAGCTAGTCTGTCACATCCTGCAGATGCAGAGTGTTCAAAGAATGCCAAAGATGAAATGGCAGTCAAAGACCTGCAACAAACTGAGAGATATAGCACGCTTCCTATTAGAGTAGAAGCTATTTGTAATGACACTGCTTGTGACAGTCTGAAATTTCATGAAAAGCTAAATTGTGCCTCACCTGCTAGCATAAGTAGTGATGATTCTTTTGAGCAAAGCATAAGAGCTGAAATTGAACAGTTCATGAATGAGAAGAAACAGGGAGCCGTCAAAAGTGAAGTCATGGGGACTAGACATGTAGATCAAAAGGGTTTGCAAGTGAAGCCTGAATTGAAGCTTAACAAAGGAATAGACAAAACTAACTCTGCTCGTCCTAAACAAGGATGCAAAAACATTTTGATAGGAAAGCATTCAGAATTACAGAAGACTAGCACACAATATAAGTGTCTTAAGTCTAAAGCCTTTGGACTGAAGAGTTTGGGCAAAGACAAGCAGATGTGTAAAATACCAGTTACCCAGCGACAAAATGATTGCAAACTTCAAAGTGCTCAGACAGTGAAAATACTGGATGAAAACGTATCCAACTCGAGCAGTGATGATGGCATAGAAGAGGCTATTAAACTTTACCAGCTTGAGAAAAACAAGAAGGAATTTAATCCTAGTATGCACTGTCATTCCTTACAAAAAGAACAGCTTACAGTAAAGAGAACTGAAAATTCGGCAAGCCTTGCTGTTAATCTCTCAAAAACTGTCTCAGCAGACTCTCCCAAAAGATCAGTGACTAGGAAAAGAAAGCGTACTAAGTCAACGGAGCTCAGCAAATCTAGCAGTGATGTTAATCTGCATTTAAAACAACTTAAACCGTCCTCTTCCCCAGCTAAATGTGAGTCAGAGCTACAGGCCTCCTACAGGGCAGAAGTGGAGGCTGAACTTCTGTGTGCCGAAGCAATACTTGATATTTCTAAAACTATAATGCCATTACCAATTGAAAACTGTGGTGATCCATCTCCAGAAAATCCCATTTCTTGCCCCAAAAGTATGCCACCTTGCTCTGAAAGTGATAGCTCAGTGGACAGTGAAGATGGCATAGAGCAAGAAATCAGAACCTTCCTGGCTCTCAAAGCACAGTCGGCAAATCTCTTATCTGAAGCTGCAAATGTGCCACCTGTGGATCTGAGTAACTTGTCAAAGTACAGTGATCCAATGGCTGCTCAAAGGTCTTCTCTTGCAAAGAAAAAGTTGTCACTTACTCACCCAAAAAAAGGGAGAGATGAGAACAAGACTGTACAAGTAGACCTGAAAACACATTCTGAAGGTTCAAAGAACAAGTCATCCCAAGTGATTGACTGCGGAGATTCTAGAGATCACCTTTGCCAAAGCGGAAGTAGCCTGAACAGTTATACAAGATCTAGGGGACCTGTATGTCTGAGCAATGAAAGACATGTGATGCCAGACTTCAGTGAGACTGTTCATAAGATTGTAGTCTCGGAGGTAGAGAGCACTTTAGTACCTGTTAATAGTAAAATTGGAAGCCTCAGAGGTGGCCCTCAAAATGAAGGAACTTGCTATTCAGGTGACAAAAGCAGTTCACTGGACAGTGATGAGGATCTTGATGCTGCTATCAAGGATCTCCTCCGATCAAAAAGAAAGCTAAAGAAAAAGTCAAAAGATCAAAAACAATGCAGGAAAAAAGTCAGATTTGGCGACACACAGATGCAGGTTTTGGACAAATTTGAGAATGTTAAACCAAAAGAGTGGAAAAATAAAAACCCTTGTATTCTGAAAAGCTGCCTCTCAAAACACAAAAAAGATGTAAAAGAAAGCACACTGAATAAATCTCAGAAAAGAAATTCATCAAATATGGCCATGCAGAATACATTCCTGCTACAAAAAGACAATCCAAAATCGGTGTGCAGCCTAATGAGCTTAACCGCTATTGACCATGAAAACTCAGCTAAGGTCATTCCAGAAACTGATGAGGAGAGCTGTGTGGACAGTGATGATAGCATTGAGCAAGAAATTAGGAAGTTCCTGGCAGAAAAAGCTAGAGAATCGCTAACCATTGCAACGTTGAAAAAAGATACGCTTTCTTCTAAAATCAGCCTTGAGGATAATAGAGAGCACCTGACTCAAAATGGAAATGAAATTTTAAGTCTGAATCTGACACAAAAGCCTGAATCTCAGCAAGCTGACCATCTGACTGGTTCTGATTGTCCTTTTACCCAACGTGCAATGATGACACAAGGGTTCAAGGAATGTGAACAAAGCATGTTGTATACAGGGCACTTGGACCAGATCACTACTAAAGTAACAGCAAACCGGGACACGAATCAAAGCATGGCTGATAGCTCATTTGAAAAGGGAGGGCATATGGTTAGAAATACTGTCAATATTCCTGACCACAGTAATGAGAAGTTTGAATCTGCTCCCATAAAGGGAGGCCCGCAAAACAGCCTTAGCGCCGAGACTGATAATACAGACAAAAGTGTGTTTCATCTACAATTTTCAGGGAGTTTTCTAGCTGGTCTAAAATACATTCCTGGAAAGAAAGTGGGTGCTCTTGTAGAAGATCAGACTTCTGGGCTTACAGTTTGTAAATTAGAGGGAGATGCCAGGGATAAGCACCCACCAACTTCTCAAAATGCTTTAATGGACAATTGGAAAATCGGAATGGAACACAATACAATTCTTGGTTCCGAGAAAGATAAAGAAAGCAACATTTCACCATTCCTTCCTGGCGGTACTATAGTGAATAGGGAACCGGGTATGGTAATCTCAGAAAAAAGTAAAATAAAAACTGATTGTGCTTCTCTCCTAAATCGGGTCATATTATCCCCAGTGTGCTTTGGAAAAGATCCCTTACTTAATAAAGAAACAAGTTTTAGTTTAACACCAATTTGTAGGCTTTCTACAATAAGAAATTGCGAACAGCAGCATACAATGTTAGCAGTAGTTCAAGGAGACCAATTTATGCAGAGTAGCCAAGCAGTATGTATTACAACTGAGACAGACTTAAGGAAAACCAGCAACTTTCAGGGGAGGCAATGTAAACCTGAAGGAGGAATTGTAAACTCAGAAAAAGAGGTATCGGAACACCAGGCTAGGGGTGGCCAGAAAGAGGGTCAAAGTCAGGAAGATGAACAGAAAGATGGTAGCAAATTAAACAACATTTGTGTTGAGGAAAGCAAAAGTTGGAGAAAGAAAGAAACTGTTTCAAATTTGTAAGTACTTCTTCATTCATTGGTCTTTTTTGAGATTGCCTATCATTGTAAATATTTCAGTGAGCCACTGGGATTGAAAATTTCAAGGTATGATATGAAATTCAGTCATATGTAGAAATATAAAGGTCATCTGTTTAACAGATAAGGGTAAATAGTAAATAGACATAATTTTTGTAGGATTTGTGTAAACACTAAGGGTGCTTTAATGAAAAGTTCCTGGTTTTCTTTTTTTTTTTTCCTTTTAGCTTATAGGGCATATGTGCTTAACTATTCTGTACAGGCCGTTTTATGGTGGAAAAAAAGAAAAATATATATACCAGGCATTATTTGGTGCATGTAAATCTAAAAATATATCGAAGTGACGAGATAATTGACTGCCATCTTAACCTTTGGACCAACTACACAGCCTGCACCAATGTAAACTTAAATGAATGTAGTGATTATATATAGTCTTCTAATCACTGCTGTGAGTCTTTGCACTAAAGTCACAAACCCTACCGTTTTCTTCATTCCTATACTATGATTTGTGTTTTTGACCTCCTTTCTACTGGCCCAGCATTTTCCATTTTAATTGAAACAGGCCCTTACTAGTACTACAGTACCCTGAGTCTATATGTACAGCTACCCAGAATATTTTCTCGCATGTTTAACCACTGTCTATCTTGGCTAGTCATCACAGCAACGGTTCTCAGAATGTTAGTTTTCCCTTTCAAATCATTCACCAGTGGGCATTTAGCACAGTGATGGTTAGGTGTACTTCTGTCCAGTTTGCAGCATCCTGAGTAGAAGTAGGATGTGGGTTTTGAACCCTGGTTTTCTGCACTGATGCCAGTGGTGAAACTCTGTTTCATTAACAGCATTTCCTGTATCGGGTTGTGTTGGGTCTAGGAATTTAAGCATTAAGATACCTGACATCATATTTCTAGGATCCAGGCTGGGAATTTTAGTTTCTTTAGTCTGGATAGCAGTTTGAATGGGAACTTTCAATCATATCAAACCACCTGAACTAGAATAGATTAATAACATAAAACCCCTTATCTAAATGTCAACTTTGAATGCAAAATTATTTTGTATTGTATGAAAACTTTTAGGGTGTCTTCACCAGGAGCTCTGTTCAAACATGATAACCCATGATCAGGACGCTTTAACTATATAGGGGGTCTTAGACACTGCAGCATGGTGCTTCTGACCTATGTAGATCTCACATCCACAAATAGCCATCTCTTCATGAAAATGAAGAAAAACATGTTTAGAGTAATTTGGCAGCATTAATGATAATAGTGGACTTTAGCCCATCTTTCAAAATGAGGCCAAAGGCAGCTTACAGCAGTATTCAAATTCAGGTATAATAAACCACTAGACCTTGAACACACCATTTATTTTATGGTTTGGCATGAACACTTGTGCTGCTGTCAAAAGATGACCAAAGTACTAGATTATGCTAATACCATATATGCATTAGGATGCCATGAAAGACCAGTTCAAATCTCACTGACTACCAACTTATTTTAGTTGAGTAATTGTATTTTTCTGTTTTTTCTCTGAAAGCTGGCCTCGTGTGCCAGGAATATGCCGTTGTACCAGTCATCCTAACAGTGGCTGTAGGCATCTCTGAAAAGTGCATTGCCATCCTGCTTAATAGTTTACGTTCAAGCAGGTGCAAAAACAGTGCAATTTAATTATGGAGAATTTGTCTGCTGTACCTGAATTCTTTGTGTCTTGTATGCCATTGCAGTGAACCAACTAGGTTTTGTTTAAGACCACTTTTTGTTAGCTATGTCATACTGCTCCTGAAATTATCTGTATTAATGGCTCAGTGAAAGAGACCATAGCCTGCAGAGGTTCCCTTCAAGACCAGAAGGGCCAGTTGAAGTCTATTATATCGTGTCTCTTTCTAGAATGAATTTGAAGTGGCTAATAAAAAATAAAGCCTAGTGGTAGAGCACTGGCTTGGTAACCAAGAGATCAGGGTTCGAATTATTATTTTTCCCTCCTACTAGCACTCCTTGTGGCTTTGGGCAAGTCACGTAATCCTCCATTGTCTCAGAAGAAAGGCCTTGCAGTCTATTTCAGTCACACTACCAAGAAAACACAGAAGCTGCTAGGTTTTTTTTTTGTGAAAGCTTAGCATCTTTGAATCAACATGTAACTTATAACATAATGTGGGAGATACTGTAGAGAGAGCCCTAGGATACATACGTAGCTCTCTGTATAATCCAGTGTTCTATCCATCAGTGCACCTAGTATTAATTTTTAATCTTAAAAAGTTTTTGACATAGGGGGATTTATATATGCATTTGTTCCTTTCCTGAAGCATTCTGTGTAGTAGAGACACTTGACAAGTGGTTGGTATAGCTAGAGAGTATCCCCAGCAACTGATTGCGTGGTGGATTTTGTAATGAATTCACTAGAAAAGGTTAAAAGAAATCTAGTCCTATAACATAGTCCATTCAATGGAATAAAATTTGAAAGGCCAATCTATTTCATGCTAAATTCAACTTGATGTTTTTCTTTTAAATGCAATTGGAGATAGCATGAGTAAATGCTAATTCAATCCGTGCTTCCTGTCTCCTTTTAAAATAATGCACTTTGGAGGCAGCTGCTAGCATGCAGAGGGACCTGGGTTGGATTCCTGAACCAGGACTCTGCACCCTAGGCCCCCTGCCACTGGGGATAATGTGGAAGAAGTATGCACAGCCCCCAGAGTGTTTGGAGGGGAAGGAAAGGTGAGAATCCCTACCTGTTGATCAATAGCGATGCCTGATGGTCCAAATGAAGTGTGATTGTTCTCCAAGGCCGTTGCTGTGACAGTGTTTTTAAAAAAGAGTTTAGAGTAGAAAGCAGAAGGATAGGAATGAAATATAACTGGTAGCTGGAGATGAAAGCTCCTGGCCTTAGCTCCCGTTTAGGTGGTGGCTTAAGAGTTAAGGAAACTACTGGGCCAAAAAGCCCCTTGCTAAAATATGGGTCATCCCTGATGCTGTCCTTCAACTATAAAGAAACACTTCTTAGACATTAGAACAGTTGTGATAGGCATAGGGACTTGTTAGGTATATGTGCATTTATGTAACGACATTTGTGAAAGCAGCTGCAGTGTTCTGTAACAACAAATGTAGTTAGACAGCTTCACACTAATGTTTACTTTTTTCCATATAGTAAAAATTCTATCCAGCTCATTCTCTTTTTTTTCGGCAAGGATTAAGATGATGCATTTAAATAAGCATCGGCCAGCCTGTGTCAGTTGTCCTTTGAGGTAAATGGTGGCAATAAGCAGATCAGAGAGCAACAAGTAGTTGAGGCAACAAAATATGATTTTTGCCCAAATGTATTGTGCTTCAGGACAGGATTTGAAACCTTATCTAGCATTTAATTCCCCTTAATTAGATTTTTATTGAAAAAATATAATTTCTTGACCAAAATATCACGGCTACTATAGTCTTACTTGAGATTGCAGAGTTGACCCCTATCCTGTCCCCCTGTGCAGTTGCAAAATTTTTCAGTCTAAGTTACTTCACGTTGTTTGATTTAGCACGTAACAAGCCATGTTGAGTCTTGCCAAGGTCCATTTAGCTCACAGTGGCCAGTTCCATTCAAAAGTACCTGGAAGATCTCGGTTTATTCTGGATTGGCCTTTTTCTTGTTCTAGCTTGAATAATGTCTCTTTCATGGGTCTTGGGATGGTATAATAAAACACATGATTCAGGATTATCATATAACCTTGGATGCAGTACATGCCAGAGCTTCCAAGCATCAAAAAGTGGAACCCTTGTGTTAAAGCTTTGAAAGTAGAATTGTTTCCTCTTATATGTTCAGTTCTGTGATCCACCAAAATTAATGTCTAGATTAAATACATTGAAATAATTATTGGCCTGCCCCATCAGTAGTATTGCCATGCTGGAGACCTATGTTTGATTTCTGAGCCTGGGTTTTGCCCCTTGTGCCAGCTGGTAGCCCTATTCATTACACAACATGTAGTGGCTAATCTGAATGTGTGTGTGCATGCATTCTGAGTTCTGGAGGGAGTTTGAGGTCTGTGATCCTTGGTCAAGGACATTTGCCATGATGGAAATAGGGAAGAAATTGAAGGAAAAAAAAAAAAGCTAGTAGTAGCTGCAAATAGAGGCTTATGGTGTTGTAGCCCCAAGGAGCAGGAAAAAGGACTGGGTTCCCCCTCTCTCCCCCCCCCCTCGTGCCTCCCAGGAGCATGCCTTGAAGTGTGTCAGTGGCCATTGTGTGTACGTTCTAGACAATATTGATATATAAAATATATTGACATGATTTATCATACTTTGACAGTCAAATCAAATGGTTTTTATATATCAATTCCTATCTTTAGTCATTATTTCCAGTCTTTAGAATCCATTGTTTTGTGGTGAATACTATGAAGGGAATCCTGGCAATCTACTTCCTGTCGCACCTTGCCAAGAAAACCCAGGGGATGGATCACCGGGAGCCTGCATTGACTTGAAGGCACACAGCAACTAGGGGAAACGACCAACTTCTCAACATTTTGAGTAATTCTGTGCAGGGCAGTCCAATTTTCTCTTCAGCTTTTTTGTGCTGCATCTGTCTTTTACAGTACAAGTTCATGTGGTTTATAGGGTTAAATTTGGTTTTACACTATAAGTTGTTCTATGGTATCTGAGAGCCGATTTTTGGATCTGCTACAGATTTTGTAGTGGTTCACTGAATTCACAGCTGACTTATACTGGCATAACATAAGTCACGAGCATATTTTGTACTTTGTGTTGAGCAGGTCTGTGATGGATAATTCTCAAACAAATGCCAGTTTTCTGTGTAAACAAATTTTAAAGAGTAATAGAAGAGAAACTGTTTCATCTAAGAGATGAAATGAAGAAATAAAGAATATTCAGAACTGAAACACAAACTCGTTTTTTAAACAGCAAGGGCCTGGTTTCCTAAGACTTTCTCCTATTCTGGGTGTAGGGGAGGAATAGCTTGCTTTAACCTCTATCACCTCTAAAGGAAACTGACACGTATTGTCCACCCCATTGTGTGTCACTTAATATTTCTGTCCTAGGAATTTTATTCTATACATGATTCCCTGCCTATTATTAACTCTCCAGTGAAGAATCCAAGTGTTTTGTGAATACTAATTCTTTCAGTTAACTCCCAGTTTTGTAAACTGCCGTGATCTACAGTTTGAATGGCAGTATACCAAATCTTACAGATATATAAAATGTCTGCTTTGGATGAGACAGTGAGAAACGTATATCAAGCCCAGTTATGTTGTCGTTCAGAATTTTGATAGTAGTCTATGTACTCTGTCAGCCCTGCTCGTGGGGGCATCTAACCTGTATAGTTTAGAGTGATGACACTTACTAAAAGGTTCATTGTTTTGTTTTTCTGTAGAAAACTGTAGATTAAGAAAGTGAAATACATATCTTACAGGCCGTGTAGCAGAATGGGGTGCCATTGGAGGGATGGGTGATGAGACTGCTTGTGGCATAAGACTGCTTTACTAATTTTAACTTTTCTGTGCTACAAAGGCGGGTAGACCTTGTTCAACTGAAAACTACTTCTCCTTCTTGTTAAGGTTGGAGGTAGTGTACAGACTACACCCTTCTATCAGATTTCTAGATATGAGTGGTCAATGGTAGCCCCTGGCTCCAGTTACTTCTGTACCATTGTTGGTCACAAACTTCAGAAGGGGAAAAAAGTGTGACATTGCACACATTGCTTCCTGCTTGACTCTTTCAGTTGGGAAATTGTGGCCCTTTGCCCCCACTTGGCTTGTTAACATTTGTAACCAGTACATCCCAGATCCACCTGCTCTTAATATAATCAAAGTGAAATTTTGATTTTTAATTTTTTTTTCTTAACATGTTTTGTGTTTGTGGAACGAGCTAGTCCCAAATTAGATGTATTTATTACTTTTTGCATGTAATATTTTGTATTATTTTGCTAGAAATATGTAATACTCTTCCTTGCAATCTCTACATGGCTTGACATATTCTGAAGTTTCAACAATAGTCTGTACAGCAGTTACTTAGCACTGTATGATAAGTTAAAATTAATAATTTCATACTTTTTTCATACCTTTTTGGAACAATTTAAGCTTTTGAAAACTGTGTACCTGACGGATTCTAACTTATTGTGTATATATTTACTGACTTTGCTGTGCATTGCCAATTTTCATAATGTTTTTCTAGATGTTTGTTATTTGACAGGTTATAAACAAATTTATATGTGTAAATGATATCTAAAGAAATAAATGAAATGATTGTTTGTGTTGGTTTGTTTAATATGTGGTGTGAAAAAAGAAATGGCTTAAAGTTATTTAAAAGCTTGATTATTGTCGCCTGTTCAGCAACATCTGTACTTGACTTTGCATCTTTCTACTTCCCATACTCCATTCACCATCGTGCCCTGTTCTAAGTAACCACATTGCATGAAGTGAAATTCTTATCTGGACTGTGGTAGGAAAAAATCCTTCCTCTAGGTCTACTTCTTGCCGCAGCGGGTTTGACTATAGGAGAACGAAAACCTCCTCCTGCTCTTCTTGTGGAAAGCCCTAATCGGGTATGTGATAGATGGGACACCCCTCCTCTTCCTTCCCCCCCCCCTATCAGTAATACTGCATCCGAATCCAACTCTCCAGTCTATGGAAAAAAGTTCTATTCTTACCAAAGTAGACCTGGGGATGGGAGTCACCATTGTCGAGGAGCAACCTGAACAGGGAAATGCATGATTAATGAACTCGCTGATGGCCTGAAAATAAATGGACCTGGGTAAGCCAAAGTAGAAAGTACAGGTGTGTGTTTCTTTTTCTTTCAGAATTACAGTGCATCTTTTTGTAGTTACATATACAATGTTGACACCTGGTAGCCTCCATATGCACGATGTACAGGTGTCCATATTTCTTTCAGTTCAATCATTTTGCTGTGTGCAACTGATAAAATATATTCTGTGTATATTTGAATGTCTCTTGTTTTATAATTAGAAACTACTTTTTATTTATGATCTATTTTTATTCCATAAACAAACTTTGCTTCAATAAACAAGAAGGAAAAATAACCTAAATTAACATCATGTTTCTGCAACTTTGCTTAGGCAACAAGGAAGTGGGTTGACTGGAATATATTGTATTAGATGTGGAATGATGTGGTCACGTGAGCTATTGTTCATTATGAGGGCAGCATGATGGAGATGGTAGCAGGGATTTCTTGTCCCCATGATTTTGCAAAGAAAAATGTTTTGTCTTTATCTTGCATCATTTAGCTTTTCTAGCCAATCTGGGATCTATCACATGCAGTGTTGGAAAAAAAACATTCAAATATAGTCACAGTTGGCTCCCTGACCTTAGGGGGCAATCACTTTTTCTGGATGACAGTTTTTTTGTGTGGCAGGGCTGGAAGATTGCATAGGGCAGCAACAGCTTCTAGGGAAAGAGAAGCTGTGACACATAGCAATGCAGTCAAAGCGAAATGCAAGAAGTCCTGAAAGTCTCACAAACATAAGGAACCATAAGAAAGTACCTTTACCAGAAGGAAGGGTTGGTACTTTTGAAATAGCTCATTTATGCAGATAAATGGCTTTTGGAAGTGCCTTCATTGTGTGTGTAGGTGGGTTCTATTTATATGTGAAACAAAGATAATTAAAAGAATGATGTCCAGCTATGTGTTCTTTCAAAGTCATTCTAGAAAGAGGGGCGTTGGCTTTGCTTATATTGTTAAGGTTAATTGCCCTACCCTTCAGTGCCTTTGACAACAAAGGCAAACTGGTAAGCGATAAAAACAAAAAAGGGCAGTAAAAGGAACTAAGACCTAGTGCTACTGTATCTAATTGCTCACCTTTCTGTATCTGAGTTTAAGGCAATTACCTGAATATAATTCCTTGTCTCAGAGAGCTTATAATCAAAGAGCCTTGTTTTCAAACTTGTGTTGATGAGTCAACTCATATTAATGCATGTTAATTTAAGTCCATAGTAATTAGGTTCATTGAAAATAAAGGAGTTTGCATTTGTTAACCTTAATGCACATTATACATTTAAATAGCTAAGACCCTTTCACCAAATGCTACTAACAGTCAATGGGTGTTATAGTGAGCAATAACCAGCTGCAGTGACCCCTAATGTGGACAGAAGCTACTGAAACACACTTTAACTTGCAATTGCATGTGACTGGAGCGTGAGCATGGCTAACATAGGCGCAAGTGAGTGCAATTACCGTAGCATGTAACACAGATTCACCTAAAGGCACTTTTATAGGTGATATGAGGTTCTCCAATGTTACTATGCTGCTTGCTAGGGTACCCCAATGAACATTAGCAGCTGGAAACATACAGGTCATGCACCCCCGACAGCTTACATAGTTAAGTGTAAGCTGTTAGTGGTGTTTAGTAGGAGGGCCCCCAAGTTTATATCTGAGGCAATGACGTGGCTTGATTAGAGTCACAAAGAGCATAGAAACATGAAGCCAGAAAAAGACCATGTGGCCTATCAAGTCTGCCCTTCCATACCAATTACTGTAGTCCCTTTTTTTTCCATTAGAGATATTCTGTGTTTGTTTTCTTGAATTCAGATTTATTTATTTATTAATTAATTACAATTTCTTATATACTGCACTATTCAACATCAGTGCGGTTTACATTAAACAAAAAGACCAGAACAACAGGCTGTTCGGTTTTACAGAGAACAGGTGTACAAACTTGGATAACATGGGTGAACTATTTACATAAAGTATCTACAAGTAGGCATTATGACAAAGCTCTAGAAGTATCATGTTGTAACTTTTGTTGGTGGGGTTATCTAGGCTTCATTGCTGACTGGGTAGTACTTGAGGAACAGGTGATATTTGAGTGCCTTCCTGAACTGGGATAAGTCAACGCTAGCACGAATGTCAGATGGTACAGCATTCCAGCATCTTGGGGTGCAAAATTTGAAAGCCCTGTTTGCCGTTGTCAGGTTGCATTTTGTCAAGGCCTTCGGAATTATTAGAGAGTTTAAAGCGGTTGGTCTTCTGGATCTGTTAGGTGGAACGGTGTGAATGAGCTCTGTAAGTGAAGAGGATGAGAGACCATTGATGGCCTTGAAGGTCAGTAGTAAGGTCTTGAACACAAGCCTTCCATGTATGGGGAGCCAGTGAAGCTGCTTCAGGATAGGCGTCACATGGTCACTCCTAGATGCTCCATGGAGGACCCTTGCTGCAGCATTCATGGCAAGCTGTAGTGAGTTCAAGATAGATTTGTGGGAGGCCTTGTAAAATGGTGTTGGCATAATCGAAGTGGGGTAAGATTAGTGCTTGGTATATAGTCCGGAAGTCCTCTGGATCTAATAAGGAACGCAGATGCCTGAGTGTTCAGATCTTGAAGTATATTGCTTTTACTATGTTGCCTATGTGTAACTTCATATCAAGACGTTGGTCCAACGTGACCCCAAGGTATCTTATTGAGTCTTTTGTTTGCAGATCCGCTTCCTTAACTCTTACATGGGGTGGTGGAGTGAAATTGAGGTCTCTCGTGATGAAGAGTACCTCAGTTTTCTTGTGTTGAATATGGAGGTTTTGAGATCGGAGCCATTCTGAAACTGTGTCGAAACATTCTATCAGGGGGGAAAGGTCCATTTGATCTGTAGAGAACGGCATGTATAAGAGTATGTCATCTGCATATATCAAACAGTTCACATTGAAAGATCTGATGATATTGCAGATGGGCTGCATGTATATGTTGAACATGAGTGATGATGGAGAGGAACCTTGCGGTACACCTTGCCTTTGATGGAAAGGTTTTGATTCTTCTGCTCTGGATTTTACATGTTGCATTCTTCCAGCCAGATATGATTTACACCATTCAAGTGCAGTGCTGCAGATGCCCTTCTCTTTCAGTAGCCCGAGGAGAAGTTCATGATTTACTGAGTCGAATGCTGCAGCGATGTCTAAGAAAATAAGCACAAAACCTTGCCGGATGTTGTCGATGCCTGTGATTATATTATTGAAGAGGGTGGTAAGGAGGGTTTCCACGCCATGAGACTCTCTGAAGCCATGTTGGCACTGGTCTAGAGGGGCTGCGGAGTCTATATGATCTTGGATTTGTCTTTGTACCTCTTTCTCAATTAGCTAGGAGAGGAATACTAGCTATGGGCCTGTATGAGTTGACCCTTTGGGGGTCTAGTTTGGAGTTTTTTTAAAAGAGGTCTAATGGATGTATGTTTGAGTGCTGTGGGGAAGGATCCGGTTGTGAATGATAGGGTCATAAGTCTTGCAATGAAAGGACTGAACTCACTGCGTAGCTCCTTTATCCAAAAGGCTGGGCAGGGATCAGTTTGAGCCGTGGTGGTATTGAGAGATGTGATTGTGTCCTCAATGTATTTTGCAGATGGTGTGGAGAACATAGGTAGGGACATTAGGCAGGTTGAAACATAGAAACATAGAATAAGACCACATGGCCTATCTAGTCTGTCCTTCCATATCAACAACTCCAACAGTCCACTTTTTACCTTTAGAGATCCTCTGTGTTGGTCCCATGCTTTTTTTGAATTCAGTTACTGTCCTCATCTCTACCACCTCCACTGGGAGACTATTCCATGGATCCACTACTCTTTCCGTAAAGAAAGATTCAGGAGTGATATGCGGAAATATATCTCCCTTCACCCTCATCCCATGTCCCCTCGTAGCAGAACTTGCTTTCAATTGAAAGAGGCTCTCTCCCTGAACATTTATGCCACGGAGGTATTTAAACATCTCAATCATATCACCTCTATCCCACCTTTCCTCTAAGGGGTACATATTAAGATCCTTAAATCTGTCCTCATATGCTTTATAATGAAGCCCACTAATCATTTTAGTAACCACCCTCTGCACCGACTCCATCCTGTTCACATCCTTTTGAAGGTGCAGTCTCCAGAATTGCACACTATACTCCAAATGAGGTCGCACCAAAGACTTATACAGAGGCATTATCACCTCCTTTTTTCTGCTTCTTGTGCAGTGGCTTCTGAAACCTTATCTGTCTGTAGAAGTTTAGACATGAATTTGTATTGTCCTTGTCTCTACTTGGAGACTATTATATGCATCTACCACTCTTTCTGTAAATAAATATTTCCATGTATTACTCTTGAGTCTATCCCCTTTCACCTTTATTCTATGCCCCCCCTTGTTGCAGAGCTTTCTTTCAATTGAAAGAGGTTTTCTTCCTGTGTAACATTTATACATGTCTATCATATTTCATCTCTCTTGCATTTCCTCCAAAGTATATATATTAAGTTCTTTAAGTCTGTCCCCATATGGTTTATAGTGAATCCCACTGACCATTTTAGTAGCTACTCTCTGCACCAACTCCATCCTGTTTATATCCTTTTGAAGGTGTGGCCTCTGGAACTGCACACAATAGTCCAAATGAGGTCTTACCAAAGACTTATACTGAGGCACTATCACCTCTTTCCTGCTGGCCATTCCTCTCTGTATGCACCCAAGCATCCTTCTGGCTTTTGCTGTTGCATTTTCTACCTGTTTAGTCACCTTAAGATCGTCAGAAACAATCATGCCCAGGCCTTGCTCTTCTTTCATGGATAGAAGTGCTTCACCCTCCTATACTGTACCACTCCCTTGGATTTTTGAAACCCAAATGCATGATTCTGCATTCTTTAATGATAAATCAGAGCTGCCAAATTCTTGACCATTCTTCAAGCTTAGTTAGACCTCTCCTCATGTTATCTACTCCTTCTTGGGTGTCTACTTTATTGCAGATTTTGGTATCATCTGCAAAGAGGCAAACCTTACCCGTCAGCCCTTCATCAATATCTCTAACAAAAATGTTAAAAAGAATTGAACCAAGGACAGATCTCTGCAGTACACCACTGGTAACACCCTTCTCCTCAACGTGAGCTCCATTTATGTATACCCTTTGTCACCTCCCACTCAACCAATTTCTAACCCAGTCGGTCAAATTGAGAGGAAAAGATTGATTTTGCTCGTGAACGATCACCTTGAGGGTGACTCTCTCACTTGAGTGCATGGGAGGTTCCACTAGACTAAAGTCTTTTTGATAGCCTTAGGAGGAGAGAAAATTGGTTCTGCTCCATGCTCTTATCCTGATCAGGACCTGTTGAGCAGCCAGAAAATTGGTAGAATTTGGAAGAATTCAACAGCCTCACACAACCTCAACGCTCCCTATCTTCTTCTCTGTTCTCCCTGCTCTCCCCTGAAGATCTTGGAGGACTCTGCCTGCAAGACACTTTAAAGGACAGAGTCAGAAAGGCAAGAGAAGTTGTTTCAGGGGAGTAGTGCTGAGTCCAGCATGAGTTTTTTTCCTTGGGGCTCCTGGGGGGTGAGTACCAAGGCTTGACCTTGTCATTGTTCTTGTTGGAGGCTCCCAATTCTGTCTACCCCAGGCCTAATTCATGGTGGACCACTGGCAACCTTTGGCGTGGTGTGGAAGTTTCCCGCCAACACGCATTGGTAGCATTTTCTATTGTGCACCTTGCAGTCGCATGGTCCTAGTGCATGTTCTGCCCGAGCGGCTCCAATGCATGGTCCTGCCCAAGCACCCTTTCACACAATACTGTATGTGCTCCGTTAATGTGCACTTTTTGTGTTGGCATAGTCTTAATACCCACAGCTATTATCCTTGCCTTAATTCTGTGTTGTCTTCCTGGAAATGTTGTTTGGCCTGTGGCAAGTGAGGTATTTTGTCTCTGGAATTTGGACTTTGCTCTTGCATGGCTGCTTCTGAGTCATCCCTGGAGGATCCGATTCCCTTCTCTCAGTGAGGGGATTCAGCTAGCCCGGCCTTGCCTGCCTTAGGGCAGGGGGTGGTGGATGGTTCTGGAGATAAGGATGGTAAGCCAGCTGGAGGTTCCAGTGACCAAGCTTCTGGCCACTCCCATTCCTCTAAGAGCTTGGCGGCAGCTATGTCCCCTTTAGTTGGAGGTTCATTTCCAAGAGGAAGTTCCCAGGAATTATTTTCCTTTTTACAACAGGCCTGGTTATATTGGCATGCAAATAGACCCTGCAACCTCTGGATGCCAGTGAGGGTTAGGTTGAGAGTGGAAGCCCTGCTCGGGTGCCTGTCTCTAAGTGTCCCCGGTGGAGTTTGCCTCCTGGAGATGTGGATCAGGTGGGGTCTGTCTGAAACCTGGACTGGGACTTCGGTTCAGCTGTCTTGGCTGTGGGCTCAGATGTGGAGAAAAAAGTACTTTTGCCTTCAGAGGATTATGAGGAGGCTGGCATTATGTGCCTGTTCCCGAAGAAGGCACTGGCAGCATTGATTGCCCAGGTCTCATCCACCTTGAACTTGGCAAATGCTCCAGGTGTAGAGTAGAATCCGAAGGTCCATCCCGTCCTGCAGGGAATGCAGAAATCCACTACAGTCTTCCCATTTCTGAAGGTTTTATTTATTTATTTAGACAGGTTTGTATACCACCTTATCCTACAATCAAAGTGGCCACATCACAATTGGAGGGTTACATTTAACATGAGGGTACTTATAAAGGACATGATCCTGTTGGAGTGGGATTCTCCCAATTCACCACCTAAGGGGCCATGGGTGTATAAGAGGATGTATGTCCTCCTGGAGGAGGATTGCATTGTGTGATTTGGCACACCTAAGGTGGTCACGGTGGTTAGGAGACAGACCATCATTCCTTTGGAAGGCAGATCAGCCTTCAAGGTTGCTGTGGTCTGGAAGGTGGACTCTATGCTGAAGAACCAATTTGCAGCGGCGGATGCTGTTCTGCAGTTGGAAATGTGTGCAGGCTTGACATCTCTGGCCCTTCTCCAATGGATTCAGTCTCTACTGCTTGATGATACAACCCCTCTTTCTGATGCCATGTATGATATTGTCTGCCTAGGGGCTAGAGATAGTGCCACGTCAATGGTGACACAGCATTGGATTTGACTTCACCTCTGGGCTGCAGATACATCTTCCAAAGCCTAATTGACTCTACTGGCCTTTAAGGGGAAGCTCCTTTTTGGGGCCGATTTGGAGGTGGTGGTGAAAGACTTGGGTGAGGCCAAACCTTATTGCCTCCCGGAGGACAGGCCAAAAGGGCCTGGGAAGCAGGCAGTGGCCCCATTTCCTTGCCCGCCTCTCATGGACATGCTTGTTTGACTTCTGGGGATCTCAGGACTCTTGTCACTATCATCCTGGAAAGCCTTTCTTCACCTCTGCTTCTGGGTTCAGACTCGTTCTCAGTCCTTTCAGGGCACTCATAGGCCCAGGATCTCCTTCTAGATGACACCGCAACAAGGATGTGACAGTCAACATCCAGAATATTAAAATCACTTATCAGTAGCACTTCTCCTTTCATGGCGCTACTGCGAATGTCTTCAGTTACACTTCTGTCCACTTCTGCTTGTGAAGGAGATCTGTATATCACACCAATGTAAATGGATTCCCCATTCCATTTTTCTAGTTTAACCCACAGTGCCTCTTCCTTCCCTTGTAAGCCCTGTAATTCTGTAGCTTTAATATTTTTTACATATAGTGCCACTCCTCCCCTTCTTCTTACCCTGTCCTTCATTGATAAAGTATAGCCTGGTATAATTACATCCCAGTCATGGTTGTCGTGAACCATGTCTCTGTAACCGCCACTAAATCCAAATCAGGCTCTTCCATTAACACTAGAAACCCCAAAAGGTGTTAGTTGACGCATTATCACGATGACTGCATTTAGCATGAAATGCAGATGTGAATTAATTTTGAAGTTACTTATTTGTTTAATACGTCATCGTGTGTTTATTGGTTTGTAATTTTGGAGTAAAACTGGAAACAGTGATTGATTTAAAACCAAAATTTACTCTGTTATACAGGTATGTACAATGTCGTGACTTTCGAACATGCCCTAGAACAGGCTGACACTCCAGAACCTTTAGCACATCGCTTCCTCCCTGAAATTTTATTCATTTTTTTTCTACGATTCTGTGTACAGAATGCTGAGACCTTGTAAGAAGACAGTGGTGCCTAGATGTGCTGGTGCAAAATCAGTTGATCTTTTGCCAGCTGTGGCTACCACTTCAATGCAGAAAACGAGAGAACCGCGTCCGCAGCGCATGACAGCAGCACAAGCACTTGCCAAGCTGCAAGATATTTTGGAAATTGACAGTGGCTCTGATTTGACTGAATCAGATTCAAACGTTGACCTACATATTACAGGTTGTGCAAGCGTAGAGGACTTGACTGGTTCAGACTACAGCAGAAACACTGATGAAAGTGATGATGATGCTCATTATCCAAAAATCGCTGAAAACAAGAGCAGGACGACAGGGTCAACAGTGGTAGCAAAAGATGGGACTGAATGGAAGATCATGTCACAAGGTGAAAGCAGTGGCAGAGTGCAGGCCCAAAATGTATTCACTGCTAAAAGTGGGGTTACTTATTGTTCCTCCAGTTTAGTCCTCAACCTCTGTGTAGTGAATCTCCTCCTGCAGCTTGGAGACTGGGCATGTCAAAAACTCATGACATCACTGGATATAGCCTGCTGGTCTCTCCCATCAGCCCCCAGTGTGTCCAGTCTCCATGCAGCAGGAGGACATAGTGAGCCTAGCTTCTGGTCTCATTTGGGGGAACAGATAAGGAGCATTTAGTGTGACAAATTCTATTCTGATTTTACTTTTGATTTTTACCTTTAATTTTACTTTTAATTCAGTTACCTTTGGTTAATTGGCAATCAGGGATTAGTTCCCTTTAGTTGTTAGGAGCAAATTTCCTTATATTTACAGTAATTTTAAATTTGAGCCTGGCTCTTTAAATTAGTAGCAGCTCTCGCCTTCCCTCCTTGTCAGTTATTTTCACTTGTTGCAGGCATTCGCCGGTGCAGATCTCTCTCCCTTGACAGTATGGGAGAGAGCTCCGGGACCCGTACAGCCACACTGAAGCTGTGTGAGACGGAGCCTCTCTGTTGCTGCGGGATTTTAATTTTACTCTGTGGAACCTGCTGAGCGGTCCTCGCCACGGCTGCCAGGTGTGGTAGTGCTGCTTGAGGATCGGATGAATTCAAGGCGGTAGGAGCAGGCTGCGTGGCTTTCGGCCCTGCAGGTAAGGCCTTTGGGCTCTGTCGGTCTGCTGAGGCCTCCTTTTTGCAGCGGCTGTTGTTCTTGGTGCCAAAATTTGTTGGCAAAGGGGCGGCCATTCTCTCTCTAGGTATTTGGACTGCATGGTGAAGGTTGTAGTGAGCTGCCTGTGTGAGGAAGACGACAGGCAGAATAGCTAGATTTTTGGGCCTAGTGTTTCTTTCTTTTGTTTGTAGGTTTTTTGAGGCTCGGGGGGTTCCTCAGCTTTAAGGGGGCTGTTGTCAGACCTCTTTATTTTTAAGTTTATTCTTAGTTTTATAGGACAGCAGTTTTGGCATTGATTGCTGATGCCACATGTTCTTTCCCTCCTAATCATGTCTCTGAGGAGCATCTGTTAAGTCCCGGGATATTAGGCAACTTGCCAGCTTTTAGGTTCTTCAAGAGCAGAGCCCTAACTTGTAGGTGGAAGGAGGGACAGGTGGAAGTGTGCTTTTGTGTATTCTATAGTGAAAGTTGCCCAAACGCCTGTGGTTTCACAGGGACAGGTTTAGGAAACCTTTAGGATATAAAAAAATATATAACAATAATGACAGTTAAACTGTCAACCAAGAAGTGCCTGTGCTACGGTCTATGGCCACCAGAGGGCAGCTGGTACACTCACTAGTGCCTTTATGTGACCGTGTGTATGCAGCCATCATCAGATTGATCTTTCTCTGCAAGTCAGGGAAGAAATAACCACAGGGCCACCTCATGGGCACTCGGGGGTTAGTGACTAAACAAGCAACTGTAATGTTCTGCAAATCAAGATTATATGACCAAGATTTAAAACTCTTAACTTCTGTATCGTTTGTTGGGCTCTGGTGCCCTAAAGGCCACCGGATGGCAGCGTTGCTCACGAATCACATATAGTATTCAGTGCCTCCATCACTGGGGCGGGGTTGGTAAAATACAAAATTGTATTCCTCATCAGGTTCACACAAGCAGCAACCTCTAAGACCTCCACTTGCAAGGTTGTCGGTGTATCCCACTGCTATTTCTCTGACTGCAGGAAGGGGGGGGGGGTGCCTGTGTGTTTCATAGCTCCACTTAGCATGCCCTTCCCAGGAAATTCTCATCTATATCTAGAGTCTGTGCTGTCAGAGCAGGGCTTTAAGCACTTAGCAGGGGCACTGACCCGTCTGTGCCATCTTGTTAAAGGGCCTGTGCTGAGGGTGAAGAGAAGGACGTCTAGGTAGCACAGTCTGGGGCTTAGCACTCCAGGGCACTGGAAGGTTTCATAGAGGAAGTCAGTACTCTTGTGTATGCTCCATGCATTCAACCTATGTTCAGGCGTGCTCACTGCACTGTGTTTGGGTGACAGTTGCTGGGTCACCCATATATGTAGATGTGCATTTTGTATGTGCTCACAATTGCTTAGGCATGATTTTTGGGTGCACTCTTTGCAGAGTGAGACTGCATTTCTTTGCTCAGACTGTATTATCAGACTAAGGTAATTTCTCCAGTAATGGGGGGGATGTCGATTTATAATAAAGGGCGTGACGTCCTCATGGTGTTACATGGGGTTGGAGATGCAGTTGTGGGATCTGCTGTGGAGTGAGCCGTCCAGAGGAGCTACAGTGTCACAGTCACCAGTTTCCCTTTCTCTTTGGGCTTTGCTCCCATATCCTAGCCCCTCTTTCTTTCTGATGTCCAGGATGCAAGGTCCCCGGCCCACTGGACAATCTATTCTCAGCCTTTTCTCAATGCTGGCAGAAGGACTGGGAAAGCGAGACAGGAAGACCAGGAACCAGTACCAGCTCTGATGTCTCTCCACTGCCAGTGTTTGCTGCGGTCACATATTCCCAGTCAGTTATTTATTTGAGTATACTGATTGCCTACAAGTCAGGGTGGCATATAGTTGATGACGGTATTTCTATTTCCCTTGTCCCTGAAGGGCTCACAATTTATGTTTTGGTACCTGAGGCAGAGGGTTAAGTTGCTTAACGAAGGCCAGAAGGACCACCTGTGGGACCAGAAACCCCAGTTTTTATGGCCCAAGGTTGGTGGTCTCGATTGGAATTCAAACTCTTTGTCCTCTGGCAACTTGCCTCAACCAGGCTGCACTGTTCCATGTGAGCTAGCCACAGGGCCAGGCGCAGCCTGTTACTTCCAAGGCAGAGACCTTGGGGAGGTTCCGTTCATAAGGATACGAGAAATGCCATACTGGGTCAGACCAAGCTCTTTCAGGTCCAGTATCCTGTTTCCTAGGGTAGCCAATCCTGGTCTTAAGGACCTGGCTGGTTTCCAAAAAGACGACTAGGCTACTCAGGGCTTGTATCAGGGCAAGCGGTGGATTCATGTATGCTCATATTTTAAGGGTTCCGTTGTATGTACAACAGATGTGACGCTCTGTTGGGTTGTGTGCCTTGTAGAACATCTTGAATTGGTGAAAGTTGGTATTAAAAAAAAAAAATTATAATTTTCCAGCTTCTCTCTAATAAAAGGTTATGGACCTTTCCTCCGGGAGCTTGGCCAAAAACTTTGTTAAACTCCGCTACATTCGGAGATCGTTTCGCGTAAGGCTCTTGGAGTACACAGGAGACCCAGTGGTCAATCAACCAACTGGAAATGCGAGTGATACGCCAGGCATTGCAGGCGTTCGAAGCTATGGTGACAGGTCGAGCGGTACGAGTACTGTCCGACAGCTCTGCGGCAGTGGCCTACATCAATCAGCAGGGCAGAACTGGAAGTGTGGCCATAGAGGCCGCGGCAGAGGGTCTGTGTGAGTGGATAGAGCTTTGGCTACCAGCGTTTTCAGTGGCACATGTTGTGGGTAAGGACATTGTGACGGCGGATTTCCTCAGCTGGGTCCGAGTAGATGCCAGAGAATGGGAGTGGCATCCGGAGGTGTTTGCACAGATCGGTTGCATATGGGGACAGCCAGTAATGGACCTCATGGTGGCGTTTCACTTTGCGTAAACGGGTTGCTTCTTCAGCAGACGACGCGAAAGGAGGTCGGAAGGCATCGGCGCACTGTTTCAATGGCGGCCGTCGTCCGGTCTTCTCTTTGTCTTTCCACCGGGGGCACTCATAGGTCGAGTGGTTCTGCGTATCGAAGTGCTTCAGGGAAACGTGTGGTTGGGGGCCTCGGGCTGGCCGAGGCGCCCGTGGTATGCCTGCCTCATACGATTGCTCAACGGGAATCCATGGAGGTTTCCAACATTGGAGATTCTGTTGCTATGGAGTTCCCTTCGAATGCCTCAGGTGCATCGGTTTTTGCTTACGGGGTGGCCATTGAAAGGGCAAGCTTAAGGAAAAAGAGTTGCTTGACAGCAGTCTCTGCCACCTTGCCGCAAAAAAAAAAAATGTTTACGTTCCTTGCATATGTGTGTATATGGTGCATCTTTGAGAACGGGTGCTTACGGAGGCACGCTCGCACAACAACAGTGTCAGTTCCCTTGGTATTAAGTTTTCTGCAGGACAGGTTTGGTAAAGGTAGGTCCTGGAGAGTTCAGTTAGCAGCTCTGTCTTGCTATAGGGGCAAAGGACAGGGAGTGGCTCTCATGCACAGGTCGATGTGGTACGCTTTCTCAGGCGGTTACCAGACTGTAGCCCTGTCGTAGGATATTAATTCCACTGGGGAAGCTCAAGTTGGTTTTAGGAGCATTAGCTAGCTCGCCTTTGGGGCCCTTGCAACAGGCATAGGTTAAGGGGTTTGCTTTGAAGATGGTATGTTTGATGGTCTCTATTCGGCGAGCCGATTTTCGGAATTGCAGGCATTGACCTGTCAGGAATCGTTTTTTGTTTGTCTCCAGACAGAAGTTGGTCTGGCGGCTGGTTCCGTAGTTGTTGCCAAAGGTGGTTTCTACGTTCACCTAACTAAAATGGTCTCTCTTCCAGCGCTAGGTGCGGCAGAAGGGAGCGTATTGAGCCATAGCTTGCGCTGTTTGGACGTCAAGAGAGCACTGCGGCAGTGTTTAAAGGTTTCAGAAACTTTCGCAAGGCGGATCGTGTCTCTTTGGGCTGTTCGGAGGGCCCCACAAAGGGAAGCGGCGGCGAAGGAGTCCATTTCTGGATGGATTGGAGCGGCGAGTGCGTTGGCTTATCTTCTACGGGACCGTACAGTCCCGAGGAGCTTATGAGCTCACTCTACCAGAGTGCAAGCGTCTTCTTGGATGGAGCACAGTTTGGATCCACCAGTGGACATCTGTAGGGAGGCCTCTTGGTTGTCTCTCCATACTTTCAGTAAGCACTACTGCCTAGATGTTCTGGCGGCTAAGGATGCCGTTTTCAGGGAGGTGGTGTTGAGATCTGGCTGGAAAGGTCCCTCCTAATGATTACTGCTCTGATACATCCCAGAGGTTGAGGACTAAACTGGAGGAACGATAAGGATGGGGTCTTAGCAGGGTTTTTTCTGTTGGGGGAAGTGCAAGGTTAAAAGTGGATATAGTCCTTCACTGGTGTTTAGTCGTTTTGATGCTTCCATTTGTTTTGCACTATATTGTTATTATATTATGATATTGTTATATATATTGCTATATTGCTCTGGATTGTTTAGGGCTAGACATTCGGCGGAAAGGAGAGCATGTAGGAAGCAGCCCCTTTCCTTCTGGAAGGGGAGTAGTAGGTAGATAGGTTATATGTTCTGCGTGCCCTTGAATATAATGTTAAATTTTAAAAAAGTTACTGATTTTTTGCTCCTTTGAGTCTGCTTTGTCAGTAGTTCATTGGGGGCTGATGGGAGAGACCAGCAGGCTATATCCAGTGATGTCATGAGTTTTTGACATGCCCAGTCTCCAAGCTGCAGGAGGAGGTTCACTACCCAGAGGTTGAGGACTAAACTGGAGTCACTGTAGGAACCACAATTACCAGATAAGTGTAATTCCTATTTTCATGAATGCCAAAAACTTTCCAATTGATTTGATGTGGTCCGAAACTTATGGCTGTGCAGCATTTAGGCAAACAATGTCACGAAACAGATACGAAAAAGTAAAGAAATTCATGCAATTTGATGTCAGAGCTTCATGGCAGGAAAGAGTGAAGTGTGACAAATTCGGCCTAATGACATGGGTGTTATCCAGATTTGTTGATAACACTCAAAAGTATTACGTACCAGAAGAATCACTTACTGTAGATGAACAACTATTCCCAGCGAAAAGCAGATGCAAATTCACGCATTACAAAGATGATGAAAGTGTTGGCAGTTTAGGAACGCATGTGGTCATGACTCTAATGTAGCCATATTATCAGCGAGGATACAACATTACGGTCGATAATTTTTTTACGAGCCGTGACCTTGCTGAGAAACTATTGGAGAAGCACATTTTGTTGGTCGGGACCATTCGTCTGAATCGCAGAGAACTACCATCACTTACAAAACTCGAACTGTACCAATCCAAGTTCTACACCAATGGATCAATGACCGTAGTACAGTACCAGACGAAACAGAAGAAGACTGTTGCTGTTTTGTTGACTTTGCACAAAGGTGCAATATGTGAAACCAGCAGCAAGCTGAAGCCTCAAAGTGTGTTGTACTGCAACAAGAATAAATGCGGTGTCGACATGCTGGACTCAATGTGCCATCAAATGTCCACCAAATCTGCATGTTGTAGATGGACACTAGCCGTTTTCTTCAATATTCTCGACTTGGCAGCCATCAATGCCTGGATTATTTTCTGTAAGCAAACCGGTGTCACTATGCCAAGGAGACAGTTTCTTCACACACTTTGGAGCAGCTGCGACAAACTTGTGCTGCTCGACGTTCATACTCCGAGTCAGTGCCAGCCACTGTTGCGACAAACAAACTGACAAAGCGAGTAACGTGTGCAGTCAAGGCCAACTGCAAACAAAATTGCACTGTCATGCTGTGTGATAAATGCAAGCGTCCAGTTTACGGACAGTGTCTGTTGACAATCTGTGCCAGTTGCGCATAGACTCTAAATGTACAATAGCAAACCGTACATGCTTATCCTGTTCGTTCGTTAACTGACATGGACTTTGCAGTTACTTTTGAATTTGCAGTTACTTTTAAATTTAGTTAACACTGTTCTTATGTTAGTCGTTGTAAGGAAACTTGTGAAAACCACTCAATTTTCTTGGTTGCGTCAATTGACGTACTTTGGGGCTTCTAGGTATAAATTCATTTTCCATCTAGGTGGCACATCTGTCATTAATTTTCGATGCATATATTTGAACATCTTGACCTCGCTAACAAAGTCATGGAACATAACTGACATGGTTCTAGCAGTGGCACTGGTATACAACTTCGAAGATGCATTTGCGTCAATTGACATATTTGGGGCTTCTAGTGTTAAAGCCTCAACAGCTGAGATCTTATTTCCCATGCAACAGGCATCAATGCACACTACTTTTCAGATGTTGCCCCTTTTACCCATTACAACAGCTGGGATGTAGAAAGTGGTATCATAGAAGCAGGCAAATCCAGACATCCCTGTGGCCGGTGTATACAAATACCTATGTCCCAAAATGGGCATGTTCGATGGCAATCCAGGGCACGACCAAGGTGGAGCTAGGACATAGATGTCCAAAGTGTATTTCACATAGCATCCTGGATATTTCATGTGCAGCAGCCAGATGTGCCACCCTGGATCTGCTATAAAGCCCGCACAGGTAAGGAACTTTGTTGTCCATGCTGGCTGTGAATGCGATTGTACTAGGAGGAGAGCATGAAGGAGAGAGGGTGGGAGAAAGCTGTGACCTGCGGTAGCCAACACACTCTGGTTGTGGCCCCACCCCTTCATATCTCCCAGTACAGAAGATCGGGGCTACCCACTAAGGAGCTGACTGCTGAGTCCAATAGTCACCCCACACAAATGAGGCAGAGGAGCGTTACAACAGGGCACATAGGGAAAAGCATTCCATCATTGAGCGCACATTTGGCCAGCTAAAAATATGTTTCCATTACCTGGATAGGTTGGGGGGGGGGGTGAACTTCTGTACAGCCCTCTAATGGTCTGCCAGATTATGCCCTGCTTTATGCTGGACAACCTAACAAAAGAGGAGGAATACAGACCAGCCATATGCACAGGGGGAGCGAGCAAGACAGAGGCTGATACAGAACCACTTTTCTTTAAATATATTTTATTCACAAGTATTTTAGTACGCATACAGAAAAATCTCCATGCCCATCCCTCCTTTCCCGTCTCCACCCGACTGTTCCACCCTGACCCATCCCTCTCTCCATGGCCTCCCTTGGCTGTCCCTATCGGTGCCTGTCCCAGCCCTACAGCTCACGTGACCTCACTGCAACACTCCAAGACTCGACCGCATTGCCCCACATGGCCCATGAGCAGCCATGGATACTGATCACCTGGACCACATCCCGTACTGGAATTCCTGCCGCCTGCACCTATATTACATGTTGCATGGACTTCCATCATAGCTGCACACCCCCGCTTGTACAATTTAGAAATGCCGATGCTTATACATGATGCTTCCCCCTTCCTTTGGCTCGACTCCGTGCCCCGCAGCCCCTCCTGCCCTGTCCCCGTGCCACTGGCAGTGCCTTGCTGTGGACCACTGAGAGATTTGCTATGGTGCCACTGAACTCTGAGGAGCTTGAACTCTTCTCATCTGAACGTGATGAACCGTGTGCAGCAGCAGAATGAAAATCAGGAAATTGCATAGAGGTTACTGCCAGTGAGAGGTGCACCGAGGATGTTGCTTGTCGATAGCCCATTGTGACTGTGGATCCAAACACCAGCCGCCCTGCTATCAAGCTGAGATGCCATTGTGGTAACCTGGAGTGATGGTGGCGCTTGGACTGGAGCATGCACTGGTTGGGTATGGTGGGATACCAACACGCCATTATGTTCCACCAGGGTTTCTAGGGACTTGATGTCTTCCAGCCTTCGCTGTATGTGCTCATCACTGTCATTCCACTCTTGCAGTGCTGTGAAGATGTCCTCAAGGGTACCCGTGCATGCCCACTCCAACTCAAAGAACTCCTCATTTTGCCTTAATAGGTGCTCTCCACACTGAAGAAGCTTCTGTCTGCACCTGCTGGTGGCTGGACCCTCCCCCACTGAAGCATATCCTGCCTCCTCAGCAGGTGCATCCAGTATGCCTCTCGGGTTTGCAGGCATCTGCACCACAGCTTTCTCCTCCATTTCCTCTGTATCTTATTCTTTCTGCAGGCTCAGCTCCAGTAGCTCACATTCCGCCCTGTCCGTTATGTCTGCCTCCTCTAGCCTCAGTATCTGCTGGCTCCCTGCGTTCAATGTGCTTGCAGTTCACTGCTGGCCAGTTCCCTCTGGACGATCATTGCCTTCCTCCAGGAACTGCTGGACCACCTCAAAACCAGCAACAGTACCTGCAATTAAGGGGGAAACATCAGACTGCCTGTCCAAGAATCCCTGTCTGGTCGTGATGCCAGGGTGACTATCACTTACCTGTTTGTTGTGATGTTCTTAAGATATCCAGATCACCAACACCACACAACGACTCCTCATCTACAATATCCAGTAATATTCCTCCAGCTCTGCAGTGCTTGGCCTTGCCCATCGGGACCTCGATCTGATGCCTTAGCCTTGGCCTTGCATTTCAGTGCCCTCCATTTCTTTTTGCAGTCTTCTATATCCCAATTATGGTGATACATCGCATTTAGTGTGGTACATATGCCATGCCACAGGTGCTCCTTGTGGGCACTATATTTTGAGGCAGTGCTACCAAACAGTATGTTATGTTTTTCTAGTACCTGGTGCACCAGCAGCTCCAACTCACCTGCACAGGAGTTCTCTTTCCTACCCAAGACATTTTGCTTGGAGCCCATAACTCCCGCCCTTTGTCATCTGTAGAATGCCCACATAGCACAGTCAACCATATGCAGGTACTGCCCCACACATTTAAATTTCCTGTTGCCTTGCATCTGCATGTCCCACAATTGGATTTTCCAATGTTCAAAATTAACCATTTACCAGCGCGTCCTCATGTCTTGGATGTTCAACTGAAAGTTTACATAAGCAACATCATGAAAGTCCCAGCCATGAGCATGGGTTAGATGGGGTCCAGGCATGCCTGCGACATTCAGTTGCACGTCCAGGGTACCCAGAGGAGCATGGTTTAGAATGGTGCAGCCGATCATTGGACTGTACATAGCTTCTGGGATGACATGGATGGGTGGCCCCTACCAATATGTTGCCAGTGCTGCCATGTCCTAGGTAATCGTGTGCATGCAGCCGTTACTTGTGTGGCAGCTTTAGAGAGAAAGGAATGTTCAGGGCGTGTGCCTGTTGCATGGTCATGCTGAGGCATGGATTGCCAGGACAATTATTGCCCATGGGTTTGGGTGTTGTAACCCTGTGCCAGAGACGTCAGTCAGGGGTCCAGGGAACCTAGCAGTGCAATGTCATGTGTGCATGTGCTGGGGATGATGGTACTGTTGTGGTGCCTAGAGAAAAGGGACCATGTCAGGATGGTTGCCGGGGCAGGTATGGCTTGATGGAATCTGCGGGTCCTACATATATTTTTCATTAGACATGAATTGCCATATGTGTTGCGACACATTATGTACACTCTAGGCGCATTGCATCATGGTCTTCATATACATGTCTAGGTCCTGACACAAGTTTCGAGGGGTTTCGTTCCTATTTACTGGCACCACCATAGGCTAGTCAGTGAGTGAAGGGACATGGAGCACAAGGCACTGGTGTTATGCATACGCTATGGAGGGGAAAATCTGACTCGGACAATGCAGTTTCAAATGTAACAAGCTTTATCTAGAACCACTACCATGGTGGCCGGTGCCACGGCCTCTTTCATTTCCCAACCCGGTTCTCTCCTCCCTGGGAGAGGGTGGCGTCAAGGTGGAGTGGAGGCCAACATTGCCTGTGTGGGGGTCCTCAGTTCTGCTCTAATGCCCTCCAGTGACCCACCATGAGGTTCTGGCCAGGAGACAGATGCAAAGCCCTACTGCACCTCATGCCGTAGGACCTATAGATGCAGCAGGATATCTTGTGTGCTCGGGCTCGGGAGACCTCATAGTGGGGCATTATTGGTGGTGTGCATAGGAGCCCTGGATGTGCACCAGACTCCAAACACTGCTGCACATCAGGGCTGCTTCTCATGCCCCATGCCCCTCCTTTCCTCCCTCCCTTCCTCCATGGGCATACCTCCTCCCACACCCTGCCATCCTCCTCTCACAACACTCTCCCACCACCCTCCCCTCCCTCCATCCACAACTCCCCTCTCCCCCACCACCTTCCTCTCCCTCCACCTACAACCCCCCTCTCCTCCACCACCCTCCCTTCCCTGCTCTCCCTGCCCCCCCAGCCTCATTCCTTCCCTGCTGGCCTCTGTCCTTGGCTTCCAAAGCTATGGGTGCCCAGCGCTCCCGTGGTCCTTCAGAATCCCACTCTGTTGTGCATTGCTGTCCAGCCACATAGGCAAGGGTGGCCAACCCTCCTCGCGAGTCCAGTTGGCCGATGTAGTGCAGCCGCAGCATAAGTGGCTCCATGGGGGTCTTGCATCTCCTCTTCCTTCTCCCGTGAAGTGTCTAACAAGCCTCCCATTGTCACTGATGTCACAGCTGCCACTGTTGGGTTTCCCTCAGCCTGCCCTTCTAACAGCTGCCATTGAACCTCCTCTCCTGTGAGCGCTATGGGGCCCTCAGCTACTGCTTGCTCCTGTGCTGGGGCATCTTGGGCTGCACATTGAGGATTTCAAAGAGTATCATTGTGTGCCAGCCGCCATGCCCACCGGCCCCTGACCCCTCCCCCCAAAACCTGTTGCGTCGCCATGCTGGAAACAGCCTGTCTCTTGGTTGGTCAGTGCTTGCGCTGCATGTTCTTAACTTACTGTTCCTGCATGGCATGCCACAGCTGCTCCAGCAGACATGGCCACTTATGCCTGGCTGCCCTGAAGTGGTACTTAAGGGCCTCTATCGATCTGCAGATCCGTCACCAGCTGTGACTGTATTGCCCACCAGCATTATGCATCTGTTCTCGCCTCAGCCATTCCAATGCTTTGCTGGTCCTGCGCATCTGGCAGACGTGCCCTTCGCTCATCTGCCACTGTGTGCGATTGACTGCCCAGACATCATAGACTACTGTCCCGCGTGACCCTCATGTCTCGGCCAATGCCACAAACCTGTCTTCGTAGCAGCACTTACTGGTGGGGCATCGTACAGTTTGCTCTCCAGGCCACTTGCATCTCTCTGTGGTCTATGGACATGCCTCAGGCGGAATACAGCAGCTCCTTGCTCACAAGGACAAGACGGCAAAAGGTCTTGCTCTCAGCTCTAGAAAGATTTGGGAGCCTACTGGCCAATCTGCCACCTCCTTCACTCGCCTTTGTTCTTTGGTGCTACATAGCTGTATGTGCTGGCGTATTATCGCTGCTCTTGGATGTCCTGGTGCCCGTTTATCCTTGGACATCCTCATCACTGTATTATGCAAGGACTGAATGTATAGCTGCATCATCCACCTAGGCATCCACCCTTCCAATTTAAAACTGGACTGAGTGTCTTCAGGCCCATTTATGTAATCTCAATATTTTTCCAGGTGTCCCTCTTTGGACGTCCTCAGGACACCCAGTACACCCTATGTAAAATGTCCCCATAATGTTTTACTTACCTGAGGGCTTTCTTCACCCATCCCCAACAAATTCAGTTCAAAGCCCTCTTCAGTAAGTTACTTGCCATTCTGCTGCAGAAGACACTTTGGATAGATGGACACCATCTCTGCACAGCAACCCTTGGAAAATCATCTCATGGTTTATTTATTTGTATTTAGCTCATGCATTTCCAATGGTAGTTCAAGGCAAGTTACATTCAAGTGCATAGGTATTTCCCTGTCTCCAGAGGGTAAATTTGTACCTAGGGCAATGGAAGGTCAAGTGATTTGCCCAAGGGCACAAGGAGTAACAGTGGGAATCAAACCCAGATCTCTTGGGTGCTAACTTTTGCTCTGACCACTAGACTACTCCTTCAGGAAACCAACATGCTCTCGATGACACCATCCACACAACCATGCATTCAGCTCCAGGATGCGAGTGTATTGGTAATCTGTGAACTATCATTAAAATCATCTGTAATGCCTGAAGATTGGAGGATGGTCAATGTAACGCCAATTTTTAAAAGGGGTTCCAGGGGTGATCTGGGAAACTACAGACTGGTGAGCCTAACATCAGTACCGGGAAAAATGGTAGTAACCATTATAAAGAACAAAATAAAGAATAAAAAGTGCCTGTTAGAATATATCTATAAACTGCTCTGATACACACAGTAACGGGCAGTATATCAAATGCTGAAAACAATAAACCATAATCATAAGAACATAAGATATGCCATACTGCGTCAGACCAAGGTCCATCAAGCCCAGTATCCTGTTTCCAACAGTGGTCAATCTAGGTCATATGTACCTAGCAGTTTCCCCAAAAGACACAGGTTCCTCAATGCTTGTACTGGGTCAAGCATTGATATCCTGGGTCCCTTCTTAATAATGGTTTATGGACCTTTCCTCCAGGAACTTGTCCAAACCTTTTTTAAACCCAGCTACACTAACAGCCTTTACTACATCCTCCAGTAACAAATTCCAGAGTTTGATTACACGTTGAGTGAAAAAATATTTTCTTTTATTAGTCTTAAATAGTTTACCCTGTAGCTTCAATGCATGTCCCCTAGTCTTTCTATATTCTGATAACGTAAATAATCGATCTACGTTTACCTGTTCCACTCCGTTCATTAATTTATAGACTTCTATCATATCTCCCCTCAGCTGTCTCTTTTCCAAGTTAAAGAGCCCTAACCTTTTTAGCCTTTCTTCATAGGAGTATCCTTCCATCCCCTTTACCATTTTGGTGGCTCTTCTCTGAACCTTTTCTAATAATGCTATATCCTTTTTAAGATACGGCGACCAGAATTGCACACAATATTCCAGGTGCGGTCTCACCATGGAACGATATAGAGGCATTATAATATCTTTTGTTTTATTTTCCATTTCTTTCCTTTTGATACCTAGCATTCTGTTTGTTCTCTTGGCCGCCGCTGCACACTGGGCCGAGGGTTTTAACATGTTATCCACAATGACGCCTAAATCTTTTTCCTGGGTGGTGGTTCCTAATATGGAACCTTGCATCTTGTAACCATAGTTTGGGTTGTTCTTCCCTAGGTGCATAACTTTGCACTTGTCCACATTAAATTTCATCTGCCATTTGTATGCCCAGTCTTCCATTTTTTTCAAGATCCTCTTGCAATTTTCCACAATCCTCTTGGGTTTTAACAACTTTAAATAGTTTTGTGTCATCTGCAAATTTGATAACCTCACTCATTATTCCCTTTTCCAGGTCATTTATGAATATGTCAAAAAGCAGCGGACCTAGCACCTTGATTACTGTGTGCAATTCTGGTCACTGTATCTTAAAAAGGATATAGCATTATTAGAAAAGGTATAGCGAAGAGCCACCGAAATGGTAAAGGGAATGGAAAGATACCCCTATGAAGAGAGGTTAAAAAGGTTAGGGCTCTTCAACCTGGAAAAGAGACAGCAGGGGAGATATGATAGAGGTCTATAAATTAATGAGGAGTGGAATGGGTAAACGTAGATCAATTGTTTATGCCATCAAAATATAGAAAGACAAGGGGACATGCAATGAAGCTACAGTGTAACCTATTTAAGACTAATAAGAGAAAATATTTTTTCACTCAACATGTAATCAAACTCTGGACTTTGTTACCGGAGGATGTAGTAAAAGCTGTTAGTGTAGCTGTCTTAAAAAAAGGTTTGGGTCCAACTAAGAGCAACCAGTCAGGTCAGAAACAATACACAGTAGAGGAACGTGATGTGTCCAAGGAAAGAACAAAACAATCATATAATATTGAAAAGAGGCGTTTTATTCACAAACCAAAAGTTGGTGCCCACCCGACACAGGCCGTGTTTCGTTTAACAAAACTTCATCAGGGGTATAGGGCAACTAGAAACAAAAACATTCAATTATTGCACTCAAATATATATAAAATATAATAAAACATATATTAAAAAAGAGAGGAATAATCAAAATCATAATAAATCACTCATTACAGAAATATTCAATTACACTAAAATATATATAGAAAATATAATAAAACATATATTAAAAAAGAGAGGAATAATTAAAATCATAATAAATCACTTACTATATAAAAACATTTATACAGAAATATCAAAACTGGGTTGGAACGCTATATAAATAAAATTTCAAATAAAAACGAAGACAGGAGCAAAAAGTGCATAATACAACGTACCATAAGCAATAACAATAAATAAAATCATAATAACTAAATCACTATATCAATAAACATTTATATAATAATACCCAAAAGGGGGGGGGGAGGTTTAAGTGACTAAAGCAAAAGCCAAAAAAGAAGTAAATCAAACAGATACATTTACCGTGAACCAAAAGAAGAAGAGAAGAGAACCACACATGTATCAATAAAATGTTAACACGCAAATAAAATCAATTGTGATATGTGCCAAAAGGTACTCTAAATTAAAAAAACATCCCATTGTGATGACTACTACCTACAAAAGTACATTAAAGAATACCTTATTGGTTAATGCTGTAGAGATGTCCTCTTTGCAACTATACTGAAAATAAAAGTACACCATTACAATGTAACAGACCAATGGAACCAACCAATTGAAACCCAAAAGAATGTGAAACCTACTAACTTATACCGGGCTCACCAAGCTGCACAAACCGCCGCGCAGAAATTGTAAAAATGTTCTCAATTCGTAGCGAATCCGTTACTCCATCAAATGGCATAACCCACGCCAAAGGAGTGCAGTGCTGGAGAGGTTTCTCTAAATAAACGCCGACGCATGCGCAGCTGGAATATCAACCGGCGCCCAAAAATGACGTCAGAAATCAAGGACAAAGTAAACGCCGAACCACGGCTTGTAAAACACACTCCAAACAGCGAAATTAAAAAATAAATATGAAAGAAGGTGTGCATCTACTAAACCATGTACCTGAACCAAAAGGAAATTAAAAACGGGAAAATTAAAAATAGTACCTCTGCTCCATCATATGGAAACTATAACCAAACCATGCACAATCAGATCCCTACAAAAGCATAAAACCAATAATATGCCAAAAGCAAATATAAAAATATGAAAATTGTAACTACTTAAGTACCAAACACAATTATACAGTCAATAAATATAAATAGACATGTAGCAAGATAATAAAAACATATATGTATATATATATATATATATATATATAAAAAGGGGATAAATAAATATAAAAACATAATAAACCATATTAAATGTGTATAATAAAAATATATATATAAAAAAATTAAAATGAATATGAATTAATTAATAAAATGAACCATCAAAATATGAGATAACCTCATTTGCACATATCGAAAAGACATAAAAATAAAGTCCTTAAAATATTAAAAATAATAAATAAATAATACATATAAATAAATAATATATATATATATTGTCACACCTCCTCCGCCCCAGCCTTGACTGCTGGTATGGTTGGGCTTTTTATGAGGGTGGTAGTTGTGCCTTGCTTCTGTATATAAACCACGCAGAAGCACTTTCTTTCTTTTAGGGTTTTATTCCCCGTCCCTTGAGGTTTCTTCTTATTAACAACAGAAATTAACAGCCTAATTTGGCTTATAACATAAAGTAACTGGATAACACAAATAGCTTTCTTCAGCATATAACGTCAAACAAAAGTAAATAACAAACAGCCTACTTTGTCTGTTTGGCTGGAGAGAGAGAGAGAGAGATGTAGCCTTTGCCACTTGAATATGGGAATTAAGGTTACACAAACCTTTACCTTAATGAGTATTCAGGTTCTTTTGTAGTAAGGGAACATTCCATCAATTCTGTATCTGCTAATGCTCCTGATTCTTCATATTCCATCAATTCCTGTCCGTTGGAATCTGCATTACCCACTTCTAATGTGGAATAAAAGTATGGCAGATTTGCCCCGTCAGTTAGGAAGTTCCTCTTCCTCTGTGTAGCACTGCCTCTCTGGGGAATGTCACAAAACTCTGTATGCTGTCTTCTAGAGCCCTGCCCCCGCTGGTATCTCAGTGGATAGCTCAGGTCTCTGTTTGGCTTGCTAGCTGAGTAATTGTGATACACTCCCTGCCGGGTCTGCCTCAGCTCTCCAAGCTCAGCTGTGCCCGATTGCAAACTGTGTAACGGTGATTCCCTTGGAGCTAGGAGTTCACCGTAATAGGGGATTTCTTCTGCTTCTCTGGGTAGGTGAAACTCCCTTCTTTTAAGACTTTTATAAACAGGAGAAAAGTTACTATCAGCCTCTGAATATCCAGGCTTTTTAAGGGTATTTTTGTGCCTCCAAGACTCTTCCCTTTTAGATGGCCAATAGCCCTTGTATCCCTTCTTTTCCCCAGTACCTGCTGTTGCAGCCTTCTTATATTTCACTTGCCTTTTCTCAGAACCACACAGGTCTCTGGACTCTTTCCACAATTCCTCTCTCCAGGATTGCCTACTCGGCTCCTCTCTCCAAAATTGCTTCCTTCTCAAAGGTTCCCCCTCTCTGAATGTTTGGTAGTCCGTTTTATCTATGTATTTTCTGACTCCACCTTTCCTCAGCTGCGCTCCATTAGGTGAAGCAGAGTCCCGTGCTTTACTCCCTGGGTGTGTCTCTCTGGGCTCTGGGCACGTGTGCTTTGGTTGTCCCTGGCAACCATCAAGCATTCTTCCATTCATCCTGTCACTTTTTCCTTGATCATTCACACTGCCGTGCATTTTCTCATGCTGCCCTAGGTCCACCCTGTGACAATATATATATATATATATATCTAAAAACGCAAATAAAAAATTTAATTGAATATATAATTATGTCATCGAAGTAGTGACAAAATGTTAGGGAGGCGAAAAATTACTCATACAACAAAAACCTCTGCACATGGCCGAACCAAGAAAGATGTACATCTCTAAGGAACTACCTCAGACCACCATGGATTAATGCAAAAACCGTGAACCATCATAAAAAAACGGAAAGGTCTTGTTCTAAATTGAGCCCATTCGGTATCATCGAGTTCAATATAAAAATGTATCTCTGCTCCAGTTGTAAAATTGTTCTATTAATGTCACCACCTCTCCAATTAACCTTCACCTTTTTGATGACGAAGAATTTAATATCTGAAATTTTATGCGCTGATTGTATCCAATGCTCTACCAAAGGTTTTTCTACATTACTCCTCCTGATTGCACTCCTGTGCTCTATGATCCTAGTCCGTACACTGCGTAGGGTCTTACCTACATAAAGTTTCTGACATGGACATACAATCACATAAATGACATGAGAAGTCTCACAGTTAGAGAAATCACTAAGTACAAATTTCCTTTGAGAGCAGGGATGTATGAATTCTTTAATGGATAAAGCGTGTACACAAACCGAGCAACGGCCGCACTGATAGTGACCTCTGACCCTAGGAGCGAATTGCCGTTCTGTCAGAGCTGAGGGAACTAAAAGATTCTTAAGATTAACGTTACGTTTGTGCACTATCGTGAGTCTAACATCCTCAAACCCTTCCAGCGATTGAATCAGATGCCACTCTCTCTTTAAGACTTTAATAATATCACGAGAAAGAGTAGTATATAACAACGGACAAACCATCCCTACATCATTATTCCTTTGTTTAGAGAGGAGCAAATCTCCACGTTCAGACATCCTTGCCCTAGTGTAAGCTTCCGAAACGTACTTATGAGGATACTTCCTATTGTGAAACCTATTCTCCATAACCTGAGCATGGAGTTCAAAATCCTTGTTACTGGTGCATATCCGTTTCGCACGAAGAAATTGACCTACAGGTAGATTTCTCTTAAGAGCCGGATTATGAAAGCTATCAAAGTGAAGAAGTGTATTGCGATCCGTGGGTTTCCTGTAAAGAGATGTGGTCAAATGATGATCCTCAAACCGAATTAGAAGATCCAAATACGGAATGCATAAAAAATCATAGGAAAGCTGGAATCTCAAATTAGTATCTAACCCATTCACCCACCCATTGAATTGAGATAGAACCTCTTCGGACCCTTTCCATAAAATAAAAACATCATCTATGTAACGTACCCATAATATAATATTCTCTTTATATGGGTTATCCTTAATGAATCTCTCCTCAAACTCAAAAACATAGAGATTGGCAATATCGGGGGCCATGGAAGATCCCATGGCCACTCCCTTGATCTGCTGGTAAAACAATTCTCTAAAGCAGAAAAAGTTATTGCAAAGAGCAATCCTAGCCAATTCCATCAAAAAATATGTAGGAATCCGTCTATTGGAGAGCCTAGTAGATAAATATTGTTCAAGAATCAGAAGAGCCTCTGCCTGTGGGACATTGGTATAAAGAGATTCGACATCCATGGTGACTAAAATAACATCTGAATCTAAATTTTGAAATGTACTTAAAATCTCTATAACATGAGCCGAATCCCTTATATAAGACCACATCGACGTAATAAAAGGCCGTAAAAAAATATCCAAAAATTTGGATAATGGCTCCAAAAGGGACCCAATAGCAGCAACAATTGGCCTACCAGGGGGTGACTCAAGAGACTTGTGAATCTTCGGGAGAATGTAGATGGTGGGTGTAATGGGTGCTGTAACAGTGAGAAACTCTTTTTCTTTCTTGGTTATGTATCCTATTTCAAACGCAGTCTGGACCAAGTTATCTATCCTCTTTTTTAATTCAGTTGTGGGGTCATCCGTTAACCGTACATAGAAAGCGCGATCCTTTAATTGTCTTTCTATCTCATTAATATAAGCCTGTTTATTCATAACTACAACGGCACCCCCTTTATCCGCTGGCTTTTATTTGCGTCGGCGTTTATTTAGAGAAACCTCTCCAGCACTGCACTCCTTTGGCGTGGGTTATGCCATTTGATGGAGTAACGGATTCGCTACGAATTGAGAACATTTTTACAATTTCTGCGCGGCGGTTTGTGCAGCTTGGTGAGCCCGGTATAAGTTAGTAGGTTTCACATTCTTTTGGGTTTCAATTGGTTGGTTCCATTGGTCTGTTACATTGTAATGGTGTACTTTTATTTTCAGTATAGTTGCAAAGAGGACATCTCTACAGCATTAACCAATAAGGTATTCTTTAATGTACTTTTGTAGGTAGTAGTCATCACAATGGGATGTTTTTTTAATTTAGAGTACCTTTTGGCACATATCACAATTGATTTTATTTGCGTGTTAACATTTTATTGATACATGTGTGGTTCTCTTCTCTTCTTCTTTTGGTTCACGGTAAATGTATCTGTTTGATTTACTTCTTTTTTGGCTTTTGCTTTAGTCACTTAAACCTCCCCCCCCCCTTTTGGGTATTATTATATAAATGTTTATTGATATAGTGATTTAGTTATTATGATTTTATTTATTGTTATTGCTTATGGTACGTTGTATTATGCACTTTTTGCTCCTGTCTTCGTTTTTATTTGAAATTTTATTTATATAGCGTTCCAACCCAGTTTTGATATTTCTGTATAAATGTTTTTATATAGTAAGTGATTTATTATGATTTTAATTATTCCTCTCTTTTTTAATATATGTTTTATTATATTTTCTATATATATTTTAGTGTAATTGAATATTTCTGTAATGAGTGATTTATTATGATTTTGATTATTCCTCTCTTTTTTAATATATGTTTTAATATATGTTTTATTATATTTTATATATATTTGAGTGCAATAATTGAATGTTTTTGTTTCTAGTTGCCCTATACCCCTGATGAAGTTTTGTTAAACGAAACACGGCCTGTGTCGGGTGGGCACCAACTTTTGGTTTGTGAATAAAACGCCTCTTTTCAATATTATATGATTGTTTTGTTCTTAAAAAAAGGTTTGGACAAGTTCCTGGATGAACGGTCCATAAACCATTATTAAAGGGGACCCGGCAAATCCATTGCTTGCCTCAGTACAAGCATTGTGGAACCTGTATCTTTTGGGGAAACTGCTAGGTACTTGTGACCTAGATTGGCTACTAGTGGAAACAGCATACTGGGCTTGATGGACCTTGGTCTGACCCAGTATGGCATTTCTCATGTTCTTATGTTCTCTGTCTTTGCCTTCTTTACCTTCAACAGAAATGATTGAAGAGAACTCCACCCGCCCACCTATCTGCTTCTCCCTCTCTCCCAGAGCCATGAAGTCACTCTTGATACACTTTAAGAATTTTCAGGCACAGAGTTTGTAGTCAAGAGCCACAAAAATACCTTGCTTGAAAATGGAGACCCTCTAGGAATGAGCAGATAGAGGATTTGAACCTTGGCTGCAGCCTAACCATTGGCCTTTTTCTGTGCTACTGTGTAGCCTTGGAGATAGTTCCTTGCAGTACTCTGCCTTATAGTGTTCTGAAGTAGTACATCCTATGGGAGTTATTTTAGAAACCTCATTTGCGATTTAAATGTGTATAAGTAGCCATATATATGTGTAAATTGCATCCACATGTACATGGACATATGTTTTTTGGTGGTGCTACATACTATAATGGACAACTGGGAAACTTTATCTTTGGCTAACATACATTTTTGGTGGAACTCTCTTTGTTTAATTTGAATCAGTGTCAGCAAGAACACTTTTTAAATCTCTACTAGTGCCAGCGGGAAGGTGTAAATACAGACACAGACTATGTTGGACTTAGAGGTAAATTCCCTATATGAATGGAGAATACATGTGTAGATTTCTGTGTTACCTAAGCAATACTCCTGACACACCCCCATCTACTTTCGAAATGTAAATGTTACTCTTTTTTTTTAGTCTATTTATTATCGTTTTGCAGCACAACACAAACATAAAAGAGTGACATACAGCATTGTGTGGGCAAAAGTATACAACCAGGTAAACAAACCAAGGGCAGAATAAGGCATAAGAATAAGTAAGGAATCATGTGTGCACTATGGTGTCATTAAATATCATTCGTCCCTAAAGTTTTACTAAATGATCTACACAATGCTGTTTACTTTTTGGCCATCCCTGTACAGGACCAACTTAATCCCTCAATATTTATTTCCTCCCGCCTAATTGAAATGGGGTCAAGAGCGAGTCCTCTGTAATTCATTACGAGCATCTGCATGTCTAGGTGTGCAAAATGACCCAGATACACATGTAGGTACTGACATAGACATGTGTTGTTGTGAAATGCCAACACTTGCATACATAAGATGCCAGGTTTCCCCCATCAATTTTTCCCATGTGTATATTTCTGAAATGGCTCCTGTGGCACATGGATGTGTATTTTAGAAACGACTCCACATTTAGCAAAGCTGTTTTTTAAATACCTCCCAAATTGCATACGTCTTGACCTCAGCATCTAGATTCTGCTCTTTACATCCTGTCTAAAATGTGCCTTTCTATGTATAAATGATGTCATCCCTTTTAATTAGTGAGGTGGTTCTTTTCAACCTACCATTCCAGGCCTGGAGTGCTTACCGCAGGAACGTCTGCAAGAAACAAAACATTGTTATGTAATTATCAGACCTAAAGGTTGAAGCATATTTGTTTCTCTTTCTGCTGTTTACATTAATACTGGCTGATTCTATATAGCATGCATGTGTGCTTTAGATGGTCGCTATTCTGCAAGCATGCACGTAAGTCCAATCAGGTGTACTTTCTGTAAGGGTGTACATGGGGCGGTGCATAGGGAGGGCTAAATTCACGCCCATAGGTTATAGAATATGATAACCTGTGCACGTTTTCACCAATGTGCTCACATGCAGATATTCCCACTGCAGAGCAGATGGAACTGCCATGACTAGGTTCAGGCTAGCCAGTATGTCCTTATTTTATAACGCAAACTATGCGCATGCTTCATTTTATAAAACAGGCCCCAGATATGCGCACAGCAACACACATTGCCTACACGGGAGTTTATGAAATGACTTTCCACATGTCTCCTAAAAAACTCAATAGCTTAACCAGAGAGAGACTATGTTTTAAAAAGTGGTGAGCTTACAATAGAAGTAAAGGTAGTAATGAACACTACCCAGAAACTTAGGTCTGGATTACGGAATGCATATTGTGTTCTTAGGCAGTAACTATGTTTTCTGTATATAGCCGGAAGATCTTAAGGGCAGCTACTTCTTCACATTTTGTACACCAAAGTAGCAGAGGAACAACTTGCTAAAAATAGATGAGTGTTTCTCTCCTGCCAAACCATGTACACACAGACTTTTTCTTCAAGGAAAGAAGACAATTGATAATGATTTTCTTTTGAGTAAATGTTTTTGGGAGAGAGGGGGTTGGTTTGTCTCTACCTACTGATGAGTTTTCTCTGTTCGCAGCTCATCTTGTTCCTCCATTGATCCTGGCTTGGTGATCCAGCCTTACATTGTTCTCTCTCCCAATCGATTCTGTAGAAAGCTTGGCTTCTTTACTGAGAGCAGCATAAACCTGTATCAGGTAATGTGTCACCTGAAACGGTGTCTTTACCAGGAAGAATGTATTCATGTTCCATAAGAGAGCTGTCATCTATAAATGTCCACTTAACGACTCGTTAAGTGAACCTGCTGTACTGGAGCACACATTAGCGTGGCCCATCATGCTTTAACTTTCAGGAACATACTATGGCCATGTCCCTGATAGTTAATGTTGAGGCTTTACAAAAAACTTGCATTTGTTTGGCATATTCATTGCAACGCCTTAGCAGTTTTTAAAGGGGCCTTCATCTTCCTAAGGTTACGGTTAATATTTTTTAAATTCTCTCCAAAACCTAAGCAATAAATTGACTGATGTTGGAATGAGCTTATAGAGCTTTTTTTTGAAATTAAGAAAATTGTATTTGGTTATATTCTACCTCAAAGGATGATTAAATGTCCAAATATTGTACTGCTGCTTTAAGGGACTAAGGGGTCTTTCACTAGAGGGCTGTACTTACTGCACAATTAGCGGCAAAACTAACACGCGGTAAGTGCAGTCATTGTGCACTACTTGTTTTGGGCATGCCCAGCAAGTTCCTGACAGTACACGATCCAGCACTGGAACATGTGGCATAATTAATGCGGATGCGCCTAACGATCTGCATCGAGGTATCATTGTGTGCACGTGCGCTAATTGCCATTGAGCGTGCAGCAGTTGCCCTCACACTAGCAGCAATGTGCTCTCCATGTCCACACTTCACCCCCAACTCGCCTACTTTCCTCACTAGTACACGATGGCATTTTAGGTGCCAGTAGCTGGCATGCACGTGCATTAGCATTCGTGCTGCCAGTTAACAACCTTTACTAAAAGGGCCTCTAATTTTACTGACCTATGCCATTGTGTGACAGGCTAACAAAGTTTCTAGATTATTTTCTCTAGAATGTAGGCAATGTTAAAAGCACATTAATAAAGTGTTATCAGGCTAATTCTTAGTACAACGTATTAAATTGGCCTCTAAGTTTGTAAGCTATTTCTTCTTGTTTCTGCTCGCCTATAATGTTCATTGCTCTGCTGCTTGTCTCTGGCTGTATATTGCTAATATATTTCTAGAATGATAATTATTACAGATAAACATTTAAGAAAACCTTGGCATGTACATCCATTACTTTGCCCATGAAATCAAATGTAGGCTTTGTGACATATGCCTTTTGCCCATGAGGCTACTGATATGTTCTGACCTGCTATTAGTAATCTGTGAACTGTCATTAAAATCATCTGTAATACCTGAAGATTGGAGGATCGCCAATGTAACGCCAATTTTTAAAAAGGGTTCTAGGGGTGATCCGGGAAACTACAGACTGGTGAACCTGACGTCAGTACTGGGAAAAATGGTAGAAACCATCATAAAGAACAAAATTACTCAACATGTAGATAGTTATGGCTTAATGGGAGACAGCCAACATGGCTTTAGACAAGGAAGATCTTGTCTTACTAATCTGTTATGTTTTTTTGAAGGTGTGAATAAACAGGTGGACAAAGGTGAGTCGGTTGATATAGTGTATCTGGACTTTCAGAAAGCCTTTGACAAGGTCCCTCATCAGAGACTTTTGGCAAAACTAAAGAGTCATGGGATAGGAGGCAGTGTACTATTGTGGATCAGGAACTGGTTAAAAGATAGAAAGCAGAGGGTAGAGCTAAATGGCCAATTTTCCCAATGGAAAAAGGTGAATAATGGAGTACCCAGGGATCTGTGCTGTGTCCGCTGCTTTTTGACATATTCATAAATGACCTGGAAAAGGAAATAACGAGTGAGGTTATCAAATTTGCAGATGACACAAAACAATTTAAAGTTGTCAAAATCCAAGAGGATTGTGGAAGGTTGCAAGAGGATCTTGATAAATTGGAAAACTGGGCATCTAAATGGCAGATGAAATTTAGGGGTATGTTTACTAAACTGCGTTAGTGCAATTCGCGTTAGGAGCCATGGTAGTGACAGAAACCCCAAATAAGGACATGGGCGGTACATCGTTACCACTAACGCACGTTCCAAAAACTAACGAGCATTACAGGGCGCTGTGGCGCGTTACTGCGCGTTAATCGTAAGAAGGCGTACAGACACAAAGCACGGAAACAGAGCTGTAGCACAATGGTTACTGTACTGACCGCTGTTACAGGCAGCATGGGTTCGAGTCCCCAGTGTGCCTAACGCAGAAGGCTGGCCCAGGCAACACCCTGTACATTACATAGGGAATGAGGAGGCATGTTTTTATTTACGTGGAGTAGTGGTGTCAGAAACACACCCTCGGAGTGTGCCTAGCCACGTACGTTGGTGCGTGCGAGGCTGCGTGCGTTGGTACGGGCGTAGCCCCGTGCGTAGCTGCGTGCGTACAATCGTGCGTGGGTACGTGTGTTTTTACCAGCGTGGGCACCTTATATTACAGACTCTTTAGGGTGTCTTGCACCTATGCATTATGCTAACAGATGTACGTGTGATGGCCTATGGTTTATCAGAGCCTGTGAGCAGGTGCTGGATTTTCCCAGGGTTGGATTGTGCCAGTCACACCCATGATGCACTGCACATGCAAATCAGCTGTCCACAGATACACACCATGGGGAATGCACCCCCACAGCACCTTGGCCTGGTAGGGGGAAGTGACCATGTGCACCCCCACAGCACCTCGGCCTTGTAGGGGGTACTGACCGTGTGTTGTACTGGCACAGAGTAGCTACACACCGTCACATTGTGCGGGTACTGTGCTCACCCTGAGGGTGCAGTGAGGCGCCCAGCACCAGGTCCAAAGCACCGTCCATGGCTGAAAGAGGCCATGGCACAGGTCCAAAGCAGTGTTAATGTGTGAGATAGGTAGTTTCTGCAGAAACACCTTGGATATCTCTGTTTCAGTCAGGTGTAGCCCCCATGGACCCCTAGGTGGCCCATGTACCACCACCCCCCTCCCCCAGGGCCAAGGGTGGCAAACAGGGTCTCCTAACAATAGATCCACATTCTACCTCCCTGCAAAGGTGGCAGTAGAGGGGAACATCAACCCCAGTCCTGCTGAGGAACAGACACCCCACAGGGCAGTCAATGCAGCTCTGTACACATCCATAACACAATAGCAGACAGACATTAGGCCAGATATGGTAAGCTGCACCCCACCACTATCTGATATGCTCCTGCTACAAGCCATCAGCCGCTGCACCCTGCAAGCCCCTCCATCAAGACACATACCAGCTGCAAACAGCCTGCTAGTTAGTCCATAGTACATGTGTCCAGTGGAGATGCATACACCCAGAACTGGGATGTCAGCATACACAGCAAGCAGATAAATCAGTGACTGGGCCACAAAAGGAAACCCATATCTATCACATGAGAGAAATACTATAATAGCACTATGGGGGTGCCTAGCCATGCTGTGGTCACTGCACAGTCAGGGTGAGAGTGATCTCTCAGCAGGACATACTGAGGTCACCCTGTCTGTGTAGGTGGTGGCCGGGCACTAAAATGTCCCAGTCAGTGCCCTATGCCCTGTGCAGATGCACCCTGGCCAGGCCACCCTGTCCGGCCTATACCCATGGTACCTTGCTCCTCATTATGTACATTGGCAGCCCAATACTGGCAACATTGCTGGCAGTGTGGGCTGTGGAAGGTGTTTGCAGCCACCACACACTGGATAGACAGACAGCCACCCCCACACCTATGCCAGCATTGTGCTACTATAGAGGTGTTCAGCAGCCATACCCACCACACCAGTCCTGGGCACAGAACAGGCATGGATATGGTACGCAATACTGTTGGGGGTCACTCCCCAGGGTGGTAAACACTATCAGAGACCAGACCTGCAGCACACACCACAGACATCATAATGATTGTTATGGTGGGGCTCAATGAGCAAAATGTGCTTAACGTAGGAATTGATATCTGCCAGTTATCATAGGAAACGTTTGATAGCTGTGTACCATATACCCAGGTGTAGGGTGGCATTGCTAAGGTATGCAACTGCTAGTATTGGGAGATACAGGCAGGGCCCAATGTCCTGCCTCTCCAGGAGGCATTGGCCAATGGGGCCTGTGGGTGTGTGTGTGGGTGTGTCTGCCCCTGTTGGCTGCTGCTTTATGGCAGAGTTTCCCAACTCCAGTCCTGGTGTTCCAAACACTGTTCGTGTTTTCATGCTGTCCCTCATAAATATGCATGAGCTACATCTGCATACCATGGGGGTGGTGCATAGATATGCAGCACAGGCATCTTTATTAGAGGCAGCATGGAACCTGAATGGTGTGGGGCCCTCCAGGACTGCATTTGCGGGACTCTGATCTAGGTAATGCGCCTGTTTATGGTGTCTGTGTTTGGTGTGGTAAAATATAGGCGTATTAACCATGCGTATGTTCTCTGCAATAAAGGAGTGTCTTTACTATCACTGTTTAGTGGTGGGTAAAACTATGGGGACTGGGTTGGCAGGAGCCCCAGCTGGGATTTGAACCTGTGACCCTCTGGTCTTACAGGCACTGGCTGTGTCCATTGCACCACACTGTGGCCACAGAGACAGTGCAGTCCCTGGAGATAGGAAAACTGGCCTGACGAGTCAGAAACCCTGCTCTGCACAATTGTACTGTGGGCTCATTTACCTTGTATGGAGACAAAAGTGCACATAAACCTCACAAAAGACCTCGAAAAAAGGGGCAAACACCCATAACCAAGCTGGGCAACATTAAAAAACACTCCCAGGAAAGCTCCAATAAAATGAAATTATTTTTGAAAGGGTCTACGGAGCGTAGACCCTTCCAAACATCATTTCTTTTTTTGGAGCTTTCCTGGGAGTGTTTTTTATTGTTGCCCATTGCTATCACTGTTGCCCAGCTGAATTATAATTTTTACACTGTTTCTTGTGGTCATTTTAACGTTTTATTTGAAATTTTGTTCTGTGCACATGTATCACACTGCTCACGTTTTGTAGGTTTCCCCGGTTTTGCTGTACATTGCTGACGGAAATGGTTTCTCTTCCCTTTAATATGCCTTTAACGACAGGTTTTCATTCGCGTTGGAATTGAGCTCTGCAATTCAGCGCGTTAGTGTGAGGGGAGCCTCTCCCCGACCACTCTCTGCCCATTGACCCCTTCTCTCCGCCCACTCTCCACCTTCTGCGGTGTTTTAACGCGCCGCGGGGGTTTACGATCGTTAACTGCGGTTAACGCGCGTAACGTACACTTAACGATCGTTCGCACGTCAGAACGCGCGTTATGATGTGCGAACGATCGTTCAGTGTACGTTACGCGCGTTATTCACGATTACCGCAGTTTAGTAAACATACCCCTTAATGTGGACAAGTGGAAAGTTATGCACCTAGGGAAGAACAACCCAAACTATGGTTACATGATGCAAGGTTCCACACTGGGAACCACCAACCAGAAAAAAGATTTAGGCGTCATTGTGGATAACATTTTAAAACCCTCCGCCCAGTGTGCAGCGGCGGCCAAGAGAGCAAATAGAATGCTAGGTATCATAAGAAAAGTAATGGAAAATAAAACAAAGGATATTATTATGCCTCTATATCGTTCCATGGTGCGACCACACCTTGAATATTGTGTGCAATTCTGGTCGCCGTATTTTAAAAAGGATATAGCGTTCTTAGAAAAGGTACAGAGAAGAGCCACCAAAATGGTAAAGGGGATGGAAGGATATTCCTATGAAGAGAGGCTAAAAAGGTTAGGGCTCTTCAACCTGGAAAAGAGAGGCTGAGGGGAGATATGATAGAGGTCTATTATTAATGAATGGAGTGGAACGGGTAAATATAGATCGATTGTTACATCATCAGAATATAAACAGACTAGGGGACATGTAATGAAGCTACATGGTAACCTATTTAAGACTAATAAAAGAAAATATTTTTTCACTCAACGTGTAATCAAACTCTGGAATTTGTTACCGGAGGATGTAGTAAAACCTGTTAGTGTCGCTGGGTTTAAAAAAGGTTTGGACAAGTTCCTGGAAGGAAGGTACATAAATCATTATTAAAAGGGACCCAAGATATCACTGTTTGACCCAATACAAGCATTGAGGAACCTGTCTTTTGGGGAGACTGCTAGGTACTTATGACCTAGAGTGGCCACTGTTGGAAACAGGATACTGTGCTTGATGGACTTTGGTCTGACCCAGTATGGCATATCTTATGTTCTTATGTCTCCACATTTTTAAAAAAGAGAAACGGTGTTGAGTGTTTTAGAGGGTTTTTTTTTAACGTACTTTATATATTATATATTTTTAGACAGTCATGATTGCCATTTCAGCAATGCTTTATTTTAAAGATCAGTCTGTGCTACAATCTTAGTTCATTTTAATTATGTTTTGAAAAATCTGACACATCTTCACACGTGTGAAGTGATTGGTGACAGTGTGAGCCAGTAAAAGTCAATGTGTGTGATGCCATTTCTGATTTCTCCATCCATAGTTATTCTAGGCATGCAAGAAGGCACATCACAGAATTAAAATGAAATATTAATCGTCATTTCTGTAATGTGTTTTTGAAAAAAACCCCAATATTTGAAAAATAACTGGAAAGAGTTGGGTTGCTGTTATAATTGTTGTGGATGTTTGTTTTGTTTTGTTTTTTAACGTTTCAGAAAGGTAAGAGATACATTGCAAAATGAAGATGTGAACTGGAGTTGAAGGAAAGAAGAGCAGCTTCATCTGCAAAGAAAAAAGAACGTTTTGTTCAGTGATCTAGAATCATACAATAGCTTTCAGTAACTAACCTATCAAGAGTTAATATAGCATTAGTTCAGCATGTTTGACCTGTCAGTTTTTCTCCCATTCCCTTGCGAAATGTAGAGTATTTATTGAGTGCAATACTTTTACAAAGACCTAAGGAATATTAAATAGCTGCATGTATTTCTACCTTGCCCAGTGTTAGGAGTTACATTACTATACTTGTTCTGTTTTAGCTACTATTAAGTATTTTAAAAAATAATTTGCCTGAGTTAAATAATATTTTGAAATTCAAATTTGCTGTGTCATCATCATTTCTTTGATTCGTTTTGGACAAACATCAAGTTCCTAATTGTTCCACCAGTCCATCCCAGTGCCTTTGGGTAGTCTCGCCCCACCATTAGCTTGGAGACTGAGCATGTCTCTTTTTCATGACATCAGACTAGGCAACTAGCTGGCACCTCCCACCAGTCACCAGTAACTCAGTCTCCAAGCAGCAGGTGAAATGTGATTTCCCAAATGGGACTCACTGAGGTGATTAGGTTGCAGCAGGCCCAAGAGAAAGACACAGAAATAGGCTGACAGGCTTAAGGGAATTAAATTGTGGAAAAAAAAGAAAAAACCCAAACGGAAAAGTCAAAGGAGGCTGTTTGGACACTCTCTCCCCTATGTGGGGCTAGGTGCTTCAGCCCGAGTAGGAGGGGGCTTGCCAGCACTGCTGGCAGCATTGGCCGACAGCTCCAGGACTCGGAGAGGAGCAGAACTGGCAGCGACTGTGGCAGCCTGTGAGAAACACCTGCACCAAAGCCATGCAAAGGCTGAGCGTAGGAGCAAAGGAGACCACACAGGGTAATGGGGGGCTGGAGGAGACTTCCCTACCTGAAAGGGGAGCTGCGGTCATGATTGGGGAGGGGACTGGGATAGCATACAGGCCTGATCTCCACCGCGTGAGCTTGTGAGGCAGGCAGCAGCTTAGTGCGGGAACGATGGCCATTGCTGCAAACCACATGTGACAGAGCTCGCAAGGGGGGGAGACTTCTCGGGCGCTGCGAGTCTCTCTTTCCACCATGTTTTGTTGTTTTCTGGGGCTTTGTGGCGTGCTTAGGAACAGGCTAAGCAAGCACAATACAAAAAAAAAAAGAAGAGAAAGGTCAACAGGTCCTGAATGGACAGTGAGAGGCCTCAGCATTCTAGCAAGACAGACGCGCTTGGTATGTGGGTTCTGCCATGGCTGCGAGGCTGAATCCCTGTCCGTGGAAGCAGATTTTCTGGAGGGTGGCTCTGTGGCCAGCTGTGCATTAAGCTTCGGCCAGGCCGGCGGTGGAGTCAGGCAGCTGGAGGACATCTTCCGCAGAGCCAGGAGTGGTTAAAAAGGGAGGAGGGGTAAAAGGTTCGGCCCTTTCTCTGAAAAGCCGCAAAGGCAAAGGTAAGAAACAGGCTGAGGCCTCGTTCTTCCAGAGGGTTTTCCCCAGAGTTTATCCTCCTAATGCACAAGTTGTTTCAGATGCAACAGCAGGCTGGCGGGGAACCAGCTGGGAGTCAAGGCAGGGCCCAGAAGCGCGGGCCTCCATTAGCCAGGGTGATAGATGGTTTGGAGGCAGAGCCAGGGCCAAACTGAAGGTGCCTGGAGGAGGACGTCTGCAGAGATTTGGAATCTTCTCAATCAGAAGAAACGGAGGACCCGGAGGCTGACATGGAGGCAGGGTCAGATTTGGAAGAGGGCAAGATCCCTCAGGAGGATGCTCGCATCATCTGAGTCTTCTCTAGGGAAGAACTGGCGGCTTTATCTCTCAGTCAGCAAAGGCTCTTAATGGCCGCATGGAGGCTCCATCAGAGGAGGAGCCATTGGAGGACCCGCTTTTTCAGGCAGTGAGAATGCCACAGAAAGTTTTTCCTCTGCACTGGGTGGTCCAGAATATGATCCAGTAGGAGTGGGACATGCTGGAGTCCGCCCTTAGGGGGATGCGAACAATTGTGCACCTCTACCCACTGCTGGAAAGAGATTGTGAGCTCCTCCAGGCCCCTAAGGTGGACGCAGCAGTAGCAGCGGTCACTAAGAAGACCACGATCCCGGTAGAAGGGGGATCGGCACTTAAGGATGTGCAGGACTGCAAAATGGAGACACTCCTGAAGAAGGCATTCAACATTAATATACTAGCACTGCAGGCTTCCATTTGTGGAGCCTTCATGACTCGGGCCTGCTTGCACTGGTCACAAGGGATCCTGGAAGGGGTTGTAGCTGGGGCTGCCGGAGGCCGCAAAGTTGGAGTCAGGTACTGCCTATTTGGCGGACACCTTTTATGATCTGATTGTTGCTTGTCTAAGGGGATGTTCTTGGTAGTGGCCGTGTGGCACTGCCTGTGGTTGAGGAACTGGTCAGCAGATGTCTCCTCCAAGTCTCAGCTCAGTAAGCTGCCCTTTCGGGGAAAGCTCCTATTTGGTGAGGATTTGGATAAGTTGGTAAAAAGAGTTGGACAAAAGGGGGGAGGCAACCCGAGGACAAACAGAAACCAGTTTGCTCCTCTACACCACTGAGGGGGCAGTCAAGGGACTTTCGGAGGTTCCAGGCTGTGAGGTTTGCACCTTGTCAAAGAGGGTGCTTCCCTGCCGGGAGGCAATCCTTTTGGGGGTTCCAAAGATCAGGGAGAGGATTTTATTCCCTGTCCTCAGGTCCCAGGAAGATGCAATGAAACCAGGATGAACCAGGAAGCGTAGGTCCTGTGGGCGGTCAGCTGTGGGATTATTATGCCACCTGAACCCAGATAACAACCGACCAGTGAGTGCTGGAGGTGATCCTTGAGGGATATGCTCTGGAGTGGGCACACCCGCTCAGAGAATCTTTCGTTGCCTTGCCATGCAAGGCACCCGCAAAGCACGAAGCAGTACAACAGACCCTGCAGTGTCTCCTTGACCTGCGATCCATATTGGAGGTTCCCTAAGACTAACAAGGGTGTAGTCAATATTCCATATACTTTGTCACTCTCAAGAAGGAGGGGTTGTTTTGGCCCATTTTAGACCTCAAAACACATGAACAGGTAGGTGCCTGTGTGTACCGTGTTTTCACATGGAGACACTACGGTCGGTGATAGCAGCAGTAAGAGAGGGAGAGTTCCTTACCTCATTAGATCTTATGGAGGCATATCTGCACATTTCTATTCAGGCCGAACATCATCATTATCTGAGGTTCGCGGTACCGATGGGGCACTATCAGTTCCAGGCGCTGCCAGTTGGCTTAGCAACGGCACCACGGACCTTCACAAAGGTTATGGTAGTGTTTGCAGCAGCTCTTCGCTGGAAAGGGATTCTAGTGCACCCATACCTCGACAACTGGCTTATCCAGGCCAAGATCCAGGAGGAAAGTGATCAGTCCATGGCAAGGGATGTGGAGTTTCTGCAGAGCTTTGGTTCGGTAGTGAATATGAGCAAGAGCCACCTGCGGCCGGCTCAGGAACTAGAGTACTAGGCGCTCACTTCCAGACCAAGATTGGTAGAGTTTTGTTACCACTGCCTTGAATGCGCAAGTTACAACTTCAGGTGGGCCAGTTCTTGCGGGTGCAAGCGTCAACTGCCTGACATTATCTTCAGCTTTTGGATTCTATGACATCCTCCATCGAACTAATACCGTGGGCATCTTTATCTTTATTTACATTTAATATACCGCCCTTGTCAAAACGTGAGGGCGGTTTACAATAAAATAATATAAATAAAAGCGTTAAAAGGAAAGGAAATCCATTAAAATAAAGAAAAGAAGGACCAAAGAGGTCACAGAACAAAACAAACAATAGACAAACCAGACAAACCATGGGTAAGTAAAGACAAACAAAACAATTAGACAGGACTACTGGGAGGGGAGATCATATGCCTGTTGGAACAAGTGAGTTTTTAGTAGGTTTTTGAAGTGTTGGTAGGAAGGCTCTAGACAGAGAGAGGAAGGAAGAGAATTCCAGAGTGAGGGGCCCAAGAAAAAGAAAGCGGCGTGGCGTGTCTGTTCAAGGTGAGCTCGTGATGGTGGGGGGAGAAACAGACGGTTAGCGTGTAATGACCGGAGCTACCGATAAGGAGTGTGAAGAGAGACTAGATTTGCTAAGTACTGTGGGTTGGAAGTATGGATGACTCTATGTAATAGTATAAGAACCTTGTATTTAAACCAAAAGTGCAGCGGAAGCCAATGGAGGCGAAGCAGAAGAGGAGTTACATGATCCGATTTCCGGGCAAAAGTGACAAGACGAGCGGCTGTGTTCTGCAGGAGTTGAAGGCGTTTGAGTTGGTAGGCGGGGAGATTGGCATAAACTACGTTACAGTAATCCAGTCTGGACATAACTAGAGCTAACACCAGAGTGGTAAGGGAGTCAGAAGACAGAATTGAACGGACTGAGCGTATTTGGCGTAGAGTAAAGAAGGAGCGACGGGATAAGTTAGAAATGTGTTTGTGAAAGGATAATGGGCTCACGAGACCACTTCAAGCAGCCCTGCTACAGAGATGGTCACCTCAATTGCATCCACTGTCGAGCCGATTTCTGTGCCCAAAGGTGGTTCAGGCAGGTCTTCGCTGGTACTCGTGCCATTGGAGGCACCGATGTGGGCCCCACTAATGACAGACACCAGCTTAGCAGGCTGGGGAGCTTATTGCAAAGAGCAGATAGCTGAAGCGGCCTGGTCAGGACAAGAGGCGACATGGTCCATCAACTGCCTGGAACTCTGGGCAGTCTTCTTGGCCCTGCAAGCATTCCCCTGAAGGGAAAGGTGGTCTGAGTATTCTTGGACAGTGCCACTATGGTGGCGTTTATCAATCAGCAGGGCAGAACAAGCAAGGTTCTGCTGGAGAGCGAAGTGGGGCCCCTGTTGTGCTGGGTAGAAGCCAACCTGATGGCTCTCGACTGTGCACATGGCTGGCAAGGACAATGTGGAGGCCGATTGCCTCGTCTGAGTGCTAATCAATCCCAGTGAATGGTTGCTCAATGGTGAAGTGTTCGCATAGTTGATGAGCAGTTGGGGTCAGCCCATCATGGATCTAATGGCGACATATGAGTCGGCAAAGGCGGCACACTTTTACAGGAGGAGGAGAGAGCGTATGTCGGAAGGGCTCAATGCCCTCATGCAGGAGTGACCGATGGGGCTTCTGTATGTGCTTCCTCCATGGGCTCTCATTGGCCGAGTGATTAGAGGATCAGAGCTCATCAGGGTCCAGTGCTTCTTTTAGCTCCAGATTGGCCGAGACGGCCATGATATGCCGACCCTGTCTGTCTGACAAGGGGCATCCCTGGTGGCTACTGCCATGAGCTGACTTGCTGTCGCAGGGCCTGGTCTTCATGCAAAAGGTGGATCGATTCTCATTTATGGCATGGTTCTTGAGTAGGCCTGCTTAAGGAAGCGAGGTTACTCACCAGCAATAATTTTAATGTTGCTGAAAGCCCATAGATGTTCCATCTCATTGGCATCTGTGGTATGTGAGAGTCTGGAAAGTGCTTGAGGCATGGTGCGAGGAACACGGCTATGTCCTCTCAAGGCCACGATACTGGATTTTCTGGCCTTTTTACAGGTGGGCCTTGACAAAGGGTTGGCTTGCAGTTCTCTGAGGGTGCAGGTGACGGCTCTTTCCTGTTTTCGTGGCAGAATCCAGGGAGTAGCTTTGGTGACACATCCCGATGTGGCTCGGTTTCTGTGGGCGGTTAGGCAGTTACACCTGCCCATGCGGTCAATTGTGCCTCAATGGGATCCCAATTTCATGTTGTCGATCCTGGCAGAGACACCGTTTGAGCCATTGAGCTCCTGCTCCCTGAAGGATCTGACTTTGAAGATGGTGTTCCTGGTGGCGATTTGTTCAGCTCGGAGGATCTCGGAACTGCAGGTCTTCTCGTGCTGAGCTCCCTTTCTGGTAATCTTGAGGAAAAAGGTGGTCCTGAGGCCGGTACCTTCATTCCTTCTAAAGGTGCTTTCGTCATTGGAGGTTGGAAAAGATAGACATTCAGGTACTTGAACAGCTGATTGTCGGGGTCAGTGGACGAAGCAGGAATGAAGAGTCTCTTGCACACCTTTGGCCGGACGTCTTGAGTAGTTGAGCTCCTTCCTGCCTGGGAAGGGGCGAGGCTGTCTGGGATGGTTAGGGGGGAGGTATTTTACCTGGGGGGGGGCAGTGTTTATAAGGTTGTTATTGGTTCTTCCTGGGAGTCTGCTTTGTTAATAGTGTACTGGTGGCTGGTGGGAGGTGCCAACTAGTCACCCAGTCTGATATCATGAAAAAGAGACATGCTCAGTCTCCAAGCTGCTGGTGGGGTGAGACTACCCAAAGGTATCGGGACTGGAGGAACGCAAGGAACATCAATTAGCAGGTAAGGTCTAATTTCACTATATTTTCATTCTTAGTCTATGCTACCACTTAACTTTATAAATGATACTCATATATCAAAAACAGCATCCCGAACCATGTGATTAGCAAGGTACATCCAATCACATAAAATACTGGCCCTTTGTCTGGTTCTGTTTAATTTTTGTCTTCTATTTGTCTGTGCTTTTATACTTTACTTTTCTGTTTCACTTTGGCGTTCCTTTCTTTGTCTTTGCATGGCCAACCTTTTATTGTACACCGCTTTATGTTTCGACGGAAAGCGGTTTATCAAATTTTAATAAAGATAAAGATAAAGATAGACAGATTACAATTATCTGTGGTTAGTTATCAGGGACTGTGACTGCAGAATTAATAATCTTTATATTCTGTTGTAAAATATTTGATTATTTTGAGGGACTAATATTTTAAGTACAATAATGGAAATACCCACTTTAATCCAGAGAGCTGTAAGAAAATGCTGATTTGGCAATATGCCAGATGGTCAGAGAAATATACATTTTTCTCAGTACAGATTGGGTATCACTTGCGCTAATAATGTACCCATATTGATTCCTAACAAGCATATTGTTGTAATAGAGAGATAATATTAGCACTATTGTTATTAGAATTCAAATTAGTTTGCATCAACATCACGATGCATGTGCTATTCTGATCTGTAGTAGTAGCTGAAATAATGTTTGTAGTACAAGAAACCATCTTTTAGCAACAATGTATAAAAATATTAAGATATTTGAAAGACATGTCTCATTTTACATGACATTTTTTTTTAATTAAGAGCGAATTATAGCCACTTTGAACTATTGATACAACAGAATATAAATGAATAAATAAATATAAGGCTGGAATACTATTCTGATTGATTGGAGTAGTGGTTGTTTAAATTGAGGATATTCCTATTACACACTGATAAATCATCTTTTATTTTTCTGAGATTGTCCCAATATCTGTTGGATCAATTATTGTATCTCTGTTTATCTGACCTGAGCTATCAACCAGGCAAACAGCTCTGTTATCCAGTTTCATGAGATATTGTTGCAAAGGTACCTGACAAACACATCACAGTCTAAGGGGGGGAGGGGAAGGGGATAGACAAATATTTTCTTTCAGAACTTAAGTACAGAGAAAACGATATGCAGGCTAAGTTTGTAATATGTTATTCTCCAGAGTGCACTCTTCCTGATATGAATACCTTCTTTGCATTCTTAAGATGGCAGGAGCAATCTGTTCAATGTTTCTCTTTTATTTAGTACTTACAAAAGATTCTTCACTGTGCCTTAGGGTCCATGGTACTATCTGGACAAGTAAACAAGAATATGCAAAAGCAGAAACCTTGTTTTGTATTATCTTTACAAACACCTTCATTCTTTAGTGTTAGAGAATGTGGGTTACTTGTGTCAAAGGAAATACATTACCCACACTGCTGCACCTTGTGTTGCTTGGCTGTAAGAACTTGTAAAAAGCTTATTTCTGAAATGTTATAGCTTCTATATTTTATGTTAACTGTGTTTTTATGACTACTTGTTATGTTGTATTTCAATAAAGTTTATTAAGTTGAATTAGATTTACTTCTGTTGCATATCTTATCATTATTACTGGTCACAGACCAAGAAAAAAGAAAAGCCTGGGAGTTTATTTGAAAATCTATAAGGCACATGTGTACAAGATCCATGGACAAGAGTGTACAGTCTGCATGAGTATAAATACCATTCCATTTATAGTATACACCATGCACCACCATGCAGACTGTACACTCTTGTCCACGGATCTTGTACACATGTGCCTTATAGATTTTCAAATAAACTCCTGGGGCTCCCATTTTGACCACTTTTCTTATATCTACAGTACTATTTTAGCCTTTACAAAATGTAGGCCAGCATCTCTGATAATCTTTGATTAAAAAAAAGAAGCATTTAATAAAGAGAAAAGGCAGAAATGGGATGTTCCTAAATATTTCACATTAGTTTGCATCTAATTCACATGAGCAGTAATACCTGGCCTGAGTTAACTGGACAAAGATGTGCATCTCTAACTAATTCGGACCATTTTCCTTCTTTGTTTCACCAAGATTTAGACAAACAGCATTTTTAAATGAAATGTACAGTCATAGCTGTAATGGTTTACATTCAACTCAAAATGGAAAAATCTTAAAATCTAAGGGTTTTTTTTTCATGATTTGACTGATGGATTTCATGTATGTGCAGGATCCTCTTGCACTAATCTGAAAACGAAGGGCCTTTCATATTATAACTTTTGTGAAAATTGAGCCGATCATAGAAGGTGATGAAGTTGTCGGGACCAGTCACATAGCTTTTCTCTATAAAAGTGTTAAAACCGTAGTTTCGGTACATTCCAGCATTCCGCAGATGGGTTGAAAATGTGTGGCATATTCCATTGAAAGACGTCTGTAGAAAATGAAAGCAACATGAGGCATTTAGGGATGTGTTTCTATACTCTTAGTTTGATGTTAAAATGGTTACTCTGCTATACACAGATATTTTGCAGTATGAATGAAGAACAAAATGTAAGTTTTCATTTTCTTTTAATAACTCCTTGATTCTCCAGAACAATAATGTGAATATAAAAGGTTTTGTGATGTCAAACAACCTTGATAAATGATATAGCTTCTGTGTTTGATACAGTCTTTAATCTTTATCAGGCTCTACAATATTCAAAATGCATTTTTCTTTTGCAGACAACAGAATTGCTTCTCTTATATAGAGGCTAGAGGTCACAATAGGATGGGTGATGCACTATACCTAATACATTTTGGAGGTGATTTTATAGTGGGGTACATTCTTTCAGCTGCAACGTATGTGCATACCATACCGGTATGTTTTTTTTTTTTTTAGAAAATCATTTTTATTGTCCATATTCCACTTAGCACACATTAACAAAGGAAAACATGGTCCAAAACAACTGCACTATACATCTGTTCAACTAACATACACATGGAGTTACTCCAGCACCCATACCCTCCCACCCCCACCCACCCCACAAAAACCCCAAGCCCTCAATTGTTCTATCAACCTCTAAGGAACAGAAGTACCTTCATCTGAGAACCAAATAGTAAAGAAAGGAAACACCAGACGACCTCGTCGATCAGTGCACCCTGAATAGTGTTTTGAATAACCCCCGAGGTCCCCAACTCAACCCTACCACCCCCTCCCCCAACTCCCAAGGGCTCCCTACCCCCCCTCCCTCTCTAACTTCCCTGCCCCCTATCCCCCCCATCTCCCCCTTCCCCGACCCCCAGATTTCCGGCGAGCTCGGGATTAAGCTGATTTACCAGACCCAGAAAACGCCACTCTACGCGCACTCAAGATTGGTCAGATGAAGATGGCTCCTACCCCTGCCCACCTGCCTTCCCCCTATTTTGTCCCTCAGCTTCACAAGCAATCATGCAGAAGCAGCGTGTAATCCCAGCCTATGGGCCTCGCCCCATATTCGTCTACATTTTTCCACTGCTTCCCCCCCCCCCCCCCCGAGAACTCTCGCTGTTCGGGTCTCCATTTCTCTCAAATCTACCATGGCTCTTTCCCACTCTCCCACCCCCGGGGCCTTATCCTCCAGCCAGTGTCGCAATATACATTTCTTTACCACCAAGAATCCTTTCTCACAGAGTTTGCACTCCTCTCTTGCCCTAGGTGGCACCTCCTCATTTAACCCGAAGAGCCCCCACAGAGGGGGGATCTGCACCACATGGCCAAGCCAGTCGCTCAGCCTGAGCCCCACCTCCGCCCAGAATTTCTTAATATGCATACAATGCCAAAAACGATGCGCTAGCGAACCCGCCTCGATCCCACATAAGGAACATTTATCCGTTTCAGCTAGACCTACCTTCGCCGCCCAAACATTATGTCCATATGCTCTCCACAAGAACTTGTATTGCATTTCCTGGAACTGAACCGACTCCGAGAGCCCTTTTATTCCTGCAAACGCGGTCTCCACCGCTCAACAGTCACAGATTCTATACCATCTCTTTGCCATCTCCCCGCCAAGGCCTCCAAAACCTTCTGGTCCTCCCCGGACCGGCCCCCCGGAAACAACTCCCTCCGGAAGGAAGATACAGAAATCTTCCCCTCCTGGGCCTGGAAGAGGTCTAGCATACCCCCTTTCTGCAGCACTAATCTATTTTGTGCCTGCAGATCTTGTATATAATGTCTAACTTGCAGATAGAAATAAAAATCCTGCCTCCTCGGGGGGCGGAGCCTGATGTCCAGCGGGGTAGACGCTTCGTGCTGAAGCTCCCGAGGGGCCTACTCAGAATCCTGACTTAATATCTACATAAACTTAATATTTTACTCCGAACTTACCGGGGTGCCTTGGGGGGAATGGCGGCCCACAAGCCAGTGCGCTTGGACTTTGGGTCTCCCTCTTCTTCACATGGAAAACGCTCCAAAACAGAGTTGTCTTCCCCACCAAAGATGGTTCCACTTCGGGTAAGCCCCGAAATGCAGCAGGAGATCTTGGAGGAAATACGTGGTATGAAGGAACTGGTGCAGTCCAACGGAGAAGCGCTCCGAGCCATGCGAGAAGATTTCGGTATGCTTCAGGACCGGCTTGAAGGTCTTTCACTACGGCTGGACAACATGGCGGGGGTCCTCGATTCGCACGCGGTGCGCTTGGTGAACCTGGACAAGGCTGAGCGTCAGATACAGAATCTTCAAAAAGAGTTAGAGGATTGCAATAATCGAGCCCGTCGCAACAATGTCAGGCTCATAGGAGTACCAGAGGGTGCGGAAGCAGGAGATATCAGAGAATTTCTGGTTAAAACTCTCCCCTCCTTGCTGAAGATTACCTTTTGCGGAGCTCTGGAAATTGACCGCGCATATCGTGCTCCCACCAACATCGCACTTAATCGGACGACCCCCCGGCCCATTATCTTTCGATTACTGAGGTATCAGCAAGTTGAGCAAATTTTCAAAGCTGCCCGGGTGATTCAACATCTGCAGTTTGAAGATCATAAAGTCTCTTTCTTCCCCGACTTGGCAAAGGCCACAGCTGACCGGCGGAAGGGACTCCTTGCTTTTCGACCTAGACTTCAACAGTTACAGGCTCGCTTTGGCCTCTTATATCCGGCGAAGCTCAGAGTGACTCTCCATAACCAAACTAGCACCTTCGAAGATCCTGCTCTGCTAGCAACATTTTTAGATTCCAAAGAGGCAGACCAGATGCGCTAAGTCAACAACTCGGATAGACTCCGCTGGAACTGCCCGTCATTTTGAATGACCCGACGTGGTGATCATTGTCTGGAATAGAGACTGCCTGGACCTTTCTTTCTTTAATATCTACCTTTCTCGGTCTCCTTTTCCTCCATGATATGCACCTTGGTTGGATTCGGAGCACGCACAGCTATACCGCTTATCTGTCTCAATTAGGCCTTCTCTGGGGTTTCACCCCGCAGACATCAGGTCGCCAGTAATTTCTGGGGTTTTGCTTCTTCTCTAAGGCACTTCGGTGCTTCTCCTGTTATATAGGGCGCTTCATGATTTTATTGGTTTATTTTTTATCAGATCGTGTGTATAGTCATTTATAGTTGATATGAGGGACATTGCGCAATTCGGTGCGCCATCATGTTTCTTTCTCAGAATGTTTGACTTTGTTGCATGGCCTTCTGTAAGCTCTTGTCATTGAACGGAAGAGGCATCAATGGTCCAATCAAAAGAATGACCGTTTTTAGTTATTTTAATCATGACCATACTGATGTAGTGTTTCTTCCGGAACCCCATTTCACCTTCGCTGAACCACTGAAACTCACTGCCACACCTTATATGGTGGCTGCCTATTCTCCCGCTGTTTCCAAGCGGTGCGGGGTAGCCATCTTGGTTGAGAAATCTTTGCCACCCACTGTAATGGATACTAGCTTTGATGGGGAGGGTAGTTGGGCCTGTGTATATTTTAAGGTTGGAGATAGTGAATTTCCGTGTATTTGTATTTATGCTCCGAATGTGGATGACCCTGTTACTGTTACCCGGTGGTGACTTTTACCAAGTATTTGATCCTTTGATAGATAGATTGTTGCCTAGAACGAGTGGTCCACCCAAGAGTCTCTACACCCTGCCAGCTCTGATGAAAGATTTTGTGTGAGTAGATATATGGAAGCTGCTTTACCCATCCGACTTAGAGCTCACCTTTTCTCAGCCCCCCCATCACTCACAATCTAGATCTGATTTTTTCTTCTCTCCTCAGTACTACTCTTCCAAGTGGACATATACTCCTGATAGGTTAGCTAATTGGAAAGCCATCCAGAGCACTTGATGCTGGACATGCCATGTGGCCTTTGGTCTACTAAACTCCTGTTAAGTATGATTGTCCCGCATTACAGTATTACTGGAGTCGGGTCTGGGGTCGTCTTCATTCTATTTTATATTTCCCGGAACCCCTCTTTGGGGAGATTGTGGGGCTCCGCTCAGCTGCGGGGATCCCCTCTCTTCCTAAATTGGCTTACTTCCTTTTAGCCTTTATGCTGGGCCTTGCTATTTCCTGGTTCCTCACTCACGAAATATTGGGAATATAGCTCTTTTTCGAGCTCTAATGAACGGTAATCATATCTGTCTTCATTGCAAATATGTGCAAATACCTTATATGTTAGCCTCTTCCGTTCAAACCACTCACTATTGGTCTTGCTAGAAGACGCTCCACGATTATGTTCAAACTATTCAATGCTCTCAGTTGACTGTTTGATTCTGTATTAATCTCTGTCACATGCTCATCCGGTATCATAGACTCTACTTCTGTTTGTTTGATGTATAATAATTGTTGTATGTAAGCGCTTATATGATGATTCTTATCAGCTTAGAGAAGAAGCATTGGGGTGGGGGGTACTTGGGGTTGCTTTCTTTATCGTATGTGTGTATTTGTTTCTTTTGGTGTGTTGTTACTTTTGTTTGTTGCAAAATGAAAATAAAAGTTAAAAAAAAAAAAAAAATCCTGCCTCCTCAACTGGTACCGGTCCCGTAGAGAGAGAAAGGACTCCAGCTCCTCCCCTCCAATGATCCGCAAATGCCCCACATATACAACGCCCTTCCGGGCCCACTCCTTCGCCACATGCCCCTCCAGCCCCGGATAGAAATCTTTATTACCTGCTAGTGGTAAGCAATCCGTCCTCTGCCATGATGACCCTCTATGCTGGCAGAGAATCTTCCAAGCCTTCATCACTCCTCGAAAACACCAAGACTCCCGCCACTCTGTCTGTAGTTCCCTCAGACTACAGTGCAAAGACTTAACAGCATGATTTCTGCCAGCCAAATCCGCCAGTAAATCTAGCGGCATAATATCTCCTCTGTCGTCTATCAGGTCTCTCAGGGCCCTGGTGAGGTACATCATGTTGTATGCCTGCAATGAGGCCAAACCCGCTCCCTCAAGCTCGGCAGGCTTCATTAACATAGCTAAGGCAATCCGGGGCCTGCGGCCTCTCCAGAGAAATTTTGCTCCTGCAGGTCCCTCCGCATTAGCCACACTGGAATATGCCGAAGCATATAGAGCCATCTGGGAACCTCAACCATATTGTAAAGTGCAATACGCCCCTTCAGAGATAGAGGTAGATCTCGCCACTTTCTGAATCTCTCTATTGTGCTTGCCAGCATGGGTCTAATATTGACTTGATACAGATACATCATAGAGGATGGAATCTGAACACCCAAGTACCTAAATTGGCCCTCTGCCCACACCAAGGGAAAGTCTCCTTTCCACTGGGACCTCACCTCCCCTCCAACATCTAATGCTAACGATTTAGCGGGGTTGATCTTTAACCCTGAGAAGGTCCCAAACCTCTCAATTTGGTGTAGGGCTCTCTCCAACGAGTCTTGGGGATTGTTAGACACAGCAACATATCATCCACAAGTGCGCTGACCCGTATTCCTCCATTTTCCCATTGTATACCCTGTATATCATCTGATTGTAACAGAGCTAACAACAACAGTTCAAGCTGTAACACAAACAGAAGGGGCGAGAGTGGGCATCCTTGCTTAGTTCCTCTCTTTAGGACAAAGGGGTCAGATCTGTCCCCTCCCACCATGATAAATGCAAGGGGGTCAGCGTAGAGAGCGCGAATCCAAGTAATAAACTCCCCTACAAGCCCAAATCTACGCAGCGCCTCAAACATATAATCCCATGAGACCCTGTCAAAGGCCTTTTCGGCATCCAGGCTAACTAGGAGCAAAGGCTGCCTTGCCCGTGTACACTTCTCCACTCCCAGCAGTATGCTATTGATGTTTTTGGAAGCTCCCTGGCCCCTCACAAATCCCGCCTGATGATAGCCCACCAATTTTGGTAATATCGCCTGCAACTGCTCTGCCATCACCGAGGCTAAGATTTTCATATCATAATTTATCAAGGAAATTGGCCGATAGGCTGCCGGATCCAGCGGGTTCTTACCCTCTTTATAAATAAGCGATATGGAGGCGGTACGCATATCTCTGGGAAAGTTCCCCACAGCTAAGACCTCAGCATACAGCGCCGCTAGAGTTGGAGTTACCTGAGTCTCCAACATCTTATAGAACTCAGAACCATACCCATCTGGGCCCGGCGCCTTGTAAGGCTTCCCCGTCCTAATGACTTTTTGAATCTCACCCCCTTCAATAGGCCTATTTAAATCGAGCAAATCTTGCTGGGATACTTGAGGTAGCCCAACCTTGTCCAAAAACAGCCTCTCCTCCTGTCTATCTTCCGTATCAGGGGTATACAGAGCCTCATAGAATTGCCTAAACACCTCTGCTACCTTTTTTGAGTCACTGTGTTTCTTTCCCTCTTTGTCCTGAATAACCATTACAACTCTAGTACCTCCCCCATCTCTTACTAACCGCGCCAGAAGTTTACCAGACTTATTCCCATAGCGGAATAATTGATGTCTATAGTAGTGCAGGGAATAGATCGCTCTTTCTTGTAACTTATCATTCAAACGTTTCTGGGCCTCCAGGTAAGTCTGCAACATTTCCCCCTTCAGACCCCCTACTGCTTTTCTCTTCAAGAGCTCTAGCTCCCGGGTTAACCGCATGACGTCACTATTAATCCTCCTCTTTTCTCTTGCCATATAGGCGATAATCTGCCCTCTCATTACCGCTTTACCAGCCTCCCAGATTATGGCCACAGAGTTGCTACTGCCTTCATTGAACTCAAGGTACTCTTCCCACTGCCGCTTCAAAAAATCCTGAAATTCTTTATCGTGCCACTTCTGCTTGGGGAAGGCCCACCTATAGCTGCCCATGGCTGACCCTTTCCAGTCTACCCACACCATGGCATGATCTGATATCACAATGGGCCCCAGCTCTGCTCTCAATACATTCCCAAAGGCTCTTTCTGAGACTAGGATGTAATCTATTCTTGACCAGGTTCCATGCACACGGGAAAGATGTGTATAATCTCTCTCCCGCTCATATAGCACCCTCCACACATCTACCAGGTTTCCCATTTGACAGAGATAGCTCACCCCTCTCCGGACCCAACCTCCCCCTGACTTCGGGTTGGACTTGTCTAACTCTGGGTCGTGCGGGCAGTTAAAATCACCTGCTAAAATTATCGGGGCCTTCGGGGCCGCTTCTATTTTCTGCATGATGCGTCTAAAAAATGTATGATCATATACATTAGGGGCATATATATTACCAAGAAACATCTCTGTGCCATTCACCCGCACGTGCAGAAATATAAACCTACCCTGCCCATCCGGTTCCTCTGCTAGCACCTCTACCTGGTTTCCCTTTCGTATTAAGATTGCCACCCCCTTCTTTTTCCTTCCCGCTGATGCATCATACACATGCCCCACCCAATCCTTCTGTAGCTTACAATATTCAGCGGAGGTTAAGTGTGTTTCCTGCAAAAGTGCTAGTTGGACTTTCTCCTTTTTCAAGGTCTGCAGCACCTTCGTCCTCTTGACTGGAGTATTAATGCCCCCCACATTCCAGGATAGTATACACATGTCAGGCACCATCTGCAAGTAGTGAAGTAATATGCTCCATGATAATATCATAACTACTCTCCCATAATGCCAGGGGCTGCCCAGCCTCAGCCCCCAGATCGATTTCTGCTAGGTCCCATAACTGTGACAGACCAACTTCCACCCACACATTGCAATGATCCCTCCCGTGCCCCATGCCCTCCATCTGTCCCTCTTCCTTCTGCCCTCCCCATGCCCTCCCTCCCCCTCCCCTTCCTCCCCCTCCTTCCCTGACCCCTAAACTTCCCCTTCCCCCCAACCCCATCCCCCTAAAACTATCACCACCTACTCCCTGGCTCGTGAGTAGCCGAGGTCGAGTCCCTACTGATGCTGCAGGGATGCCTCGAGCACGACTACCACTCTCAGAGCCCTGTTACCCGCACAGTCTAAACAACATACGATGCTCTAGTCTTAACATTCTATGCTAACTCCTCTACATAAATGCAATAAAAGTCTCATAAGTCCAAATCCTAGCTCTCGGACCACCACTAAGACCGAGGTAGCTCCGATCAGGCAAACACAGCACATACGACATGATCTGGTCCAGTCTATGCGAGGAAGATGAGCCCCTCTCCGCTCTGTCACCTCATCTCCTCTGCCCGCTCTCAAGTCGATTCCACCTCTACAGCTCCCAGATTCCCCAGCTGTTCCACAAATCTCTCCGCTGCCTCAGCTGTTTCAAAGACATGGTTCTTTCCTTGGCTGAGGATCCTCAAGGACGCCGGGTAGGCCAAAGTGAAATGTATCTTCTGCTTAAACAGCGCTGAACAGACACTGGAAAATGCCCTCTGTTTTGCTGCCATTTGCGTTGAATAGTCTTGAAAAAGAAGGAGCCGCTGGTTGTCTAGGCGGAGCTCCCCTTTTTTGCGATATGCCTGCAATATCTGCATTTTATGCTGAAAGTTGAGGGCACGAAGTATCACAACCCGCGGGCGATTCAACCCTTCTCGGCAGGGCCCAATGTGGTGTGCTCGTTCTATCTTAAATTGTCCCACGAGCTCTCCCAGGCCCAATTTCTCCGGTAGCCATTTTTCTAGCCAGGGGAGCAACATGTGCTCTGCTTTGGCTTCTGAGAGACCGACAATGTGCAGGTTGTTTCGTCTAGATCAGGGGTCTCAAACTCAAATTGCTTTGAGGGCCAAATGAGGACTTGTAAAGTAACCCGGGGGCCGCATAAGACGTGGGGCCTCATTTGCATAAGGGGCCTCATTTGCATAAATATTTGCATAATGTTACCATACACTAACTTTTAGTAAACATGCCTCTTAATGAGTATGGATAAAGAAAGACTAAAAGATTTAGAAATAGGAAGACAATAATTAAACTGGGAACCCCAAAAGCCAAACTTGGAATGTACAACAACACTGTAGAAATAAAACTATAAATTAATTTCCTCTTGTACTAAACAAAGTGCAAACATTAATGATGCACATTTCCCAGAGCTGACATATTCCAGTTAATAAATTCAAAATAAAGAGATATTTTTCTACCTTTTGTGCATTTTTTTTCAGTTGCAATTGCTCCAGCCACTTCTGGTTTCTTCGTGTCTTCTGCTATCTCCATCGTCTGCTGTCCATTTGTCCTTTCTTCTCTCTTCTAGTTTTTTTCCATTCTCTCTCTCTACATCTGCTTTAACATACTAATCTTTCTCCTTTTGCTCTTTCCTCATTCCTATTTCATCCACTCAAATTTTACCCCTCCATCCTCAATCCCCACTTACTCTCCCAATACCTGGCCAATTGTAGATTTGTCTTCTCTTCCAGACAAAATATTTTTCCCCTCTCCATTTCACTTTCCCAGCTCCATCCCATTCTAATCCTCCCCCAACATCAGCTCCCTTCTAGTTCCAGCCCCACCCAGCATCTGCTCCTTTCTAGTCCCTGCATCAGTCCATTTCCAGTCCTATCCTAGCCTCACCATCAGCCCATTTCCAATCCTAGCCCCCCATCAGCCCATTTCCAATCCTAGCTCCCTCCCCTCACAGCCCATTTCCATTCCAAGCCCCCCTCCCCATCAGCCATTTGCAGTTCAAGCCCCCCTTCCACTCAGCCCATTTCCAGTCCTAGCAACCCCCCCAGCCCATTACCAGTCCTAGACCCCCCATAGCCCATTACCAGTCCTAACCTCCCCATAGCGCACTTCCAGTCTTACCCCCCATCACCCCATTTTCAGTCTTACCCCCCCCCCATAGCCCATTACCAGTCCTAGTCCCCCCCATAGCCCACTTGCAGTCATATCCCCCATCACCCCATTTTCAGTCTTACCTCCCCTCATAGGCCATTACCAGTCCTAACCCCCCAATCAGCCCACCTCCAGGCCGAACCCCCATCACCCCTTTTTCAGTCCTAGCCCCCACCATAGCCCATTACCTGTTATAACCCCCCCCCCCCGGCCCATTACCAGTCATAACCCCCCCCCTGCCAATAGCCCACTTCCAGTCCTAACCCCCATCTGCCCATTTCCAGTCCTAGCCCCCACCATAGCCCATTACCAGTCATAACCCCCCCCTGCCAATAGCCCACTTCCAGTCCTAACCCCCATATGCCCATTTCCAGTCATAGCCCATTACCGGTCATAACCCCCCCCCTGCCAATAGCCCACTTCCAGTCCTAACCCCCATTACCCCATTTCAGTCAGCCCCTCCATAGCTCATTACCGGCCAGCGAAGGAGGGAAACAAAAAAACCCAAAAACCTGGCTTCTGCCGTTGCCGCCGTGGCAGCGGCAGAATCAATTGTCAAATTTTAAAAAAAAAAGACTTCTGCTGCTCAAGCAGCAAAATCAGCTGTCCTGCGGCCCCTTCCCCTGTGCCCGGAGATCCGAGTCTGCTCTATCAGCGGCGTGCTTTTCAAGCCGCGAGGAGAGTATTCCCCTCTCGCGCGCTGCATGCATTTGGTTTGTTTGGGCACCTAAAACTTTAAAGTGTGCCCTAGTTGCTTGCACGTGCATAAACTTGTGAATTAACATACGCACAATTAATTGGCACTTGTGAAGGCACATTTTACAAAGGACGTCCAAGTGCAATCTGGGACATTCAAGCCAGAACATCTGAAAAAAATAGGCATGTCCATGTTCATGCACAATTTCACAAATGTGGATGTGCCTGATATGGATGATGACAGGGAAATCTACATGGATGTCCCTTGAATGGTATTTGAGAACGGGGATGTCTAATAGCCTAATGGTTAGAGTAGTGGGCTAGGGCCAGGGTTCAAATCCCACTGCTGTTTCTTGTAATCTTGGGTAAGTCTGGTACTTCTTCACCGGGTCCTTCACACTCATACACCTCAGTACTTGGCTAATCTTGTCCATCTGCACGCTCCTACCCGCTCCCTCCGATCCTTCCACCTTAACTGCCTCTGCCTTCCCTCTCCCTCCTCTGCTCGTCTTCAGTCCACCCGCTCGTCCGCTTTTTTTCTTCCTGGCCCCCGCTTTGTGGAATTCCTTACCTTCCTCCATCCGGCTCAAGTCCGAACACCCTACTTTCAAGAACAACCTCAAGACTCACCTCTTTGCCCGTGCCTTTGACCTACCAGATCCTTTTGGGTGACCTTACTCTACCCTGTCCCCCCTCTCTCTCCCCGTCTCTGTCCTGTTGTATGACTCTGTTATTTTGCTTTCCTATGCCATATTGTAACTTCTTTTCCTTTCAAAACCTACATGGGGTTTTGTTTTTCCTCCTTCCTTAATTTATACTATGTAAACTGCTGCGATGTTTTTCCTCAGCGGTATATCAAATCCAATAAACATAAGTCACTTAACCCTCCATCATCTCCAGGAACAAGCAGGAATGAGTCTTCACATATGGGTATCGTCGGTACCGACGGAGCCTGCGCGGGAACGCTCCCCAGCGTCCAGTAAGAAAGCTTTTGGGAGCATCCCACAGCGCCTGCGTGCTGCCTTCCCGCCTTTCCCAACCGCCTCTCTCCAGTTCTTCTTTTCCGCGGAGTCAGCAGGTCGTGTTCCTGTCACCGCAGAAGAAGTTCTTTATTTTTTCTTTATTCTTTTGTGTCGCGTCTGCCTTCTTCGACGTTGGACGGGTACCGCCGGTCTTTTCTTCCTTTAAAAAAAAAAAAAAAACTTTCTTCACTGTGCATTTTCAGTTTTTGGGCCTTAGGCCTAAAAATTTTCCCCTCATGGAGAAACCCGCCTCCGGGTTTAAAAAGTGCACAAAATGTGGCGGTACTATTTCTGTCACCGACACCCATGATTGGTGTCTAAAATGTTTGGGTCCTCACCATTCCATCACGGATTGTGTGTCCTGTACCATGATGTCTAAAAGAGGTCAGCAGAACCGAGCAGCCAAGCTCAGTACCCTGTTTCCCTCTGATGCAGCTTCGGTGGCATCGACGTCTTCCAGGGCTTCTTCTTCCTCCCATGGATCTCAGGTAACCAAGCATAAATCTGGCCGGTCCTCGAAGGGCAAATCTCCCTCTAAGCATCGAGATGCCTCCGGGCTTGTCCTCGAGGATTCCGCACCGGCAAAATTACCCCGGCGGGAAGTTCCGGCTTCCAAAGCATTGTCTATGGGGTCACAGGTTGACATCGATGGCTCGGCCTCGACCGATCACCTGTTGCCGTGTTCTGGGGTACCAGTGGCTCCCAGTGGTACCGACATCCAGACTTTGGTGGCGTCGATGGATCAGAAGATTCTGACCATGCAGCGCACCCTGACGGCATTCATGTAGGCTGCGACGCCTCCGGTACCGCAAAAATCCCCGTTGCCGGTACCAGCTCCGGCACGGGCATCATTCCCGGTGCCGGTACCGATTGCATCGACATCGGCTTCAGTGTCGACTGCAACGGTACCCTGTCCTATGATGCCCATCGGTACCGAACCGGTACCGGTTACTCCCGATGTCGATCCCACTCGGTACGCATATCGGGCTTTACGGGAGCATCCAGACAGACGATACTTCGATTCCTCCGACAACTCTGAGGAGTCTGAAGGATCTGTCGAGGCATTGATACTTCTTCCTCAGGAGTCTTCTTCTCCTAAACGAAGAATGTCTCCTCCAGAAGACTTGTCTTTTCAAGACTTCATTAGGGAAGTGGCTAGGGGCCTCTCCATCACAGTAGCCCCTGAGTCAGAGCCTAGAGCCAAGCAGCTGGATATTTTACAATATCCTAAGGCTCCTAAAGAGGCAGCTACTTTACCTATTCATGAGATTTTGTATGATCTCATGTTGAGCATGTGGGAGACACCTCTTACCACCTCTCCTCATTCTCGTAGGTTAGACACCATGTATCGTGTCCCTCCTTGTCCTGGCTTTCATAAGACTCAGCTTCCTCACCACTCTATTGTGGTAGAGTCTGCCATGAGAAAGATAAAGAGTGCAAAAAGACACTCATCTAATCCTCCAAGGCATGAATGCAGGACCCTAGATGCTTTTGGCCGTAGGGTTTTTCAAGCTTCTATGCTAGCTGCCAGAATCAACTCCTATAGTCTCTATACAGTCAAACCTCGGTTTTCATGATTAATCCGTTCAAAAAAGTCTGACTAAAACCGAAACAGACTAAAACCGAAGCAAGATTTCCCATAAGAAATAATGTAAATTCAATTAATCCGTTCCAGACACCCAAAAATATTGACAAAAAATACATTTTATAGAGAATAACTCAGCCAGCAGTAGAACAGCTCCTGTCACTTCTCTCAGCTGCCCGATCGTCCACAGCACAGCAAACACACAGATACTGTAGGACACTAATCTGATCGCTGACTCCGTCTCAACAGCGTACCCCGCAAGAGAAAGAACTGCCTGCCACATTCATTCAACATCTCCTGCTTACCCATTCAACATCTCCTGCTACCCTGCTACCTCCGAGCCTGAGGGGGCGCTCCAGAGAACAGGCAGGCGGTGGAGAGATCGGGCCTTCCTCTCTGCAATCCTTGCATCTCTGACTCTGGCTCGAGGATGTTGCTCACCTGACTTTCGCATTTCAACACGCGATCGGTGAGTCCGGGGGGGTAGTGCTGCCGGGACTGGGCAGGCAGTGTATGCAGACCAGCGGAAGGTGTATGTACACTATTGCAGTACTGTTGCTTTTCAGATCTGGCACACGCGATCGGTGAGTCCGGGGGGGGGGGTAGTGCTGCCGGGACTGGGCAGGCAAGCGTGTATTGCAGGACGAAAACCGAGGCGATAGACGAAAACCGAGACAAGATCTCAGTCTGAAAAGACGTCGAAAACCGAAACCGACGAAAACCGGGGCAACCGAAAACCGAGGTTTGACTGTATAGGGATGTTTCTAAAAGAAGTCACAGATCATCTGCAGACTTTAACCCCTTTTATTTCAGAAGATAAAAGGCAGGAGTTTCTCACTTGGCTCAAATATGCCCAGGATGTTTCCAAATTTTCCAACCGTGCAGCCTTTGACTCTTTTGAGTGTGTAAGCAGAGCCTCGGCTATTGCCATAGGTGCACGCAGAATTGCTTGGCTACAAGCTTCTGATTTGGAACTCTGGGTCCAAGATGAATTGGGAAATCTTCCTTGTACAGGTGAAAACCTTTTTGGCAAGGATTGGCAAGCAAAGGCCACTCAGATGGATGCTGAGAACTCCGCTTTGGATCGACTTTCAAAGTCCACCTCTGCTCCTGCCAAGAAAAGATTGTTCAAAAAGACATCTTTTTCTAAAAAGGGAAGATATTATCCTGCTTATGGTCAGCAGGCATCTTCTGCAGGTCGTTTTGCTACAAAACGTCAGCAACCACCTAAACAGGCCAAGTCAAAGGCTGCTAGGCCTTCCACAGCCCAGCAACCTCAGCCTCCTCAGGGCCTTTGACTTGCAACTAGAGAACTTAGCCTTTCTAGCTCTGGAAGAACCAGAGCCCCTCACCATTCCAGGAAGGTTGGCTTACTTTGCTCCCAGATGGGAACAAATCACAGCAGAGCAATGGACCCTCTCCATCATAAGGGAAGGGTACAAGCTTCATTTCTTAAGCCTTCCTCCTCACACCATGGTGAAAGAGTTCAATTCTCCAACATCTCTCCTCAACCTTCTGGTCAGGAGATTGCCACCCTTCTTGCCCAAGGGGCAATAGAAGAAGTACCTCTTCTTCAACAGGGCTCAGGGTTCTACTCCCCTTATTTTCTTATCCCAAAGAAAACAGGGGGCTACAGACCCATATTAGATCTCAGAGAATTGAACAAGTTTCTATTCAAAGAGAAATTCAAGATGATTTCTCTCGGTGCTCTGCTTCCATACCTTCAGAGTCAGGACTGGCTTTGTTCTCTAGACCTCAAGGATGCGTACATCCATGTCCTCATCCATCCAACACACAGAAGGTTCCTTCGGTTCCTTTTTCAAGGAAAGCACTACCAATACAGGGTGCTTCCTTTCGGTCTGGCCTCTGCACCAAGGGTGTTCACGAAATGCATGGCAGTAGTAGCTGCATTTCTACGCACTCTAGGAATATTTGTTTTCCCATATCTGGACGACTGGCTCATTCGAGCTCCATCCCAGTCAGAGGCCCAGAATTGTCTAATCTGCACAATGCGTGTTCTTCAGTATTTGGGACTGGTAATAAACATCCCAAAATCAAATCTCACCCCTACTCAGTCTCTGGAGTTTATAGGGGCCTTGCTGGATACCACAACTGCAAGGGCCTATCTTCCTCAGGCCCGTTGCCTACGCTTGGTGCAGTTAGCCTCCCAGATACAGTTAAAGTCCCATTTAACTGCTCGAGAGATGTTACAACTCTTAGGCCACATGGCATCCACCGTGCATGTGGTTCCATATGCTCGCCTTCACATGAGGGCAGCTCAATGGACTTTTTCCACCCAATGGACTCAGGCATCAGGTTGCCTGTCAGACAAAATAGCAAACTCCAGTCGCCTTTTTTGGTCTCTCCAGTGGTGGAAGTCCTCTCCAAATCTGTTGCTGGGGTCCCCTTTTCAGCAGTCACTACCCCAAGCAACTCTTACAACAGATGCTTCTCCAATGGGTTGGGGAGCTCATCTGCAGGATCTCTCCACCCAGGGCATCTGGTCTCCACAGGATACTTCTCTACATATCAATCTCTTGGAACTCAGAGCAATATTCTTAGCTCTCAGAGTGTTCCATTCCCTGCTCAGCTACAGGACAGTCCTCATCCATACGGACAACCAAGTAGCCATGTTCTATGTAAACAAGCAGGGCGGGACTGGCTCTCTGTCGCTTTGCAACGAAGCTTTGCGACTGTGGGCCTTCGCCAGAGAGCATCACATTCATCTTCTGGCAGTATATCTTCCAGGCGTTCAAAACTCTTGGGCAGACAGACTCAGTCGAGTTCTGCTTCCACACGAGTGGTCCCTCCACATGGACCAGGTAGACAGGATTTTTCGAATTTGGGGAACCCCGGACATAGACCTCTTTGCAAGTCCGTGGAATGCCAAACTTCCCCGGTTCTGTTCCAGAATTCCGTGTCAGGGAGTTCAGGCCAAGGATGCCTTCCTCCTTCACTGGGGTCAAGACTTCCTTTATGCCTTTCCACCCATTCCCCTAATTCCCAAAACACTATTCAAGCTTCAGAGAGATCGAGGGACCATGATCCTCATAGCACCACATTGGCCACGCCAAGTGTGGTATCCTCTACTTCTGCATCTCTCTCAAGCTCCTTCCCTGGACCTGGGCTCTGCACCAGACCTTCTATCCCAGGAAGAAGGAACGTTGTGGCACCCAAACCCCCAGTCTCTCCATCTCAGGGCTTGGTTGCTGACGGCCTAAACCTTCAAGGTTTTCATCTCTCTCAGCAAGTCAGAGATATTATTCAGGCCTCTAGAAAGCCTTCTACTAGACGTTCCTATGCTTTCAAATGGAAAAGATTTACCATTTGGTGTTCAGAGAAGGGTCTTAACCCTCTTGCAATACCTTTGAATTCTTTACTAGAGTATCTCCTGCATTTATCCCATGCAGGTCTTAAAACGAATTCAGTAAGAGTCCATTTGAGTGCTATTGCAGCGTCCCTCAAGCCTCTCAATGGACAGCCTATTTCCTCTCATCCTCTTATAGCAAGATTCATGAGAGGCCTTCTTCTAACTAAACCTCCCATTAGACCACCTCCAGTGGCATGGGACTTAAACCTGGTTCTTGGCCAGCTTATGAAGCCACCCTTTGAACCTTTAGCCACCACCTCCTTGAAATTTCTTTCTTGGAAAGTTATCGTTCTCATTGCAGTCACCTCAGCACGCCGCATCAGTGAATTGCAAGCTTTGGTGGCTAATCCACCTTATACAAGGTTCCATCATGATAAGGTAGTCCTCAGGACCAATCCACACTTTATGCCCAAAGTGGTCTCGCCTTTTCATCTGAACCAAGAGGTATATTTACCTGTCTTTTTTCCAGGACCTCATGCATCAAGTGCAGAGAGGAATCTTCATACCTTGGATTGTAAGAGAGCTCTCGCTTTTTACTTACAAAGAACACAGCAACATAGAAAGTCTTCTCAACTCTTTGTTGCTTTTGATCCTTCTCATTTAGGACTTCCAGTTTCTAAGAGAACACTGTCTAACTGGATTGCTCAGTGTATTTCTTTCGCCTATCAGAGTAGGAACCTTTCTCTGGAGGGCCATGTCACAGCTCACAATGTGAGAGCCATGGCAGCCTCAATGGCTCATCTAAACTCTGTGTCCATCAACCAAATCTGTCGAGCGGCCACCTGGGCCTCGGTTCATACCTTCACAGCCCATTACTGTTTGGACAAGGACTCCCGCCGGGATGCCTCATTTGGTCAGGCTGTTCTCAAACACCTGTTCCATTCCTAATCAACTCCTACCCACCTACCCTGGTTGGATGCCAGAGATCCATGGGGGGAGGTAGAGTCCTTTTCAAGGACACACAACCTGGGGTCTTCCCCTGGCATCTGCAGCTAGGGAGTCCCCATATGTGAAGACTCATTCCTGCTTGTTCCTGGAGATAGCACAGTTACTTACCTGTAACAGGTGATCTCTGGGAACAGCAGGAATAAGTCTTCACAACCCACCCACCTCCCCTAGGAGTTGTATCTCTCTATCTATCTTTCCTTTCCTCTCTCTCTTTGTCTCAGCTTTAAAATTCGAACTGGAGAGAGGCGGTTGGGAAAGGCGGGAAGGCAGCGCGCAGGCGCTGTGGGATGCTCCCAAAAGCTTTCTTACTGGATGCTGGGGAGCGTTCCCGTGCAGGCTCCGTCGGTACGGACGATACCCATATGTGAAGACTTATTCCTGCTGTTCCCAGAGATCACCTGTTACAGGTAAGTAACTGTGCTTTCTCTTCACTCTCTGGATGTTTTAAGACCAGAACAAACACTTTCCCGATATCTATTCATGCCTGGAGCAGGTCTAAACTTGGACGTCCCTGACCTTTCTGAGATAGGTTGGGGACATCTATGTCTATTGCACCACCCCAGACACGCTTTCACCATGCCCCCTGCCTACGTAGATGATCTTGCACAGGAGATGTCTTTAAAACCATTTGTGAAATGGCTCTGGGGACATCACTATGATTTGAACATGCATGTGCATGTTTTCAGACATCGAAATCACAACTAAGGCTTTTAAAATAACCCTATTAACAAAATTCTAGTGTGCATACCAATGCTCACATAAAGAACAAAGATGTGAAATAAGCATGGAAAACTGCCCAAAAATCAAGAAAAATGTGTTTTGGTTGTGTACAAACCTATAATTTTATAACAAGGTGCATAGGCTGGGAAATTGTATGAGTGTGTATATGTTGCACTTGAAGGCAACATATGCCTTCAAAACCTCTATCAAGATAACTCTACTAAACATACTCCAAGCATTCCCTTCACCTCCCTCCTCAACCCCTCCCCCCCCCTCCCCATACCTCTCTTAGTATTCTGTAATATGCTTACCAGCTCAGTTCTCCCCCTTACTACCTCCTCTCCCCCTTGCCAAACACTGTACTCAGCTGTCACTGTTTCTAGCTGCCTGTACATAGTTGCCTTCATTTGTTCTTGTATATAGTTGCCTGCGTTTGTTATTAACCTGTTCACTGTAAACCGTTCAATGTAAACTGTTCTGTTCCATGTAAACCATTTTGCCTTGTAGAAAAATGGTATATATAAACCAATTAAATAAATAAATAAGTATACCCCTATGTGGCTTCATAAAATTGTCTCCCAGGAGTTTCCGCCCAAGGTTATGCCTGCTGTAAGGCAGGTGCAAATTGTCCCCTTAGGTTTTCATGCATATGAGCATATTTTATAATACACATGCTTATCTCACAACTCTGCCCCAACCTCCATACTGGAAAACGCCTGTGCAGTGTTAGCAACACATCTTTTTATAAATGAATACCTCTGGGAAATTTCATAAGCATCTGTTTATATGAATAAAATGGGCTTATAAAGTTATCTCCTTTATTCTCAAATGTATATGTACTTTTTTTTTCAAAAGAAGAAAGGCTATGACCTTTTTCTGATTGAATGCTCATGTTTATTCATGCTTACATACTTACAGGCATTTCATGGACTGTAGGTGGTTTGTTTCCATAGGTCTGGTTAGTTGTTCGGAACAGTGGGTTAGTGTTTGGATATCTGAAAGTGTTAGAAACAAGGCATGAGTCTGTCTAGAAAGTAAGACTAGGCAACAAGATTGGCTTCCTTTGTCCTATTAGAGAAGCCCCTGAATTCATACATAGTAACATAGTATATGATGGCAAACAAAGACCAGAATGGTCCATCCAGTCCACCCAGTAACTATTTGCAAATCCCTTTGTGATATTCTGTGCCAAGGGCAAGAGTATTATGAAGATGAGAATCTTAGGGGTATGTTTACTAAGCTGCAGTACCTGTTAATGCTGCCGATCACATGTGCTATTGGGTCACATTAACACATAACGCAAAAGATTACCGTGCTATCTGTAGATCCCGCAATATATGCAAGAATGGGCAGGATATGGATGAAGAATGGATGTGTCTGCAACGTACAATTACTGTGGGTTGTCAACAGCTCATGGTCAACGTCAAAGTTGCAGACAGCACGGGTGCAGATAACACCACCCATTGAGGTGGTGTTATGTGCATCTTTGGTACTGCTGGGCCACACTCTTTGCAATTTCACTATGTTATCTGCTAAGGAAATGCTGTGCACGCCCTAAACAGATAGCGCACCATGGTTGCAGTTACACGCCGCTATTTACATAGGGCTCATTCCATCCCAAACGTCTAGTCCCTCTGTAGATCCAGTCTGAGCTGGACGTACAGAGATGCTCACGATTCTGATCCTGTGGGGCACATCTAGCCCCGCAGGATCAGAATCATGATCAGTCATGTACGTGCAGGCCGGGACTTGATTCAGTCCAGCCTGCATGTATATGACAAGCCTGACTAACTTAGGGCTTTTAAATGGAGCTGTAGCGCCATGGTGTCCAGTTGCCATGGCACCGCGGCTCCATTTAAAAGCCGTAATGCTGGCCGCCGGAAAAAAAGGCTTATTCCCCGCAGCCTTCCCCCCGATCTGGCCTCCTAAGGGATGTCCATCCCTGCTATTCATGCAGAGAATAACCTCATGGTAAAGGCATGTTAGCTGCAAAAGCCTAACACGGTTTAATAAACATACCCTTGGTTCATAGTCCATTAAGAGGCATGTTTACTAAAGGTTATTGCACGTTAACAGAAGTTAAAATGCATTAAGTGCTACCACGGCCCATAGAAATTTAAGAGCCATAGCAGCAATTTCATTAATGCTTATTAGTCTTTAGTAAACATGCCTTTAAATGCTGCATGAAGTTGCTGTCCTCCATACTAGGATTGGCAACTATGGTGTGCCTGACCTTGGGTTTCATTGCCCAGTGCTCCAGACTTTGCTTTCCTCTGTATCTTTTTCTCCCGCCTATGCTAGGGGACCAGCATCCTAACATGGTGTTTACTCTGTAAAGCAATGGACCATGTTCATGGGATGCAAATGAGACACATCTTACTATGGATGATAATCCAAAATGTTAACTACATTTCCTAGGTGTTTTAAGATGTTTGTTTTTACTTTGCATTTGCTTGTTACATTTTATATCTATTATATCTTATTTTTTGCTGCACTAAAAGGTAATGAGTAATTTGCCATACATCTGCATCTAATTATCTCTAGCTTAGATTTGTGCTAAACACTAACACAAGCTAAGCGGTTTATCAAATTTTAATAAAGATAAAGATAAAGATAATTTACACAAATGAACACCACCGTTAGCACATGTTAAAACTTGCTTTAGTAGGCATTAAAGCTTGCTTTATTGTTAAAGGCAATGTGGTTAATGTATTTAGTATACTGCCCCCTAGAATTGGTAATTTGCTTTCAGAGCATCTGATCAGCCTCTTTCATTTTCTTTTTGGATAAGTCTTACCATGTCAAACACCAGATTTTGTAAGTAAATTCCTTTAACCTCAAAAGTAAACAATGTGATTGATCTGGAAAAGGGCAAAGAAAGGTCTCTGTTCACATCACCTGTAGCCACCATACCAGGATCCGGGGTCATTGAACCTGGGGGGCAAGTCCTCGCTCACTCGGTAGTAGTCGCTTGTCTGTTGATGCTCAGGGTCTGGCTTTGGGCTAGAGGGAGGCTCCGGAGGAGGCCTTTGGGACATCTTATAGTAGTGTGGGAGACCAATGCAAGACTGAAGTCGGACCCTTACAGACCGCAGCCCTGTTTCCTCTAGCACAACGACTCACAAGAAGGGAACCTGGCAACTGTTGCTAGGCGACAGCAGAAAGGCAACAAAGTATCAGAGCCGCCGAAGTCTCTATTGTTTCCCAGCAACCTAAAAATCTCCAGCTTCTCGTGGACCCTCGTGCTTCCAGCGCAGAGAAACGTACCAACTTCTAATGTGCTGAAATAATTAGACAAGGATCGGTCTGTGGAAGTCATGGAGTCCTATGAAACAGACGTGACAGACACTGTTTGAATTGTAGGGTCTCTCTACAATGAATCTGCAGGCGATTTGCTTGTAGGCTCCATCTCCAGTTTTAAGTTATATATTGCATACGGGGACCTATCGAACCGAACACAATATCCTCAATTAGAGTTGCCAGCTGGCTCCAGATACCCCTGACAGGCTTGACCCACTCCTGGGTTTACAACATTGCATGCAGGGTAATGTAGTTCTGATTATCTATTGCACTCCCTAAGAAAAGTCAGAGTACAAAGCCCTGCATGCAATAGGTTAAATCCAGGCGTGGATCAAGCCTATCGCGTGCATCTGGAGCCAACTGACAACCTTATCCTCAGTACAGCAGACTGTGTATTTAAGGTGGCAGCTACGTCTATTTATTTATTTTTTTAGACTGCAGGGAATAGTTAATGCTACAGACATTTTATGAGCTTTAAAAGGGAGCGCTAAAACATTTTGCTTACGTGCTTTAATGACGGAGCTAAACTGCTGGGAGGCAGGGGTGAGAGTAGAAGCAAGACGTTTGCCAGTAATGCAGCACCTTCGTTGACTTTGGTGACAGGCAATAAATAATCAGATCATAGTATCAGTGGTGTGGTGCGTACTGCTCGCCAGCCCTCGCACTTTACCCTTATGTCTGCATTCCTATCCATTTTGGGTACAAAGGGACTGGCAACTCCCTTCGCCCAAAAGGAGGGAAAAGCAATGGAGGAAGCAGCCGAGCTGCAATGAGGCTGGCGCTGCAGTAGGTGGCACTGTGGGCTGGAGAGAGCCCGATCGGCCCGAACGGGGGCCTCGCTTTGCTCGGCGCAGAACAGTGGTTCGTGCAGCGACCGCTCACCTTCCGGCGGACACTGCTGAGAGCATGGTCGCGGCCTCGAGGCTGGCAAGGGCCGGCGGGTGCCCACTCGCCTGATCTGCACGCGGGCGGACCTGAGCTCCTTTGGAACCCGTTCCTGTTGCATTTTGCAAAAGAGACGCGGGACGGTATCGGTGCACTTCTGAAAAGGCGTCGCTGTTTCTGCAGTAGAGCACAATGACATTTCTTCTTGTTCTGATGAGTGGCAATAAAAGTCAGTATTAATCCTAGTTGATAGAAACGAGATTGTAGCGTGTCACTCCAATGACCGAACTGATGAGGACGCCTTCCTTGCATCTTTTCTCGGGGGACTTTTTCCCTTAAATCCAGGGCTGGTGCTAAGGGTATTAGACGCCCCAAGCAAAGCTTCAGCCTTAGGCCCCCTCGCAATTACCTTTTAGACTTTAGCAGCATAGCCTACCACAGCACCCCTTCCCCCACACCAAATCTTAATTATTATGCGCAACTGTAGAACTATTATATAAAAACGTATATTTGGATAGCGCACAATTAATTAATTTTATTGTTTGTTTTTGTGTTTTCTATACCGCCATATTGACAAATCATCGCGGTTTATAACTTTTTATTTTGTAAATATATACATAGGGAGGAAGATGTCAAAACCTTTAACCTTTACACCTTCCTGCCTATTCCTTCTGCAACTCTCAAATTCGTTTACACAACCATATGGCTCATTGTAAATTCATATGTAAATAGTTGATCTTTGCAATTAGTTCTTCTTGTTACCATATTTACTCATCGTTATCTTGTTCCATGTAAACAGTTGAAACATACTGCTAAATATGTTCTATGTAAACCGTCTTGACTTGTAGAAAGACGGTATATAAAATTTGTTAAATAAATAAATAAAAAGTCACAAGGGTAAATTGACTATTTGTTTATTGCCCCTTCCTGCAGGTAAAAGCATGCACTGATGACTGAGTTTGTGTAGCTGCCAGGCCCTATTGCTTTACTTTGAAGTTTCTCTTTGCTGCTCTCCTCCCTCCCTCGGAAGTTGCCACCTTAGGTGATTCCCTAGGTTGTCTGGTGGTTGGGCTAGCTCTGCCTTAATCAAGTAGTTTCTTGCAGTTTTAGGAAATTAACTCTTCTTTTTTTCCTTTTCTAGTGGTGCCTAGGCTTGGCTGTGCTGCTTTTTTCAGGGGCGTCTCCTCCCAGCCTAGCATTAGGTGTTACGGCTCTATTGCTGCATCACCGGCAGTAAACCAGCAGATGGACCCAAGTGGTAAGAAGACCCGTGCAGCCCCTGGAGAAAATAATAAAGCAACTTTTGTTTTGCTCAATAAATTGTAATAATAATGATATTTTGGTTTATGTAGCACCTGTTACACAAACAAGATTTTGATATATGTTAATTGTTAGACTAGATGGCCACATCTGGGGTGAAAAGTTTGGTGGTTTTGATCTTTATAGCAGCTTTTTAGAGATAAAGAGTAGAAGGGTCGGTAGATTTTCAGCTTAAGCAGAAATCTTACTGATGCAACCTAGCAGAGCTAGGGACGTTTTCTAAATGCAACATCACACAATGTAGAAGTGGGTTTCCCCCATTTCCAGCCCTATTCCAGGACTCAGCAGAGCCCAGTTCTGTGATTATCTTAGAAAAAGGGAAGAAAGGCCTGGAGGACAGCTCTAGGATAGCATTTCTAAGAAAGTCCCAAGTTTCTGAGAACAACCTTTCAATTTAGAAGTTATTTTGATGGTCTGAGTAGCATTGTATTTTAATACAGTGCATACATCTATCCAATTATGAGTCAGCTAAGTTGCAGTACCCCATTAAGGAATTTCCAAATTCATTATACTGCTGTTATTTATGTAAATAAATGTCATATTGTAAGCACAACTTTTGATGATCAGATTTTACAGGGAAGGATAGACATTTGCAGAACTTACTTGTTTCTATTTTGTTATACAGACTTTCATGATAAGATCATAACTGAACCCCTTAAACACCCAGATTTTTTCAATTTGAAAGAACTGTTCTCTCTCAGAGATTTATTTGATGCCAAGGTGCACCTGGGACACAAAAAAGGATGTCGCCACAGGTATGCCAAGTTTAGCACAACATATTCATAAATTGTGTGTCCTCTTTTGATAATTCAGTTATTTATCGTTTGTTTAGTAATCTTTGCTGTAAACTGTCCAAGTAATGATACAACATTACTGCTCATCATCCTTCATAATATTAAAGAGAAAATATGGTAAGAACATAAGATGTGCCATCCTGAGTCAGACCAAAGATTCATTGAATCTAGCATCCTGCCTCTGATGGCGGCTAGTCAGGATCCTAAAGCGTAGTTCCTTATCGTTCCTCCAGTTCAGTCCTCTACTTCTGGGTTGTCAACCTCCTCCTGCAGCTTGGAGACTGGCATGTCAGAATCATGACATCACTGGATATAACTTGCTGATCTCTCTCCTCCCTTCCAGTGTGACCAGTCTCCATGCAGCAGGAGGACGTTGTGAGCCTTAGTGGAGGCTCTCTTGAGGAACAGATAAGGAAGGTGTAGGTCGAGTGTAGTTGGGTTCGTTTTGATAACTATAACAAATGTTGAATCCTTTTGGGGAATAGTTTAAAAAAAATAAATAAGAGAGTGAAACCTGTTTGGGGGGTTTTCTTGCTCCCTACCTGCCATATGAAATAGAGTGGAAGAAACGGCAGAGGATTTTAAGCCTGCCGGTGGCCGGAGGATCTCTTCCCCCAGACACTACGGGGCAGAGCTCTTTCTTGAGGGGGCCGTTGTATGGAGCCGCGGAGGCTGCAGTGCGCTGCTCCAGAAGCCCAGCTGTGTTCCTGCCCAGCCGGAGCGTTAAACGTAAGTTCCCTGAGGCTACGGGGCAGATCGCATTTTCCGCAGACCTGGCCGGTCAGCTCTTCACCAGTTTCAGGCTGTGGTAGTGCAGGGGAGGGAGCTCCGGTAACACTTACAGCGCTGGCCGGTCTGTTAGTTCGCGCTCTTTTTCTTTTTCATCTCTGGGGTTCCCTACGGCCATTTTGTGCGGCGCAGGAAGCCGCGTGGCTTAAGCACAGCGAGGGAACCGGAGCGTTGTCGGCTGCCATTTCTTTTCTAGTGAGTTAGTTTCTTTTTTATTTGGTTTTGTTTGATTTATTTTGAGTTCTTTCTTCGGTTTTACTTTTATTTTGGCTTTATTTTGATTTTAAGTTAGCCGCTGAGTGAGAGGGGGAGGGGGCTCTTTCGCGAAGGCTATACTCCGCGCTGCAGTCAGCTGGATTCCCGCGCAGAGAAGGAAGGGAGTTCTGGCTGATTAAGCTTCTGGTTACTTAGAGGGGTTTCTTTTGATAGTTTGTTGTGCCTTCTTTGGAGTGTTAAAAAAAAAAAAAAGAACAGAGGCAAAATATAATACCTTAAGGTAAGCAATACAGAGAGTACAAGCAGCAGTGACTCATTCGCCTCGTGGCAGGGAGGCCACAGTGCATTGTCTGTGGTACGCAGCGAGGCACGGTAGCGGATTCCGGAGTGTGCCGTGGCTGTGCGTCTTTCATCCACAGTGGAACAGCAGATGGAATTTAAGGAGTCTCTAGAGGCACAAGGGGCGCCATCGGGGGCGCTACCTGAGCCTCTGCGGCCGCCCGGGCAGGTGGACCCGTTGTAGGAACAGCCGGGGTCCTCGGCATCGTTGCCAGAGGTGCAGTCCTTGGCTCTCGGGGAGTTCTGTCCTGAGTTTATTTTAATGATGCACCAAGCCTTTTGCTTGCGGCGTCAGGGTAAGATGCCGGGAGAGTCCCCGCTCCCGATTCGGGCTACTCCTTTGGCGGGGTTAGCCGAAGTGGGCGAGGGACCGTCGGCGCCTAAGAGGGCTAAGACTCATTCCTTTGCGTCCCTCTAGTCCAGTCCCGGAACCTTAGAGTCTAGAACGCCTTCCTGCAACCTTGGAGACTGAATGATGTCATCTTTTTTCTGATGTCACCAATACAAGTAGGCTAATTCCCCCCCCCCCCCCTTTCATTTTTTCAGTCTCCAAGCAGCTTGTGAGACGTCTGAGCCTGTGTCTGGCTCAGTTGTAACAAACAAGTAGAGCTGAATTTTTTATTTAGTTTTTATTTGGCTTGATTCAAATTTTGATTAGATTTTCTCTTTTTGTTTTTAGGAATGCTGCTGCTGCTGAAGCTTCCTGCTGGGCTATTTTAATTTGGTTTGATAATCTTCTTCACTTTTTATTATAGAATGCCGGCTAAGCCACGGTGTTTAGTTTGTGGCTCGCGGCGTGGAGAAGTAATGGATTCGGGGGGGTGTAAGTCATGCACTTTGGAGCCCGATGGTGCAATCAAAGCCCAAGGAAGTTCCTTGGGTGCTCAGGTTGGTTTAACAGGGGAACTTGGTAATTCTCTGCCACCTGCTTTAAGTCCTGTGCGGACAGGGCCTGGGTCTTCTGCTGAGGTTGATGCTCTGGTGCTTCCTTCTATGAGCACAGGAGATGTTCATTCTATTCCTCCTAATTTCTATTCCTGATCGTGTCCCCGTCTAGTCCCGGAACCTCTGGGTTCCCTATCTTATCCAGCAGCTTGGAGACTGAGAAACACCTTCTTTTGTGACATCATCAGTATATCTCTCCGGAGCCCACCTGAATCCAGCAGTTACCTCAGTCTCCAAGCAGCTGGATACTTGGGAGCCCAAGGGTCTTGGGCTCGCTAGAGAAACAATTGAGAATCTAGTCTTGAAATTTCTGTTTTTATAGCTTAATTTTTTTCTTTATTTCTCATTTTTGTTTTATAAGTGCCTGTGACTTTAAAAACTTTGGTTGCAGGTTGCTGCCCCTCCTCCCCCTCCTTCTTGCATTGCCTGCTTGTGAACTGGGTCTGCTTCAGGGGTTTTGGCTTACCTGGCTGGCAGCGCTGCGGTTCTCCAGCACAAATTCGGCTATTTTTCTATCTTTCTGTCAGGCTGAGGGGGAAGCCTTATCAGCGCCAAGCAGAGGAGCCTGCCTGCAAGCGCGCTGGAGTCCTTCCCGCCGCCCGGACCTCGGCTTCTTAAGTGCTGGTCAGTCACGGGCGGCGCGTTCCGTGTCTTCGGTGGAGGACCTGCGGCTTTTCAGGCCGTTTAAGGGGCACAGCGTTCAATTCAGGAAGGTAAGCGGTTTGCCTTTCGGGCGGCTCGCCGTTCTGGAGCGCCGTGCTTTTGGCACGTTTTTTGGCTGACTGGGCCTAGCCGCGTGGCGGCGGTGCGGCCTTCTGTTAGTGTTGGTGACGCGCCATTTTCTGGGCAACGGGAATCCCTCCTGGTGGGTACTCCTTGCTGCCGGGCAGCACCCGCTTCGCGTTTTTGCTTTTCTTTTTGCTTTATTTTTTGAGTGCCCGTGTTTCGGGTTGGTTTTTTTTTACCGCGACCGGGGGAATTTGCCCAGTTGCATCACTGTGCTGGTTGCAAAGAGGAGCAGTTGCTTTCCATTTCTTACACTGTCTCAATGCCTTCCAAGCCCCTTTGTATGGTGTGTGGGGCTAAGAAGGTTTCCAGTGCAGGGACCTGTAAGGCCTGTGTGGGTGAGACGGAAGAGGAACGGTCTTCCGCACAGCCTGACAAGAACCCGGGGAGCGTTTTGGAGGCCTCTGCGGTGCCCTTGCTTAGTATGGAGCAGGTAGAGCCGGTGGCTGGTCCGTCTTCAGGCATTAGCCCTTCCTCTTCTCAGATGTTTTTTCCAAAAGAGCTGTCTGCCATTTTCTCTGCACAGTTCGTGGCTCTGCTGCAACAGTCCGCGGCTGGAACTGTTCTGCAGCAGCAGGTAGTAGCAGCTTCAGATGGGCACAGGAAGCGTGCTGCTTCCCCTCGAATCCAGTCCTCCCCCTGTCACGGTAAGAGGTCTAGGGGCGACGGACTTTTCTGATCTTATGGGGGTTTCAGAGGATCCCTTGTCCAATGAGGAAAATCCCAGTGTCGCTATGGAGGAGGACTTGGAAGAAGGAGAGATTTCGGAGAGGGAGGAGCAGGCACGGGTGGTGAGAGTCTTTCAGAAAGAAGAATTGCCGGCTCTCATTGCTAAGTCACTTAAGGCACTTAACATGCCGGTCCCCGGAGAGGCAGAGGATGATACCCTGGAGGATCCTTTGTTGCAGGTGTTCAGGCGGACTCGGAGGGCCTTTCCGGTCCATAGGGTGTTTACTGAGATGATTCAGGAAGAGTGGAACGCCCCAGAGGCTCCGTTGAAAGGGTCCCGGGTTATGGGCCGTTTGTACCCCTTGCTGGACCAAGACAAGGAAGTCTTTAAGTCCCCTAGGGTGGACGCGGCTGTATCGGCCGTGACCAAGAAGACCACCATACCGGTTGAAAGTAGTGCGGCCCTCAAGGACGTGCAGGATCGGAAGTTAGACGTGCTCCTGTGACAAATCTTTGACATCAATGCCATCTCCCTGCAGGCGGCCATTTGTGGTGCTTGGGTGGCCAGAGCCTGTCTCCGCTGGTCTCAGCAGGTTCAGGAGGGTCAGCCGACTCCTATGGCGGGCGAAGCGGCACGACTGGAATCAGGGGCAGCCTATCTCGCCGATGTGCAGTATGACCTTATGAGAGGCCTCTCCAAAAGTATGGCTTCGGCAGTAGCGGCTCGTCGGTACTTGTGGTTGAGAAATTGGGCGGCGGATTCTTCCTCTAAGGCGAGGTTGAGTAAGCTTCCTTTTAAGGGCCGCTTGCTCTTCGGCGAGGATTTAGATAAGCTAGTTAAGGATCTCGGAGAATCTAAGGGCGGCAGATTGCCGGAGGATAAGCCCAAGTCGTCTCGGGGAGCTCTGAGCGCTCGGGGCTCGTTTCAAGATTTTCGCCGGTTTCGGTCTCCACGGTTCTCTGCGAGCACGAGGGGACATTTTCCCTATCGGAGCCAGGGGTTTCGTGGCTTCCGAGGTGCGGGCAGAGGTTTCGGTGCCGCCTCTGCCTCGGCTTCCAGTACTTTCAAGAAACCACAATGAAGTGCGGAGGGCCCAGTCGTCCCTTCTTCCCGTGGGGGGTCGTCTGCGGGACTTTCTTCCTGCCTGGGCCCAAATCACTTCAGATCAATGGGTGCTAGAAGTCATTCGGGAGGGTTATGCCCTGGAGTTCTTGCATCCCGTGCGAGAGGCCTTTGTGCAGTTTCCCGGACGGTCGGTAGCGAAGTGCGCGGCACTTCGGGAAACTGTACAAAGGTTGCTGGACCTAAAAGCGATTGCTCCCGTTCCGCCCGACCAGTACGGCTGCGGTTGGTACTCCATTTATTTCATTGTTCCCAAGAAGGACGGAGGTGTCCGGCCCATTCTGGATCTCAAAGGCGTCAATCGGTGCCTGCGCGTGTCGCATTTTCACATGGAAACTCTCCGATCTGTTATTGTGGCTTCGATGGGGGGAGTACCTCACTGCTCTGGACTTGTCAGAGGCGTATCTACATATTCTGGTTCGGTCGGACCATCACCAGTTTCTCCGATTTGCGGTGCCCTTCGGTCATTATCAGTTCCGGGCTTTGCCTTTTGGTCTGGCGACTGCCCCGAGGGTTTTCACCAAAGTAATGGTGGTGGTGGCTGCGGCCTTGCGCAAGGAATGTATCCTTGTTCACCCGTATCTGTACGACTGGTTGATCCGAGCCAAGTCGCGAGCGGATAGCGTGAGGGTCACAGCTCGCGTGGTGCAGTTCTTGGAAAGTCTCGGGTGGATAGTCAATCAGGCCAAGAGCCGCTTGCAGCCCTCTGGAGTACCTGGGGGTGCGCTTCGACACGAGCGTTGGCAGGGTATTTCTCTCAGAACACCGCGTGAAGGTCTTGCGGAGCTTGGTGGAGCGGTTTCTCCGGCTCCAGGCTCCCTCGGCGTGGCACTACCTGCAGTTATTGGGCACCATGGCGGCCGCCATAGAAACAGTTCCGTGGGCAAGAGCCCACATGAGACCCTTGCAGAGGGCGTTGCTTCGCCGCTGGTCGCATCAGTTGCATCCGTTGTCCCGAAAACTCGTGTGTCCGGAGGAGACTCATCTGGCCCTGCTCTGGTGGCTGGTTCCCGCCTCGCTGGAAAGGGGGAGGGCCCTGGAGTCGCCCGAGTGGGTAGCCGTGATGACGGACGCCAGTTTGATGGGCTGGGGGGCCCACTGTCAAGGCAGCTTCGCGCAGGGCACCTGGAGTTGGCAGGAGCAGCAGTTATCGATCAATCACTTGTGGAACTGCGAGCGGTGTTTCTAGCTCTGCGGGAGTTTCGGCTGACGCTGGCGGGACGAGCGGTCAGGGTGCTCTCGGACAACGCGACAGCGGTCGCCTTTGTCAACAGACAAGGGGGCACCAGCAGCGCGGCCCTCGAGGCGGAGGCCCGCGCCCTATGCGAATGGGCGGAAGTGAATCTCCTGGACCTGTCGGCGGCCCATGTGGCAGGAGTGGACAATGTGGAGGCTGATTATCTCAGCCGGGTGTGGGTCGATCCCGGAGAATGGTCCCTGCATTCTCAGGTATTCGAAATGCTCGCCCGCAGATGGGGGACGCCGGTCATGGATCTCATGGCGACGCTCGCTTCGGCAAAGTGCAGCTGCTTCTTCAGCAGACGCCGGGAGCGGATGTCCGAAGGCTTGGACGCTCTGCTCCAACCTTGGCCGGAGGGACAGCTGCTTTATGTCTTCCCTCCGTGGGTTCTGATAGGCAGGGTCCTGCAAAGAGTGGAAAAGTTCAGGGGTCAAGTCCTTCTGATAGCGCCGGATTGGCCACGGCGGCCCTGGTACGGGGATCTGGTCAGGTTGCTGGTGGCGAAGCCTTGGCGGCTCCCCTGCCGGGCCGACCTGCTGTCTCAGGGGCCTCTGTTCATGCCTCACGTGGATCGGTTCTCGCTTACAGCCTGGCTCTTGAGCGGGCGCGGCTGAGTTTGCGGGGTTACTCGTCGGTGGTTATCTCTACCTTGCTGAAATCCAGACGGCGTTCTACTTCTATGGCTTATGTGCGGGTCTGGAGGATTTTTGAGGCATGGTGTAGGGCTCGTTCTCTGGAGGCTCTCAAAGCTACCCTCCCGCAGATCCTGGAGTTCCTGCAGGCTGGTTTCGATAAGGGCCTGGCGGCGGCGTCGTTGCGGGTGCAGGTGGCTGCTCTGTCTTGCTACCGGGGTCGGTTAGCGGGCCGATCGCTCGGGGAGCAGCGTGATGTCAAGAGGTTTCTCAGGGCGGTGGCGTTAGCCAGGCCGCCGTTGCGTTCCGTGTTTCCCAAATGGCATCTTCCCTTTGTGTTGGAGGCATTGGAACGGGAACCATTTGAACCTCTGATGCGTGCATCGCTGAAGGATCTCACATTGAAAGTGGTTTTCCTGGTGGCTGTCGCTTCGGCCAGGAGAGTGTCGGAGCTGCAAGCCCTCTCCTGTCGGGAGCCTTTCCTGTCTTTCTTGGCCTCTAAGGTCGTTTTGCGGCCGGTGCCGGCTTTCCTCCCCAAAGTACTTTCGGCGTTTCATGTCAATCAGGAGATTTCCCTGCCGGTTTTTACCGGGAGCGCGGATTCCTTTTCCAAGCGACTTCACCTCTTGGATGTCCGCCGGGCATTGAAGTACCTCAAGCGGACGGCGACTTTTCGGAAATCCGACAGGCTTTTTGTACTCTTTGGGGGGCGTCGCAAGGGGGAAGCGGCGTCCAAGGCTTCCATTGCGCGCTGGATCAAAGAAGCCATTGCGTCGGCCTATGTGTTGCGTGGTAGGGCGGTGCCGGAAGGGTTGAGGGCCCATTCCACGAGAGCACAAGCTACTTCCTGGGCGGAGGTGCGTTTGGTGTCGCCGGTGGAGATTTGTAGGGCGGCGATGTGGTCGTCTTTGAACTCTTTCGTGAAGCACTATCGGTTGGATGTGCAAAGGGAGGAGGAGACTTCCTTTGGTTCCGCAGTCCTGCAAGCGGGTTTGCCGGGACCCTCCCGTACTTAACGATTTCACTGCTCTGGTAAGGACCCAGCGGTTCCGGGACTAGACGGGGACACGATCAGGAAAATGAAATTAGACTTACCTGCTAATTGTTGTTCCTGGAGTGGACCCGTCTAGTCCCGGGCCCCTCCCGGAGTCCCTGGGCAAACGAGTCTACGGCTCACAGCCCTGTGCTACAGGTAAGAGATCTTTTATTCCGTTTGGGGTTTTTTCCTCCAGGGGTACCAAGAGACAAATTAAAAAAAAAATAAAAATTGTAGTGCACGTCCACTTCCTCTGGGGGTGGTTTTCTCGGCAGAAGGCAGTGCAAGAAGCTGCGGAAGGGGGGCTCTTTGCAGCTGTTTTGTTTGCGTTTATAGTCACAGCAAGCTTCCCGCTGTGCTTCTCTTTAAATGCAGTTTTCCTTGCGGCATCTCATTTCCGTGCTGCTTCAGTTTTGTTTTTCTTTGATTGGATGGATACTTACTTGTTTCTCCGGTGAGTCTGCTTTGTCAATAGGTAACTGCTGGATTCAGGCGGGCTCCGGAGAGATATACTGATGATGTCACAAAAGAAGGTGTTTCTCAGTCTCCAAGCTGCTGGATAAGATAGGGAACCCAGAGATTCCGGGACTAGACGGGTCCACTCCAGGAACAACAATTAGCAGGTAAGTCTAATTTCATTTTTGCTGATGTCTCAGGCCTTGGAGCTTCTGCAGCCTATGTTAGGGGTTTCTTCTCAAACTTCAAAGGGTATGAAGCGTACTGGGTCGGTTTGTCTACCCGAGGAGGACGCAGGGTTAGCAAAGATCATAAGCAGGCAGTAAGTGATAATCTTCTCGAGGAAGTGTTGGAAGGTGCGGACGATGTAGATCAGTCCTCTGAGATGGAATTAGAGGAAGGAGAGTTGCCAGAAGAAGAACAACAAAGTAGAGTGGCTAGAGTATTTCGTAAAGAGGAGTTGCCTGCTTTGATTTCTGAGACTCTCAGGTCTCTTAATATGCCTGCCGGGGATTCGGTAGCTGATGAATCTTTGGAAGATCCTCTTTTGCAGGCGGTGCGGAAGTCCCAGCGAGTTTTCCCAGTTCATAGAGGTTTTTAAGTCTATGATTCAAGAGGAGTGGGACTGTCCTGAGGCAACTTTTCGAGGTTCTAGATTTTTAACTCGTCTTTACCCTCTTTCAGATCAAGATAAGGAGCTTTTTCGCTCTCCTAAAGTGGATGCTGCGGTTTCAGCTGTAACCAAGAAGACTACGATTCCGGTTGAAGGAGCCGCTGCATTAAAGGATGTTCAGGACCGGAAATTAGACACTTTGCTTAAGCAGGTGTTTGATGTTAGCGCCTTTTCCTTGCAAGCCTTGATTGCGGGGGCATGGGTCGCAAGAGGATGTTTGCGGTGGTTGCAAAAGTTGCAGGTAGATCAGGTAAATGAGCAGTTAGAGGAGGTAACTTGGTTGGAATCGGGCGCTGCTTATTTATCGGACATTCATTATGATCTTATCAGAGCTCTGGCTAAGAGTATGGCCTTGGTTGTGGCGGCCCGAAGATACTTTTGGTTGCGTAACTGGTCAGCAGACGCTTCTTCTAAGGCTCGTCTTAGTAAGTTACCTTTTAAGGGTAAACTTTTGTTTGGTGAAGATTTGGAAAAGTTGGTTAAAGAACTAGGGGAGTCCAAGGGTGGTCGTCTGCCGGAGGATAAACCTAGGCAGAGTCGAGGTGCTGGGGGCTTATGAGGAAATTCTAGAGAGTTTCGTAGATTTCGGATGCCTCATTTTAGTCAGCCCCAACGCGGAAGGTTCTCAGTTCGGGGTCAGGGATTTCGGAATTTCCGGGGAGCCGGAAGAGGGTTTTCTCAGTTTCAGGCCCCAAATCTTAAGAAATCCCAATGAGATGACACAGGCTCAGGCAGGGTTTATTCCTGTGGGAGGAAGGTTGAAGGATTTTTACCCTGCCTGGGTCAAGATTACCACAGATCAGTGGGTTTTAGAAATCATTCGAGAAGGTTATGCTCTAGAGCTCCTTCGGCCCGTGTCAGACTCCTTTGTTCAATCTCCTTGCAGCACTCCACAAAGACTGAACGCAGTCGCAGAGACACTGCAGCGTTTACTACAGCTTCAGGCAGTAATACCCGTTCCTGCGGAACAGTGCGGTCTCGGTCGGTACTCCATCTATTTCGTAGTACCAAAGAAAGAGGGCACTTTTCGTCCGATTCTAGATTTAAAAAGGGTAAATCGTTGTCTTCGGGTTACCCATTTCAGAATGGAGTCGCTACGCTCTGTCATCGCGGCTGTGAAAGCAGACGAATTCCTAACCTCATTAGATCTGACAGAAGCGTATTTACATATCCCCGTGCGGAAAGATCATCAATGATTTCTGAGATTCGCTCTGCCCATGGGGCATTTTCAATTTCAGGCGATGCCTTTCGGATTGGCTACAGCTCCGCGAACATTTACCAAGATTATGGTAGTGTTAGCGGCTGCTCTACGCAAAGAAGGTGTACGGGTACATCCTTATTTAGACGACTTTCTGATTCGAGCAAAGTCAAGACAGGAGAGTCTGATGGCCACCGCGCGGGTAGTACAGTTGATGGAGAGCCTTGGTTGGGTAGTCAATTTTGCAAAGAGCAAATTGGATCCAACACAGTCTCTAGAATATTTAGGAGCACGTTTCGAAACAGCGAGAGCTGCGGTTTTCCTCCCAAGTCACAGAGTTCAAGGTTTGAGGGACATGGTGGGTCGATTTTCTAGCCAAACAGGCGCCAACAGCGTGGCATTATCTACAATTACTGGGAACAATGGCGGCCACGATCGAAGTGGTACCGTGGGCCAGATCTCATATGCAAGCATTGCAGGGAGCTCTTCTGCAACGGTGGTCTTACCAAAAGGATGCATTGACTCGGCGCCTAATCTGTCCTCCAGAGGTTCGTCAGGATCTTCTCTGGTGGTTAGCGGAGGAGCATCTGGAGGCGGGTATGCCTCTAGAGCCTCCATCCTGGATTTTGCTAACGACGGATGCAAGCCTCACAGGTTGGGGGGCTCATTTCCAAGGCAGGTTTGTCCAAGGTCTCTGGTCTCCGGAGGAACAGACTTGGTCCATCAACCGTCTAGAGATGAGAGCGGTAGGTTTGGCATTGCAGAAATTTCAGAAGTTTCTGAATCATGCAGCAGTAAGGGTGTTCTCCGACAATGCGACAAGTCGCCTACATCAATCGTCAAGGAGGAACCGGCAGTCTGGTTCTGCAAATGGAGGCAAGTCAGCTTTTGAAGTGGGCAGAGCACAGTCTGATGGCTCTTTCCGCTCAACATGTCGCAGGAGTGGAAAATGTGGAGGCGGATTTTCTAAGTCGTCGCAGAGTAGACCCAAGAGAGTGGCAGCTTCACCTGGAGGTGTTTGCGTTGTTGGTTCAAAGATGGGGGATTCCCCTAATGGACCTGATGGCAAGTTTCGAGTTGGCTCAAGTGTCGCGATTTTTCAGCAGGAGACGGGAAAGGATGTCCGAAGGCCTAGATGCCTTAGCTCAGAGTTGGCCGGAAGGCGGTCTCCTTTATGTGTTTCCGCCGTGGACTCTAATAGGGCGTGTACTTCAACGGGTGGAGCGACATCGAGGTCGGGTGTTACTGATAGCGCCCGATTGGCCTCGAAGACCTTGGTATGAGGACCTAGTACGTCTGCTAGTGGACAGGCCCTGGAGGATTCCGTTTCGAGAGGATCTTTTACAGCAGGGTCCATTACGCATGCCCCAGGTGGCTCGATTCTCACTTACGGCTTGGCTCTTGCAAGGGCTAGGATGACTGCCAAGGGTTACTTGCTGGCGGTCATCTCTACTTTGCTTAAGGCTCGTAGACGTTCAACTTCGTTGGCTTACATACGGGTTTGGAGAATTTTTGAAGCATGGTGTGCGGAACGGAAACTAAGGCCCTTAGGGGCCTCGGTGCCGCAGATTCTTTCTTTTTTACAAGATGGTGTGGAAAGGGGTCTAGCGGCTAGTTCTTTGAGAGTGCAACTGGCAGCTATCTCTTGTTATCGTGGTAGGATTCAGGGTCAGCTGTTGGGTTCTCACGTAGATATTCGTAGATTTTTAAGAGCCGTATTGCTTATTAGGCCTCCTAAGCGTAATTTTATGCCTTTATGGGATTTAAATTTGGTATTAGAGTCGCTAATGAGTTCACCTTTTGAACCATTGGGAGTTTCGTCATTGAAGGATTTAACGTTGAAAACGGTGTTTCTCGTGGCGATCTGTTCTGCTAGAAGGATTTCGGAGTTACAAGCTTTGTCTTGTAAAGAACCATATTTATCATTTTTTAATCACAAAGTCGTATTACGTACAGTACCATCATTCTTACCAAAAGTGGTTTCCGTTTTTCATGTCAATCAGGTGATTTCACTGCCTGTATTTTCAAAGAGTCAGAAGGATAAGTCTGGTCGTAGATTGCATCTTCTGGATGTTCGTAGAGCGCTGAAATGGTATCTCCGCAGAACCGCTCCTTTCCGGAAATCTGATAGATTGTTTGTGTCCTTTGGAGATTCTCGTAAAGGAGAAGCGGCGGCAAAGTCTTCTATTTCTAAATGGTTGAAAGAAGCGATAGCATCAGCATACCTTCTTAAAGGAAGGGCAATTCCAGTGGGTCTTCGTGCTCATTCAACCAGGGCGCACGCAGCGTCTTGGGCGGAGGTTAGTTTGGTTCCGGTAGGAGATATCTGTAGAGCGGCTACATGGTCGTCTTTACATTCTTTTGCTAAGCACTATCGGTTAGATGTGCAGGAAACAGGAGATGGGCGTTTTGGTTCAGCGGTTCTTCAGGCTGGTCTTGCGGGTCCCTCCCATTAAGATTAACTGCTCTGTTACATCCTCTAAGGTTCCGGGACTGGACTAGAGGGACGCAAAGGAAGACGAAATTAGACTTACCTGCTAATTGTTGTTCCTTAAGGAACTCTAGTCCAGTCCCAGATCCCTCTCAGTGTATTTGAAGGGGATTTAAGTTTAATACAGTTTTAGAGTTTTTTGCAAACTTTGCCATATAGTTTTATTTTTAGGTTTTCTTGTGGCAGCAGTGCAAAACAAAAATAATTCTTTATAGATTTTCTTTACAGATTTACAGTATGAAGGTATTTTTGCCAATTAATTAATTTTTTCTATTATCTACTTATTTGTTGCTCTGCTGAGTCTGCTTTGTCAATAGATACTGATGAAAGGGGGCGGAGTTAGCCTACTTGTATTGGTGACATCAGAAAAAAGATGACATCATTCAGTCTCCAAGGTTGCTGGAAGGCGTTCTAGACTCTAAGGTTCCGGGACTGGACTAGAGTTCCTTAAGGAACAACAATTAGCAGGTAAGTCTAATTTCGTCTTCTGCGTCGGCGGCGGAAGATGGCTGGCTGGAAGACGAGGAGGCTGACTGGGAGAATGAAGAGGTTACGCAGGATCTGGAAGAGGGGGAGATTCTGCAACCTGAGGATCAAGCTAAGATCATTAGGGTCTTCCGGAGAGAGGAGCTTCTGGCCTTGATCACGGAGTCGATGCAAATGTTGAATCTCGCTACGCCGGCATCCACGGAGGTCGAGGTGGAAGATCCTGTTATTCAGGCGGTTCGGCAGACACAGGTGGTGTTTCCGGTGCATAGAGTGGTCGACCAGATGATTCAGGAAGAATGGGACCAGCCGGAGGCAGGGCTTAGAGGTGTGCGCACTATGAATAGGCTTTACCCTCTGGCCGACAAGGATAAGGAAAGGTTCCGCGCATTGCGCGTGGACGCGGTGGTGTCAGCGGTTACGAAGAAGACTATTATTCCGGTAGAGGGCAGCGCTGCATTGAAGGACGCTCAGGACCATAGAGTGGACGGCTTCCTGAAGCAGACCTTTGAGGTGGACTCGCTTTCATTACAGGCCTCTATTTGTGGGGCCTGGGTGGCGCGGGCTTGTTTGCGCTGGGTGCTGCGGCTCTCGCCGCACCTGGACCTCGAGGAGCTCAAGGAGCTGGGGCGCCTGGAGTCCGGGGCGGCGTATTTATCGGACGTGCACTATGATTTGATCAGAGCGCTCGCGAATAGCACGGCTTCCATAGTGGCCGCCCGCAGATCTATTTGGTTAAGGAATTGGGCGGCGGACGGTTCTTCCAAGTCTTGACTCAGTAAGCTGCCGTTCAAAGAGAAGTTACTGTTCGGAGAAGATCTAGATAAGTTGGTAAAGGATCTCGGGGAGTCTCAGTCTGGTAGACTTCCGGAGGATAAGCCGAAGCAAGGAAGGTCGGGTCAGAGTTTTAGAGGCAACTTTCGCGATTTCCGGAGGTTTCGGGCTACGCGGTTCGGATCTTTTCAACGAGGCCGGTTTGCGTTTTGTTCCCAGGGCTTTCGGGGATTCCGCGGAGCTAACAGGATTCTCCACCAGTTCCGCAACCTCTTCTCGCAAAGCGCAATGACATGAGGCAGGTTCCGGCGGAAGAAACTCTAATAGGCAGGCGGCTTCGGGAGTTTCTGTTTGGATCCTCATCACTTCTGATCAGTGGGTGTTAGAGATTATTCATCAGGGTTATGCTCTAGAGATGGTGCGCCCAGTGCAGGACGCCTTTGTCATGGCCCCTTGCAGGGGTCAAAAGAAAACCCTGGCGATCCGCAGCACCTTGGAGAGGTTGTTGCAGTTAGGGGCAGTCATCGAAGTCCCGAGAGCGGAGTATGGTTTGGGTCGGTACTCCATTTATTTCGTGGTGCCAAAGAAAGGAGGAGCGTTGCGGCCCATTTTAGATCTCAAGGGCGTCAATCATTGCCTGCGGGTGCCGCATTTCCGCATGGAAATGTTGTGCTCAGTCATTGTGGCGGTGCGTCAGGGAGAGTACTTAACGTCGCTGGATCTAACGGAGGCCTACTTGCACATACCCATCTGGGAGGCACATCGGAAGTTTCTACGGTTTGCCTTTCTTTGGGGTCACTACCAGTTTCAGGCGTTGCCCTTCGGTCTGGCAACGGCGCCGCGCACGTTCACCAAGATTATGGTGGTAGTGGTGGCGGCGTTGCGCAAGGAAGGAATTTTGGTCCATCCCTATCTCGACGATTGGTTGATTCGGGCGAAATCAGAAGCAGAGAGCATACAGGTAACGAACAGAGTAGTGGAGTTCCTGCAAAGTCTCGGTTGGGTGGTCAATCCAGCCAAGAGCCACCTTCAGCCTGCTCAAGTTCTCGAGTATCTTGGAGTCCGGTTCGACACTCGCAAGGGTCAGGTCTTTTTGCCACTCAAGAGAGCGCGAGCTCTTCGCGATCTGGTGCGCAAGTTCAGATCTACGCCGGCTCCGTCAGCATGGTTTTATCTCCGCGTGCTGGGAACAATGGCAGCGACTCTGGAGTGGGCAAAGGTGCCTATGCGGCCTCTTCAGAGGGCTCTGCTCCGCCGTTGGTCTCATCAGGCGGATCCCTTGAGCAAACGGCTGCCGTGCCCGCACAAAGTAAGGTAGTCTCTTCGGTGGTGGCTGCTGCCGTCGTCTTTGGCGGCCGGAATGCCCTTGGAGCAGCTGGAGTGGCTCCCGTTGTTGACGGACGCCAGCCTCGCGGGTTGGGGGGCCCATTGCGGGACCAGGTTCTCGCAGGGGTTCTGGAGCCCGATGGAGGCAGCTTGGTCGATCAATCGGCTGGAGCTTCGAGCAGTTGCCAGAGCGCTTCAGGCGTTCGAGGACTTGGTGATAGGTCACCCGGTTCGGGTGCTGTCCGACAACTCTGCGACGGTCGCCTACATCAATCGCCAGGGCGGCACGGGGAGTGCAGCAATGGAGGAAGAGTCTGATTTGCTGTTCGCCTGGGTGGAGAGTCAGTTGACGTCAATTTCAGCGGCGCACATTGCAGGAAAGGACAATGTCATGGCAGATTTCCTCAGCAGGGTTCGGATAGATGCAGGAGAGTGGGAATTGCACCCCGAAGTCTTTGCGCAAATTCAGGTTCGCTGGATGGCGACCTTTCAGTCAGCAAAGGTCAAATGGTTCTTCAGCAGGAGATGGGGAAAGAATGTCAGAGGGCATAGACGCGCTGTTGCAGCGGTGGCCGACCTCGGGGCTCCTATGTCTTTCCACCGTGGGCGTTGATACGCCGCGTGATTCAACGGATCGAAGCTCACCCCGGGAGGGTGCTTCTGGTAGCGCCCGATTGGCCGAGGCGACTGTGGTACGCGGATCTCGTGAGGCTTCTGAATGGACATCCGTGGTGGCTTCCTGCAAGAGTGGATTTGCTGCTGCTAGGCCCTCTCTTCATGCCTCAGGTGGATCGATTCTCGCTTACGGTATGGCCATTGAAAGGGCTCGCCTAAGGAAGAAAGGCTATTCAGCGTCCGTCATTGCTACGATGCTTCAGACTCGAAAGCAGTCCACTTCTTTGGCATATGTGAGAGTTTGGCGCATTTTTGAGGATTGGTGCTCGCAGCGACAGATTAGGGCTTCCACGGTCTCCGTCTCTTCTGTGTTAAGCTTTCTGCAGGACGGCTTTGAGAAAGGTCTAGCGGCCAGTTCTTTACGAGTGCAGTTGGCCACTCTTTCCTGCTATCGCGGCAAGGTGCAGGGAGTAGGTCTCGGAGCTCATGCTGATGTGGGGCGTTTTCTTAAGGCGGTGGCCAGGTTGTGGCCGTCCCGGAGGGTGACAGTTCCGCCTTGGGATCTTAATTTGGTCTTGACAGCTTTGTCCAAGTCGCCCTTTGAGCCATTGCGTCAGGCGTCGGTAAAGGACGTAACATTGAAGACCGTGTTTCTAGTGGCGATCTGCTCTGCTAGACGCATTTCGGAGCTACAAGCGTTGTCGTCGCGGGAGCCGTTTTTATCCTTTTCAAGGGAAAAGGTAGTTTTGCGCACAGTACTGTCGTTCTTGCCTAAGGTGGTATCTCCTTTTCACTTGAGTCAGTCTGTGTGCTTACCAGTTCTAGGTTCCTTAGAAGGTAATGATCTGGACCGTAGCTTACATTGTCTGGACGTTAAGCGAGTGCTGAAACTCTATTTGAAGGTTACGGAGTCTTTTCGCAAATCGGATAGGTTATTTGTGGTGTTCGGGGGTGTCCGCAAGGGAGAGGTGGCGTCAAAGGCTTCCATTGCTAGATGGATCCAGGAAGCAATTGCATCCGCCTACATTCTTCACGGTAGAGCTGTACCTGTGGGTTTGCGAGCTCATTCAACTAGAGCGCAGGCATCTTCATGGGCGGAACACGGTTTGGTCCCTCCAAGTGAAATTTGTAGGGCGGCGACGTGGTCTTCTTTGCATACGTTCAGTAAGCATTACCGTCTCGATGTCGCAACGTCTAAGGATGCCTGTTTCGGCTCGGCGGTTTTGCAAGCCGGCTGGAAGGGTCCCTCCCAATGATTACTGCTCTGTTACAGCACAGAAGTAGAGGACTGAACTGGAGGAACGATAAGGAAATGATAATTACACTTACCTGGTAATTGTAGTTCCTTGAGTGACTAATGTTCAGTCCTCGATCCCACCCGGAGTTCTTTCGTTACAGGAGGGATGGCTTTTTTTTATTTCTCTGGCCAGAGGACGTCTGCTACAGGTAGGTCAGTTCTCGCTCTGATTGGTTCAATTGAATTGGTTTGGTAGATGGCAGTGAAGGGCGTAAAAGCCTTGTCTGCAGGTTTTCATAGTCTCCATGTTAATTTGAGTTAGGTTTCAAGGTTAGTTATAGCTGCTTATTTGTTGCTCCTTTGAGTCTGCTTTGTTAATAGTTCACACTGGAAGGGAGGAGAGAGATCAGCAGGCTATATCCAGTGATGTCATGATTCTGACATGCCAGTCTCCAAGCTGCAGGAGGAGGTTGACAACCCAGAAGTAGAGGACTGAACTGTCGTCACTCAAGGAACTACAATTGCCAGGTAAGTGTAATTATGTTCATTCCTTCCTGCTTTCTTTGCTGCCCACTCCCAGGAATAAGTGGTACCTTTCCTAAGTCTCTGTGGCTATTTATTTATTTACATTCTCTTATATACCGCGCTATTCTGCATCAGTGCGGTTTACATTGAGCAAACTGAAATTACATTGAACAGGGTATTATAACTTGGAGATAACTATTTTACAGGGAACATGGGCTATGGAGGGTTAAGTGGCTTGCCCAAGACCACAAGGAGCACCTGTGGGACTAGAAACCCCAGTCCTTCTGGCCCAAGGTTGCTGTCCTCTAGTGGGATTTGAACCCCCGACCTTCCGGCCTGAAGTACCTTGCCCCAACCACTAGGCTGCTCCTCCACTCCATATGGCTAATAATGGTTTATGGACTTGTCCTCAAGGAACTTGTCCAAACTCTTTAAACCCAGCTATTCTAGATATCTCTGGCAGCAGATTCCAAAGCCTGATTGGTCCACTTAGAAGTAAAGCATATTAATTTTTAGGCTTGGTCTTGGGCTTGTTTCTGTGCCCCCGCTGCCTTTTATCATACTGCCTGAGAGAATTTGCTTGCTGAAACAAGCACAAGCTCATTCTGTCATCCTGCAATCTCCTTGTTTTTCAGACTGATGGAGCCGTATATCTTTGGGTGCCGTCTTGAGCAAGACATTTTGGACTTGGACCAAACAGTGGAACATCTGCATCTGGCTCTGAACATCACAGCCCATATCGCCTATCGCAGAGGGGTGGTACTGTTTGTGAGTAGAAATCGTCAGTTCATGCACCTGATTGAGAACACTGCCAGTGATTGTGGAGAGTATGCTCATACCCGCTACTGGCAGGGGGGTCTTCTCACCAATGCAAATGTCCAGTACGGTATGGGGGTCCGACTGCCAGACCTGATCATCTTCCTCAGCACTCTCAACAATGTCTTTGAGCAGCATATCGCCATTCGGGATGCCGCCAAAATGAATATCCCCACGGTGGGCATAGTGGACACAAACTGCAATCCCAACCTGATTACATATCCTGTCCCTGCCAACGATGACACACCATCCTCAATGGAACTTTACTGCAGACTCTTTAAAATGACTATCGGCAGGGCCAAGGACAAGAGGAGGCACATGGAGATCCTGTATGGATTGAAAAGCAAAATGAACGAGCAGTAGTCTTGTGGCCTTTATTCAGATCAGCTTATTTGAACTTGGCCATTATGAAGTCAAATGTGCTCCCTCTCTGCACAGATCTAACTGTATATTGTACAAATTCATTATTCCTAATAAAAGTAATATGTTTTTCCTAAGTGTCCCTCCAATCCAGTCTCTCACCTCTGGGTTGTGCTCCCCTTCCAGCAGCTTGGAGACTGAGCACATCATCTTCTTGATGACCCTGGGCTATAAACACCACTGGTACCTCCCACCAGCTCCAGTATACTCAGTCTCCAAGCAGCTGGAGGGGATCAGTAAGCCAGGGTCATTGGCTTACTGGAGAGACAGTTAGGAAGTATAGGGAGTGTAGGAGTTTTTATCTCTTTACTTAAATTTTTTTTGTGCTATCTTTCACAGAGGCTTCAGTTCAGGGTCGGCTGCCTGTAATAGAAGTAGTTGAAGGAACCCCTCCCCCTCCGCTCCTTCCCTCCTAGGGCCGGTGCAGGAGGAGGCTTTGGGGGCAGAGGGTGAGAGCGGTTTTGTGGCTCCAGTGCGGCTTCTGATCCTGGGCGGGGTGAGGAACCACAGAGCAAGCAGTTTGGCGCCTGGAAGTACAGCTTCAGTTGTTCCTTACGCAGCTCTGGACGGGACGGTGACGTGAGAGCGGACAGCAGCAGACCGGCAGGAGGACTCAGCAGCGGACCGAAGGGAAGGTAAGATCTCCACGCAGCCAGCGACCGTGTGGTTCAGGGAGACCTACTATGGCTGCGTGACTGGAAGTGCGGGAGGAGCAGGCTTGCTTTGTTCATGTGCTTTTTATGCGCCTTTTCTTGGTGGTTCACACGGCGTCATCCCAACCGGAAGCAGTGTTATCAGCGGTGGCCAGGAACCCTGGTTTGCTTAGCTGCATTGGCCAGGTTATTTAGCCAGGTTTGCTGAATTGGCGGGTTCAGTGTGGTGCTTACTGGATTCCACTTAGTTTTGTTAAGTTAAAAAAAAAAAAAAAAAAAAGGGAGCAGTTTAAGGGAATTAGCAGTGAGCCTTTGAACCTGCATTTCAATTTCTATTTTGGGTTAAGAACAGAACGTTGTCTGGTACGATGCCAGGGAGACCGCAGTGCTTGGTATGCAGTACCCATCGTGGGACTGTATCAGAAGCAGGCGTGTGCAGGGGATGCGCTGTGGAGGCCGCATCTTTGGAGCAGGGAATTCGGGGAAAGTATTAGGAGCCTTTGTCCCCTCTCTCCCTGGAGGCAAGGGACCCCTCAGAGACCGGGGTCAGGGCAGCTTCCCAGCTCACAGCCTCCGCCCAGATCCTCCACTTGGGGGATGGAGGAAAAGGGAGGCGTAGGAGGTTTCTCCCCAGAGTTTGTATTGTTGTTGCACAAAGCATTCTGCCTGCGACAGCAGGGTCCTGCACCAGGACTGAAGCGTGCTGGGAAGCAGCTGCGGAGCCAAAGGAGTTGGGATTCACAGAGGAGTCGGCAAAGCGAGCCAGATTCGCGGAGGAGGAGCCTCAGTTTTCCCCTTGCTCTGAGGTCCCGGAGGAGGAGTCCCCAGACTGGGAGATGCCGGAGGAGGAGGAGGAGGAACTGGAAGAGAGCGAGATCCTGGAGGAGCAGACTCGGATCATTCGGGTCTTCCGCAGGGAAGAGTTGCCGGCGCTGATTGCTGATCTCTGAATGTCCTTAACATTTTGGCAAGCGTCCCAGCTAAAGAAGAAGCATTAGAGGACCCTTTGGTTCAGGCTGTGCAAAAGGCTTAGACGGTATTTCCGGTCCACCGTGTGGTAAGGCAGATGATCCAAGAGGAGTGGAATCAGCCAGAAGCTGGTTTGCGGGGGGTGCTGTCCATGTCACACTTGTAGTGTCTTGGTAGCTCTAAGGGCTGGCGGCGCAGAGGTGGAGCGACAGAATGGACAAGCTATATGTCTCTTGGTGCTAGGAACTCCAGATTGAGTTGTTTCCAGGTAAGCCGCCTCCTTTTGGGGTGTGGAGGTTCACTTCCATGGTGGGGGGGTTCATAGTTTGGAGTTTTTTGTTCTGGTTACCAAAGTTAATGTTGAAGTTTGGTTGATCTACTTGATTGTCTCTCCATTAAGTCTGCTTTGTCAGTAGGATACTAGAGCTGGTGGAAGGTACCAGTGGTATTTATAGCCCAGGGTCATCAAGAAGATGACGTGCTCAGTCTCCAAGCTGCTGGAAGGGGAGCACAACCCAGAGGTGAGGGACTGGACTAGAGTTCCTTCAGGAACGTTAATTAGCAGGTAAGGTCTAATTACTCTTCCTTTAACTGGATATGTGTAGTTCTTTTAATTTAACCTTAGTCTTCATATGTCCTCTTCCTTATGGATATTGGCCATTGTAATGCACCAGTTCTGTCTGTGTTCCACTTTACTCTATAATTATCATCCCACGCTTCCTCTGTTTCTTCTGCCCTCTAACATACCCTCCAGCACAGCTAATTTGCCACTAGACCCTCATGACCAGGAAATTATGTTTTCCTTAAGGCAAGACCCTTCTCCCTGGCTTCTTCCACCTCACATCCTCTCCTTTATTCTTTTAATTTGAGATCATGTCTTTCCAGCACCTCTTCAGAATTCTTCTGTAACAGATGTTAAATGCATCTATTTCTTTATGGTCTTGTGACTGTAAGCCCATATTTCAGTTGCCTATCATAACTTCGAGATGGTACATACACTGGTAACATTTTCTCTTAACTGCTGTAAATTCTGACAAAGCACTCCCTGCAATTGCTCTTGGATCTTCTGTGATGGACTCTACATCTATTACAGGGGGGGAGGCTATAACATCTTTAGCATAAAGTTTCCCCCTAAGAAATTTAGAGTACCAAAAGTCATTGTATACGGATTAGGAGACTAGGTAAGTAACACATCCCTCATCAAAACAGAGGCACCCCTCTCCCCTCCCATATAGAAAGGAGCACAGTCGGTAAGCTAAGATCATAAATAACCTGCATGTGAAACCCATCTATTACGCTGACTTTTGCATATGGACTTGGTGACCTAAAGTTTGTAAAGCTACGCAGATGTGTTTATCCCGAGTTCTTTTTAAGTAGATTATTACTACAACATACTATTAAAAAAAAAAAGTCAATTATTTTTAAATGCCATGTTTTTGTTTTGTTTTGCTTGTGGGCATGGAGGGATGTTGCGCGTGCATCTCTTTCCCCTCCACTCCCCACCGTCACGTGCATGTGCGCTCGGCTCTGTCGTCTGTGCTTGCTTGGTCCGCTTGGTCTTTCGTAGCTCTGGGTATTAAAGCCGGAAATTTGCGCCGCCATCTTCCCCCTTTTCGTCTTGGGAGTCTATGACGAGCGATCAAGTAACATGGAGAGCTAGACCGCGCTGCACGCGTACTCAGAATTTGGTCCTTCTAGTTAAAAAATGGTAATTTCTTCTACTTTCCTGCATGTTTATAGGGTTACTTTGTTTGTCGATCGTATTTTTGTCTTTTGATGGGCTTTTCTAAATTTTATTTTTAGCTTTTATTATGATCATACCCTTCACACGCATTTTTTTTTCTTTTTTTTAAATTGTCGCCTTTCATGAGCCCAGCCATAAGCATTGCCTGCAGGAACTTGTAGTTTTTCCCCCTCCCCACTTTGTTTTCCTTTTTAAAGGGAACTCAGAATGGATAGTGGAACTTGTTGCTGGCTGTGGCTGAAAAACCAGGACTGAATCTGGCTATCCATTTTTTTTTTCAGGAGTCGGTAATTTTAGAGTCCCGCTGATGGTCACCATGCAGCATTTGCATTTACAAGTATCAGTGTGTCTAAGACTACCAGACTTGTTGTGGGCAAATCATGCTTCCTTATTATCCCCCTTGTCCAGACCTCTGGGTTGTCATCTCCCACCAGCAGCTTGGAGACTGAGCATGTCATTTTTTGATGACATCAGTGTACTTAGGCAGTTGGCACCATCTCCCAGCCCAGTAAGCTCAGTCTCCAAGCAGCTGGAGAGGGTGATCCCAGAGATCTGGACTCGCTGAAGGGACAATGCCACCATGGTGACCTGCATCAATTGGCAAGGGGGCATGGGCAGCGTTCTCAATTCCATAATGGGTAAACCACGAATGAGGCTGCACAGAGATTTTGAGCCACAGTAAGTACTTTTACTAAGTTTGGGGCCAATGCAGAAAGCTAGCGCGGGTTTTATGAGCCCATAATTCCACGTTTAAGCAGATTTTACGATCCTTTAAATGCAGAAAATAGATGTGAACACTGACAGAAAAACTAGCACCCAATTAACGCCACGCATATTTAAATCTATTTAAATGAAACCTAATCATTTAAATGTATTTTAATCAGCTGAGCTGGTATGCAAATCATGGCTATGCCCAATGCAGAGACAAGCGTAGGGGATTTCACAACCAGCCATAGTGCCAAAAATTTTACTTCAGGGTCTGAGTAGAAGTAAATGTCTGTATGCCCCGCCAGCATTTTGATGATCAGGCATTGGGAAAAGCCCCTGATGCCATCAAAATACTGACGGGGGCCGGTGCCCCAACAAAATAATTACGTGGTGGTCTAGCAGCTCCTGAAACCCTCCACCCCAAAACCCAAGTAAGAGAAAATTACTCCCAAGCAAAAATAAAGTATAAATTACCTGGTGGTCTAGCGGCCCCTAAATCCAAGTCCCCCCCCCCCCCCCCGTACCAAATAGGCGGGAGCGCTGCCTACACGCTCCCGCTCTGGTCTGCCATCTTGTAAAATGATGCACCAGGCAGAGTTAGACTGCCATATAAGGTGCAGTCTAACCCCGCCCGGTGCATCATTTTACAAGATGGCAGAAAAGAGCGGGAGCGTGTAGGCAGCGCTCCCGCCTATTTGGTACGGGGGGGACTTGGATTTAGGGGCCGCTAGACCACCAGGTAATTTATACTTTATTTTTGCTTGGGAGTGATTTTCTTTTACTTGGGTTTTGGGGTGGGGGTTCAAGGGCCTCTAGACCACCAGGTAACTACTTTTTGTCAGGGCCCCGACCCCCGGCAGTGTTTCGATGGTATCTGTGGCTTTGGCAATCATCTCCAGTGCCATCAGAATACTGTTGGGTGAGGGGATCGGGGCCGCTGGGGCACCAGGGATTCTCTTTTTGTCGGGCACCGGCTCCAACAGTATTTTGATGGCATTGGGGACTTTTCCTGATGCCATCTAAATACTGTTGGGGCTGATATGCAAATTAGCCATGCAGTGCCTGGAGAGCAAGCCAAACTAGCGCAGACTTCTTGTGCACATGTGTTTGGCTTGCTCTCCCAGTTTAACGCTGCGGTGGCTCATTTGCATGTGCATAGTTACTGCAGCGGGCATTTGCATGCCCTAACCTTACTGTATTGTGCGTTTGAAATGTGGACGTTGTCAGGACTGTTAAAAATCGATCCAGCGTGGGTCTAGTGCTGGCTTTCTGCATCGGCCCATTTGTGTTCAACTGGGAAGAAGTTGGACCATACACATTAAATGTTCATAAGCAAAAATAAGAGGCCAATGAAAGATACCCTACAGGAGCACGTTATAGAATCAAGCCTAAACGTTTCGGGTGCCCCGCAAAGAATATTTTTCATTGTTTGCTGTAGGTGTTTTAGGCGTTAGGGAATTGTAGATTTGGTGTGGTTTCATCCTTTTCAGTGCCATTCTTTTTCCACCCCAATTGAGATGTAAATCCAATTATCTTGAACAAGGAAAAGTAGAGTATAAATGCCTTCAGTTGCTTTGAAAGACAAAATTATTTAATCAGAGTGTCTCATTTCATTAGTCCATGGCATTAACCATCATCTGATTAGCTATTGCCATTCATTTTTATATCCCAATTGTTTCCATGTTCATCTGTTCCATGTTAATTCAAAAATAGAACATTAATGATTATAAATGTCAGTTTGGTCGTCGCATTGCGCAGTCTGTAACCAGAATTGCCATCTATAAATATTCTTCAATAAAAGAAGGAAAGAAAGTTGTCTAGTTTAATAAAAAATCACTATTACTGCTTTTAATTCTGTTTGAAATTGTTTGATAACGCTGTAAACTGTCCCTTGCTGCATCCTCCTAGTAGTGTAGTTTCAGTAATATTAAAAGAGAATTTTGCATAAGGTAAAATGGCAAATAACCAATTTAGCATTTAAGATTCCCTCATAACCTTCCAAGCCACCGGATTCTTTCTAAAGCATTTTTAATTATTACTCTGGGGATTCAGGTTTCTGAAGATTCTGGCTAAATGTTGCTGATGTGAGGCTGGCGTGGGGGAGAGATTTTGTTTGAGGATGAGATGTCCGGTTTTTAGAAGAAGGCATCCTAATGCTATACAAAAAATAGTATAATTTTATAACCTCAAATGTTTGGCACTGTTCAGCAGTGTAAACATGCCTTTGCTTCTTCTCTTCTAGTCTGGCGCCTGATTCCCACACACTGTGGAGCTTCAGTTGTGCTGTTCAGGATAAGCTGCTGAGCAGTGGCACGAGATGTCCTATGGTGAGTAAGCTGGAAGAAACGGGCTGCATTTGGGTTCTTTTACACTTATAAACAAGATAAATTGCACACATGTGATGCAACAAAATTGCACATTTCCCTTTCCTCCATTAGCAAATATATATCGGTCTATGAAGTAACTGGATGCAAACAGTCAAATGTCTCACTGAGGCAGCAGGGGGTCTGTGTCTGGATGAAGCATCTTGACCATATATCTGTATATCTAGAGAGTGTCTGTGTAGTGGTATAGTGTGATGCAATACGCACAGTCCACCACTGCATTTCCCATACCACCTAGGAGCGCAGGCCATCAAAGCAGTTTACAATCAAATAAAATTGGATGAGGGGGCAAAGAGAAATAAGAGGTGGAATTCAGGGACGACAATGAGGCAGGTGTGAGAGCAGTACTGATAATGGGGAGGCAGGACTAAGTGTGGAGGGAATGTCGGGGGAAGGCCCGGCGGAACAACCAGGGTTTGATTTTTTTTTTTCCTTTTTTTTTCAAATGGGAAATGATATGAAAAGCAGCAGGGATGAGAGACATCAAGACAGGTTGGAGGGTGGGTGAGGAGAGGAGAGCAACCTGTCAGTGGCGTTGCGGGGAGGTGTATAGAGATACACAAGCAAAACTAAATAGGGTAGAAAGAAGGCAAAAACCTGCTCAATGAACTAAAACCAAAATCTGTTATTGGAAACAAAAGGAAACAGGCAACCAGTGGAGGGAGATAATGGGATAATGTGGTCGAAGTGACAGGCATCAGAAATTAACTGTGGCTGTGGATTGAACTAACTGAAGATGCTGTAAGATGTGGATAGAAAGGCCGTTATAGAGGGACTTACAGTAGTCCAATTGTGAGATAAGAGCCGGTACCGAGCTGGAAGATTGCAAGAGCTAAGTGTGATAAGTGCAGATAAGTCTGTGCAAAGAAAGACTTGACCACTGTGTTTTAATCTGTTCATGGAACGAAAGGGCTGCGTCGAGACTGACGCCAAGGGTCTTGGTTAGAGTCCCGGTAGCATAACTGGACTGAGGAGAGAACTGGGAGAGGAAACAGATGGGAGCATCCTGGAGAATGGAAAAGAATTGATTCATATTTAGAGACATTAAGTATAAGATGATGATCCCAGAATCAAGTAGTGACAAACTGGGGGAGCTATCATAGAGTGGGTGTGAGTAGTAAAGAGAATTTGTATATCTGCATAAATGTATGGGTTACAGTCCAATGACGAATAAATAGGGGAAAAAATGTTAGACAAGTCAGGGCTAACAACCCTGGGATACACCAGACAGAAGCAAAAAGGAGGAAAAAGAAGGATGAACCGGAATGAACTTGGAAAGAACGTCCTTTGTAGATAGGAAGAAAACCAATTAAGAACAGTGTCCCAGATTCCAATATTGGAGTCTATGAAGTAGCAAGGGGAGACCATGATAAAATGAGGAAAATGATTTAGAAAAAACTAAAAGGAATAACTGCAAAGGTTAACAGTTTACATCAAGTCTGGGCATTATTTAAAAATACTATCTTGAAAGCCCAGGCCAGATATATTCCATGCTTTAAAAAAGGTGAAAGGAAGGCCAAACAGCCAGCATGCCTTAAGGGTGAGGTCAGAGAGGTTATAGCTAAGAGAATCTTTCAGAAAATGGAAAAACGAGCCGAATGCCAGTACTTATGCTTTTTCCTGTTAAGTTAAATGCAAGGCATTTATAAGGCAGGCAAAGAGAAATTCAAAAAGAAGCTCGCTGTGGAAACAAAAGTGCATAATAACTTTCAAGTATATTTGTAGCAAAACCCCTGTGAAGAAGTCAGTTGGACCATTAGATGATAAAGGGGAAAAAGGTGCACTGAGAGAGGACAAGGCCATAGTAGAAAGACTGAATTTTTTGCTTCACTCTTTACTGAAGATGATGTAGGAAACTTATCCATGACAGAAATGACGTTTAAAGGTGATGTATCAGAGGAATTGAAACAAATCTTGATAAATCAAGAAGATGTAATACTGCTAATTGACAAACTAAAAAGCAGCAAATCACCTGGACCGGATGGCATACATCCCAGGGTGCTGAAAGAACTGAACTATGAGACTGCAGAATTACTGTGATCAATCATTAACATCATCTGTAGTACCCAAAACCTGGAGTGTGGCCAACGTAACACCAATTTTTAAAAAGGGTTCCAGAGGTGATTGGGAAAACTACAGATCGGTGAGCCTGACGTCAATACTAGCTGGAATGGTAGAAAACGTAAAGAACAAAATTACTGAATATGTGGATAGGTATGGCTTAATGGCAGGAAGCCAACATGGATTTAGCCAAGGAAAGTCTCTTGTCTTACTAATCTGTTATATTTTTTTGAAAGTATGAATAAACAGGTAGATACACTATGCCAACTGGCTCAGCTTTATCTCAGTTTTCAAAGTCCCTCATGAGATTCTTGGGGAAACTAAAAAGCCTTGGAATAGAAGGCAGTGTACTATTGTGGATTAGGAAGTGATTGAAAGATAGAGTAGGGCTAAATGGCCGGTTTTCTCAATGGAGAAGGATGACTTGTGGAGTACCCCAGGGATCTGTGCTGGGCCAGCTGCTTTTTAACATATATTTATAACTAACCGGTAAATGGGAATAACCAGTAAGGTGATCAAATTTGCAGATTAGAGAAAATTATTCAAAGTTGTTAAACCACAAGAGGATTGTAAAAATAAAAAAAAAAATGTGCATCGAAATGGCAATGACATTTAATGTGGACAAGTGCAAAATATGCACTTAGGGAAAAACAACCAAACTATGGTTACATGATGCAAGATTCCACATGAGGCACCACCACCCCCCAGGAAAAGGATTTAGATGTCATTGTGGATAATACATTGAAACACTCTGCCCAATGTGCAGCTGCAGCCAAGAAAGCAAATAGATTGCTGGGAATCATAAAGAAAGGAATAGAGAATAAAGCGGAGTTACTCACCTGTAAAAGGTGTTTTCTGGAACAGCACGGTCCTGACATATGGGTGACGTCTGTGCCGATGGAGCCTTCGTGGAAACATGCCCCCAGCTTTCAAAGAAAGCCTTTGGGAGATACCACCATACATGTGTGGTGCCCTTCCTGCCCAAGGGTGCCATTTTGCTCAGTCAGATGACATAGCTAAAAGACAGCAAAAAATAAAAGATGGTAAAGAAGCACCTCCAAGGGAGAGGAAGCAGGGTTGTGAGGACTGATTCCTGCTGTCCCTGGAGAACACCTGTTACAGGTGAGTACCTACGCTTTCTCTGGGAACAAGCAGGAAGTCGGTCCTTACATATGGGACTCCCTAGCTACAGGCTACCACAAGCTCATAGGAAAAAAACAGTCGCCCTCAAAGTGATCCGTGAGCAGCAGCAATTGAGTCTGCAAATACAGACTGCAGTAGGACACGTGTCCAATGGAAACCAGCAGTCCAGTAGCCTGAACACAGAAGGGTCAGAGGGTAGGAGTTGCCTAGACCCAAAAGGATTATGGAGCACGGCTTGGCCGAAGGTGCAGTCCCGTTGGGACTCCCTTTCTAGGCATTAATGAGATGCAAAAGTGTGAACAGAAGACCAGTAGCAGCTCAGCAGATGTCCAGCATAGGGACGGAGTGCAGGTTTTCCCCAGAGACCTCCATGGCCCTGACACAGTGTGCCATGACCTGGCCATCCAGCATGAGCCCAGTTTGGTCATAGGCAAGGGCGATGCAGTCTGCCAGCCAGGTGGACAGTGTCCGTTTAGTTACCGCCTCCTCCAGCCAACTGGGGTCATAGGAAACAAAAAGCTGAGAAGCTTTCCGGTGGCCCTGGGTATGCTGAATGTAGAAAGACAGGGCCCTCTTATAGTCCAAGGTGTGAGGCCTTGGGAAGAAGGTGACAAAACAAACAAAGGAGCGAGCAGGATAAGAGGTCACTGGCACTTTATTAATGAACAACCCCAACGCGTTTCGGCAGGTGCCTTCATCAGGGGGCTAAAAGGACTGCAAACCAAATAAAAACATATAACAGAACATAAATAAATATGTTTCTATTTTTTGGTTTTTATTTTCTTTTTTTCTTTTCTTACTTTTTGTTTATGGCATAGATGTTATTGTTATACTATACATATATACCTTTATAGTATGTTGGTTTTCGGTCTGGGTCTCCCATTTTCCTCTGCCTTTTATTACTTTTTAATGTGGAACTATATGCAGTTTTATTTTAACGTATTTATTGTTCTTTTCAGCTATTTCTATTGTACTATTGGTCACACATTGTTTATGCGCTTCCTTTAATGCATGACTAGAAGTACAACGTGTAAGTACAAAATATTTTTACTTGTGATCGTATATGGATGTTTATATTTATTATATTTATAATTTTAATATGTATTTACTTATGTTCTGTTATATGTTTTTATTTGGTTTGCAGTCCTTTTAGCCCCCTGATGAAGGCACCTGCCGAAACGCGTTGGGGTTGTTCATTAATAAAGTGCCAGTGACCTCTTATCCTGCTCGCTCCTTTGTTTTGGACTCTCTGCGAGTTTGGTGCTCTCTCTTTGTGGCCTTGGGAAGAAGGTGGGCAGTACCATCTCCTGGTTGAGGTGGAAAGGAGATGCCACCTTTGGAAGGAATTTTTGGTTGTATGTGTAGCACAACCCTGTTCTTATAGAACCTGGTACATGGTGCCTCTGCCACTAGGGCTTGGAGCTCGTTGACCCTGCGAGTGGAGGTGAGCGCCACCAGGAACACAGCCTTCCACAAGAGGTATCTCAGGTGACAGGTAGCCAGAGGCTCAAATGGTGGGTGGGTGAGTGAGCTTGCCAATACTAGGTTGAGGTCCCATTTGGTCGCTGGAGGGCAGACGGGGGGGGGGGTTTGGACAACAGACGTCCTCTCAAGAATTGGGTCACTAGAGGCTGGACTGAGAGAGGCTTTCCTTCCACCGGGGGGGGGGGGGGGTGATGTGCTGCCAGGGCACTGAGGTGCACTCTGATGAAATTTGATTTGAGCCCAGATTGCGAGAGATGAAGAAGGTATTGCAGCACCAGCTGCACTGGGCAGTAGATCGGGTTCGCCCCTTGCTCTGTGCACCAGACCAAGAACTTGCACCATTTGAAGGCAGAAGCTCTCCTCATGGAAGACTTGCGGGTGCCAGCAGGATCTCTTCCACTTCCCCCGAGAGGTTGAAAGGGCTAGGGTCACCCCTTCAGCAGCTACAGTGATAGGGACTCCCAGGTTGGGGTGCAGGAGAGAGCCCTCCTCCTGAGACAGGAGCCCTGAGGAGTCTAATGGGAGTCTAATGGGATCGGAGTCTCCACTGACAGCTAGAGGAGCAGCAGGAACCACAGCTGCCTGGGCCACCAGGGTCAGTGAGGCTTTGTCGTGAAGAGCCTTGAAAAGTGTTTTGGCAATCGGTGCCGGTAGGGGTGGGGCTGCCGGGAGCAGAAGTGGGGCAACTGGTGGTTGTCTGGGCTGGCAAAGAGGTCCACCTATGGAGTCCCTAGAGCCAGAAGAGCCAGTTGGCTACTCTGGGGTCCAGCTGCCACTCGTGCGGCTGGAGGACCCTGCTCAGTTTGTCCGCCAGGGTGTTGTCTGGCTTGGTAGGTATACCACTCGTAGGAGTATTCCCTGTAGAACTGCGTAAGTGCAGAGTGTCATCATTTCGTGGCAGAGAGAGTGAGACCCTGTGCCCCCCCCCCCCTGCCTGTTCACGTTGAACATTGCCACCTGGTTGTCTGTTTTGGATCAGCACTGGTTGGTGCCTCAGGCGGTGACAGAACGTTTGGAGGGCTAGATATTTCATCCAAAGCTCCAGGAGGTTGATTTGCTGGTTGCTCTTAGCCTGCGACCAGCTGCCTTGGGTGTGGAGTTCTTTGCAGTGGGCCCTCCATCCCAGCATGGAGGCATCCGTAGTGAGGACCCTTAAAGGGCTTGGGGTTTGGAAGGGCATTCCTGCCTGGAGAAGATGACGGTTTTGCCACCAAGTCAGAGATTTGGCCAACTGGTGGGTCATTGAGACTGGAGAAGGCTCGTGGCTTGTGCCCACTGGTCTCGAAGGCACCACTGAGCGGCCCTCATGTGCAGATGAGCATCTGGGGTGACATGGACTGTAGATTCCATGTACTCGAGTAAGCGCAGCAGAAGCTAAGTGGACACCAAGGGACGGTGTTGTACGGACACCAAGGGACGGTGTTGTACGGACACCAAGGGACGGTGTTGTACGTCGGCAGCCAGTGCCCTGAAACAGTCGGCTCGGTCCAAGGGAGGAAGACCTTTGCCTGAAGTGTGTCCAGCCTTGCCTCTATGAACTCCAGACATTGTGTCGGGAGGAGGTGGCCAGGCCGAAGGGTAGTACCCTGTACTGGTAGTGGCCACTCTCCACCATGAAGCGAAGGTACTGCCTGTGGTTGGGGTGGATGAGGATGTGAGTATAGGCATCCTTTAGATCCAAGAAGCATAGTCAGCCTCCCTGCTTGGAGGTAAGGCAGCAGTGTTCCAAGGGAGAGCATCTTGAACATCTCCCTCACTAGGAACCTGTTCAGGTTGCACAGGTTCAGGATGGGCCCTAAGTCCCCTGTTCTTTTTGATATGAGGAAATATCTGGAGTAGAACCCCTTGCTCCTGAGATGTGGGGGTACTGGTTCTACCGCCCTGTCCTCGAACACCTGCGAGTTTCTTCAGTAGGAGGTCCCGGTGAAGGGAAGGCCTGGGGGGCTCTCTCAGGAAGAAAGGAGGAGGTGTCTACCCCAGGTGGTCAAGGAGGGCTACCTCCTTCATCTGGCTCAAAGAGGTTATGCCCAAGGTGTCAAAAGCTCCCCCCTGACTGGGCTGGAGCTTGGGCTTGGGAGCCTTCTGCTTACGAGGACCCTGCCATGTCCCTTGCTCTGCTGACCCTGCTGGGGAGGCCTGAAAATGTGGGTAGTTTTTATAAGCAGCCCCTTTCCTCAGGTTAAAAGGGATTTTTACCTGGGCCCTTCTGTCGGGGAGGGGCAGCGGTCTTTTTAGAGAACCTGGTCCTCATCATGAACTTGGTCTCCAACTTGGCAACCTTTTCGGTCATGAGTTTGCTAAAGAGGTTCTCTCCTTGGCATGGGACATCGACCAATTTGTTCTGAACCTATTGCTCGAGGTCAGAAGACTGTAGCCAAGCCTGGTGTCGGGCACCGCTGCTCACCGCTGCTACTTGAAGCCATCATAGGCTGCCCGAGACATGAATTTAGAGCACTCACAGATGGCTTTAGCCAGGTTCTTGAACCACTGCCAGTGTTCCTCGAGAGAGACCAACCGAGAACCCGGCAAGCTCCTTCGCCAGATCTCTCAGGTACATGCCCATGTACAACTGGTAGGCTTGGATCCGGCCAATGAGCATCAAACCCTAGTAGCATTTTCTGCCAAGGACATCCAAGGTGCGGGCCTCCCTCCCCAGGGACACAGAGGAGTGCGTCTTCTGGCTCTTCAGCTAACGCATGAGTAAAGCAGCAGCTGTACCTTCTGGAATCCTGGGCTCCAGCGGACCTAACATATTGAGGCTCAGAAGGAGGGGAGTCCAAGGGGACGTTGCAGCGGCGATGTGTGTCCAGCGACTCCTCGTCTTCGGTCTCCCACTCTGAGTAATCTGTCGAAGACTTGAGGGAAGGGTGACCTGCGGGCTCCAGGCCTGAGCCCTGCCCGCGTCCCTCGGAAGCCCCACAGCTGGTGCCATGTGCGCTAGCTGCGGAGGACCTCGGTCTCATGGAACGGGAACCTGATCGAGACCCCGGCCGAGGATCAACTCTAGGCCAAATGGTCTAGAGGATCAGCTTGGCCTCCAGGAACGCCCTTGACGTGGAGGAACTGGTGATACCGGACAACAGTGCCCGCTGCTGGCCCATGAAGGCAGACAGACTACACTCCAGGGTTGCCATTCTGGTTTCGAGTCCATAAAGCTCCGCAGCCATCGGCTGGTTCTCCCGAGGGGGGAGTCCTCAACGAGGATAGGTTCTGGTGTCCGAGGCTGATCTGTGGTCGATTCCTTCCGGGGAACCTTGGTAGGCCGCTCCCGCTCCGATCCCTCAGATGAGCATCTAGGGCTGCGGGACCTGGCCTGGCGCTTACCCAACCTGTTGGAGCCGTCCAGGGACACTTCTTTTGAGATTTTCTTCTCCTTATGTTCCCTTAAGGAAGACCCGCTTTCTAATGAGCCATGGCATCGATCACAGTCCGCAAGGGCGCCCCAAGATTCTGTGGCTTCAGAGGTACCGGAGATTCCGGGAAAAACTTATCGTGCTGCTGCTTGAGGGCCTCGGTGGACATCTTTTTACAAAGACCGCATTCCCTGGGGTCATGGTCTGGCCCTAAGCAGTGCAGGCAGCAGTCGTGTGTGTCGGTAAGGGACATGATTTTGGCACACTGATCACACTTTTTGAACCCACTGGTAGCCATGAGGGGAGGGAGGGGAATTATTCCAGCAAGGTCGAAGACCCATGGTGCTGCCAGTTGGGGAAAAAAGGGCACGAAAGCACCAAAAAGATAGGAACCAGAGACTCTATGCCGGAAGCAGCAAGCTCGGGTGGCGGAAAAAGTACCGGTGCTCAACCGGAGAGAGTATGAAACTCAAGTCGAGAAAAATCAAATTTTTCCTGGGGAAACCAGACAGATGTCTGAAGGGCTCCACGGAAAAAAGAAGACTGAGCAAGATGGCACCCTTGGGCGGGAAGGGGCACCACAAATACGTGGTGGCATCTCCTAAAGGCTTTCTTTGAAAGCTGGGGGGATGCTTCCGCAAGGGCTCTGTCAGCGCTGACGTCACCCATATGTGAGGACTGACTTTCTGCTTGTTTCTATCACTCTATGGTGTGACCACACCTTGGAATATTGTATGCAATTCTGGTCATCATATTTATTTATTTAGCAATGCTTATATACCACTTTTCACTGGGTCAAAGCGGTGTACATTCAGGTACAGTATATATTTCCTTTGTCACCAGAGGGCTCACAATCTGCGTTTTGTACCTGAGGCAGCGGAGGATTAAGTGGCTTCCCCAAGGTCACAAAGAGCATCTGTAGGACTAGAAACCCCAGTCCCTCTGGCCCGAGGTGGTTGTCCTCCGGCGGGATTTGAACCTCTAGCCTGAGGCAACTTGCTCCAACCATAAGCCTCTCCTTCCTCATATCTTAAAAAGGATATAGCAAAATTAGAAAATGTACAGAAACCAGACAGACGTCTGAAGGGTGGTAAAGGGAGATGGAAGGCTATCCCTGCAAGGAAAGGCTTAAACGGTTAGGGCTCTTCAGCTTGGAAAAGAGCCAGCTGAGGGGAGATATGATTGGGGGGGGGGTCTATAAAATAATGAAGTATAACAAGTAAATGTAGATCAGTTCTTCTTCAAAAAGTAGAAAGACTAGGGGACACACAATGAAGCTGCAATGTAGCATGTTTTAAGACTAATCGGAGAAAATATTTTTTTCACTCATCGCATAATCAAACTCTGGAATTCATTACCAGAGGATGTAGTAAAAGCTGTTAGTGTAGCTGGATTTAAATGAGGTTTGGACAAGTTCCTGGGGGAAATGTCCATAAACCATTATTAAAGAAGACCCAGGAAATCCACTGCTTACCCCGAGACAAGCATTGTGGAACCTGTGTGCCTTCTTGGGAACCTGCCTGGATTAGCCACTGTTGGAAACAGGATACTGGGCTTGATGGACCCTTGGTCTGACCCAGTATGGCATATGTTATGTGATCAACTAGATTGAATGCCAAAGAGAAGTCGAGGGAAACCAGGATGACTGAGTACATGTGATCCAAACCTGACAAAGTGACACAAACCTCTTTAGAAGAGCAGTGAGCAGGGTCTTCATGCTATGACCTGCATAGAAACCTGCTTGCTGGGGGTGGAAAACAAGTATCTTATCAAGAAATGGAGTGTCTTGTTAAGCATTTAACCCTAACATTCTATGAGTGAAGTGTGGTAAGGGTGTGTGTATGTAAGAACCATATTTGTTGTCGAAAGGTGGTATAGAAAGAATACAAAGTGTTAAGTCATGGGGAGTTAGGGACTGGTTGCGTGCCTATGTCTCATGGGGTGTGGTGGGGTGCTCTTTCTCTCATATATGATCCTCTTGTGCCGCCTCCCACCCCCACCCCCCTTCAAGCTTCTCATGATTCCCCCTCCCCCAGGCTTCCCTCAATCTTTCTCATGCTATGGCTGGATGCAGCTCACTTCACCACTACCATTGATCCGCTCGGTGGAGAAATTTCAGGTGACCTCCCACTTCCTACAAGACTTGAAACCACCAGATCTCCTGGCCTTCCTCCACAGCAAGGTTCGTTCATGCACAGTGCAGATCATGGCGGGGGAAGTATGCACCGTGCCGTTTTTTTTAGCTGCTGCTCTTCCGGCTGCTGTCCATCTTAAGCTGCTGCCACAGAGGAGAACTGTAACCAGCAGGGACGACACATCTTCAGCTTGATTGCAGCCCACAGCGCTTCTGTCGATGGGCGAGGGATGGAGGCTCTTCTTCAGCATGATCGCAGCCCACACTGCTTCTGTCGATGGGCTAGGGATGGAGGCTCTTCTTCAGCATGATCGCAGCCCACACTGCTTCTGTCGATGGGCGAGGGATGGAGGCTCATCTTCACCATGATCGCAGCCCACACCGCTTCCTTTGATAGGCAAGGGATGAAGGCTCTTCTTCAGCATGATCGCAGCCCACACCGCTTCCTTCGATAGGCGAGGGATGAAGGCTCATCTTCACCATGATCGTAGCCCACACTGCTTCTGTCGATGGGGGAGGGGTGGAGGCTCTTCTGGCATTGACTCAGAGCTAGAGCTTTTGCAAGGCAGTGGAGGGAGCATAGGTGCAAAACAGATGCATACGGAGAGACACAACCCGTCAACCAAAAAAATGAACCCTCTGCAACAGGCACTAGTACTTGTGCGAAATGCACCTAAAAGCACTCATGAAACTAAACTCTTCCTTGGTTCTTCAATACTGGATTTGGATTTTAGATTTAGTGCCTTTTTTCTAAATCCAGGCTGAAGGTGAGTTCTGCATTCAGATGCATGAGTTTATTTCCCTGCCCAGTGTGGCTTACAATTTAAGTTCCACTTGAGGCAATAGAAGCTGAAGGACACGAAGAATGTCTGGAAGAGGGGGATTTGAATCCTGGCTTCCTTGATTTGCAACCTGCTTACTGCTGTCATGGTAGAATCTTCAGTCATATGACTCCACATTTCTTTTTATACTTTACAGTATGCAGAATGCTGGAACGAATTAGAATAAATGTCTGTGAGGCACGGTTGCTGTCCTTAAAAGCGATAAAAAAAATTACCAGATTTGGCATGCTGGATGAGTTCAAAAACTAGAAATATTTGATCAGAGAACTGAGCCTCCAGAACAATTCCTATTTTCTATGGGAAACGGGTACAAGCTACAGAATCTCGAGTGCTTCATTGCAAAAGCTCCCCCACCCTTTGGCCCAGAGTAGTACAGAGACATGGGGGGGGGGGTAGTGTGGAACCTGTGAGGGATGACACCAAAAGGTGTTTTCCAAAACACCACCTCTGTGCTTCCAAAGTCCCATACCTCATGCATTCCCACCACCCATGCTCTCTTCCCATGCATTCCCACACCTGCCCCTCAAACCTACAGTCCTGTAGTGTGTGCATGCACACACACAACCTTAAAATAGATGCTGCTTTTGCCTGCCCCTGGAGGTGTTGCAGATGTACCTGCAATGGTGTATTTGTCATGGGTGACAGAGAAGAGACTTTTTTACGGCTCCATGTTGTCTAACAAATAGTCACATGGAATGATTAATTGCCTGACAGTTTAAGAATCTTAACTCCAGCTTGCACTAAATTGGGACCGTAGAACATTTTACATAATATCTCTAGCTCTGTTAGAGTGTAGACCGTTGATGGCACGTGTGGGTTTTCACTGATAGAATGGTTTTCCTTTGCTCTTTTAATGTGCAGTGGGCCTACACAATGTTTACTGCATGTATCGTGTTCTGTTCTCTTCTGAGAAACTGTTCTGATTGGTGGGGGGAAAAAAAAGTCTGGCCCTAAATAAATGTCCTAAATTGTCTTAAATTAAAACTCTGTAATGCACTGGATTTATTGTGGGGTGTCTTTTGGCTGGTTCATGCTTGTTTTCGTGTCTAACATTTAATGCATTCCTACTGTAGTTTATTGTACTATCCCCTTTATTTTTGTCAGAAGATCGTAAAGATGATGGAATAGAGTGAGGCAGTGATGTCTTGAGCTGAGGTGAGTGTGCTTCAGAAAGATCAAGATGGATGTTTGCTCTGTCTGCCCCTAGAGGCGTTGCAGACACGGCTGCAGTGCTGTGCTTGTGTCAATAGGTGGCAGAGAGAAATAGGCTGTTCTACGCTCTGTGCTCTGAACTCCATGAGCTTTCAGAATGATTAATAGCCTGACAGTGCAATGATTATTTCTAAGTATATCTTTTGAGGGGGGGGGGAGAGTGAGAGAATGGATAAAAGCTGCATGTTCTAAAATAATTTTAAGAAATGTAACAGAGGATGGTTTCTAGTGCACAAGCTGCATGATGGTCAGAAGGGGGCTTGCAAATGGAAAACGGAACATTCACTATCAACATTGCAAGCCTGTAGCCATACCATGCAGCCCATCCCTTTAAGTGAACTTAAATGTATAAGATGGACCAGTAACATAAGAGATGCCTTACTGGGTTAGACCAAAGGTCCATCAGTGACCAATTCAGGTCACAAGTACGTATCAGGTTCCCAAAAGGCAGGCAGATTCCATGCTGCCTATCCTAGGGCATCTTTCATTGTTTGGCCACAGCTTAAAGCCTAGCTGATTAACTGTAAATTTCCACTATAAAACAAGCATAGTTTTATATTGTACAGTTCATCCATGATCCCCACATACTTTAGATTAATCCTCCATATAGCATGGCTGGTGCAGCATCAGATCTCACTACAACAAAAGTTTCTATTGATTTGCAAATTCTGCCCCTTATTGGGCAATGTAATCGCTATCCAAAAATGATGCACATAAACAAGGCAATATGCGTCCCTTCAGGTCGGTGTGATTTCAGACACATTGGTATGCTCTTCTTTTTTTCTTTGTTAGAAAACGGATGGGACAGTGCCATGCCTGTCATGAACCCGAGGTGAGTGTGTTTCAGAGAGATCAGGATGGGCCTTGGCTCTTTCTGCCGCTAGAGGTATTGCAGACATGGCTGCAGTGCTATGCCTGTGTGTGTTAGCCGGCAGAGAGAAACAGGCTGTGTCTACGCTCTGTGCTCCGAACTCCATGAGCATTCAGAATGATTTAATAGCCAGACAGTGACATGGCTCTGCCTGAACATATTTCTTGGGGGGGGGGGGGGGCGGGCGCAAACATTTTATTAGGGAAGGACTGAGAATGTTATAGTCCATTTAACATACACAAGACTGAGCAACGTTAGAAGGAAAGCTTTAGGCTAGTGCTGCCCAAATTGACTACAACCTCATTCTTGTGGGGCAAAGAAGCATATGACCCTCGGCCCCATGTTGTTGCCCATGCCACTGCTCCAGGGCTTCATGCAATATTGACTGCAATGCGGCTGTAATGCTCCATCTGGCAAGCCTGCGCAGGCCTAGTTAAAAGTATCTCTGTGCAGGTTGATCTTTCCTGCCATGGTCGCACCCTCAAATGTGCAAGGCAACCCCAGTCAGGCTTATGACCCAATGTTGAAGTGCTGCTTCTGGATGTGCTGTTAACTTGAAAGACGCACAGTGATCTCACCTAGCCCCTGGCAGTACAGCACTCTTTGTTTTGGCCATCTTGAATGCTGAGAACTCTGAATTTGAAGGCTCCTCTGGACTAGGATATTTGGGGCATAAATATGCCATTCCTTTGCGTCCCTCTAGTCCAGTCCCGGAACCATAGAGTTGTGAACCTCCACCAGCAGCTTTGGAGACTGAAAGATGTCATCGCTTTGATGTCACTGGTATATCTAGGCAAACACCACCCCTTTCCACCAGTACTTTCAGTCTCCAAGCAGCTTGGAGGTTCTGAGCCCAGGGCTGGGCTCAGTGAGAACAAATAAGCAGAGCTTGGGTTTTTGAAATTTACTCCAACTGTGTGGTTTCATGGGTGTATATGATCTCCAGTTAGGAGTCTTTCTGAAAGGCCCCATGAACAAAATCTCCCAAAACCTGTAACAGTCATCTAGTATTCTAAAAAACTACAAGATAAATAACCTTTATGTGATAGTAACACAGCAAATGATGGCAGAAAACGACCTGCATGGTTTATCTAGTCTGCCCAGTGAGGTGGTGAGGGTTGTACCTGGTGCTCTATGCAGGTTACCTCCCTGTGAATTTGTTTCAGATTTGCAGGTTACCCCTTTCTAGTTTTTGAAGTTTAAATGTTACTTAAATTTGCTTCAATTCTCTTTCTTTGCCCTAAAGTATTTGCATTCTGAATTTGGGCACAGAGTTGGCAGATTTTCCTGTCCTACAACTTAGTAGTACAAGCAGTGTGCAGAAATGCTATAGAAATATATAAGACTAGTATTTGCAAGCTGATAATATAGCAGCTGACCTAAACTTTAACCTGCAAAGATGATTTTTCCTTCCGCCGAGGTGATTTAGTAATGAAGCACACCAGCTAAGCAAGCCTTGTGAACCATTGTTGATTTCCATGGGTGGCAGAACCTGTAGAGATAGAAATGGTGCAGCCACCTTGACCCACCAACCCAGCCAACATTTGTTCCTTGTTTTAGCCATGAGAGGAGCTGAAACAAATGAAACTGTGGAATGTAGAGAGGAGTGTGGGGTTGCCTTTGAACAAGAAGTAGAGCAAGTCCTTAGTGTCCTGAGGTAGTATATTACTTTTTCTTTGAGGGGAGGGGAGAAGTGTCATTTTAGCTCATATTTGCTCCTTGAAACCAGAGCCTCTTGCTTATCCATGCTGCATCCTGCACTGTCTCGTAACTGCAGTCTTGTTTCATGACCAGCGTAATTGCTGTATTTTGGAGGCTGTGACTAGCAGCAGTGCTCCCAGTCCTTAATATTTGTAGCACGGCACTGGAGCTTTTTTTGGGTGTGGTTTGGTTTTGAGAGTAAAATTACTGTGCAGATGTGCCACAAGTCAGTTCATGTCTCTGCTTATTTATATGAAAATTCATTTAGCATTGTCTGCAGAGGCAACCAAATCATCATGAACACTGCGCACCCACTTTCCTAAATAAAACACACCTTTCCAGTATGTTTGAACAAAACAACTTTCTCTCTTTTTAGCTGGTTTGTTTTATAAATGTCCATACAGCACTACTAGTCAACAGCTTTTTCTTTTGTATTTAATCCCAGTGTCATATGCAGCTTTCCTAGCCTGTAGCCCTGTGCAAGCCTTCAATTGTATTTTTTTCCTTCTGGCCAGGGTCATTGGCTCTTGTCAGCTCCACATCTGTAGGCATGAGAGATCTTCACCAGCTCTGCATCTTTGTCTTGCCGTCCCAGGTGAAACCCATGTTTGGGTTTGTTCTGCAGGTCTGATGGGAAATGCCGATCTTCTTGCTGTGGCATGGCTATTGCAATGTAAGATTTGTTAAATTACCATATCTAAAAAAAATGCATTTGTGAAGCTTTACAAATGTATAACTTAAAATTTTCAGTTTGCTCCCAGAAAGGAGTTTGGGGGGGGGGGGGGGAGGCAGGCAGATGAACTAAAAATGTTTAACCCTAGTTAATGGGGTCATAAAATACCCAGAATTGAAAGTCTGCCTCCATTTCTGTGGCGGTCTTCAGACGTTCTTTACACTTGCACCAGAAGTCAGAATATACAGGGCACTGACAAACTGGTTTATATTTATTATTCTTGCCACTTTTACCCTTGAAATGACAGGCATCAAAAACCATAGTGCATAGATCTTCCTCATCTAGTTTCATATAATTTATGCTGTGCATATGGCTGGTGTCATTTCAGCTGAGAGAGTTATGGCTCTCTGCATTGTGAAACACCTATATTCACACCATGATTAATAAGCTTAACAAGGCTAAACACTGGAAAACTTGATTGTTAAATGGACATTACTGGATCCAAAGGTGCTGTTAGTAACCTGGCCGGCCGGCCAGTCTAGCCATAGGTGTAACCTGATGGAAGGAACTTATGAAAGAATAAGTTTAAGTTTATTAGCTTAATATACCGCTAAACGTAAAATAACATCATAGCGGTGTACAGAGTTCAAATCATAATGGTCACCGTAGGGTGAAGGGAAAAAAGGAAAAGAAGTTACATCGACTGATAGGAAAGCAAACTAGGCAGATTCATACAACAGGACGGTAGAGGGGAAAGTGAGGGGAGGGGGAAGGGAAGACAAAGTCATGTGGGAGGTTCAGGAAGGTCAAAGGCAAGGGTAAAGAGGTGAGTTTTAAGGCGGTTCTTGAAGGTGGCATGATCTTGTTCGAGGCGGATAGAATAGGGGAGAGAGTTCCACAGGGCAGGGGCAAGGAAGAAAAATGCAGAGGAATGAGTGGATTGGAGGCGAGCACAAGTGGGTGAGGGAAGATGCAAGCGATTCAGGTGAAAGGAGCGTAGGGAACGAGTTGGATTGTGAAAGTGAACCAAGTCAGCTAGGTACTGAGGGGAGTGGGTGTGGAGGATGTGTTGGAGAAGGACCAGAATCTTGAAATGAGTGCGGAACTTGACAGGGAGCCAGTGGAGACAGATGAGGAGTGATATGATCACGGATAGATGCATGAAAGATGAGCCGGGCAGCGGTGTTTTGGATACGTTGAAGACGGAGCAGTTGGGAAGCGGGGAGACCAGACAGGACGGAGTTGCAGAAATCAATGCGAGATATAACCAAGGAGAGAAGGAGGGTAGAGAGAGCCTGTGAAGAGAGAAAGGGCCGAATGGCACGAATCTGACGCAGAAAGTAGAACGAGGTCTTTGAAACGTGAGCAATGTGATTCCGAAAGGTGAGGCCAGGGTCAAAAAGGACACCCAGGTAGCGAAAGGTGGAGACTAAGGGAATGGGCGAACCAGAGAAGGAGGGGGAAACCTAAGGGGGGGGCACCATCACGTGAAAACCAAATGGCCAGAGTCTTGGTAAGGTTAAGGTGTAGCAATGAGTGGTAAGCCAATGGGCTACAGCTGTGAGACAGGTATTCAATGGGGAGAGGTCGGGGGAAAGGGGAGAGGTGTGGTATAGAAGAAGGAGGTCATCAGCATAGTAGAAGGCAGAAATCCCGTGTTGTTGAACCAATAGTGAAAGGGGTGTAAGGAAGACATTGAAAAGGAGAGGAGCCAAAACAGAGCTCTGGGGGACACCGCAGAGCAGGGGAGTAGGTGTAGAGGCAGTTGGGGGAGTGGAGGCAGAGAGAACTGAGAAGGACCTAGAGGAGAGAAAGGAGTGGAACCAGTGAAGGACGGTGCTGCAGATGCCCGCCTCGCGAAGACGGGCTAGGAGGAGGGATTGGTCGACAAGATCGAAAGCAGCAGAGAGGTCGAGAGAAACTGCCACCGAAAGATCACCACGGTTGTGGGCAGTGTGAATTTCGTTCAGGAAGCCAAGAAGAACAGTTTCGACGCTATGGCCGGGGCGGAAGCCAGACTGACGAGGGTGGAGAAAGTGAGTAGAATCAAGGTGGGAAGAAAGTTGAGAGAAGACAGCTTTTTCAAGGATTTTAGATAGGAAGGGAAGGTTAGAAACTGGGCGGTAGTGCGCGGGAACCATGGGGTCGAGAGAGGACTTTTTAAGGATAGGTCGGACAAGAGCGTGTTTCCAGGATCGGGGGAATACCCCAGAGGAGAGACTGGCGTTAATATTGATTGGAACATGTGGGCTAGCCCAGTGGATCAACATGGGTACTGCTCAGGCTGGCTAGGGCTGGGTATACCCTCGGGGGAGGTGGGGGGGAGTTGACCATAGCTAAACCATGAGACCTGGTTCTAGAGGGAGCCACTGGCTGTGGCCCCTTGCTGAGGACTGTCAATGCAGTGGCTGAACACATTTGGGAGGAGAGTTTTTTTATAAGAAGCGGAAATGCCTAGGTTGGTGTGAATGAAGACTTCCAAGTCATCCTGCTAGACCAGTCCAGACAAGCGGGTTTATCTCCCCCTATCAGCAGATGTTGGAGACAGAGAAAAAAACCACCAGAAGCCTGATTGGCTGGGCTGTGGTAGACACATACTGTGGACAGACTTAAGGATCTTAATATGTACACCTTAGAGGAAAGGCGGGATAGAAGTGATATGATTGAGACGTTTAAATACCTCTGTGGCATAAATGCACAGGGGTAGAGCCTCTTTCGATTGAAAGCAAGTACTGCTACGAGGGGACATGGGATGAGGGTGAAAGGGGATAGATTCAGGAGTGATACGCAAAAATATTTCTTTACAGAAAGAGTGGTGGATCCGTGGAATAGTCTCCCAGTGGAGGTGGTAGAGATGAGGACAGTATCTGAATTCAAAAAAGCATGGGACAAACACAGAGGATCTCTAAAGGAAAAAAAGGGGTCTGTTGTAGTTGTTTATATGGAAGGACAGACTAGATAGGCAATGTGGTCTTTTTCTGTCATCATTTTTCTATGTTTCTATATAGATATACCTCTAGGGGTCACCTTCAGTATTTTCTCTGTCTCCAGCAGATTAAGGTGTTTGTTTATTTTTCTCTTCAGGGTGTCTTTATTTTTTACTTTTCTTTGGGCTTTTGCATTATGTGCTTCTAGCTCGATGTTCCAGAGGGCACAGCAGGAGGTGTCCCTCTGGATTTCCCATTCCAATTGCTCGCAGCACTTGGGGTGAGCTCCTGGTCACAAGGATCAGTTGAGCTCCCTTCAGCGAGCGGATCTCCGGCTCCTTCAGCACTCTGCAGCAGTTTTTGTATATACTACCTGCTCTTGGAGGTCAGCTTCTGTTCTGTGCATCTGCCTTGGCTCCCCTGCTCTGCTGCTTCCTTGGCCGGAGGCTGTCTGCAGTCAAGGTTAACCCCTCCTCCACTTCCGATGCAGTTCTCGCTTGCTCCCGTTTCCTTACTTCTCCCGGGACCTCCTTTGTGCCGGTTGTTTCCTCCCCCCTCGCTGGGCGTCTTGTCAGCTCGCTCTTCTGCAGTCCGGGTGCCTGGGGGGGGGATTTTTGTTTTTTCTGAGCGGCGGCCATTTTCTAGCAGGAATCCCTGCGGATGGCCCGTTTTGTAGCAGCTCTTTCCTCTTCCTGTGGGCAATTTTGTTAGCAGACCATAGTTCGGCATCAGATCCTAGGAGGCCCCAGCGCTTATCCTCCAGTCGATTTTGACTTTGGAGCAGGACGGCAGCTTCATTTCACAATGCCTTCCTCGTCTCAGAGGTGCATCGTTTGCAGCAGGAAGCAGAAGGATTTGAGGGATAGGCTGCGTGTGGCATGTTCCTCTCACCCTGGAGAATCTTCCACGGTGATTCCTGCTCCTCTCTCTGATGATAGCTCTTCGTCTTCTCCCATTCCCCCAGCAGACCCTCGACCCGGTCCTCCTGCAGAGGGTCCCTGATATCCTAGGAGACCCTATTCCAAACTCCAGATGCATAGTTTCTAGCTCTCTTTAAACAGGCCTGATCCATCTGATTTGGCTCTTAAGGGAAGTAGTTGCCCACCCAAAGAGGTATCGTGGGGCTTGGAAGGGTGATCGGTAGCCCCGGAGGAGGACACGTCTTCAGCGGATGACAGCATGGCTGCCTCAGACCACGAGGATGGGGAATACTCTCCATCAGAGGCCTCAGCAGACGGCCAGGAGGATGTGCAAGATATCTGGCTCTTCCACAAGGATGAGTTATTGGCGCTAATTACTCAGGTGGTGGAGGCCTTGCACCTCACTGACCCTCCCGTGCTGCAGCAGTCTCAAGCACAGTCGCAGGCAGGCCCCACCTTGCAAGGCATAGGTAAGCCCTCCAAGGCCTTTCCTTTTCCAGCAGAGCTTCAGCAGATGGTGTCTCAGGAGTGGGAGGCGCCAGATTCCTCATTACATACGGCTCACTGTCTGGGCCAACTCTTATCTCTGGTCACTGATAGAAAGGGAGAGATGGCTCGGGTTGGTGATGGGAGTTACAAAACAAACGCCCATTCCGGTCGAGGGTGGAGCAGTGCTACAGGACCAACAAGTCGCAGCCCTTTTGAGGTGCCTGGAAGGGAAATGATTCATATTCGAGCCCGAGCAAGTTCTCTGGCGCCACATGTTCCTCCTGCTGACAGGGCAGGCAGCCCACCCGGGATGCCGCCACTGGTAGGAGGCCAGTTGGTGCTTTTTTTCTCGGCAGTGGGCCCTCATCACCTCCGATCAGTGTGTCCTCCACATTGTATCTCGGGGCTATGCTCTTGAATATTGGCGGGCCCATTCACGAGGCCTTTCTCATCTTTCCAGGCAGGGCACCCAGGAGAAGAATAGCCATCGATTCGACCCGTCCCTCCTTCAGAGAGTGGGTCGGGTGGTTATTCCATCTATTTCATGGTGCCCAAGGAGGACAGCTTGTTTCGCCCGATCCTCGACCTCAAGAAGGTCAACTGCTGCCTTTGCGTCCCATGCTTCTGGATGGAAATGCTTTGATCGGTCATCCAAGTGGTGCGCAAAGGGGAGTTCTTTGCTTCTCTTGACCTGGCAGAAGCATACTTCCATATTCCCATTCAAAGCGACCACCAGTGTTTCCTGCGCTTCGCCATCCTTGGGCAATACTTTCAGTTTCGTGCTGTGCCATGCCATTCAGCCTCACCTCAGCCCCACGTACTTTCTCCAAAGTCATGATAGTAGTGACGGTGGCCTTATGCAAATGGGGGATTTGTGTGCATCCTTACCTAGACAATTGGCTCATTCGTGCAGATTTCCTCTCAGAGGCCTGTGAGACAGTTTCCCAGGTAGTTTTCTTCTTAGAGAGTCTGGGCTGGGTGGTCAGTCACTCCCAAGAGTTGCCTGCAGCCATCCCAGCAATTGGAGTTCCTGGGAGTCCAGTTCAACACAAGCCAAGGCAGGGTCTCCCTAACCCCCGACCGTTTTTTTTAAGTTTTCCGCTCAGCTCTAGCTGTTCAGCAGGACTGTCCATGCGCTTGGGACTACCTTTAGATCCTGGGGTCCATGGCGGCCACCATTGAGGTGGTCCTGTGGGCCAGAGCACACATGCGATGCCTACAGCAGGTTCTACTCTCTCGCTAGTCCCCAGTATTGGAGGATTACAACTGTCATTTCCAGCTTCTTCTGTTGACAAGATGCAACCTTGGCTGGTGGCTCTCACCTTCCCATCTCCTAAAGGGCATCCCCTTGGAGGTTCCTCGCTGGGTCTTGGTGACCACAGACGTGAGTCTCTCAGGTTGGAGAGCTTATTGCCTGAATCGCATGGATCAGGGCACTAGTCAGCTCGCAAAGCACGGTGGACCATCAACCATCTGGAGGCCCGGGCAGTCTGCCTGGCCTTGTTGGGATTCCTGCCTCTACTTCGCACCCAGGTGGTACGTGTGACGATGGTGGCCTATCTCAACCGCCAAGGCAGCACAAAATGCCCCGGAGTGGCTAGGGAAATAGCTCTTCTCTTCCGATGGGCTGAGAGACATCTACAGGCCCTATCAGCCCAGCACATTGCAGGAACGACCATCGTGAAGGCAGATTTCCTCAGCCGTCACAGTCTGTATCCCGGAGAATGGGAACTTGCCCCATGGGCTTTCCAGTAGATAGTTCGACTGTGGGGTCGGCCTGCAATGGATCTCATGGCATCGGCAACGAACACCAAGGCTCCGGCCTTTTCAGTCACAGGAGGGGAGTACAGGTCACAGGGGACGGGTGCCTTAGCCCAGCCATGGCTGACAGCAGTACTGCTGTACGTCTTTCCCCCATGGGCACTGATCAGGAAAGTTCTCCAACAGATCGGCACACACACGGGCGAAGTGATTCTGGTGGCCCCAAATTGGCCCTGGAGGCTCTGGTATGCTGACCTTGTGTGGTTAGCCCGGGCAGCCCCTCTGCAGCTCGGTGCTCACAGAGGTCTTCTACATCAAGGGCCTATCACCATGGACGACCCCGCTCCCTACTCACTTATGGCCTGGCTCTTGAATGCCGCCGGTTGAGCCACAAGGGCTATTCTTGTCGGATGGTGGCTATCCTGCTCAAGGCTTGACGTCCCTCGACGTCACGGGCATATGCCAGAGTATGGTGCATCTTTGAGTCCTGGTGTTCGTGGCATGACCTCTCGCAGTGGCGAACGCAAATCCTGGAGGTTCTCGCCTTCCTACAGGAATCTCACCTTCCTACAGGAATCTCTTCAAGTTCATGTCTCTGCCCTGGCATGCTTCTGTGGACCAGTGGATGGGTGCTCCATTTCGTCCCAAGCGGATGTAGCCTGGTTCCTCAAGGGAGCTAAGGTAATATGCCTGCCGATCCGTCCAGTAGTGCCGCCCTGGGATCTCTCCTTGGTCCTGCTTTCGAGCTGCTCAAGAGGGTATCGCTGCGGGATTTTACCCTCAAGACGGCATTCTTGGTGGCGATAACCTCGGCTCCTAGGGTTCCGGAGTTGCAAGCTCTCTCGTGCTGGGATCCCTATTTCTCCTTCATGGAGGGGGGCGTATCCCTGCGCACGGTTCCCTCCTTGCTGAAGGTCATCATGCCTTTTCATCTGAACCAGCCTAAGGACCAGTGTTCATACCCGCATAAGAATCTCCAGGCACTGGATCTTAGGAGTGTCTTGTATCGCTATTTAAAGGTCACAAATCCGTTCAAGTCCGACCACCTCTTTATACTGTTCACGAGCCCTCGGAGGGTCCTCACGGCCTCCAAATCCACCATTTCTTGATGGCTCCGTCAGACAATTGAATCAGCCTGTATAATCCGAGGCAAGCCAGTGCCCTCGGGTCTTCGGGCGCACTCCATACGGGCCCAAGCCACTTCGTGGGCTGAGCACTCTCAGGTCACCCCTCTCGATATCTATAGGGCAGCCACCTGGTCCTCCCTCTCCACGTTCGTCCAGCACTATCGGCTCGGGAGGAGGCTCAGTTTGGAGCCAACATAGTTACAACGGCTCTGTCTTCCCACCCCGAAGGCAGTTAGCTTGGATACTACCCACTTGTCTGGACTGGTCTAGCAGGATGACTTGGAAGGAGAGATTTTCACTTAACGTTAATTTCCTTTCCTGGAATCCTGCTAGACCAGTCTAGGGCCCACACTGTATCTTATCGAGCAGTTGCTTTGCGAGGGAGCCAAGACTTATGTTTCGAGCTGTGTATCCTCCACTGCACCTCAAAAAGTTTGCTCCATGTAAATAGTTTGGATGTAGCACAGTGGCCTGTGCTGGCTCCAGTTGGGGCCTGGTCCTGTTGGTTTTCATTGTTGCTTTGCCAGAGTATACTGAGGGTGACCCCTAGGGGTATAACTATATGTCTACCAGAGCCCAGCCAATCAGGCTTGTGGTGGTTTTTTTCTCTGTCTCCAGCATCTTCTGGTAGGGGGAGATAAACCTGCTTGTCTGGGCTGGTCTTGCAGGATTCCAGGAAAGGAAATTAATGGTAAGTGAAAATGTCTCCTTGTGCACTGCAGCCTAACAGGCCAGTTTCAGTTATGGTGGAAGCCCAAAGCAGGAGAAGGAAACAGTCAGGCTGTAAAACAGATGGTAGTACAGCAGAAGATCAGAATGTGTGATCTTAAGTGATATTTTGTTGGTTTGTCTGATGTAGACACACGTTCTTCGGGAAGAAGCACAAAGTCAGCCCTCACATATGGGTAATGTCGGTGGTGACTGAGCCCGCACGGTAACCACTTCCCCAGCTTTCAAAGAAAGCCTTTGGGAGATACACCGCACATGCGTGGTCCTCTTCCTGCCTAAGGGTGCCATCTTGCCTCAGACTACTTTTTTCTATGGAGCCCATCGGATGTGTGTGGTCCCTCCCCCCCCCCCCCCCCCCGAAAATTCTTTGTTCGGCTTGCATACTGGTACCCTTCTTGCCTCCCGGATTCGCTTGCCTTTAAGAACATAAGAGATGCCATACTAGGTCGGACCAAGGTCCATCAAGCCCAGTATCCTGTTTCCAACAGTGGCCAATCTAGGTCATAAGTACCTAGCAGTTTCCTCAAAAGACACAGGTTCCTCAATGCTTGTATCAGGTCAAGCAGTGATATCCTGGGTTCCTTTTAATAATGGTTTATGGATCTTTCCTCCAGGAACTTGTCCAGACCTTTTTTAAACCCAGCTGCACTATAAGCTTTTACTACATTCTCTGGTAACAAATTCCAGAGTTTGATTACACATTGAGTGAAAAAATATTTTCTCTTATTAGTCTTAAATAGGTTACCCTGTAGCTTCATTGCATGTCCCCTAGTCTTTTTATATTCTGATGACGTAAACAATCGATCTATGTTTACCGTTCCATTCCATTCATTAATTTATAGACCTCTATCATATCTCCCCTCAGCCGTCTCTTTTCCAGGTTGAAGAGCCCTAACCTTTTTAGCCTCTCTTCATAGGAGTATCCGTCCATCCCCTTTACCATTTTGGTGGCTCTTCTCTACCTTTTCTAATAACGCTATATCCTTTTAAGATATGGCGACCAGAATTGGGGTCATGATTTTCTTGGGTTCCTTTTTTTCCCTCTGTTTTTTTTTTCTCTAGTGCACTTTCTGGCTGGGTCAAGAGTTTAACCTTGCCTGGGTCCTTTTTCCCCCCATGGCTTGGTCAGTGGCTTCAAGCCTTGCGACCGTTTTGCACATATGTCACACATGGACCTGCATGATTGTTGCCTTTGGTACCTCGGTGGATCATGGCACCTCTGCTTGTGGTCTCTGCCAACAGATGACCCCCCCCCAAGGCCCTCCAAGGCCATAAGAAGCAGTACGAGTCTATTTTTCTTAAGACGACTCAGCCACGGAGTCGTCCACGGGCCCAGTGCCCTCGAGAGCTGCCGCAGAGGCCTCGGCCTTGCACAGTGACTGTTTTCCTCTGAACCTCAAGGTCACGGGGCATCGAGCCAGGGCTCCCTCTGAGGGATGCCCCTTGACGAGCCAGACTTTGTTGGGTGACTAGTACAGGGCCGTGGGCAATTCTCATGGTCCTCAGCCTCAGAGCCCTCGACGCAGGGCGATGGCCGGCAGCAGCCCTCATAGCTGCTCCAGCGGGAGAAGACACCATTGGCGTCTGGGGACCGGTCTCGGTCCTCCAAGGTCATCCTCATCAAGGACACCCCCTCGACGGCGCCGGGCCAGTGGTCCTCGGAGCCCAAGCTGGTGACTCCAGAGCCTTCTGGCCTCAAGGCCAGGATGGTGACTTTTAAAGGCAGACAAGCTGCATTCTTGACCCAGCAGTGGGCTTTGATGTTTGGTTCCTCTGGGTTATCTCTCTTGACCACTGGTCCCTCCACGGCAAGGGAGTCCCCGTAGATAAAGCTGCTTCTTGAACACCATTATCCTCGAGAGACCTCTTGACGCCAGTCCCGGACTCGCTCAGGGCTGAGGATTTACCCGCCCAGTTCACCCATCTCAGAGTGCAGGAACATCGAGGCCCCCGGGCTGTCCAGGCTGGGACATGAGCTGGAGGACCCTCAATCTCCTCCGACTCGGAATTGGCATGAGAGACAGAGGATGTCTCATCCCTGGACACACTGCTTCACAGGGACATGTCTTCAGACTCATCCGCTCCCGAGTCCTGGTGCAAGTCCCCACCCGGATATGGTGAAGGCCCTTGCCCTCACTACTAAGTCAGAGGAGGAGTCTCGGGCAGAGGACCTCGAGATTCTCCAGTACGAGGCTTCTGAAAGGAAGACTTCAGGTAAAAGTCCCTATTTCCAAAGAAGAGGAAGGCTTACAGAAACTACCCTCAGTACTCGGCCTTCCCAACTCCCCAAACAGGCCAGCAGGTCAAGGGACAAGGGCATGGCCTTCATAAACCTAAGACCCTCAAACCCCAGACCATACCTCCGGCGCAACCTGGAGGGGGCTTTTGACTCCTTGGTCATAGCTCCCCTTCCCCCAGGAGGTCCTGCTCCACAGCATACGGGGTGGGGGGGGGGTGTCTGGTGTTTTATGCCAACCGGTAGTCTGTCGTCATCACTGACACACAGGGGCCCTATAGTTAATGAGGGAGGGTTACCCCCTCCACCTCAAACAGACGTCTCTGCCATTCTTTTGGTGAGAGCCCCCTATGACTCCCTTGCACCAAGGTCTACTTCAGCAGAAACTCGCATGTCTTCTGGCAGACTAGGGTGGTGGAACCCATCCCCCTCCACCTCAGAGGCAAGGGGTTCTACTCCCACTATGTTTTGGTACCCAAAAGGACTGGAGGGTTTGGTCCATTTTAGACCTGCAGGACCTCAACCAGTTCTTGGAATGCTCCCTTGGAACATTGCTGCCATACCTCTGGCAGAGAGACTGGCTATGCTCCTTGGATCTAATGGATGCATATATGCACATCCTCATCCACCCCCTTCACAGGCAGGACCTCTGCTTCATGATAGGCTGCCACTACCAGTACAGCCACCTTTTTGGTCTGGACTCCACCCCGAGGGTATTCACCAAGTTCCTGGTAGTGGTAGCCGCCTTCCTGCGTCTCCAGGGGGTGTTCGTCTTCCCCTACCTGGATGAATGGCTGATAAAGGGCAGCACTGCTGCCAGAGCTCATCAGGCAACGGCCCGCACCATCCTCATCCTGGAGCACTTGGGATTCATCATAAACTACCCAAAGTTCCATCTCCATCCAACACACTATCTGGCGTTCATAGGAGCACTGCTGGGCACCGTCCAGACCAGGGCCTTCCTCCCTCTGGACAGGGCCCAGCACCTCAAGGCACTTGTGAGGAACCTCCAGGGTCACTCCTCAGTGTCTCCCCGCCTCTTGCATCGCCTGCTGGGTCATATGGCCTCCACGGTGCATGTCACTCCAGACACCTGCCTACATATGTGGCCAGCTCGGTGGGTCCTCCTCTCCCAGTGATCTCGAGCAACGGGGGGCATCTCTGGGACAGAGTGGTCATGACCCATCCCCTGGCCGACCCCCTCGGCTGGTGGCAGCAGCTCCAGCACCTACAGGCTGGGATGCCCTTCAGGACCCCACCCCTCAGAGGACCCTTACCACTGATGCCTCCAAACTGGGTTGGGGAGATCATTGCGATAACCTCTGCACTCAGGACAACTAGTTGCAGGCGGAGAGCCTCCAGCGGATCAACATCCTGGAGCTTTGAGTCATAGCGCTAGCCCTCCGGGCAATTCGCCACCAAGTGGTACTGTTCCAGACCAACAACTAGGTGGCGATGTTCTATATTAACAAGCAGGGAGGTACGGGATCATTCCTCCTGTGCCAGGAGGTGATGAGCCTCTGCTCCTTTGCCAGCAAAAGTGAGACTGCCCGCAGGAGCATCCATCTTCTGGGCCAGGACAGTGCCCTGGTGGACCAACTCAGCTGGGTCTTCCAATCGCATGAGTGGTGGCTGGACCCCCAGGTGGCCAGGGTCTCTGGGGGCTCCTGCAGATGGACCTCTTTGCAAGCCCCACTTCTGCTCCAGGCAGCCACATTCCCCTCGAGTGGTGGCAGATGCGTTCCTCATCCAGTGGAATCCTCCTCTATGCCTTCTTGCCTATGCCACTGATCGCCAAGACCCTGTTCAAGTGCCCACTCGGCAAAGCCAGCTAAACTAAAAGTAGACAAAGTGATGGGTCCGGATGGGATACATCCAAGAATACTGAGGGAACTTGGGGACATTCTAGCGGCTCCACTGACTGACCTTTTCAATGCCTCTTTGAAGTGGTGCCAGAGGACTAGAGAGAGGCACATGTGGTCCCTTTATACAAAATTGGACGTAAGGATGACATTGAGAACTACAGGCCAGTAAATTATTGGCAATACTACTAAAAAAGAGAATAGTGAGGTTTCTGGAGTCCAATGGATTGCAGGATCCGAGGCAACATGGATTCACCAGAGGCAGGTCTTGTCAGACAAATATGATTGATTTCTTTGACTGGGTGACCAGGGAGTTGGAGCAATGGAGAGCCCTAGATGTGGTGTACTTAGATTTCAGTAAAGCCTTTGACACCGTTCCGCACAGGTGACTTATAAACAAATTAAGCAGCCTAGGGATGGACCCTAAAGTTACTGATTGGGTTAGAAATTGGTTGAGTGGGAGGCGACAAAGGGTACAGGTAAATGGAGCTCACTTTGAGGAGAAGGTGGTTACCAGTGGTGTACCACAGGGATCTTTCTTTAGTCAGATTTTTTTTAACATCTTTGTTACTGATATTGTGGAAGGGCTGTCAGGTAAGGTTTGCTTATTTGCAGATGATAACAAAATCTGCAATAGAGTAGACACTCAGGAAGGAGTAGATAACGTGAGGAGGGATCTAGCTAAGCTTGAAGAATGGTCTAGAATTTGGTAACCAAAATGTAATGCTTAAAAAAAATACAGGGTCATGCTCTTGGGCTGCAAAAAAATCCAAAGGAGTGGCATAGTGTATGGGGTGAGGTATTTCTGTCCACAAAAGAAGAGCAGGACCTGGGTGTAATTATGTCTGATGATCTTAAAGTGGCTAAACAGGTAGAAAAGGCGACTGCAAAAGCCAGAAGGGTGCCTGGGTGTATAGGGAGAGGATTGGTCGGCAGAAAAAAGGAAGTGATAGTGCCTCTGTATAAGTCTGGTGCGACCTCATTTGGAGTATTGTGTGCAATTCTGGAGACTGCATCTTCAAAAGGATATAAGCAGGTTGGAGTCAGTGCAGAGGGTGGCTATTAAAATGGTTAGTGGTCTTTGTTATGAAGCATATATGAGGACAGACTTAAAGATCTTAATATGTATACTTTAGAGGAAAGGTGGAATAGACGAGATATGATAGAGACATTTAAATACCTCCATGGCATAATTGCACAAAAGTGTCTTTCAAGTGCAGTCAAGCTCTGCTACAAGGTGACATAGGATGAGGGTGAAAGGGGATAGATTCGGGAGTAATATGCAGAAATATTTCTTTACGGAAAGAGTGGTAGATGCATGTAATAGTCTCCCAGAGGAGGTGGTAGAGACGCAGACAGTATCTGAGTTCAAAAACGCATGGGACAAACACAGAGGATCTGTAAAGGAAAAAAGGGGACTATTGTACTTGATATGGAAGGGCAGACTAGATGGGCCATGTGGTCTTTCTGCTATCATGTTTCTATGATACTGGTGGTTCCCCAGTGGGCCCGGTAGCTGTGGTTCCCCCTACTCCTCTGCCTGTCTCAGGTGCCCCTGGTTCCTCTGGGGTGTGGCCTGGGCCTGCTCTCGCAAGAAGAAGGCTCTCCTGCACAGCAATCTGGGATCCCTGAATCTGACAGCCTGGCTGCTGAAAGGATAGCCTTTGCCCACTTCAATCTGTCGAGCAAGGTGGAGGAGGTCCTGGCCTTCCACAAGACTTCCACCCACTGGCCTATGCCTTCAAGTGGCGGTGATTCTCTGTGTGGTGCGCTGAAAAGGGGATCAATCCTTTCTCCTGTTCTGTCCAGCTGGTGTGCTGCAGTACCTGCTTCACCTGTCCCAGAGAGGGCTGACATCCAACTCCGTTAGAGTGCACCTTAGCGCACTCTGCGCACACCATCTTTTCGAGGGAAAGCCCTTCTCATTTCAACCCCTCGTGACTCACTTCCTGAGGGGACCTGCTGTTCTCACGACTGCCCCCCGGCAGCAGAGTTGGGATCTCAGCGTGGTTCTCTCGAAGCATATAATACCACCTTTTGAGCCTTTCAGCTCTTGCCACCTCAAGTATCTCTCCTGGAAGGTGGTCTTCTTTGTGGCACTTGCCTCTGCTCGCAGGGTTAGAGAGTTCCAGGCTGTGGTGGCCATTCCACCATATACGAGGTTCCACAAGAACAGGGTCATGCTCCGCACGCACCACAAGTTTCCGCCTGAGATGGTGCCCCCCACTTTCTTCCACAGCTTCATGCAAACAGGGCAGAGGCCGCTGTCTACATTCTGGACTATAAGCAGGCCCTGACCTACTACCTGGAGTGTACCCAGGCCCATCGTCGATCCTCACAGCTCCTCTCCTACAACCCAAATCGGTTGGGGGCAGCTGTCTCCAAGCATGCCCTGTCCATTTGGGTGGCGGACTGCATCGCCTTCATCTATGAGCAGGCCGGTCTCTCATTGGAGCATCACATCATGGCGCATTGTCCAGGCCATGGTGGCTTCTGTGGCGAACCTGCGCTCCATCCTCTTGTTGGAGGTCTGCCGGACCGCCATCTGGTCCTCAGTCCATACCTTCACAGTTTATTATTACCTGGAGAGGGAGTTCTGCCAGGATAGTGCCTTCGGACAGGCAATTCTGTCATCTATTTGGGGTGTAAGGCAGCTCCTTTGTTCAGGTTACCGGAGAACTGGTTTCTCGCTTGATACTCAGGCAGCTGATGGGTCTGCTATTCCTTGACTCCATTGCTGCTTCTCATGGTTCACCCTTTTCTGGTCACACATTGGTTTTACAGGGGTTTTTTTGGTAGCCTGTAGCTGGGGAGTCCCATATATGAGGACTGACTTCCTGCTTGTTCCCAGAGAAAGTGTAGTTAATCATCTGTAACAGGTGTTCTCCAGGGACAGCAAAAATCTGTCCTTAAAATCCTCCCTCTTCCCTGTGGAGTTGTTTTTTGTCATTTGACATGGGGAAGGGTGACCTACATGGAGTGGCAGGTGATCTACTTTTCCCACTTTACTGGGCAGACTAGATGGACCTATCTGGTCTTTATTTGCTATCATATACTATGTTCTAACAAATCCAAAACGGTCTTGTCTCAGAGCATTCACACTATCATAGAATCGAATATACTCCTGCGCTCTATCACGTTAGTTATATACCGTAATCCTATGGCACTAGATTCAATGAGGAAATTTTTACGGGTCTCAGACTTATAATAGCATGAGTTTCTGGATTGTTTTTGTCCAGTAACACGCTTATTTGCATCAACGACCCTTTTTACTTTCTATCCTCTCAATTCTTCTTCATGCAACCAGCAACAAAGTGTCAAAAAATGTTACACTTCAGTCTTTTAGAGAAAGATATTGTTTAACTCACATTGCTATAAGTACTGCAGATAGTCCATTGAAACAAGATATATTTGAAACCCTAAAAACAATGAAAAAATATTCTTTAAGGTGCCACTTAACTCGCTATGCCATAAGGTTTCATCCATATACTGCAGTTCTTACGGTATATAACTAACGTGATAGAGCGCAGGAGTATATTCGATTCTATGATCATATACTATGTTACTATTTTTGCCGCCTTGAGCTATGCCATCATGCTGAAACAAGATGGCGCCCTTAGGTGGGAAGGGGACCACACATGTATGGTGCATCTCCCAAAGGCTTTCTTTGAAAGCTGGGGAGAGGTAACCACGCAGGCTCCGTCAGTGCCGATGTCACCCATATGTAAGGACTGATTCCTTCTGTCCCCGGAGAACTCCTGTTACAGGTGAGTAACTACGCTATATAGTGTGTATTGGGGGAGAGAGGGCAGTTTTGTCATTCTCCTTATACACCTGCAAATTTAAGTATAGAACCAAATTCTGTTGGTATACATTTGTGAGCTTGGTATGAATTTCTTTTTTTTTCATGTGTAAGTTTTCTATGTCAAGGTTTTCTTTGAATATTAAAATATCAGTAAATTAAAATTTGAACAAACACTCTATGAACAAAGGCATTCAATTGTAACTGGGGTTCTGAGAGAACACTATAAAAATCCAAGACTTGGACTTTGCTGTTGCGTGAGCAATCCAGTGTATCTTGGTGCTATGCTGCAGAACATGGGCAGTGGACTTCAAGGAAATTTCTCCCCTTTCTGAACCATGCAAGTCTTGTTTCCCATGTGTACTGCCTTCTGGGGTGTGGGCAATGAATATACAGACTACTGGTTTTAAAGCAAATCTTTCTAGGGTTTTTGTATAACACAAGTGAAGAACTACATGGACTTCCTTAGCCTTTGTTCCCTTGGTCAATAACCAGAGATTATTTTAAGCATTCATTCTGAATAATACAACCCTGTTCTGTCACACATGCAGGAAGCAGAGACGTGATGATCCACTGTTGCCAGCCTTCATAAGCAAAGACAGCATACGATGATTGATGACTAGGCAAAATGCCAACAACTACAGCCATTATTTCCAGGTTTGAAGAAGAAATATCATTCCAGCTCGATGTAATGGAATATATTTAATCTGCAGGTGAGATAGTAGCCTTCTCAGCCCACTTTAGGCCCAGGAACAGATCATGTCTTTTGCCCATTAGAGACGTGTAAAAGAGCTGGAATGCAGGGGTGGTGGAAAGAGGAGAGTGAAGGGGTTGAGGACTAGATCAGCAGTTCTCAACCCAGTCCTCCGGATACACCTAGTCAGGTTTTCGGGATAACCCAATAAATATGCATCAGAGAAATTTGCTTGAAGTGCCTCGATTGAACGCAACTATCTCATACTGTACATATACGTTTTGGTAATCCTGAAAGCCTGACTGGCTAGGAGTATGTCCTGAGGACTGGGTTAAACTCGTGGCCTAGGTGAGAGAGGATTTATTTATTTAACAGAATTTAATATACCACTTTTCTACTAGTCAGAGCGATTTGCATGGGACTTAGTTTTTAGAAGGAACAGATTTAGATCAATACTGGAGCTTGTACAGTAAACAGGGAAATTCAGAACAATGAACATTGTAAGTTTATTAACAAACGTAACTATATACAGTGGGCTGAGAGGTTAGCAAGAATGGGGTCGGATGGGTTTCGAGGGGGTAGTGAGGAGTGGGATCATGGGGTTTCATGAGCGAGGTCACGAAGGTTGCTTATTATCAAAATGCTTTTTGAAGAGGTGGGTTTTGAGTTGTTTACAAAAATCCGTGGAGGACCTGATGATTTGAATTTCTGGGGTTAGCGCATTGGATTGCCCCCAGGTTGAGGGGTGGTGGTGTTAAGCAGCTCTTGGTGTGGGTCTGCACTTACCAGAGAAGTGAAACTTTCACAATGTACTCTATGCCCTCACTCCTTCCTAAAATTTAAAAAAAAAAGAGGAGTGGGGTGCAGGTAACATTACTACATCAGAAGAGCATTAGGGAAATTTTGTTCTCTTCTAATCCCTGTCCTTTGTGATGAACACAAAGGGTAAAGGCTTAGCTAATGTTTCTTATATATTTTTTTTTAATCTGAAACTTTATAGGTTAGATCTAGTGTCTCCCTGTCCTCACCTGCTGTCAGGGTAAGCTTATGCAGCACAGCATCTTGTCATTTCAGCCTGTGCAGTTCTTTGTACCTGCTCACAGGTCCCCTACATCTTCTAACTTTCAATCCACATAGTGGGGGTAGAGTCGTAATATAATACAGTGCTTAGAGCTCCTCCACCCAGCCTGTCAATTGCTCACTGGGACTTTGAGGAAGTTATTTAATCTTTGAATGATTAATACAATTGGAGGCAGGGTCACAACAACTGACCCCTCTTCTATTGCATAGAAAACTTGGGCTTTTGAGAATGTTTCAAATTTCTTGAAATTACAGATTCTCCGGGAACAACAAAAAGTCAGTCCTCACATATGGGTGACCTCGGCACCGATGGAGCCTGCGCGGTAACCTTTCCCCAGCTTTCAAAGAAATACTTTGGGAGATCCACCATGCATGCGTGGTCCCCTTCCTGCCTAAGGGCGCCATCTTGCTTCAGTCTCCTTTTTCCCATGGAGCCCATCAGACGTGTATCTGTTTCCCTCCCTTCCCCCCCCCACCCCTTCCTGGAAAAGGTTGATTTTTACTTCCTTTTTTTCTTCGGTTCTCGAATCAATTCCTTGTCCGGGGGTGCGTACTGGTACTCTTCTTGCCTCCTAGGAGATCCACCACGCATGCATGACTGCCTTCCTGCCCAAGGGTGCCATCTTGCCCCAGTCTCCTTTTTTTTCTGCAGAGCCCATCGGACATTTCCTTATCGTTCCTCCAGTTCAGTCCTCTACCTCTGGGTTGTCAACCTCCTCCTGCAGCTAGGAGACTGGTATGTCAGAATGATGACATCACTGGATATAGCCTGCTGCACTCCTACTTCCATCCCAGTGTGACCAGTCTCCTTGCAGCAGGAGGACTTGACGAGCCTTATAGAAGGGCTCTCTGGAGGAATGGATAAGGAGCCAGGAGGAAATTAGGTTAGCTAAGTGGGTTAGATCTGTTTGTTGGCAGCGTCCCTTTAAAAAAAAAAAAAAGAAAGAAAAGGGAACCTCACGGCTTTCTTGTTCCCTGCCTGTGCCTGTTCTAGTTTTTCTTGTTGGGGGTTCTGGCTCATGAATTCGAGTTGTACCCCCCCCCCCCCCCGGTGGCCCAGAGGTCTCTCCCCCCTGATTCTACGGGGGAGAGCCCTTCTTATGCGGTGCGCATCTTCGGAGCTGCAGAGACTGCCCTTCTGCGGCTGAGCGGACAGCAGTAGATTGAAGCGGCAGAGCTCCGGGCCCAGGTTTGGAGGCACCGCACACGGCAAATTTTGCAGGAGAGTGGCAGGCCTGGTCGGTAAGTGCTTCACTGGCGTCAAGCTGCTTTTTTTTCGAGGAGAAGCGTTTTCCGGGAGTGGGGAGGCGCTGGTGGTGCTTTTGACGCCCTTTTTCCCCTGTTGTCGGCACTCGCAGCAGCCATTTTCTGGGCCGCGAAGCAGCCGCATGTCAAGTAATCTCCCGATCCCGTGGCAGAGCAAAGCTAAAGTTTTATTTTCGTTGCCCTTTTGTTTCTTTTGTTGCTTGGGGTTAATTTATTTTGTTTGGTTTCTTTTGTAGTTTTTTGGCCTCTTCAGCCATCCCTACAGAATCGGGGGGGGGGGCTGAGGGGGGATCGTTTCACAGGAGCGCTTTTTTTTTTTGTTAAGTAAAAAGTATGTTTTAGGATCTGCAAAGCAGTTGCCTTTGTGGAAAAAAAAAAAGAAAAAACAAAAACCAACCTCATCAGCGGTGAAAGAGGCTCAGGTAAGCCCCGGGGGTTCTGGCTAGTCTTGTTATGGCTGCCAGGCCTCAGTGTATCGTGTGTGGCACTAGGAGGGGCACAGTTGCTGACACCGGGGTGTGCCGGGGCTGTGCTGCCCTCTCATCCGCAGTGGAACTTCAGATGGAAGTCCAGGAGTCCCCAGAGGCACAGGGTGCATCCGCGGGGGTGGAGGCTGCATCCCCGCGGCTGTCGGCGCAAGGGCCAGCTTTGGAGGAGCTGGCGGGGGCCCTCCAGCGATCCTTTGGCAGCCCAGGCGTCGGGTCTCGGAGAGTTTAGTCCTGAATTTGTTCTGCTTATGCATCAGGCTTTTTGCCTGCAGCGACAGGGCAAGAGGGCAGGCTCCGGGTCGCTGGCATCCCAACCTCCACAGCTGGTGGCGGCTGGGGAGATAGGCGAGGAGCCGCCAGCGCCGAAGCGAGCGAGACCTAGAGACCCGGCAGAGGGCGAGGGGCCTGAAGCCCAAGATCCGGAATGGGATCCTGAAGAGAGTTCGCAAGACCTGGAAGAAGGTGAGATCCCTGAACCCGAGGATCAAGCGAAAATCATTAGGGTCTTCCGCAGAGAGGAGTTGGCAGCCTTGATTTCGGAGATGTTGCAGATGTTGAATCTTGCTACGCCGGCTGCGGTGGAGGACGAGGTAGAGGATCCCGTCATCCAGGCAGTTCGACAGACACAGGTGGTGTTTCCGGTGCACAGGGTCGTCGAGAAGATGATTCAAGACGAATGGGATAAGCCGGAGGCAGGACTTCGGGGCATTCGGACAATGAATAGATTGTATCCTTTGGCCGATAACGATAAAGACAGGTTCCGGGCACCGCGGATAGATGCGGTGGTGTCGGCTGTTACGAAAAAGACCACCATTCCGGTTGAAGAGAGTGCGACCTTGAAGGATACCCATGACCGTAAAGTTGACGGTCTACTAAAGCAGGCCTTTTAAGCGGATTCTATTTCGCTGCAGGCCTCCATCTGCGGAGCTTGGGTAGCCAGAGCGTGTCTGCGCTGGGCCCAGCGTCTGCGCCAGTCTTCGCACATAGATCTCGAGGAGGTAAAGGAGCTGGATCGCCTGGAGTCCGGTGCTGCCTACCTCGCAGATGTGCATAACGACTTGATTAGGGTGCTGGCCAACAGCACAGGGTCGGTGGTGTGCGCCCGTAGATCTTTATGGTTATGCAATTGGGCGGCGGGCGGCCCTTCTAAATTCTGCCTTAGCAAGCTTCCATTTAAGGGGGGTTTGCTGTTTGGGGAAGATTTGGATAAGTTGGTGAAGGACCTGGGTGAGTCCAAGGCGGGCCGGCTGCCCGAGGATAAACCGAAGCAAGCCAAGTCAGGCCAAGGCGTTCGGGGTCAGTTTCGAGATTTCAGAAGATTTCGGTCGACGCGGTTCGGTAGTTTCCAGAGGGGGCGGTTTCCGTCTTGAGCCCAGGGATTTTGCGGGTTTCGGGGAGCGAATAGAGGGTTCTCCTCCAACCCTGCGTCCACATCGCGTAAGACTCAATGAAGCGAGGCGGGTCCCGGCGGAGGAGCCTACCATAGACGGGCGACTTCAGGAGTTTCTTTCCACTTGGACCCACATCACATCAGACCAGTGGGTGTTAGAGATAGTTCAACACGGCTACGCGCTGGAGCTGGCTCGGCCTGTGCGGGATTCCTTCGTCTTGTCTCCTTGTAGGGGTCCTGAGAAAACGACGGCGGTTCGCGCGACTTTGGAAAGACTCATTCAGTTGGGAGCCGTGGTGGAAGTTCCCAAAACCGATTACGGCATGGGTCAGTAATCTATTTATTTCATGGTGCCCAAAAAGGGCGGAACGTTGCGGCCCATACTAGACCTGAAAGTGGTAAACCAGTGCTTAAGAGTACCGCACTTCCGAATGTAGACGTTGAGGTCGGTCATAGTGGTGGTGCGGCATGGAGAATTCTTAACGTCTCTGGATCTGACGGAGGCGTATTTGCACATTCCCATTCGGAAAGCTCACCAGACGTTTCTGCGGTTCGCCCTTCCTTGGGGCCACTATCAGTTCCAAGCTTTGCCGTTCGGTTTGGCAACGGCGCCGCGGACCTTCACCAAAATTATGGTGGTGGCGGCGGCGGCGTTGCGCAAAGAAGGGATTCTAGTCCACCCTTATCTCGACGATTGGTTGATTCGAGCCAAGTCCGAGGAGGAGAGTCTCCGGGTGACAGACAGGGTGGTGAAGTTTTTACAAGAGCTTGGTTGGGTAGTCAACTCAGCCAAGAGTCATTTACAGCCCACCCAGGACCCCGAATACTTGGGGGTCCGGTTCGACACAAAAAGAGGGCAGGTGTTTCTGCCGCACAAACGGGCCGAGGGCTTGAGGTCCCTGGTGCAGCAGTTTGTCGGTGCCAGCACCATCGGCATGGGATTATCTTCGGGTGCTGGGCACCATGGCGGCGACGTTGGAAGCGGTGCCATGGGCCAAGATTCATATGCGACCTCTCCAAAGAGCACTGCTCCGCCGCTGGTCGCATCAGACTGATTCGTTGAGCAAGCGCCTTCCTTGCCCGAGCAAAGTCAGACAGTCTCTTCGTTGGTGGCTTCTCAGCTCGTCATTGACCGCCGGCATGCTGCTGGAACAGCCGGAGTGGCTTCCGTTGTTGACGGATGCCAGCCTAGTAGGATGGGGAGCCCACTGCAGGAGCCAGTTTGCGGTAGGGCTTTGGTCTCCCCTGGAGGCCTCATGGTCGATAAACCGGCTGGAGCTTTGAGCGGTTTTCCGGGCCCTTCAGGCGTTCGAGGACATGGTACGCAGTCAGCCCGTACGAGTGCTCTCCGACAACTCGGCGACGGTGGCATACATCAACCGCCAGGACGGCACGGGGAGTGCCGCAATGGAGGAAGAGGCCGACGAGTTGTTCGCGTGGGTAGAGATTCGCTTGTCTGCGATTTCGGCGGCGCACATTGCAGGAAAAGACAATGTCACAGCGGACTTACTCAGCAGGGTGCAGGTGGATGCAGGGGAGTGGGAGTTGCATCCCGAGGTTTTCGAACAGATAGTCGTTGGGGAACTCCGGTCATGGATCTCATGGCGACCTTCCAGTCTGCAAAGGTCGGCCGCTTCTTCAGTCGAAGGTGAGAATGGATGTCGGAGGGCATAGACGTGCTGCTTCGTCAGTGGCCGTCGGTCAGCCTTCTGTATGTCTTTCCACCTTGGGCATTGATAGGCCGAGTGATTCAGAAGATCGGAGCGCACGCGGGGAAAGTCCTTTTGGTTGCGCCCGATTGGCCAAGGCGTCCTTGGTACGCGGACCTAGTACATCTCTTGGACGGCAAACCCTGGCGGCTGCCGGTGAGGTCGGATCTGTTGCTGCAAGGGCCTCTGCTCATGCCTCAGGTGGATCGGTTCTCGCTTACGGTATGGCCATTGAGAGGGCTAAGCTGATGAAGAAAGGCTACTCGTCGGCAGTCGTGGCAACTTTGCTTAGAGCTCGTAAGCATTCGACCTCTTTGGCATATGTGCGAGTCTGGCGTATCTTTGAAGATTGGTGTTCGGGCGGCCTCTGTTTCGATTCCGTTGGTCTTGGAATTTCTACAGGGCGGATTTGATAAAGGTCTTGCGGCCAGTTCCTTGCGCGTCCAGTTGGCAGCCCTTTCCTGTTATCAGGGCAAGGTCAATGGAGTGCCTTTAGGGGCTCACCCTGATATAGGTCGCTTTCTGAAGGCGGACGCTAGATTGCGCCCGGCGCGTAGGGTGTGCATTCCGCCGTGGGATCTCAATCTCGTTCTCACAGCGTTAGCCAAGTCTCCCTTTGAGCCGTTGCGTCGTGCGTCGGTGAAGGATTTGACGTTAAAGACGGTATTTCTGGTGGCGATTTGTTCGGCGCGGAGAGTTTCAGAACTGCAAGCGTTGTCGTGCCGAGAGCCATTCTTGTCTTTTTCCAGGGAGAAGGTGGTTTTACGTCCGGTCCCGTCCTTTTTGCCTAAGGTGGTATCCCCCTTTCATTTGAACCAGGCGGTGTGTTTGCCCGTTCTGGGGTCGCTGGGGGGCGGTGAATCGGAACGCAGTCTTCGTCGTCTCGACGTGAAGAGAGCATTGCGTCAGTATTTGAAGGTCACGGAGTCCTTCCGCAGGTTTGAGCGGTTGGTGGTTCTGTTCGGAGGAGTGCGCAAAGGTGAGGCAGCGGCTAAGGCGTCCATCGCCCGCTGGCTTAGAGAAGCGATTGCTTCTGCTTATTTGCTTCAAGGTCGGGTTGTGCCTGTTGGGCTGTGGGCGCATTCCACCAGAGCGCAGGCATCTTCTTGGGCGGAGCACAGTTTGGTTCCGCCAGGGGACATTTGTAGGGCGGCGACTTGGTCGTCTCTACATACCTTCAGCAAGCATTACCGGCTGGATGTTGCAGCGGCTTGGATGCTCGTTTTGGGTCGGCGGTCTTATCTGCCGGCTGGAACGGTCCCTCCCATTGATTACTGCTCTGGTACATCCCAGAGGTAGAGGACTGAACTGGAGGAACGATAAGGAAATGATAATTACACTTACCTGGTAATTGTAGTTCCTTGAGTGACGACAGTTCAGTCCTCCTTCCCACCCGGATGATTCGAGGGGGATCCCGATTTGGTAGCAGGCGGCAGATGGTTACAGGTAAGTCTGGATTAGTTCATTTCCTTTCGTCGTTCACTTCTCGGTGGCAGGGCAGGGTGTAAGAAAGCCTTGTCGGAAGGGGTGGATGGTTTACAGTTAGTGGATGTTATACTATGATTAGCTACTTATTTATTGCTCCTTTGAGTCTGCTTTGTTATAGTTCACACTGGGATGGAAGTAGGAGTGCAGCAGGCTATATCCAGTGATGTCGTCATTCTGTCATACCAGTCTCCTAGCTGCAGAAGGAGATTGACAACCCAGAGGTAGAGGACTGAACTGTCGGTCGTCACTCAAGGAACTACAATTACCAGGTAAGTGTAATTATCATTTCTCTGCACTCCGGAAAAGATTGATTGTTCTTTTTTTCCTCTTTTCATGTATTTTCCTTCTCTGGTATGTAAACCAGTGTTTCCTTGCCTGCCGGGTCCACTGCTGCCTCAGTGCTTCATTTTATTCAGATCTCTTTGCCCTTTGGAGCCTTTCTCCCGGTGCGTGGGAATCCTCGCATCCTCCCTGGCCTGGACACTGAGTATGATCTCGCAGGCGCCATCTTCCCTGCTGTGTCCTTGTCCATTGAGTTCAAGCCGTGCGATCTCTGCAGGCACCCCATGTCCCACACTACCGTTGCCTTGGCACGGACCATGACGAGCAAGGGACGGAAGAACTGTGACACAGTGAGAGTCCCATGTTTGGGAAAACCTCTGCTTTGGTCCCAGTATTGCTCACGGAGCTGACACCCTCTGTGGCGGCCTTGGCCTTACTTGACAGCCGTGCTCCTTCTGAGCCCCAAGGTCACGGGGTGTCTCCTCTGAGGACCATCCCCCGAAGAGCTGGATGTCATCGGTGGCATCTGTTGGGTGAGGATGCCAGAGCCATGGCAAAGTCCCACGGTCCCTGGCATCGGAGCCCCCGGCGATAGCCAGGTGTAGCCCTCAAAGCTTCCCCAGCAGGAGAAAGTGCCATCAGCATCGGGAGATCAACCTTTGTCTCCCGAACCCATCCTAGTTGAGGATGCTCCCCCTTGCCGGAGCTGGCATCGGGCCTGAAGCCTTCGGTACCCATACCAGTGGCAGTGGAGCCTCCTGGCCTTGAGGTCAGAAAGACAGCCCTCGAATGCAGCCTCACTGCCTTCTTGGCCCAGCAGTGGTGGGGTCAATGCTTGGTTCCTCCATGTCATCTGTCCTGACCACCGGCCCCTCCACCACGAGGGCATCTCCGGAGGTTGTGGAACCGATCCTTGAGTACCATTGGCCTCAAGACTATTCCAGGCCCCATTCTTGGTCCCATTTGGGGCAGAGGACTTCTCCGGCCAGCACCTCTGGTTCTGATCCCAGGGATTCTGGGGGCCTCGCAGCATTGGTGTCCTGCTGTGGCTCCAAGGCCTGGAGGGTTATTGAGGTCTCTTCAGACTCTGAGATGGACTGGGAGACCAATGATGAGTCGTCCCCCCCCCAATACCCGCCTCCATCGGGATGTCCCTTCTGACCCCTCCCCTCTGAAGGACTGGTGCATGTCCCCTCCCGAGGACCTTTCCTTTTTGGAGTTTGTCTGGGATATGATGAAGGCATTGGCCTTCACCACAGAGTCAGAGGAGCAGCCTTGGACAGAGGACTTAGAGATCTTCCAGTACAGGGCCCCTCTGAAGGAGTCACTGATGATGCCGGTTCCCCCCCATCTTGGAACGGCTTCTCTTCCACATGTGGGAGACCCCAACCTAAGTGCCGATTGTAAGCAGGTGGCTCAATGTCATGTATAGAGTCCGCCGGAGTCCCTGGTTCCAAAAGGCACAGCTGCCTCATAACTCCATGAGCAGGATTAAAGGCCAAAAGACACACTCCTTGGTGCCGCCTGGCAGGCAGTTTCTGCTCCATGGATGCCTTGGGCAGAAAGTGCTACCAGGGCTCGGTGTTTGTTGGCTGGATCCAGGCCTACCAGTTCTATATGGTCATGTACTTGAGGGACATGGTGAGAGGGAGCTTGCTGGGTTCTTGGCTGGGCTGGCAAAAGAACTCTTCAGCAGTTCTGGACCTTTGACCTCGATGTTCAAGGAATACTCCAAATTCATCACTCATGTGGCCTATTATGGCTTTGAGTCGGTGGCAGAGTAGTTACAGTGGGTATTAGTAGCTGCAGTGGGCATTAGTACCTGCTGCCAGGCCTGGCTGCTACTACTATTACTGAACCTTTGTATAGCACTACAAAAATGTATGCAGCGCTGCACAGACACATGTAAAAGACGGTCCCCGCTCATCGGAGTTTACAATCTAGTCAAGACAGACGGCACAGTAGCTGTAGACATGGGATACATCTAGGGGGAATGGTAAGAAAACACAAAGGAGATCAAGTGAGTCAAAATTCAAAAGTGGCAGTGAAGAGGCGAGTTTTCAGCCTGGATTTGAAAAGGGTCAGAGAAGGCATCTGACATACAGACTCAGGTAGCTTGTTCCAGGCATAAGGTGTCAATCCTCTGATCTGAACATTGGGCACGTGACAAGCTGGTCAATGTCCCATGCCAGTGGGAGAATCTCTTCAAGCCCATGACATACAAGGCCGCCGAGCTGAAGTCTGAGTTTCTGACCAGGACCAGGCTCTCGTGGGAAAGGCCCCTTTATCCAAAGAAGAGGCAGGCTTATGGAAACTACCCCCAGTACTCTGCCATCCCAGCTCCCCAACAGGGCCAGCAGGCCAAGGGACAGGGGCATGGCCTGTGGTAAGCCTAAGGCTCCCAAGCCCCAGGCAGTGCTTCAGCTGCAACCTGGTGGGGGATTTTGACTACTTGGGCATAGCCTCTCCTCCCCCAGGAGGCCTAGTCCCACAGCACACAGGGGGGGGGGGGCGGCATCTGGGGTTCTTTGCCAACTGGTGGTCCGGCATCACCATGGACACCAAGGACTTCCAGGTGATGTGGGGAGGGTTAGCTCCTCCATATCTATCAGACGCTTCCCCCATTCTTTCCAGGGGAACGCCCAAAGACTCCCTTCACTGCTACTTGCTCCAGTGAGGGCTCGCTGGGCTTCTAGCTGACAAGGTGGTGGAACTAATCCTGCCCACCTCAGGGGCAATGGGTTCTACTCCCAGTACTTCTTGGTTTCCAAGAGGACCAGCGGCTTTCGTCCTGTTCTGGATCTTCGAGATCCCAATGTTCCTGGTGAAGGAGAAGTTAAAGATGTTCTCCCTAAGAACATTGCTGCCTTACCTCTGCCAGGGAGATTGGCTATGCTCCTTGGATCTCCGACATGTTCACGCACATTCCCATCCATCCGTGCCACCGAATGCGTCATCGGAGGAAGCCACTATCAATACAGTATCCTGCCCTTCGGCCCCAAGGGAAGTTCACCAAGAGCCTGGAGGTGGTTGCCACCCATCTGCAGCTGTAGGGGATGTTTGTCTTTCCCTACCTGGATGACTGGCTGGTCAGAGGCAGAACAGATGTCGAAGTGCAGCAGGCCGCACCATTCTCGCTCTGGAGCACCTGGGGTTTATCAACTACCCCAAGTCCCACCTGCAGCAGACCCCAAGCTTGGAATTCATGGGGGCATTGCTAGATACTGTCCAGGCAAGAGCCTTCCTCCCCCTCGACAGGGCTCAGCGTCTTGCGCCCTCACAGGAGAAGTTCAGGATTGAAACTCGACCTCTGCCCGGCTCATGCTGTGCTTCCTGGGGCACATGGGCTCGACATTGCACGTGACAACCAATGCCTATTTTCACATACAGCTGATCCAATGGACCCTCTACTCCCAGTGGTCCCAGGCGATGGGGGGCCTGCAGGACGAGGTGATCATCACCCGTCCCCTTGCCGAGTCCCCCACCTGATGGCAACAGCCACTGAACCTGCTGGCAGGGATGCCCTTTCAGGTCCTGATCCCTCAGAGGATTCTCACTACAGATGCCTCCAAGTTGGGCTGGGGAGCCCATTGCAGCAACCTCCGCACTTAGGGCTGGTGGTCGGCATGGAGAGCCTCCAACAGATCAACTTCCTAGAGCACCGAGCCATTACTTGTGCTCTCCTAGCCTTTGAACACCACCTGCGGAAGTAGGCCATTCTGATCCAGATGGACAACCAGGTGGCAGTGTTCTACATCAACAAACAGGGGGGGCACGGGATCATCCCTCCTGTGCTCAGAGGCGGTCTGTCTCTTCACTTTCACCAGCAAGAATGAAATGCTCTTTAGGACAGTGTACCTCCCCGGCCAGGACAATGTTTTGGCAGACCATCTGAGCTGGATTCTTCAATCCCACGAGTGGTGGCTTGACTTGCAGGTGGCCAACAGACTGTTCTGTCGCTGGGGCTTTTCTTTGATGGATCTCTTTGCCAGCCCGGCCAATGCTCAGCTGGCCTGCTTCTTCTCCAGAGTGCTGCACTCTTCCCAGGTGGCAGCCGATGCATTTCTCATCCCTTGGACAGAATGCCTACTCTGTCTACCCTCCCACACTGCTTATTGCCAAGACCCTCTTCGAGATCCAATTTGACCAGTCCGCTCTGATCCTCATAGCTCCCCGGTGGCCCTGGCAGCCGTGGTTTCCGCTGCTCCTCAGCCTGTCTTGGGCACACCCAGTCCCCCTAGGGAGCACCCTGGACTTGCTCTAGCAGGAGGATGGCTCCTTCTAACCTGGGGTCCCTGGCCCTGACAGCCTGGCTACTGAAAGGGTAGCCCTGACCCACTTTGACTTGCCCAGAGAGTTGGAAGAGGTCCTACTGGCTTCACACAGTGACTTTACCTGGCAGGCCTACTCCTTCAAGTCACATGCCGCTTTTTGGTTTGGTGCGTGGAAAGGGGGTGCCAACCCCTTCTCCTGTTCTGTCCAGCTGGTGCTACAGTACCTGCTGCATCTGTCTAATGCTAGTTTGAAATCTAACTCCATCAGGGTTCCCCTCTGTGTGCCACCATCACCTCATCGAGGGGAAGCCCCTCTCTCTTTCCAGCTTCACGTGACTCGCTTCCAGAGGGTCATCCTGCTCTCTTGACCACCCATTCGACTGCTGGTGGTAGCATGGGATCTCAATGTGATCCTCTCGAAGCTCATTGCTCCATCCTTTGAGCCATTGACTTCTGCCACATCAAGTATCTATCCTGGAAGGTGGTCTTCCTTGTGGTACTCAGTGTGCTTGCAGGGTTAGTGAGCTCCAGGCTTTGGTGGCTCATGCCCCCTACACCAGGTTTCACAGGAACAGGGTGGTGCTTCAGACACATCCTAAGTTCCTCCTTTAAGGTGGCCTCCCCGTTACACCTCAACCAGGAGATGGTACGTCCCACCTTTTTTCCGCGTCCTCAAGCCAGTAGGGCGGAGGTAGCGCTTCATACATTAGACTGTAAACAGGCATTGGCCTATTTAGGGCGGACCAAGCTCCATCGCCACTCCTCACAGCCCTTCATCTTTTATGATCCCAATCGCCTGGGTGTAGCAGTCTGCATCGCCTTTACTTACGGTCAGGCTGGTCTTTTGCTGGAGTGTCACATCACTGTGCACAGCATCCGGGCCATGGCGGCTTCTGTGGCAAGCCTCCGCTCAGTCCCCTTAACAGAGATCTGCCACCTGGTCCTCAGTTCACACCTTCACAGCACATTACTGCCTGGAGGAGGAGTCCTGACCGGACAGGCCTTCGGCCAGGCAGTATGCCGTCATTTTTTTGGGGTTTAAGGTAACTCTTGCCCTCCAGCCCTTCTGTGTGTCCAGGCTACCGGAGAGCTGGTTTACCTAGTTTATGCTGGGGGTGCTGCTGAGGTCTTGTGACTGAACTGTATTCTTACTGTTCCCCACGGTTTGTTTTTTGGGACCACCCATGGCTTACAGTTTTTTTTTCAGTAGCCTATAGCTAGGGAGTCCCAGATGTGAGGACTGACTTCCTGCTTGTTCCCGGAGAAAGCAGTTATTCACCTGTAACAGGTGTTCTCTGGGGACAGCAGGAATCAGTCCTCTCAATCCTCCCTCCCTCCCTATGGAGTTGCTTTTCTTTTTGTTGCCATCTTGAGCTATGTCGTCATACTGATGCAAGATGGCATCCTTGGGTGGGAAGGCAGCCACGCATGTGTAGTGGATCTCCCAAATGCTTTCTTTGAAAGCTGGGGAGAGGTTAATGTGTGGGCTCTGTAGGTGCCATCATCACCCATATGTGAGAACTGATTCTTCCTTTTCATCCCTCTAGTCCAGTCCCGGAACCATAGAGTTTAGAATCTCCTCCAGCAGCCTTGGAGACTGAATGACATCACAGCTCTTCTCTGTCTGGTATAAATAGGCAAGGACCCACCCCCTTCCACCAATACTTCAGTCTCCAAGCAGCTGAGGAGATTCTGGGCCTAGGGATAGGCCCAGCACAAATAGGCAGAGCTAGGAATTTTTTCTTTGTTTTCCTTTCTAATTCTTGATGTTTTTTGTTTGGTTGCCTTTCTAAAATAAATAGCCACTTTTTTCTTCCCTCTGGCTCCAGTCCTGCTTCCTCAATTTTCCCTCTCGTGGGGGGGGGCTGCCCCTTGGTGAGAAGGAGCAGCGTTACAGAGCAGAAGAAGTAGCCTCCCTGCTCCCAAACCCGCAAGCAAGGGTGAGGAGCAGGTGGAAGGCTTAGCCCCAGCCATCTCTAAGGGACAGTGAGATTGGTGGTGGGAGCACCGTCGGAGCCGAAGCCACGAGCAGGCTGAGCTCCGGCGCGTGTCTGCCTCATTGCAGCACCTCAGGTTGAAACAGGGAACTGTAAGTAGGTCTCGCCGACTTTAACGGCATTTTTTCTTTCTTTTTGAATTTTCTTTTACTTGTTTCTTGGAGGGGAGTTGAGAGGGAAGTCCCTGCCTCAGTGGGGGATCTCATAAAGGAGTTCTTTGCCATCCGGACACTTTTTTGCTGCGCGGGAAAAGTCCCGGTGGCCATTTTGAAAACCTCTGGGGTTTTTTTATAGTGGCTTTTTGGAAGCATTTTAAGCTTCGTTTGCTGCAGACCTGCTATAGGCTCATCAGGCGCTTACAGAGCGTTGGCCTGTTGGAAAAAAAAAAAGAGAAGTTCATAGGGAAACGAGCTATGCTGTCCTTTTCCCTTATTGAAATATTGAGCAGGTGTATCTAGGCTGTTTTTTGCAGGGCTCCAACCCGGAGAGAGCCCTTCCTTCCGGGGCTGGCGGTCAGGGCCAGCGGGGGGGAAGGGGAGTTCCCGGGGTGGTTTAGAGCAGTTCTTTGAGGCGGCTGCTATGCCTGCAATTCCATGCTGTCTAGTGTGCGGCAGGAGGAAAAGTTCAGTGCTGGAATCAGGAGTCTGTGTCCCTTGCTCCCTAGAGGCGCAGCATATGGACGGAGAGCCGGGACAGCCTCTAGCAGGCCGGAAGGCTATTTGTACAGGCGCTGAGGCACTGTTATCTCCATCTCTAGATCCTGAGGAGCCAGTGCCGGGGCCCTCCTCGGGCGGCGGCTCCGCCAGGTCACAGGAGCAGGGACAGGCGGGGGAGGCGACCGGGATTCCGCCGAACTTCGTTGCCTTGAGGCAGCAGGCTTTTGCCTTCCTTCAGCCCGCGATGTCGGCTCTTCCTCACGGACCCCAGAGTCAGAAGCGCACGGCCTCTCTGGTCGGTTCAGGGAACGGTGCTTCGGTGGCTAAAAGGTGTAGGGCCACTTCGGAGGGTCCCGCGCCTTATCTCGCTGATGACCTGAGCGAGGGGAACGCCAAAGAGGGAAGAGTTCTCGGAAGATGAGCTGGAAGACGGAGAGTTGCCTGACTCAGAGCAGCAGTGCTGGGTAGTCAGAGTCTTTCGGTGTGAAGGGCTTCCAGCCCTGGTTTCGGAGACGCTATAGACACTAAACCTGCCTTCCAGTGAGGAAGCAGCGGAAGAGACATTAGAAGATCTGCTTTTGCAGGCGGTGCGGACATCCCAGAGAGTGTTTCCCCTCCATAGGGTATTTCGGAATATGATACAGGAAGAATGGGATTTGCCAGAGGTGGCCCTGAAGGGGGCTAGAGCGTTGGCTCGCCTTTATCTGCTCGCGAACTGCGATAGGGAGCTGTTTCGTTCTCCAAAGGTAGTTGCGGCGGTATCGGCAGTCACTCAGAAAACCACAATTCCCGTGGAGGGGGACCGCAGCGCTGAAGGATGTTCAGGACAGGAGGTTAGACACTCTGTTGAAACAGGTGTTCGATGTTGCGCGCTGTCCATGCAGACCGGCTTCGGTGGCACGTGGCTGTTTGAGGTGGTCCCAGAGGTTGCAGGAGATCATCTGGAAGGGCTGCTTGAAGATGTCACGCGACTGGAGTCGGGAACCGCGTTCTTGGCGGATTTTCATTCTGATCTCCTCCGCGGCTTGGCTAAGGGGATGGTCTTCGTAGTAGCAGCTCAGAGGTATCTCTGGTTGAGAACCTGGTCGGCGGACAGTTCGTCTAAGGCTCGGCTTAGCAAGTTACCCTTTGGGGGTACTCTTTTATTTGGGGAAGATTTAGATAAGTTGGTCCAGGACCTCGGGGAGTCCCAGGGAGGACGTCTCCCAGAGGACAAGCCGAAGCAGGGATTCAGGGAGGTCCCGAGAGACTTTCATAGTTTTCGTTTTCCCCATTATGGACAATCCCAGCGGGGGAAGTTCCCACTTGGGGGTCAAGGGTTTCGAGGATTCAGGGGAGCAGGCCGGGGGTTCGCTTCTTTCCAGTCCTCGGCCACAAAACAGACACAATGAGATAAGGCGGGCTCAGGAGAGGGTAGTTCCCAGGGGAGGTCGGTTGCGGGAGTTTTACCCTGCCTGGGTCCGAATTAAGTCAGATTAGTAGGTCCTAGAGGTCATGCGAGAGGGGTACGTATTAGAACTCCATCGACCCGTCGTAGGTTCTTTTGTCCGTTCTCCCTGCTCAGCCCTGGGCACAGGCAGGCGGTCCAGGACACGCTACAGCGGCTGCTGCAGCTTGAGGCGGTGCTGCCGGTGCCCGTGGAGCAGTGCGGTTCCGGTCGCTACTCCATCTGTTTCGTAGTGCCAAAGAAGGAGGGCACATTTCGCCCGATCTTGGCTCTGACAAGGGTGACCCGTTGTCTCCGGATTTCCCATTTTCGGATGGAGACCTTGCATTCCGTGCTGGCAGCGGTCCAGACCGGGGGGTTCCTTACGTTAGATCTCACGGATGCTTACCTGCACAGCCCGATTCGGCAAGAGCATCAGAAGTGGCTGAGATTTGCGGTACCCATGGGACATTTCCAATTTCAAGCGCTGCCCTTTGGGCTGGCAACGGCACCACGGACGTTTCCCAAGGTCAGGGTGGCGGCGGCGCTCCACAAAGAGGGAGTAAAGGTGCACCCATATTTGGACGATTGGTTGATCCGAGCGAAGTCGAGAGAGGACAGCTCGGCAGCGACGGCCCGGGTGGTCCAGATGTTCGGAGGCCTGGGCTGGGTAGTCGACTTTTCAAAGAGCAGGTTGGTGCCATCGCAATCCCTGCAGTACCTTGCGGCGCACTTTGAAACAAAGCAGGGGAAGGTGTTCCTGCCCAGGGCCCGGGCTCTAGGTCTGCGACAACTCGTCAGGCGTTTCTTTTCGAGTCCGGCTCCAACAGCATGGCAGCACCTGCAGTTGTTGGGAACAATGGCAGCCACGATAGAAGTGGTTCCGTGGGCCCGAGCGCACGTGCGGCCGTTACAGGCGGTGCTTCTCCGTCGTTGGTTGCATCAGTCGGATGTCCTATCGCAGAGATTAGTTTGCCCTCAGAATGTGCGTCACGAGCTGCGATGGTGGTTGAGAACGGAGAATTGATCTGCACCTGCACCTCAACCTCACCCCCCTTCCAGCAACATCAAGGAGTACCTCAAGGATCCACACTATCAGCCATGCTCTTCAACATTTACCTCCGGCCACTCTGCTCAGTCATACGCGCCCACAACATCAACTTCCACATTTATACTGACGACATAATGCTCTATGCCCCAGTAAAAACCACAAACCCAACAAATGGTCAACTATCAGCCTGCTTCACTGACGTATCCAACTGGCTGCAAGAAAACAACCTCTCCATTAACATAAAGAAAACTGAAGCTCTTATAGTAACCAAAGAACCGGACTTCAAACCACCCACACACCTCAACATGGGAACTACAAAAATTCAAATACAGCCACAAATAAGATATCTGGGTGTTATCATTGACCAAGCCCTAACCTTCAAACAACAAATCACTAAGACCACCGGAACCATATTCCACAAGGCTAAAACAGTACAACGTCTCCAACCCCTCCTCGAACCTCAAGACTTCAGGACAGTAATGCAAGCTGTGACACTCCCACATCTAGACTACTGCAACATAATCTACCATGGACTACCTGCCACACAGACCAACCCCCTCCGAACTGCCTTGAACACCACAGCGAGAATTATTCAGAATGCGAAGAAACGAGACCACATCACCCCAATTCTGAGGGACCTACACATACTTCCCCTCCAAGCAAGAATTAAATACAAAGCAATTCTACTCACCCACAAAACCATCCACCAAACACAGAACACCCAGCTCCACACCCTACTGTCCCGAACAGCTCACAGAAAAACAACAAGGCAGACCTCCAGCAACTCCCTCACCATCCCTCACAAAAGAACCAAATGCACACAACGGACCTGCAACAGAGCCTTTGAACTCTATGCTCCCTCCCTCTGGAATGCTCTACCAAACCACCTCAGGAGCAATAACGATCTCTTGTCATTCAAAAAGCAGCTAAAAACTATCCTATTCCAAGAACATCTCAACACAGAAGCACCCTCCCACAAATAGCTACACCAACCCCTCTAAACCACCCCAAGAACCTATGACCAAAAAACTGTTACCTTGTCCACGTCTGTCTATCCCCTGTCAAAATCATCAATGTTGCCATCCTGGTGATGGCCCCATCCCTATAACTGATTAAACCCCCCCCCCCCCCTTTTATGTTACACCGCTTTGACCTGGTGAAAAGCGGGATATAAATACAGATAGATAAATAAATAAAATAAATAAATATGGAAGCCGGCATGCCACTGGACCGCCGTCCTGGGGACTGCTCACAACAGACGCGAGCCTCCTGGGTTGGGGGGGGCTTATTGCGAAGGCAGGTTTGCCCAGGGTCATTGGTCTCAGGAGGAGACGTCTCGGTCCATCAACAGGTTGGAGATGAGAGTGGTGTTTCTGACAATGCGACAATGGTGGCCTACATCAATCGTCAGGGGGGCACAGGAAGTGCTACACTGGAAGCCGAAGCGGGTCAGCTGTGGGTGTGGGCCGAACACAATTTCCAGGCTCTCGCGGCTCAACGTGTGGCCAGCGTAGACAATCTCGAAGCGGATTTCCTCAGTCGTCGCAGAGTAGACCCCGAGGAGTGGGTGCTACATCTGGGGGTGTTTGCTCTTCGGGTGAGGCGCTGGGGAGTTCCGGTAATGGCTCTCATGGCGAGCTTCGAGTCGAAGCAGGTAGCAAGGTTTTCCAGCAGGCGCTGGGAACGGATGTCAGAGGAGCTAGATGCATTAGCGAAAAGGTGGCCAGAGGGAGTTCTCCTTTATGTTTTTGTTCCACCTTGGGCCCTCTTGGGCAGGGTGGTGCAGCGCGTTGGGAGACATTGCGGTCGGGTGATTCTGATCGCGCCTGATTGGCCCTGAAGGCCGTGGTATGCAGATTTGGTACGGCTGTTAGTGGACGATCCGTGGTAGTTACCGCAGCGGGAGGAGCTCCTACGGCAGGGTCCGTTGCGCATGCCCTAGGTGAGTCGGTTCTTGCTTACGGCTTGGCTCTTGAACGGGCTAGGATGACAGCTAAGGGTTATTCGGCGGCGGTCATTTCTACCTTGTTAAAGGCACGCAGGCGTTCCACCTCGCTGGCGTATGTCCGGGTCTGGAGGATCTTTGCAGCTTGGTGTGTGGAGCGTAATATTCAGCCGTTGTGGGCTTCGATTTCGCAGGTCCTTTCCTTTTTGCAGGATGGAGTGCGGAAGGGATTGGCGGCCAGTTCCTTGCGAGTGCAGTGGGCGGCGATTTCCTGTTATAGGGGGAAAGTGCTCGGTCCACCGGTAGGATCTCACAGTGACATTAGGCTTTTTCTGAGAGCTGTCTTGCTTCTTCGGCCGTTGGTACGCTGTTCGGTGCCGACATGGAAGCTGAATCTGGTATTGGAGGCTTTGCTTGAGCTACCGTTTGAGTCACTAAGCATCGCCACCCTGAAGGATCTCGCGTTAAAGAAGGTATTTCTGGTAGCTATTTGTTCCGCAAGGAGGATTTCGGAGTTACAGGCTTTATCCTGTAGGGCACCTTATTTGTCTGTCTTCCATGATAAGGTTGTGCTACGCTCAGTGCCGGACTTTCAGCCGAAGGTGGTCTCGGCCTTTCATGTCAATCACGTGGTGTCGCTTCCAGTATTCTCTAAGCAGCAAAAGGAGAAATCGGAAGGCAGGTTACATCCCCTAGATGTTCATCGGGTTCTCGTTTCGGAAGACTGACAGATTATTTGTGGCTTTCGGGGGGCCGCGGAAAGGTGAAGCGGCAGTGAAAGCGTCCATTTCTAGATGGTTAAAGGCGGCTATTGCGTCGGCTTACCTTTTGAAAGGTAGGGTAGTTCCAGAAGGTCTCAGAGCGCACTCAACCAGGGCGCAAGCAGCGTCGTGGGCGGAGTACAGTTCGGTTTCAGTCGCGGACATTTGTAGAGCGGCGACTTCATCATCGTTGCATTCATTCTCGAAGCACTATCGGTTAGATGTGTAGGCGGCAGACGACTTCGTTTTGGCTCAGCTGTGCTTCAGGCTGGGTTTTCTGGTCCCTCCCGTTGATGTGCACTGCTCTGTTACATCCTCTATGGTTCCGGGATTGGACTAGACTGGGACGAAAAGGAATAATTAATTTGACTTACCTGCTAATTGTTATTCCTTAAGGAACTCTAGTCCAGTCCCGGACCCCTCCCAGGGTATGCAGCCTGAAGGTGTTGTCCGTTGTATCTTAGTAAAAGGGGTCAAATTGGAGAGGATGTCTCCAGAAGAGGAGTGGGGTTCTGGAGGACGCGGAGTGGAGCCACAATGGGAACCCCGCAGAAGCGCGGTTTTGTTTCTACGTTTTTGACATTTCTACAAGGTCCTTCGTCGAAGAGAAGGTTAGAATATGCACAGGTTTTTACATTCTAGCCAAAGTTTATTTAGTTTATCTTGTTCTTTATCTACTTATTTGTTGCTCTGCTGAGTTGCTTTGTCAATAGGTACTGGTGGAAGGGGGCAGTCCTTGCCTATTTATACCAGAGAGAGAAGAGCTGTGATGTCATTCAGTCTCCAAGGCTGCTGGAGGAGATTCTAAACTCTATGGTTCCGGGACTGGACTAGAGTTCCTTAAGGAACAACAATTAGCAGGTAAGTCTAATTAATTCTTGCTGTCCCAGGAGAACACCTATTACAGGTTACGCCATTTTGGAGTGTTTGCAGCCTGTCTATGGCTGTAGACAATTGGGAAGCAGAGTGCTGGGTCACTAGCCCTGTGCCAACAGTACTTGCCTTCAGCCTTTTTGCAGTCCTTGTGAACAGGTTTCTATAGCATGCTTACTCTTAAGAAGGGTCTGTAAAGACTGCTCAAATACTGCAGAAGAATTGGCAATGACTGCTTTTGTGAATTTAGAAACATAGGCCATGTGGTCTTTTTCTGTCGTCAAATTTCTGTCTAGTCTGCCCTTCCATATCAACTACAATAGTCCCCTTTTTTTCCTTTAGAGATCTTCTTTGTTTGTCCCATGCTTTTTTGAACTCAGATGCTGTCCTCATCTCTACTGCCTCCACTGGAAGACTATTCCATGCATCTACCACTCTTTCCGTAAAGAAATGTCCCCTTGTAGCAGAGCTTGCTTTCAGTCGAAAGTGTCTCTCCTTTTGTGCATTTATGCCATGGAGGTATTGAAAAGTTTCTATCATATTTCCTCAATCCTGCCTTTCTTCTAACGTATACATATTAAGATCTTTAAGTCTGTCCACATATGCTTTGTAAGACCACTAACCATTTTAGTAGCCGCCCTCTGCACTGACTCCATCCTGTTTATATCCTTTTGAAGGTGCGGTCTCTGGAATTACACACAATACTCCAAATGAGGTTGCGCAAGAGACACACCTCTCCCTATGCCCAAGCATCCTTCTGGCTTTCACTGTCGCCTTTTCTACCTGTTTAGCTGCTTTAAAAATTTGGAAATGTAGCCCAGTTGTGTCTGTGCTCAGCCGGATCTTACAATTTTGTTTCTGTTATCCTGCAGGATGTGTGATCAAGATTTCAGTGAATTGTTGCCCAAAGTGCCTGCCACCCACCCCCTTTCTCCTTTTTAGGCCTTCAGCGTGCAGTGAAGTTCATATGCAAACTTGAACCTGTTCTTTTTGAGGATAAACCAGTTTCAGAGAGTATATTTCTTGTGTGATTTCATTTACATTTTGATTGTGTTGACTCTGAATCTTTCATTTTTCTATGAATTCAAGCTGTAATCAGTGTTTGTTCTCACTCTGTAGGTATGATTTTCTGTTGAATAAACCTTTTGTTTTCCCTTGCCTGGTTTCATTTTTTTTTTTACTATACCCCCTGCTTGTACTCCTTGGTCATCACATCTTATTCCATCCCCCGCTTCTGTGGCTCAGCAGTTGAGTGGGCAGTAAACCTTAGATATTGTCATATTACTGCTCTGACTCTTAAAGTGGAAATAGCTGAATCTTCGGCTGCTGCTGAGCGCTAGTACTGCGTGAGGCATACCTTTTATGACATTACTGTAGATTATAGGTTATGTATCTTTAAACAACTATTCAATATGCAGAGGAAAGGGACCACTAGGGGTTTTTTTGGGGAGGGGAGGGGGGAGCATTGATTTTGGGTTGTGTGTGTGTGTGTGTACACCTGGCTAATGCCATTTTCTAATTGATCACCCTGACTTTAAGGCTAGTGTGTTAGAACCTAATTTTGCTATCCTGTGTCTCAATCTGACAGACCTCTCTTGTCAGTCTAATTGTCAGGATATCTTCAATGAATATGCATAATAGACTGATTAATGGAGGACTGGCTTGTCAAATACTGTCATAGACTAGATATGGAAAACCTTTTGGTCCTCTTGGGTTGTAGATGCAGGATTTCTCCAATGATTATGCAGATGATAGCTTTGCACACAACTGAGATGGCATGTATGGAAGTCTCTCTTGCATATTCAGTTATCGATATCCTGAAAACCTGACCCATGTGCAACCTGGAGGTGCCTTGCTTCTGCTCTTGGCCATAAAGCTTGCATGTGTTGGTGCACGAGAACATTCTATTGGAGCCGATGTATCTGCCCAAGGTCAATTCTAATTTAAATGGACACTGCAAACATGCAAGCACTTCCTCTTTTCAATTGTGCAATGAATTGCAGTGCTGAATTTTGCAATGTGAGGTGTACTTTTATGGAACCGCTTTCTTTAAGAACTAAGCCATAGGCACTGTGGCAATCGTTTTCTCTCAAGAATAAGAAGCTGGCCACAATGGCGCAACGTGTTTGAACTGGTCTGTTTGTCCTGTTGGAAGAGTGCAATTGTCTGCACTACTTGTTGCTACAAAGATTTAGTAAAGTTCAGCTTACCAGATCTTGAAGCTCCTGTCTAGAACAGTTTCTGCAGCAAGCCAGAAATGGAACCAGGTTGCCAAACAGATCTTCAAACATTTATTTCCAGAGCCTTACCAACTGCTGTACAAGAGTTTTATGGATTTATGTTGGTGCACTGATACTTCAGTACAAACTTGCTTTCCTCTTTCTTTATGCAGAGTGATTTATATGCAGTTCTGTGCTGGAAGGGTTACCATGTCGGTGCAGGGATACAGTCACTTGTGTCAATAACTGTAGGCTCATGATGTGATACTGATTAGCTTTCCAATATAGTGTATGAGGGCAAACCTGAAATCTCGTAATGCAGATTCATTCCTGATTAGAAAACTGAGCTGCTGGAAATCCAAGGCAAGGGGTACACACCTGGCTTTTTGTAGGATTATGGTTTCCCAGTTTAAAAATCATTACTTATTTTAAAATAAACTTCTATTTTAAAGGCCAGGTTACTGTCATATGGACATTTGCATGTTACAAAGTAAAGGTTAAAAGAGCCAGCTCAAGAGTGCTGCTGTGTGCTGCCGCCCTATGGAGGACTTGGCTTGAATTTCTGGGTCATGTTGCCTTCCTGAGCTGGAGGGGGATGCCACTGAGGTATTGCTCATTGCATCTTGGGAGAAGGGAATGTCCTAAGAATAGAAGAAATGCCTTACTGAGTCAAACCAAGATCCATCAGCCCAGTATCCTGTTTCGAACAGTGGCCAATCCAGGCTATAAGTACCTGGCAGGTTCCCAAAGAGGCACCCAGGTTCCATAATGCTTGTCCCGGGGCAAGCAGTGGATTTCTCGGGTCCTCTTTAATAATGGTTTATGGACCTTTCCTCCAGGAACTTATCTAGACCTTTCTTAAACCCAGCTACACTAACAGCTTTTACTACATCCTCCGGTAACAAATTTGAGTTTGATTACACGTTGAGTAAAAAAAATATTTTCTTTTATTAGTCTTAAATGGGTTGTATTGTAACTTCTTGTGTGTCTTCTAGTGTGTCTACTTTTTGATAGCGTAAACAACCGATCTACATTTACCCATTCCACGCCATTCATTAATTTATAGACCTATCATATCTCCCCTAAGCCATCTCTTTTCGAAGTTGAAGAGCCCCCAACCTTTTAAGCCTCTCCTCATAGGGGTATCCTTCCATTCCTTGTTCCATTTTTGTCACTTTTCTTTGTACCTTTTGTAATTAGCTATATACTTTTTAAGATAGGGTGACCAGAATTGCACACAATATTCAAGGTGTGGTTGCACCACGAAACAATACAGAAATATTTAAATATCCTTTGTTTTATCCTCCATTCCCTTCCTTTTATGATTCTTAGCATTCTATTTGCTTTCTTGCCTGCCTCTGCACACTGGCCTGAGGGTTTCAACGTATTATCCACAGTGACGCCTAAATCTTTTTCCTGGGTGGTGGTTTCTTTCCTAGATGCATAACTATATGCACTTGTCCACATTAAATTTCATCTGCCATTTGGATGTCCAGTCTTCCAATTTTTTAAGGTCCTCATAACATTTTTCACAGTCCTCTTGGGTTTTAGCAACTTCAAACAATTTTGTCTCATCTGCAAATTTGATCACCTCACTAGTCTTTCCTATTTTCAGGTCATTTATGAATATGTTAAAAAGCAGTGGGCCAAGCACAGATCACTGGGAAGCTAGAGATCCTTACGCATGAAGCCCCTCTGAAGGAGGCACTTACAGTGCCTGTTCCCCTGATCCTGGAACAGCTGCTCCTCTGCATGTGGGAAACACCGACATCAGTGCCCATCGTGAACTGACTGTTTGACTCAATGTATTGGGTCTGCTGGAGCCCAGGCTTCCAGAAAGCACAATTGCCACACAACTTCATTGTGGTGGAGTCGGCCATGTGTTGGATCAAGAGCCAGAAGACACACTCCTCTGTGCCTCCAGGTAGGGAGGGCCGCACCCTGGGCAGAAAGTGCTACCAGGGCTCAATGCTCATTGGCTGGATCCAAGCATACCAGCTGTACATGGGCATGTATCTGAGGGACCTGGCAAAGGAACTTGCTGGGTTCTTGACTGGTCTCTCCGAGGAATCCCTCCAGTGGTTCCGGAGCCTGTCCTCTGCCATCAGAGAGTGCTCCAAATTCATGACTCGAGCAGCCTATGACTGCTTCGAGTTGGTGGCTAGAGTAGCCATAGCAGGCATCTGTGCTACAGTCTTCCAACCTGGAGCAATGGGTTCAGGACAAATTGGTTGATGTCCCCTGCCAAGGAGAGATCCTTTTTGGCAAACCTATGACAGATAAGGCTGCAGAGTTGGAGTCCGAGTTCTGATAGGACTAGGTTCTCCAAGAAGGCCGCTACCCTTCCCCGACAGAAGGCTCCAAGTAAAGCCTCCTTACTAAAGGAAGGGAAGGGCTTACGGAAACTACCCTCACAAAGCACAACCCCTCCACCAATTTGATATACTCTATCATTGCAATATAGTTTGTACCCAGGAATCATAGCTTCTCATTGGTTGTCCTCCTTCCAGCAGGTCTCTGAGATGCCGATGATATCTAACCCCTCATTTAGTGCTATGTATTCTAGCTCTCCCTTCTTATTTTATAGACTTCTAGTATTTGCTTATAGGCATTTTAGAGGTTGTATTTTATTCATACTAATCTGGTTATCAGTTGATAGATGTAATTTGGAATCTTTCAGCTCTGTACTGACAAATATCTGGGTTGCTTTTATCTTTGTTAGGGTATCTTGACAGAGAGGTTCTAACTTTCCTGTTCTGTTAGTATCCTTCAAGGATACGTTATTATTCTGAACCATGCACTCCTGGGTGACTATTGACTTTCCCTACCATCTAGTTTAAAAGCTGCTCTTTCTCCTTTTTAAAGGTTAATGCCGGCAGCCTGCTTCCATCCCAGTTCAGGTGGAGCCCATCCCTTCTGAAGAGCCACACCCTTTCCCAGAATGTTGCTGAGTTCCTAATAAATCCAAAACCCTCTTTGCATCAAATGGGTGGCTGGCGGATGTGAGGATCGCCTGGTAACATGCTATTAGTAATCTGTGAACTATCATTAAAATCATTTGTAATATCTGAAGATTGGAGGATTGCCAATGTAATGCCAATTTATAAAAAGGGTTCCAGGTGTGATCTGGGAAACTACAGACCAGTGAGCCTGACATCGGTACCGGGAAAAATGGTAGAAACCATCATAAAGAATAAAATTACTGAACATGTAGACAGTTATGGCTTAATGGGAGACAGCCAACATGGCTTTAGACAAGGAAGATCTTGTCTTACTAATCTGTTATGTTCTTTTTGAAGGTGTGAATAAACAGGTAGATAAAGGTGAGTCGGTTGATATAGTGTATCTAGACTTTCAGAAAGCCTTTGACAAGGTCCCGCATCAGAGACTTTTGGCAAAACTAAAAAGTCATGGGATATGAGGCAGTGTACTATGGTGGATCAGGGACTGGTTAAAAGATAGAAAGCAGAGGGTAGGGCTAAATGGCCAATTTTCCCAATGGAGAAAGCTGAATAGTGGAGTACTCCAGGGAATTGTACTAGGTCGGTTACTTTTTAACATATTCATAAATGACCTGGAAAAGGGAATAACAAGTGAGGTTATCAAATTTTGTAGATGACACAAAACTATTTAAAGTTGTTAAAACCCATGAGGATTGTGGAAAATTGCAAGAGGATCTTGATAAATTGGGAGACTGGGCATCCAAATGCCAGATGAAATTTAATGTGGACAAGTGGAAAGTTATGCACCTAGGAAAGAACAACCCAAACTATGGTTACATGATGCAAGGTTTCACATTAGGAACCACCGCCCAGGAAAAAAATGTAGGCGTCATCGTGGATAACATGTTAAAACCCTCTGCCCAGTGTGCAGTGGCGGCCAAGAGAGCAAATGGAATGCTAGGTATCATAAGGAAAGAAATGGAAAATAAAACAAAGGATATTATAATGCCTCTGTATCGTTCCATGGTGCGACCGCACCTCAAATATTGTGTATAGTTCTGGTTGCCATATCTTAAAAAGAATATAGCGTTATTAGAAAAGGTACAGAGAAGAGCCACCAAAATGGTAAAGGGGATGGAAGGATACGCCTGTGAAGAGAGGCTAAAAAGATTAGGGCTTGTCAACCTGGAAAAGAGGGCTGAGGGGAGATATGATAGAGGTCTATAAATTAATGAATGGAGTGGAACGGGTAAATGTAGATCGATTGTTTACATCATCAGAATACAGAAAGACTAGGGGACATGCAATGAAGCTACAGGGTAACGTATTTAAGACTAATAAATGCAAATATTTTTTCACTCTGGAATTTGTTACTGGAGGATGTAGTAAAAGCTGTTAGTATAGCTGGGTTTAAAAAAGGTTTGGACAAGTTCCTGGATTAAAGGTCATAAACCATTATTAAAAGGGACCCGGGATATCACTGCTTGACCCAATACAAGCATTGTAGAACCTGTGTCTTTTGAGGAGATTGCTAGGTACTTATGATCTAGGTCTCATCCATGCATTGAGACTCTGGAGCTCTGCCTGCCTTTTGGGTCCTGCGTGTGGAATAGGAAGCATTGCAGAGTATGCTACCCTGGAAGTTGTGGATTTCAACTTCTACCTAAAAGACTAAATTTGGCCTCCAGAATCTACCTTCCCCCCCCCATTTTCCTATGCCAGTGATGCCAACATGTACTAAGACAGCACTATCTCAATCCTTGTCTAGGTGATGCGCGAGGTCTGCTACCTTCGCACCAGGCAGGCATGTTGCCAGGTGGTCCTCAAGTCCAACAGCCATTCAGCTATCTACGTGCCTTATGCTTTGAATCACCAACTATAACAGCTGTACTAACCCCTCATGGGCACTTGGCCCTAGAGAAATGTTTTTGGTGTGAGCGGACAGGTCCTAGCTACAGGATCTCTTCCTGTCACATCAAGGTGATGCTCTCACGTGACTCCTCTCCTCCATGGCAACTGAAAGGCTGCCAGATTGGAGATGGGACTTCAGTACTACATCCCTGTAGGTCTCAGCTATGTACCTCTCTGTCCACTACTAAATACTAACATTTGCTGGTCAAAGCTAGGGGGTCTACGTGTACCATGCTCTAGAGATAACCATGAACTGTAACCCTTGGCAATGTGGGGGATTCCAACCTAGTAGAAAATGCTGGTGCTGTAGTCCAGAGACACTTGGAAGCAGAACGAAATAAGTAGACCATGCAATAAAATAAAAGTAAAGCATACTTGCAGCAGGAGCCTACAGGGCAACATTCAGGTATCGTCAAATTAGGCATGTGCTTGGCACTTAAATGTTTAGGTGAGCCATGTCGGACCTCCTAGGTCAGCCGTTTCCAAAGCAGATTCTTACCTTGGTAAGCTGACTGATGGCAGCAGGAAGAGCATGGGTGTGCCAGAGCAACTAGTGCCTATCGTCCTGCCCTGCTGTGAAGTGTTCTCCAATTAGCAGGAGAAGCTGGCCGAGTAGCACTTCTTACCTGCTGCTACTATTGTTTTCTGCAGGCAGAACCACCCAGGGCCCCATAATATCATGAGAACCACTGGCCCAGCCTGCAGAGGAAAGCTGGTGGAGGAAGAGGAGGCAGCTGTGTATTCAAAAAAGCATGAGACAAACACAGAGGCTCTCTAAGGGAAAAGGGGACTATTGTAGTAGTCGATACAGAAGGGCAGACTAGATAGGCCATGTGGTCTTTTTCTGCAGTCCTGTTTCTATTGCCTCCTGCCACTTGGAGGGACCAGGAAGGGGAGGATGATGATGGTTATATCGATGAGGGGGGGTGTTGAAGTAGATGTGATTTATTCCAAGGGGGTGGGATGGGCGTGAGGGGTTCAGAAATGTATGTTACAGTAGGAAGAGGGAGGAGAACACAGTATGCTTGCTTGCCTGATACCTATCAATGGCTTAATTCACATTGTCTATATCCATAAAAGTCAAATGACCTCTAAACCAGGCATCCTCCAGTTGGGTGCCCTTTCCTTAACCATGTGTTTGCAAGGAGTCTTTAGGTTACACTCTTGTCACATATGCTTTCTTTGAACCAGCCCAGCTTTCCACTTCCATTAAGAGTAAAGAGCTGCTGGTAACTGGATAGACTTTCCCCTCTTATCACATCTTAGGCTCATTAGATTAGCCGTGATTACTGAGATGAGGTTGACTTAGTTCTTTTTTGAAGATGCTTTTGTGCTATTTCTTATTCTTTTCCAAGTCTCTGATTCCTCATTATGGTGGACTAAGGGCTTTATTTTTTCTTCTTGCTAGTTCATTTTCTTTGTTTCATCCCCCCCTCCCCCCTGGAATATGTACCCTATATGCGTTTGTGAACATGTGATATGCTTAGTTAATGTAATGGGACATTGATAAAAATGAAATCTTAGTCAAATGATCTGGATTTGGCTTCAGTAATTTTACAAAAATCTAATCTTTGAATCGCCAGGTGGTTTCCCATAAGATCTGTCTAGTGTAAACCCAGGATATAGTGGGAGTATGGGGTAACCAGACTCTGAAATGCCACATTTACCCTTGTTTCTAAATGTGAGAAAAGCATGGGTGGGCAATACCTCCAAAAATAAGAAGCAAGAGTTGTAGATGTACAAAATTAAACAAGTAGCTTTTTTAATTGATTGCACTTAATGGCACACAAAAGTGAGAGGTGCTAAAGTGTAGAGTAAGTAGATAATTGTTTTGATGTTACACAGATGCTAAAGCTTCTCTTGTATTTTGTCACTATGATAACAGTTCTGTACAGATTGGGATTTTTTTTCGTTGGACTACTGTGAAATCACAGATGCTGTAGTATTAAATCATATCAATCACTTCAGAGGCATCTCCAGCAGAAGTGGGGTGATGTTTTTTTAGATTATTGAAAATTTTAACAAAGAATCCAGTTTTCTTCATGTCTAATACATCACTGTAACAAGCAGCAGTGGTCATACAAGATGGAAATCTGCACTGATCAAGGTTAAGAGGGTTTGCAAAGAGAGAAATCAGCTCAGAAGGCTACAAAACAAGAGGACCCAAGCTATGTGGAAACTTCAGCTCTCGCAGGGTAGGTTTGGTTAATTCACACACAGAGCACACTTTCAATGCTAGACTTCTGTCTGCGTTTGATACTTACAGTGGAATGAGTTAGATTGTACCAGAGAAACTGTCTAAACGAACTAGGAAAGGGAGCAGTTTTGGCCTGCATCTGGCTGTGAGAAAAAAGTGACATTTTATAGGGTTGGTTCTGCAATTGATCACTAACCATGAATCATCACAAAAAAAGCTATTTACATTCCTAACTTTCCTTCGAAAAAGTAGGAATAACTGTTGCCTCTCATTGCCTCTTTGCTCCTGCAGATCCAGCTCCTTGCTTTGTCTCTTAAGGAGATCCTGGACTCCATGTCTGCTGAGGTTCTGTCCCAACACACAGCTCTTCCAGTGATTTTAGCTCTGCACCATGGCCAATTATGCAATCTGATGAATACAGAGGGGCGCAGGGACCACCTGTGCTCCATGTAGGCTAACTCCCACAGCCACTGGAGAAAAAGGGAAATCACCTATAGGTGTAGGTGCATTTCATACCAGGGATGCAGGACATTTGGAGCTTATGACTCTGCTTTAAACAACCTTCTAGGAATATTTGGTATTTGAAATTTTCTTCCAAAGCAAGGTCTTAAGATTGTTTAACACGAGGGAATGGTGTACTTCCATCTGACTGGCCAGGCCACTGAGGGTCATACAAGTTTGCAATTGTTTCTGAAGCTCTTGCTTTAAGTCTGATGGAGCTCCATATAACACATAGTCCTGCAGAAGTCTGCAGACTTTAGCCAAGTTTGGCTGGATCATGTCAGCCTTGCACTGCTTCAGAAGTTTGTCACAGGTAGCTGTACAGTCTTTTGCATACGTGCAGTCAATGTTTTGCTCACAGTGACGGCCCTTTAAAAAGCCTTTGATTGTCATTTCAGTGGCAACCTTTCGCAGGTCAACCATTTTGAAGTCATATTTTTCATTGTATCCAATGTTCTCGAAGCTGGTCTCACAGATGAAGAAGTTCCCATAAGTACCATGGAATATTTCTTCCACAAACTCTAAAAGACCTATGGCAATTTTGGCTCTCCTGGGCCATGCTGGGGCAAACCACTGGTGGATGAGTCTATGCACACCTGAAGGCAACAATGGCTGGAGGAAACGAGGAACTTCTGTACCATACAGAGAATTGTGGGCAATCTTCTCTGTGACATAAAGGTCCCCACAGTGACCAAGCAGTTTAGATGTGTGTTCTCTCTCATGTAAAGAGAGTATAAGCAAGAACTCATTGAGCTGGAGCAAAGCCCAGATCGACTTGGCTTCGGCCAGGGACACTTTGCCATCTTCATTCACATCTGCCATGATTATAATTCGACTCACCAGGATAGCAAGTGAGGTTTGATCTCCAAGTGTAGACTGCAAGCAAACAACATACCAAACAAATTAAATCAGTGGAAGTCTCTACATGACAGTAAAGATCATCTGAAATGAAACTAAGAAACCCAAGAGTGGAGCTGGAATCTATCTTTTGTATAAAAAGCTATGGATGGATGGGCTTGTGTACATTCCTGTGGAAAACTCTTCTATGAGCTACAGTGCCATCGGGCATGATCGGCTACAATGGTTTGGTTACTTAGAACAGTGACCACAGCTATTGTTTAATGTGAGGATTCCTAAATATGACCACATGTCCATTACAGAACATGTTCCAATTACAGTACTAGAAAGGGAGGGAAATAGGCAATGAAGTTAAAATATTTTCAGTACTATCTATGACTTATAATTGAAATGTGCTGCATATGAGGCTGTATCACTGGGAAGGGATAAGCTTGGGGGTAGGGCCAGGGCCATGCCTAAGGACTCTGAGTGGTGCAGCTGCACAAGGTGCTGAAGTTCCTGTGCACAGGTGGTAATCAGGTTTGCGAGTTGCATTGAGTGCATTTCTAGGTTGGTACGATCCTGCTTGTGGTTGGTAAGTGCGTGACCCACAAGGCTGTAATACTAGGGTGGTCTCAGTTCATGGTGAGTAGATCTGAGATCCAAGAGGCTGTAGTACTGGAGAGGGGGGAGTTTGGTGGTAGCAGGTGTGAGATCCAGGGGGGCTGTAGCATAGGCAGGTCTGAGCTTAGTGCTCATGAAGCTGTACTACCGGGGAGGATTCAGCTCAGGGCAATTAGCATGGGTCTTATGAGACGGTTGCCAGTTTGGGACACTGAAGGGCCCTTTTATAAGGTGCATTAAGCAGTTAATATGGGAATTAGAGAACGGTAACTGTTAACATGGAACCACTCTGGCATGAATACTTACCACACGCTAATGCCTGTGTTAGCTGCACATCATGTAACAAGGCGGTGACTGGGTGGGTTAGGGGTAGAGTGTAGATGTGGGCTGCCCATTGTGATTAGTGCAAGGATACATACCATGCACTACTTGTCAATACTGTAATTAGCAGGGATGCATTTAAATTGTCACAGTGGATGGCATTAAATGCAGATGCTGTTACCCGCATGTTACAGTGCCGTTAAGTGTGGTAGCTGCCGGGGGAACATCCTGGCCACGCCCCCTCAGCATATGATTTTTGCACTTACCATATGTTACGGTTGACTCAAAATGCCTGATAAGTGCAAAAGCTTACTGCACCTTAGTAAAAGGGCCCCTGAGTGTGGGGCCCCTGAAGCTACAGTAGAATTCAACCCGATCTCAATTTACTACAGTAATCCACATCTTAATAGTAGGGGAAAGTCAGCTCTCTAACAGCTATTCTTTATGTAGTACACCGCAACGCTCAGGTGGACTGATGCTGAGCGTTTTCTCTGATATTTCATGGTTACTACGATTTACTGTTTCATTGAATTGATTATTGTACTTTTATTATGTTGTACCTCACATTGCCCTGGGAATTAGGTGAAAAGTAAATCCTGTAAGAATCCAAACCTGGCAGGCAAGGGCGCTCATTTTCTTCCCAAAGCACCTAGGCTCTTTTCAGTACCAGTATATTAATGCTAAGTGAGGAGGGGTTGTGACCTTGCTGCACTCGAACACTCAGTGCCAAAGCGAAAACTGAAATTTCTCCATGGTACTAGCAGGTACACTGACTTTTAGGAAACTCAGCAGCATCTCCTTGAACTCGTCCATCGAGGTCCCTCGTGCTGGTTTATCATACAGCACCAGCTCTCGCCTGGGCACAGAGTCGGGATTGTTCTCCACTTTCAAGCTCTCTTCTGTTCTGCATTTTATAATGACTTCTCGGTCTCTCCATAAGCCACTGTAAACCTGAACAGAAATAGAAAACATTTTAAAAAATAGCTTCTGGTTCCTTGTTACTAAAACAAAAATGAAGTAAAAGCAGAAATCTCTTATTAGAAAATTAGAAAAAAACGAAAGTGGGAATCTTTATATATTTATATTTGACCCCTGTAAAGCTTTTAAAAATATTTAGAAATCTAAATTGTTTCTTATCCTTAAAGGTATTTTATTTGTATTAGGACATAATTCCTGTTCCGCACATTTGAAGTTTGTTTTAATTGTCCCAGTGTCACTCTTTAATTCCCCTGAGAAGATTCAAGCTGCTTGGATAAAGCAGGTTGTTGATATGAATATAATAACTGATAACTTTGATTGGATCAATGTTCCAGGCAGTCAGATCCCGAATGAGCGCTGTGTTAGAATTAAATATGACTGGGAGGAAAAATTCCAGCATTCCTGTGCATCTGTAGCTAAATGTTAGGCATCTTTATGACAAACATATTGTTTAAATACACAGGTACACTAAAAAAAAATTTTTTTAAACTGCCTCTAATGTTTCGATTGATTTTTATGTTTTTTGGTGCGCTGAATCCAAATCTGCTAACCAATTTGCTCCATCACGTACAGATTTTTTGCTACATTGGGTTAGCAGTTTGAGGTGAACGTTTCAGATTGAGTGCGATCGAGATAAAAGTTTCTTGGATGAATTCTTTATACTAATTGTTTAGTAGTTATTCAAATAAGAATAAAGAAAATTGTAACAAGGCAGCACATAAGAATAGAGTAATGTCAACAAAACACACTGTGATGGTAGCAAAATTGTCTGCACTTAAAACAGCCACATACATGTGCACAAACATTGAGCATATAAGAGCGAGGTTAGACACAAAGCAAAGCAAAGAAATGTGCAAAAAATGTTGTACAGGTATGTATGTAAGAATAGAAAACGCAAACCGCACCATTGCAATACATGAAGACAAACACCCGATGGTGTGAAAATAAAATTCTAATAAATGAGATCCGACACTGTGGTAATAACTAGCAAATTTTTATTTCAAAGTTTAGTAAAAACACGATATTTGTCAACACAGTTTAGATTTTAAAGTCATTCTTGGGTCAATCAATCTCCTGGTGGGCCCATTTCTTCTTCCCCCGAATGCTTCTCTTGGTGCGCTGCTTGGCGTATTTTTCATCTGGGGTTTCCCGCAGCAGCAACCAGCAGAAATCAGCCATCATAGTGGTGTTCCATCTTCCTTGGTACCTTCTCTCTGCGTCCTTGATGTCCTGGTGAAACCTTTCACCTTGTTCTTCACTGTACGCCCCCAAGTTTTCGGGAAAGTAGTTCACATGGGAGTGCAAGAAATGGACTTTCAGGCTCATGTTACAGCCTTGTTCTTTGAAGGCATTGAGCATCCTGGCAACAATATCCTTATAGTTCTCATCCCGCCTGTTCCCCAAGAATTTGAGAACAACATCCTTGAAGGAATCCCAGGCTTCTTTTTCCTTCTCAGACATCGTTTCAGCGAATGCTCCATCTGAAATGAGTTTCCTTATATCAGGGCCAACAAACACTCCTTCCTTTAGCTTTGCTTCAGAAAGTCGGGGGAACTTTGAGCAAAGGTACCGAAAGCACTCACCATCTTTTGGAAGGGACTTGATGAATTGCTTAATGAGACCCAACTTAATGTGGAGAGGTGGTAATAGAATTTTATCACGAGGTACCAAGCTCTCATGAAGAACATTTTTCTCACCGGGTCTCAAATACTCCCGAATTGGCCAGTCTTTTTTCCCCCAGTGTAGGTCGCAGGCCCGGCTATCCCACAAGCAAAGGAAGCAGGGATATTTAGTGAAACCGGATTGCTGCCCTAATAGCATGGATAGAATTTTAAAGTCTCCACAAATCATCCACTTATGCTCATCATAACGAATCTTCTGAAGAATCAGGGCCAAATTCTCGTATTTTTCTTGGAGAATAACAGAGTGAGCAATAGGAACTGAAGCGAATGTGTTGCCATTATGAAGAAGAACACCTTTTATGCTGTCTTTTGACGAATCAATGAACAGCTACCATTCAGCAGGATCATACTTGAGTTTAAACTTTTCCATCACTCCGTATATATCGTTGCAAAATACCAAATCTTCCTCTTTGCTGAAATACTTCAAAAATTGTGTCTCGCGGTTGCGGTACCAATAAAAAGTTGTTCCTGGTGACAATAGATTTTTCTGTTTAAGCCGAGAACCTAGCAGTTGGGCAGCATCTTTTGGGAGTCCTAAATCCCGGACTAAATCATTCAATTCAGCTTGAGAGAAAAGTTCAGGTTTCGGATCTGGTTCTGTTTCAAACTCGGAAGTACTGGACTCATCGGGAAAAGCCATCTGATGAGTCTCATCATGATCAGAACCGTCCACACAAATATGATCCAAAGATTTTGGTGGTTCAGGCTCAGGTACTTCGTTGCTATGAGGCATAGGCCTAATTGCTGAGGGAAGGTTGGGGTAACTTATTACGTTCTTATTTTTTAAGTTGTATCCCTTCACAATGCAAGAGCAAAAATAGCAGTCACTGCTGTGGTCTCTTTGTTCATGCCACATCATAGGTATTCCGAAACGAAATGCTTGTTTTTTACCTTTCATCCATAAGCGTAGATCTTCCTCACATGTCTTGCACACTTTGTGAGGAGCCCACGGTTTGTCTTGATCGCCTAACTTCAAACTGAAATAGGCGAAATATACTTTTTTAATAAATGCAGAAATGTTCCTCTGCCGCTTTTTCACGGTATATTCCCCACAAATAAAACAAAAACTGTCCGGAGAGTTGACGCAACCTCTGGCTCTGAGCCATCACAAATACACAGCACTGCAAACTACAACTGTAGTGAACCACTTCAGAATAAAGCTGGATTACGACTGAGCAGGGGCGGCCCAAGGGGGGTGCGGGGCCATGTGCGGAGACTCGGTGCGGGGCCTCATTTGCATAAGTGGCCTTATTTGCATAAATATTTGCATAATGTTACCATACACTAACTTTTAGTAAACATGTCTCTTAATGAGTGTATGGATAAAGAAAGACTAAAAGATTTCTACATTACTATAATCCAGTGCCAACCGCCAGGCACATTAGGAACTACTACAAACGCTGCCCATTTAGAACCCATAGCAAACCCGCTGTTTCCTGACAGCATTACCAGGACTCACAAAGCACCAGTCCCTACCTATCAAAAGGAAACACTGCAAATATTAAACCAGTACATTTCAGAGAATACTGGGGAAAGAGAACAAGTGGCAATGTCAAATAGGAATTACATAAACAGAATACCTCAGCTCAGTTACACATGCAGAACATAGACCATCACCAAACAAGGAATCGCAATTTAGAAACAGGAAGGCAATAATTTAAACTGGGAACCCCAAAAGCCAAACTTGGAATGTACAACAACACTGTAGAAATAAAACTATAAATCAATTTCCTCTTGTACCAAACAAAGCGCAGACGTTAATGATGCACATTTCCCAGAACTTTCATATTCCAGTTAATAAATTCAAAATAAAGAGATATATTTCTACCTTTTGTGCATTTTTTTTCAGTTGCAATTGCTCCAGCCACTTTCTTCTGGTTTCTTCATGTTTTCTGCTAACTCTCCATCGTCTGCTGTCCATTTGTCCTTTCTTCTCTCTTCTAGTTTTCTTTCCATCCTCTCTCTCTACATCTGCTTTAACATACTAATCTTTATCCTTTTGCTCTTTCCTCATTCTTATTTCATCCACACAAATTTTACCCCTCCATCCTCAATCCCCACTTACTCTCCCAATACCCGGCCAATTGTAGATTTTTCATCCCTCCCACACAAAATATTTTTCCCCTCTCCATTTTACTCTCCCAGCCCCATCCCATTCTAATCCTCCCCCAACATCAGCTCCCTTCTAGTTCCAGTCTCACCCAGCATCCATTCCCTTCTAGTCCCTGCATCAGCCCATTTCCAGTCCTAGCCCCCCATCAACCCATTTCCAGTCAAATCCTAGCTCCCCTCCACTCAGCCCAATTCCAGTCCAAGCCCCCCCATGAGCCTACTTCCAGTTCTAGCCCCTCCATGAGTCCATTTCAATTCAAGCCCCCACCACAGCCCATTTCCAATCTTAGCTCCCCCCAACAGCCCATTTCCAGTCCTATCCTAGCTGCTCCATCAGCCCATTTTCAGTTCTAGCTCCCTTCCCTCACAGCCCATTTCCATTCCAAGCTCCCTCCCCATCAGCTATTTGCAGTTCAAGCCTCCCCGTCCACTCAGTCCATTTCCAGTCATAGCAATGCACCATCCCATTACCAGTCCTAGCCCCCCATCAACCCATTTTCAGTTTAAGCCCCCCCCTATAACCCATTACCAGTCCTAACCCCCCATCAGCCCACTTCCAGTCTTAACCCCATCAGCCCATTTCCAGTCAGCCCCCCATAGCCCATTGCCAGTCCTAACCCCCCCCCATCAGCCCACAGCCCATTACTAGTCCTAACCACATCAGCCCACCTCAAGTCCTAACCCCTCCCCATCAGCCCTTTTCCTGTCCTAGCGCCCCCGGAGCCCATTAGCAGTCCTAACCCCCCCCCATAGCCCATTAGCAATCCTAACCCCCATCACCCTATTTCCAGACAGCCCCCATCAGCCCACAGCCCATTACCAGTCTTAACCCCCCCCCAGCCCATTTCCAGTCCTAACCCCCCATCACCCCATTTCCAGTCAGCCTCCATCAACCCCCAGCCCATTACCAGTCTTAACCCCCCCAGCCAATTACCAGTCTTAACCCCCCCAGCCCATTTCCAGTCAGCCTCCATCAGGCCCAGCCCATTTGCAGTCCTCACCCCCCCCTCCAGCCCATTTCCAGTCCTAACCCCCCCCCCAGCCCATTTAAAGTCAGCCTCCATCAGTCCCAGCCCATTTCCAGTCCTAACCCCCCCCCCTTTGCACATTTCCAGTCCTAACCCCCCCCTTGCACATTTCCAGTCCTAACCCCCCCCCCTTGCACATTTCCAGTCCTAACCCCCCATCACCCCATTTCCAGACAGCCTCCATCAGCCCCCCCTTCCCTTCCCTTCCCTTCCGGCAAATTTAAAAACAAAAACCTGGCTCTAGCTGCTGCTGCGTCCGTCGCAGCAGCGGCAGAATGGCGTGTCCCGTGGGGCCCCCTCTCCACGTCGAGCCCTCTGCAAGGGCTTTCAGATTCGCGAAGGGAGAGTGCTCCCTCGCGTCTCTGTAAAGCCCGCAGGGGCTAATGGGAAATTTCCCATCAGCCCCTCGCGTCTAAAGGGGCTGATGGGAAATTTCCCATTAGCCCCTGCGGGCTTTACAGAGACGCGAGGGAGCACAACTCTCCCTTCGCGAATCTGAAAGCCCTTGCAGAGGGCTCGAAGAGGAGAAGGGGCCCCGCGGGACACGCCATTCTGCCGCTGCTGCGACGGACGCGGCAGCGGCAGCAGCTAGAGCCAGGTTTTTGTTTTTAAATGTAATAAAAAAAAAAGCAGAATGTTCTTTGCGCGGGGCCCCCTGAAACGCGGGGCCCTGTGCAAAAAACATTCTTGCTCAATGGACGGGCCGGCCCTGCGACTGAGCAAACAAAAGGTAATAATGAACTTGCAAGAAACTGAAATTTGACAGGAACGTTCATGTCGCAACCACCGTGTTTGAGCGAGCGAACGAGGCGAGGCGAACAGGAAAGAACATGTGCCAGCGCGAGTACTGGATTTAGCCCCCCGCCTCCCAATTGTCCTGTTAATGTATAAAATGAATACAAAACACTCTAAAATATCATGAGGGAGTGTTTCTAGTTAGTTAACCATTACAACCTCTATTTTGGGCCAAGAAAATAAACTGCAGTTGGCTAAAAAGAAATTATGTGAACATTCCTTATATAGGTAAGAAATCTAATTTTGCAAGAAAACGTGACGTGATGGAACATTTTGGCTATTTTTCCTGGATTCAGCACCCCAAAATCTATAGGAATCAGTTGCAAAACTGGAGGCAGTTTTTTGGTAGTGTACCTGTGATATTGGTGAACTCTAGATATTTGTTCATTTTCCTTCTTTTTTTCTTTCATTGCTATTTCTTTTCTTTTTTTTTTTTAAACATTTATTTAAGCTTTTACAAAAACCACAATACAAAAGAAAAGCAGATACAAATCCAAAAAGCACAACAAGAGATATACAAGCAAAAGTAAGGCATATATGCTTCAAAACAAACAAAGTAACACCTAAAAAAAAAAAAAAAAAAAGCAACTAAACCCCCCCCCCCCCAACCCCCTGATTCTCTGAGGAATAATGCTACTTCTTCACACCCAAAAACCAACATTTGGGGCTAACATAAAAGTAAATTATTACCGCACTGCAGTCTGTTGATCAATATCCCCACCTCAAGTAACTGAAGAGCGGGCACAATACTGATCAAGAAGCGTCCATCTATGCACATTAAGATCTACTTTGTTCGGAGAATGAAGCTTGCTATACAGTTTTTCAAGATTAGCATAATAGCATACTAAATTCCACCAATAGTCTGGGTGCACTGACCTGTAATGTTTCCAATGCATGAGAATAAGCTTGAGTGCAATGGCTATCATGAAATTCAACAAGAACGCCTGCTCCTTAGAAAGATCCAAGGAGGGTACTGCAGATCTTAATAGGACCAGGGATCTTGAGAAACTAAAAGGAATATCTAAAATGCTCTGCATCCGAGCCCATACTTTCTGCCAAAAGCCTTGAAGTAGGGGACAGTCGAAGAACATATGCCTATATGTGCCTAGCGCCTGCTGACATGACCAACATCTGCCAGACGACTGCTTGTCCCATTTAGATAACTTGACAGGGGTAATATAAGCTCTATGCAAAAAGAAATACATAGATTGAGTGAGTGCTGCTGAACGTGATGTCCTCGTAATAGGGCCCCATAAAAGCTTCCAAACACTAGAAGGGGTCTCTACCGCTACATCAACCTCCCAGGTCTTGATTAATCCCTGCAGGGACAATGGGATACTATCCCTGAGTGACCGATAAATGAAGGACATAGCGCCCCGCTGGCCACGAGACCCCTGAAGTATATTAAGGGGAAATCCAACAGTGGCCAAGTTCACTCCCCGCACCCCTTTTGCGTGTAAACAATGTTGAAGTTGCAACCATTGAAAGTGACAGGAATGGGGGAGGGCAAACTCCCTCTGCAAGACTGAGAAGTCCTTCCATCCACCTTCATCTACTACCTGACCCACTACCCAAATACCGCGGCTCATCCACCTGCGCCAAGCAAACACACGATTCCGTATCTTAAACAGCGGGTTCCACCACAGAGGAGTTTGTTTAGAGAGGATAGCCCTGTCACCCGCAAGACTAACCAGTTGCAAAAAGGCCATCTGGGTGGCCAAAATGACCCCTCCCGTCGTAGAGTCCCGGGGAAATTGCATACCTAACAGATGCCGCAGGGGATAAGGAGCCGCCAGATGTTCCTCTACTGCAAGCCAGATTGGCCTCTGCACATCACCCTCTACCTCTTCCCACAAGGCCCCCTGCTTCAATAAAAGAGCCTGGTGATAACGTTGAAAATCAGGAAACTGTACGCCCCCAGCCTCCTTCGAAGCCTTGAGCTTCTTAGTGGCTATCCTTGGGCGTTTCCCATTCCAAAGAAATTCTATTAGCGTACGCTCAAGTTCACCATAAGCCCCTCTGGGAAGCTCAAAGGGCAACATTCCCAGCAAATAATTTATTTTAGGGGTGAGAGACATTTTGATGGTCTCCAGCCTACCCCACCACGAAAGGTGGAGGGGGGACCAAGATAAGGTCCGTTTGCGAATCAGCAGTAAAAGATCTGTCAAATTGGAATTGATAGTATCATCTCGGGAGGCGCAATATTGGGCACCCAAATATGTAATTTTATCCGTTACCCAGCGGAAGGGGAAATCCGCCATTAAACGCGAATGAGAGACATTATTCATCGGAAATGCTACTGACTTGGACCAATTAATTTTATACCCGGAGATCGCAGAGTAGCTTTCGATCAAAGATAAAATTGAAGGAACTTCTTTCGGTTGGGTAAAAAGCAGGAGATCATCCGCATAGGCAGAAAGTTTCACCTGCAATTCTCCCAACCGAAAGCCGGTGATCCCCTCATGCTGTCTGATAGCTATGGCCAAAGGTTCCAAAGCTAAATTGAATAAAAGAGGAGAGAGAGGGCAACCCTGCCTCGTTCCTCGGTGAAGCGGGAAAGAACGTGAAAGAATACCATTGGCGAATATGCGAGCACTGGTGTTCGCATAGAGGACCTTAACCATGTTAATAAATTCATCCCCTAAGCCAAACCAATAGAGCACCTGTAAAAGAAAGGGCCACTCCAATCTGTCAAACGCTTTCTCTGCGTCAAGCGAGAGGCCAATATAAGGCAAAGGACTAAAGGAGGCCCTCTCCAATAGATTACAGAGCAGCCGGGCATTATCTGAGGTAGCTCTCCCAGGGACAAAGCCACACTGATCCGGATGAATGAGATCTCCAATTACTTTGGTAAGCCTTTGCGCTAGTATACTTGCATAAATTTTATAATCAGAATTTAATAGAGAGATCGGCCTATAGTTCGTCACAAGCTCGGGATCTTTGCCTGGCTTCTCCAAAACCACAATAGTGGCTTCGGAAAAGTTACCAGTAGAGTCCTGCCCCCTTACCAGCTCTGTGTAGTAAATCAGGAGATAGGGAAGTAAGTCCTCAAAAAATACCTTGTAAAATTCAGCAGGAATTCCATCCGGACCAGTGGCTTTGCCCCTGGGCATGCCTCTAATGGCAGCACGCAGTTCTTTGCTAGAAAATGAGTTCCCCAGGTCACCCGCCTGCCGAGCCGACACAGAAGGATGAGCAAGGTCTCCCATAAAAGTTGTAAAAGCATTCAAATCAGGGTTAGAATCTGAGGAGTATAACTTCCCATAATACTTGGAAAATTCGTCTAATATTTGCTCGCTCTTAGTTTGTTGTACTAAATTATCATCTAGTAAAGCGACAATTCTTTTCTTTTCCCGCTTCCCTCTTAGAGCGTTAGCCAGAGAATTACCTGCCCTATTCCGCTCTATGTGAAATCTAGCAGATTGTTTTAGAAGTGTTTGTTCCACCTCAGAAGATACTACCTCATTATACTGATACCGCAACCTTTGGAGTCTAAGCAGAATACTAGGATCAGGATGTTTCACCCACAATCTTTCCCCCGCTTTGATCTGAGCTTCGAGGGCTACTAAGCGGGCTTTGCTCTTTTTTACTCTCCCGGATCGCATACCCAGTGATTCCGGCCCGGAGAGTGGCTTTAAAAGCCTCCCACCAGGCCCAGATCGAGGTGTCGCCCACCTTATTGGAATCAAAATAAGAACGAATGACCTCCCGAATTTCTGCTTGGAATAAGGGTACTGCTGCTAACCAAGCCCTATTAAATGTCCAAGGCAGTATAGGCCGCTCCATCCCTAACAAGTCAATTTCCAAAGTGACTGCGGCGTGATCTGAGATACAGATACCTTCAATACCCGCGGCGCATCCCGCGGATACCAAGGATTTGGACACCAAAAAATAATCAATACGCGAGAAGGATTTATGAAAAGGGGAAAAATACGTAAAATCTTTTCCCTTTGGATGAAGTGCTCTCCACACATCCACTAGCCCATTAGTCTCACACAAGGCCTGAATAGCTAAAGTGGCTTTAGTAGGCTTCTCAACTCTCCCAGGGTTGCGATCTATTAATGGATCTCCGACCATATTAAAGTCACCACCAACGATAGTGGGAGCCAGAGTCTCCGTCTGCAATCTACCCGAAAGCGAGCGGAAAAAAAGAGGGTCATCACAATTAGGACCATAGACATTGTAAATTTGGAGAGAAACATCCCCCACATGAACTAGGGAGTTTGCCCATCTCCCCGCATCATCATGACAGGAACTTTCCACCTTGGCCCCCAGCGTCTTTCTAATTAACGTAACTACCCCATTTTTCTTATGGAGTGCAGGGGAGAAGCCTATCACACTAAAGTATTTGTTTGCTAACTTACATGCTTCCGCAGACGTGAGGTGTGTTTCCTGCAGCAGGATTATGTCAGCTTTTGTCTCCCACAATAAGTCAAAATTTTCTGTCGCTTGGCAGGGGTCTTAATACCTTTAACATTGAGGGACAATAGTTTTACACAAGTAGCCATGGAATCTTAACAAAGAAATAGCTGCAGCACCCATCACATACCCAATCCTATTACACACAGATTTACAGCAAAATTCCTTCATTTTCCTCAGAGAACCAACATATAATACCCATCCCCACAACCATACATATGGGTGAGACAGCCTGACCATTAAAACATGGCTGCCACGGGACCCCACAAACCCGCTAGACAGCAGCCTAGCAGTATGATAACTTACATACTAACATCTCTAAAGTACACCTATACCAACTATACACAAAGCCCTTAACAGCCCTCCCTGAGGGCTGGGGAGTGACCATACCCCGCCCGTCCCCATTGCAGACAATAAAACCATCTTACTCCCTGAAATAGTCCTAAGCCGCCGCCATAGGACAGAAGGCCGGCATTAGGACAAGGAAGAAGAACACAAATAGCCCAGAGTCTCTCCCCCCAACACCGATGATCTAAATGTAAGGCCAGTCACACATTCTGCTAATTCTGATGCATCATAAGAGCCTCCTGCTCTTCAATAAAGCTTTTAAGGGCCAGCGGGTCCTCAAAAGTCCTGGTCGCATTGTTCAGTGTAACCTTGAACCTTGCTGGGTTGAATAGGCCATATCTGGCCTGTAGATGTTGTAGCCGTGGTCTAAGTGCAAGAAATGACTTTCTCTTCTCCACCGTAGGCTTGCTATAGTCTGGAAAAAAGAATATTTTTTGACCCTCTGAAAGCAGGAGCTGTTTCCCCTTGGCCGCGGCCAAAATCTGAACAGCATGTTGATGGCGTAGAACACAAAGAATCAGCGGACGCGGCCGGTTACTTTGCACACTGGAGAAGGCCGGAATCCGATGTGCCCGTTCTATCTCCAAAGGCCGGGCAAGATCCAGATGCAGGAATTCCGGTAACCAGGATTCTAAATACCGAATCGGGTCACCCCCTTCCAAACCTTCCGGCAATCCGACGATTCGGAGATTGTTGCGTCGGGCCCTGTTATTCATGTCCTCTAAGGACTTCTCCAGGTGCTCCACTATCCGGGCCGTCTTGCCAAGATGTAAGGCACCTTCCTCACATTTCGTTATCGCCGCTTCGGCTTTTTCCAATCGAAGAGATAGAGATTGCATTTGTGACCGCATCTCTTTCATGTCGGTTTGCATATCAGCCAGGGTATCCCCGTTTAGGTCAACACGTGCTCGGATCGCCCGCACTTCATGCAAGAGCTCCAATAAGCCTTCCGACTTATCCTGCGGAGAGGCCTGTTTCTGCGGGGAGAGCGGGTCAGTCTTAGACCTTTTTGAGCCCGATGCCGGCGGGTTATTGAACTCCAACCGAGTTTGTTTGCTCCCAGCCATGTTTAGATCCGCCGAATCTAAGTGCGTCTTTATAAGCAAGGATTTTCAGCAGAGATGCAATAGAATAGTAGGTGGGGTCCACGGGAGAAAATTCTCAAGCGGCCATGTTGGAGTCTTGCTGGCTCCGCCTCCTTCATTGCTATTTCTAATTTGCTTTTAAAATTGATTGCACGCTACTTTGATAACTGTTTGAAGATGGCATAGCTCATGCACCTATTGTGCATGAGCTATGTATGTTCTGAGCCACCGTTAAAGGGGGGAGGGATTTGGGTTCCTGGGCCCCTCACTACCTTTTCTCTCTTATCTCACTCTACACTCCTCTGTGGGAACTCTGCTCCTCTGACAGCTTCCTTTTACCTGTGCCCTTCTCTGCCACTGCCACTCCAGAATTCATTCATTCCACCGTGCTGCTCCATATACGTGGAACAAACTACCTGAGTTGGTGTGTAGGGCTCCTTCTCGGACTCTGTTCACGTCCAGGCTGAAGACCCACTTCTTTGAGGCTGCACTCAGATGCACCCAGACGGAGTTGGACTAAATCCAGACTGTGAGTGGTGGAGGAGATGGACCGAATGCACCAGGCAAGAAAAATGGGTCCAAACGGCGCCACTTGAAGGCATAAGCCCATCTTGGGGAGTTCTGATGCGAGGCTAGAAGGATTTCCTCCACCTCCTCAGATAGGTTAAGGGAAGCTAAGGCGACCCGTTCAGCCGCCAGGCCATAAAGGTCAGAGATCCCAAGTTAGGGGGAAGGATTGAGCCCTCTTCCTGTGTCAAAAGCCCCAGGGAGCTCCCGAGAGGGACCAGGGATTCCATCGAGAGATGGAGCAGCAAGGGGAACCATGGCTGTCTGGGTCACTTTGATGCCATGAGGATCATCAACACCTTGTCCCGTTGGACCTTGAGAAGGGTCCAGGCTATCAAGGGCATGGGAGGGCAGGCATACAGCAGGCCTCACGACCATGAGATGAGGAAGGTGTCTGCCGCCACCTGGGAGGGGTAGGGTAGGGGGTTGCAGAACCCGGGACAACTGAGCATTCGTTGGGTTGGCAAAGAGGTCCAGGCTGGGGCAACCCCACAGCTGGAAAAGCCCGAGCATTGTCTCTGGGCAACAGGTGCCACTCGTGCAGTTGGAGGACCCTGCAGGCCTGTCCACCAAGACATTGTTCTGGCCCGCTAGGTAGACCACCTTGAGGAGGATCCTGTGGTGGATTGCAGAGGTGGTAGGAGTCCATGCCACTCTGCTTGTTCACGTAGAACATCATCACCGGGTTGTCCGTCTGGATGAGCACTGGCTGGTGCTGCAGGTGGTGCCGGAAGGCCCTGAGAGCGAGGAAGACTGCTCTGAGCTTGAGCGGGTTGATCTGCTGCTGGCTCTCCTCGGAGAACTAGACTCCTTGAGTGAGGAGCTCTCCGCAATGGGTGCCCCAGCCCATCAGGGAGGGGTCCGCTCTGTCAGCTGTCGAGACACTGTGACTCTGTCATGGAGTCAGCCAGTGTCCTGAGACCACACTGGGATCGGAGGCACCACTGAGCCATCCTCATGTGGAGGCGGGCATCGGGAGCCATGTGGCCCAGGAGGCAAAGCAACATCCGGGCCGACACTGTGCCGTGCCGCTGTACCTCAGCTACGAGGGCCACGAGCCAATCCGCCCTCTTGAGGGGGAGGAAAGTCTTGGCCTGGACAGTGTCACGGTGGGCCCTGATGAACTCCAGCACTCGAGTTGGGATTTCGGACGGTTTATCACAAAACCCAGGTGCTGTAAGACCTGAATGGTATGGCAGGTGGCTGCCCGGCCTCCAAGGCTGTGTCCCCTTTTACCAGCCAATCGTCAAGGTAGGGGAAGACGCAGGTATTTTGTAGGCGGAGATAGGCCACCACCACCGCCAGCCACTTGAAGACCCTTGGGGTGGAAGTGAGGCCGAAGGGAAGAATCCTGTACTGGTAGTAGTTGCCTCTGACCACGAACCTCAGGTACTTTCTGTGACTGGGATGGATAAGGACGTGGGTGTAAGCTGGAGGTAGGGCAGCAGTGTTTCAAGGGAGAACATCTTGAACTTCTCACGCACCAGGAACTTGTTGAGGTTCCTCAGGTCCAGGATGGGCCTCAGGCCCCCTGTCCTTTTCGGGATCAGGAAGTACCTAGAGTAGAAACCCTTCCCTCTTGAGGGGAGAGGTACAGGCTCCACCCCCCCCCCCCCCATCCTTGAGGAGGCCCGCAAGTTCTTGCAGTAGCAGGGCCTGGTGTAAGGGAGACCGAGAGGGTTCCCTGGGGAAAAAGGATGGAGGAGTCCATTCGAGGTGCAGGAGGTAGCCCTCCTGGATGACCTGGAGAGCCCAGCAGCCAGTGATATTGTGGGCCCACCAGTGGGCAAAGTGTACCAGGCGTCCCCCTGTGGGGTGCCGGTCCTCCAGAGGAAGAGGGGCTGTGCAGATGGTATCAAAACCCTGACCCAGGCTGGGCTGGGGCCGGTGTCTGGGTCTTCTGCCCATTGGGTTTGTGCTGTCCCTGGCCTGTGCCTTTGTCCTGGGGCCCCTGCTGAGGGGTTTGGGCAGCTGGGTAGGCAGGGTAGCCTCAATAGGGTTGGCTCTTTTGGAGGAAAGGGGGCTTCTTTCCCTGTGGCTTCTTCCTGGGAAGAGTGGTCCGAGTAACATACTCGGTCTTGATCTCGGTCGCCTTATCCTCCATTAGCTTGTTGAAGAGTTGTTCGCCGAAGCACAGGACATCCAGGAGTTTTTCCTGCACCCATTGCTCAAGATCTGATGCTTGTAGCCAGTTCTGGCGTTGAGAGCCGATGCCGGCGGCGGCGGCCACTCTGGCACTGGATTCAAAGACATCTTAAGTGGCTCGGAGAGGTATTTGGAGCACTCCACAACAGACTTCGTTAGAGCCTGGAAACATCGGAGATGGTCTCCATTGAGGCCTGCGGCAAAGCCACCAAGCTCCTTGGCCAGGTCCTGCAGAAACATGCCAATGTAGATTTGGTACATTTGAATAAGGCAAGCCAGCATTGAGCCCTGGAAACATTTGTGCCCTAGGGCATCAAGCGTGCGGGACTCCTTTGGTGCTTACATCACCCAAATGTGAGGACTGACTTCCTGCTTGTTCTCGGAGAAAACAAAGGATGATGATATGCCTCTATCACTCCATGGTGTGACCACACCTTGAATATTGTGTGCAATTCTGGTCATCATATTATTTATTTAGCAATGCTTATACCATAGAAACATGATGACAGAAAAAGACCACATGGCCTATCTAGTCTGTCCTTCCATATCAACAACTACACTTTTCACTGGGTCAAAGCAGTATACATTCAGGTACAGTATATATTTCCCTTGTCCCCGAAGGGCTCACAATCTATGTTTTATACCTGAGGCAATGGAGGATTAAATGGCTTGCCCAAGGCCACAAGGATCGCCTGTGCGAGTAGAAACCCCAATCCCTCCAGGCCTGAGGTCGGGATTTGAACCTCCGGCCTGAGGCAACTTGATCCAACCATAAGCCATTCCTTCCTCATATCTTAAAAAGGATACAGCAAAATTAGAAAAAGTACAGAGAAGAGCCACCAAAATGGTAAAGGGGAATGGAAGGCTATCCCAACGAGGAAAGGCTTAAAAGGTTAGGGCTCTTCAGTTTGGAAAAGAGCCAGCTGAGGAGAGATATGATAAAAGGGGGTCTATAAAATAATGAAGTATAACGGGTAAATGTTTACTTCTTCAAAAAGTAGACAGACTAGGGGACACACAAGCTACAATGTAGCACATTTTAAGACTAATTGGAGAAAATATCTATTCACTCATCGCATAATCAAACTCTGGAATTCGTTACCAGAGGATGTAGTAAAAGCTGTTAATGTAGCTGGATTTAAATGAGGTTTGGACAAGTTCCTGGAGGAAAAGCCCATAAACCATTATTAAAAGAGGACCCGGGAAATCCAATGCTTACCCTAGGACAAGCATTGTGGAACCTGTGTGCCTTCTTGGGAACCTGCCAGGTACTTGTGACCTGGATTGGCCACTGTTGGAAACAGGATAGTGGACTTGATGTACCCTTGGTCTGATGCAGTATGCATATGTTATGTTATGTGACACTCTGCCCGGCGGCACTGAGGAGTGCGTCTTTGTTTTTTTTTGCTGGCGCATGGCCAACTCAACCACCACGGAGGTGTATGGGAGCTGCGCCTTGCGGAACCCTGGCCCTCGCTGGACCCGATACATTGTGTTGAGTCGTTGGCTCATGATGGGGACCGAGGCTGGGGTCTCCCACATCCGGAGGAGAAGGCGGGTGAGGATAGAAGGCACAAGAGGTATCCTCAGGCGGGGAATGTCGCCTGGCAGCCGGGGGAGACAGATCCGAGGGGAGGTCATGGTGGGCCCAAGACTCTGGGGATGTCTTGATGTCAGACTTCCAGTCAGAGTAGTCCAAGGAGGACTCAAGATCCTCTGGCTTCAGGAGAGCTGGTAACTCCGGTCTCGGATGCTTCGAGGTAGGGGCATGGCTGGAGCCAGAGGCACTCACCTGTGAAGATCTCACTCCCGATCCTCACTGAGGATCTGCCTGAGGCATCTGGCTCTCGGCAATTGCAGCGGCGACCTAGGGAGTCCTTGATGTCGAGGTCCCTGCAGTCTCGGAGGGGCCGGGAGTCGGCACCTGCTGTGATGTGAGGAACACAGAAACACTGCATTCTAAGGCCAACATGCATGCTTCCCACTCAGGGGTCACAGCCATGGACACCGACACCAGTGTGACTAGGTCAGGTGTCGAAGAAGAGAGGGGATCCTCGATGGGATAGGCTTTCGGAGACCACGATCCATCGCTAGAGGCCACAATCTCAGCCCTGGAACCTTCCGAAGCCGTTCCTGCTCCGTTTCCTCGGGAGCTCTGTGGGGACTTAGGGACCGGGCACGGGATTTCCTATGCTTTTCTGCTTCCCTGGGCAAAGCTCTCGAGGTCTTCTGTTTCTTCTTATGTGCATGCTCCAGCGACCCCTGCTCGGAGTGTCGATGAGCCCGCGGAGGGGCAGCAGGGGCCTTATGCGAGTCTGAGGATTTGTGCGAGGCCTTTGGGCATGAGGCTACCGGGGAAACCAGGGATGAGTCTGCCTTGTGGAAGATGTTGTCTTGCTTAAGCTGAAGGCTCTATATGGCCTTAGCAGACATTTTCTTGCACAAGGAGAATTCCTCTGGGTCGTGGTCTGCGCCCAAACACCGGAGGCAACAATCGTGAGTGTCAGTGAGTGACATGTTTTTGGAGCACCGATCACATTTTTTAAAGCCAGTGGCCATTGGGGCAAAAAGAACCCGCATGAGGTCAAAGACCCTCGACGTGGCCATCAGTTGAAAAGGGCGCAAAAACGCTGTGATGGAAAAATCAAGACAAAATAGATTTTTGAGGCCCGGTGCATTCGCAGGGGGTCTCGGGCGTGAAATGAGCTGGTGCAAGCCGGAAAGATACAAAAATAGTACGAGAAAATCAACTTTTGTCTGGGGGAACGAGATGAACATCTGTAGGGCTCTGCGGAAAAAGGGAGACTGAGCAAGATGGCACCCTTGGGCGGGAAGGGGATCATGCATGCATGGTGGCATCTCCCAAAAGTTTTCTTTGAAAGCTGGGGAGATGCTCCGCGCAGGGTTCCATTAGCGTCGACTTCACCCCATATATGAGGATGGACTTCCTGCTTGTTCCTGGAGAATACAGTATATCTATACCAGGGCTGAGGTGGCTTAAATGTCTTGTGTGTGCCCCTGACAGTATTTTGATGGCATAGGGGGCTTTCCCCAATGCCTGGATCAGCTGAGATGAAGTGTCACACTTCCCCTCAGATGATCCAGGTATCAGGGAAAGCCTTCGATGCCATCAAAATACTGTTGGGGTGGCTAATACCCCTGACAGAAACCAAATCCCTGGTAGCGGCCCTGATTTCCTCCCCCTCCCCCCACCTGCCAAATTAAAACTAACCCTGGTGGCCCAGAGACTCCGACCCACCCAACTAAAAATAATGCTGGTGGCCCAGCAACCCTAAACCCCCACTTCCCTCCTGATACCTTTAAGCACTCCCGCTCCTGCACCTGGATGCACCAGGCGGGGTCAGACTGCCATATAAGTCTATCTGACCCCACCCGGTGTATCTCAGAATGCACCATGGGGGGCCAGGTACTGCCATTTTTCTAAAGGTACCAGGGTGGAGCATTTAGGGTCGCTGGGCCACCAGGGTTATTTTTAGTTGGGTGGGTGGGGGGATCAGGGATTTGCTTTCTGTCGGAGGCACTGACCTCCCAACAGTATTTTGATGGCACTGGGGGGCTTTCACCGATGCCTGGAATATCTGAGGGGAAGTTTGACCCTTCACCTCAGTTGATCTAGGCATCGGGGAAAGCCCCCAGTGCCATCAAAATACTGTCAGGATGCATATGCAAATTAGCCACATGCCAAACTTGCGCCATCCTCTGTGCGCGTGTGTTTGACTTGCTCTCCCTGTTTAATGCTGCCATTTCTGCCACAGTTTAACATGTGGCTAAGTTGCATGTGTGTCCCTTTCTGCAAGCCGGAGCTGAAGTCATGCACTATCGGTGCACTATATAGAAGTGTACATAGTTGATAGCGTACGACGTCGGAGTTGGCTTTCTGCATCGGCCCCTGTAGGCACAGCATTGCGTACACCTTGTGGAAGTAGTAGTTATAACATTTTGTTTGTGGCCATTATGAGACTTAACATTCCATTTTTAACTATGTGAGAATCGCATGGGAATGAGTTAGAGCGAGATAAAAATATCAGGACAGATTACCACTGCTGTTCTCATCATGGGAGTCCTAGGAAGAGTGTCATGTGCAAGGTTGGAGAAGGGCACTGGGAACTGCCAGCAATGCTCTGATACCGAGATATTCTCTGAGCTGGGTATTAACTGACTTCATGTGCTCAGCTACAGAAGTGAAATGTCCCTGGGAGCACGTGTCCCTTGCTCTGCAGAGAATCCGCTGCATTTCACCTGTCAGAACGATCATTTCCAGAACAATGCAGATGGTTCCAATGTTTGAGCTTGCTCGTTATTTTTGTTGACCACTGCAATTAGCACGCAACAAGAAAAGAACGAACATGCTCGATGCTGAGTCTTATTCATTTACCAACACGCTGTAGCTGCCTGAAATTGCAGACAAATGACTTACCTGATGTGTGGGCGATGAGGACAAACACTGCTGGAAAACCAGGGTATGATCTTCGCATAAGTCCTTGCAGGCTGAGCCAGAAATAATCCCCTTCTTATACTGGTCACACTGAGGAGAAAACAGATCTATCAGGGTCACACACTGCTTTTCTGCTACATTTTCACTTGACAATTCTATTGGTGAAAGTGATGTTGTCAATTGGGTCCTGTTTTTTTTTCCTAAGACAGAGATGGACTCCCCTAAGAAAAGCAGGACCATAGAACCAGAAGGAAATCATTAAGTGGCAACAGCTGAGGGAGGTCTTCAATACTCAGAAGGTCATTTTAGAAGGGTCAGGCACCTCTTGCACAAGTAAAAGCTGATTTGCATGTATAAACGGATATACAAATATACGTGACAATTTCAGAAAGCCACACACAGATTTGAAGGAGAGGTGGTTTGAGCAGACCATCGTCTAAAGTATAGCTCTCCTGTCGTATTGCAAAATCAGATATGAATGGATTCATACATCTATGTTCTCTTACTGGGCCCCAACATTATGTAGTTTCCTTTCGCACGATATTTGTTTCCTAAGTCATCAGAAGAAATTGAACAAAAATGTAAAGACCAGGCTGTTTCAAAAACTATTTGAGAAATATCTCAGCTCTTAAAGTGCATAGTAAGGGGTCATCTGGTCTCCCTTGTTCTAATTTTTTTCCAGATTACAGAGCTAGGTCAAAGGTTTTGCTTTTTATGTTATATACACTTTTTACCCCTCCCCCTGACCTTGTTTCTACAGTCTTAATTCTTTGTCAAGATTATTTTTTTTGGTTGGCGTATTCATGTTTTTTTTTTTTAATGACTGATTTTAATGTGATGTTTTAGTATTTATGTTCTACTGCTGTACAGGTTTTTTTTTGTTGTAAACCGCCATGCTGTCGGGCCAATGTTCGAATGGCAGTATAGCCAAATGTTTCCTCCTCTGCTTGTTTTTCTTTATAGTCAGACCCCATTTGTGTGACTTTAAAAATGTAGTTATATTACGATGGGGGGAGGGGCAATGTGCTTGTTTGCCTTGGGTCCACCTGTATGCATTATGAAATTTGTTCCACATTTTTTTAATTTCTTTTTCTGAATGCTTTGACATCTATTGCCTTGGTTTTTGTATTAAGCTGCAAATCCCTGCAATCTTTACTTGGCCGTCGTGGAGAAAATTAGTCATTATGCTTCTATATTGCCTCCTACTGATGTGCACGCGCTGCTGCGAATTCGATTCATTAGTGCACCTTAAAAAAATGTAGTAGCGCTAAAGTGATTTAACATGTGCTAACCTACACACTAATGCACATTAAGTCGATTCATATGCATTAATGGCTATTAAAACAAATGTCTGAAACTGGAAAAGAAATCAGGAAAATTATTATTATTTATTTTTATTTTTTTGCCTGTGCATATTCTACTGCCTCTCAGATGCCAGAGGACTGCTCAAAGAAGTTTCTCAGTGGAACTGGGCCAAAACAGCATGCATAGATCTGCAGAATCACATCTACATGCATAGATTCCCTCAACCAATCTGTCCCTGCCTTCCAGATGATCCTGTATACACAACAACTTTTAAATTTTAAGACGTCTGTGTTGTTTTCTATCAGAATCAGAACTGTAATTTTTGTGCGCTCTGTTCTAAAGTATGTGCGCTTGCTCAGCGAGGTGTGTGCGCGCGCACACACGCACAGCTTAGAGGGAACAGTGGTTGAGAACCCCTGCAAGTCTGAGGGGAACCATTTTCACTCTCCTTCATCCCTTTGAATACCATCCCCCCAAAATAGCACTCTCCTTTTAGGAAGCAATGTCCCTTTAACCAAGGACCATCCCTTCCTACACATTCACGCTCCAGCTGTAGGACTGAAGTAATGATCCAACAGGCTTCAATAAACAAATTAGTCCCAACAGGCATGTGATCAATACTTGGTTATCACTCATTTGGTAACAGTAACTTTCATCTGACAGACAGAGCAGTACCTTAATTAAAACAGATTGGCGGCCTGCTCAGCTCAGCACAAAATTTGCTGCTGGTGTCTAAGGTATACAGTGCACTCTTCTGTAGGTCGACCCTTAATTCAGTCATCGCCCTGATCTTAAACTGAAAAATTTAGTGACAACTCTTTTCTTACCTGGAGGCCTGCAGGGACTTTTTGTCAGATTTTTCAAACAGAAAGGAAATGGAAGGGGCTGTTTTCCATGCAACAGGGCATTTATTACAAAATTGAAGAAAGGCCTGGCTATTTAGTTCTGGTTACATTACCATGAAAACCCAGGAGCTGCTGGGTTGCTAGGAGTCAGCATTGACTTGAAGGCACACGTTGCATTTTGTGTTATAGGTGCACTAAGGTCACTGCCAGGTGTCTGCATCTGAATGGGTAATGTCTATCTGTTAAAGGACTGGGTTTTTAAAAAAAAATTGTAATCCACTTCCCTAAGATTTTAGTTCAAAGTGGGTTGATTCGTATCTGAGTTTAAATCTCAGGAGAGCTCCACCAAACTGGCAGAAATGCAGCGAGCAGCCGGGCGGTATTAAAAACACAAGCACTTTCACTATTTTAACTCACCACACACAATCTATTCCAGTCTTTGCAAATTAACACCCCTGACTGGTTTTGTGCTTATTTCCCATCCAAAGCTGCCTCTTTCAGCCAAACATTTACCAGTTTTGTATTTTCTCCCTTCAGAGGTGTCCAGAATCCCAGCAAATTTCAACGGGAAATTAATCAATCTCATAAGAGTTGTTGTTCTTTTAAACCCTTTTACAGCCCAATTATTGTGTTGAAAGTCCATTGACTATGGGCCACAATTCATGACTTCCCTCAGAACTGGGTATGTTATATACTGAATATGGCCATTAGTTGTCACTGTTATGTATTAGTTCCTTATCGTCCCTCCAGTCTAGTCCCGAACCTTTGAGTTGTGCTCCTCCAGCAGCTTCGGAGACTGAGAAATGTCATTCTTCTAATGACACTGGTACAAATCCTCCTGGGACCGCCTCCTCTGTCCAGTTATCTCAGTCTCCAAGCAGCTGGAGGTTTGGGAGCCTGGAGGTCTGGGCTCCACTAGAGGAACAATTAAGGAAAGTTAGGTAGTGTCTAGCAGTGGTAGAAAGTTTTCATTTGGCTTTTGTTTTAAAAAAAAAAAAAAAGGAAGAAAAAAGTTTAGGTCCTTAGGATCTGCTGTAGAGCTCCTCTCCCCCTTCCCCTGTTTACCTTGACTCCTCCGTCCTGCTGAGACTCTGGGGGAGCAGGGGCAGTGGCCGCGGCTCCATACGAGTGGGGGAGAACCGGCTGCAGTGTTCGCTCCCGCTTTTGAGAGAGCAGCCGGTACAGCAGGCATACAAGCGCTTAGCAGAGGTTTGCCTGTCAGCGCTCGGTTGCCGTCACAGCGGGAGCTAGAAAGGATCGTGGCCGCGCTGATCCTGAGGCTCAGAAGTCCTTTTTAGTTTCGCTGCATAAGGCACAGCAGGACAGAGACTTACAGCACACGATCAACATCGGCTGAGTAACACCAGACAGAGAGGTGATTCAGCCGAAGCGTGCTGAGCGGCGGAGACAGCCTGGCTTCAGGCGCGTCACAGTGCACAGCAGGCCCAAGCTGTTTGAGCGGGAAAGCCAGTGCAGTCTCTACGATTACTGAGGCATCTACTGCAGCCGGGAAGCCTCGTTTTGATAGCATTTCTTCAGCAATCAGGTAGGAGCACGTCAGGGATATATATATATATATATATAAATTTGTAACAGGCTGTACGTGGTCAGGAGTTTCCAGGTTTCCTAGACTGGTTCTCTCTGTTGAGCAGCCTACAACAGGCATGCCTTCTAAACCACTTTGCTTGCTGTGTGGGGTTAGGAGGTGTGCACTCACGGAAACAGGAGTTTGTAAGGGGTGTAGTCAGGCGACGGCTTCCATAGAGCAGGAATTACAACCTTCATCTGCACCTCAGCCGGGGGTTCCACAGGAGCCATCCTCTCCGAACCTGCCTTCACCAGAGCTCCTAGCAAGTACTTCAGCCGCTCCGGAGCTCCCATCCACTCCGTCGTCTTTTCCTGGAGGTATGGCAGCTATTTTTTCCCCAGAATTTGTGACCCTTATTCAGCAAGCATTTGGTATCGCTCAGAGAGGGTCACAACTGGAACCCCAGGAGGGGAGCTTAGGGGTAAGAGACCGGGGACACCTCTGCATGAAGGCATGTCGGAGGTGCCACCGAAAAAGTCCAGGGAGCGCCTGGATCAGTTGATGGAGTCAGACGGTATCCATTCAGAAGATGGAGAACCGGATTTGGAACTTGAGGAGGACTTGGAGGAAGGTGAGATCCCGGAACATGTGAATCAGGCTAGAGTAGTTTGTGTCTTTCAGAAGGAAGAATTACCGGCGCTTATTTCGGAGACACTTAAAGCGCTGAATATGCCGACGGGGGGGTCTGGCAGAGGATTCAGCTCTAGAAGATCCGTTGTTACAAACTTTTCGAAAAACACAGAGAGCGTTTCCCATTCACAGGGTGGTGAAAGAAATGATTCAGGGGAAGTGGGACATGCCTGAGTCCGGTCTTAAAGGTTCTAGGGTCATGTCTCAACTTTACCCGCTGGTTGACCAGGACAAGGAATTGTTTAAGACGCCAAAGGTGAATGCAGCTGTCACAAAAAAGACTACCATTCCGGTGGAGGGTAGTGCGGCTCTTAAGGATACCCACGATAGAAGGTTAGATGCGTTACTGAAACAAGTTTTTGAGGTGAATGCCCTGTCCATTCAGGCATCTTTGTGGAGCATGGGTGTCCAGAGCTTGTCTCTGCTGGTCGCAACGTATACAAGGGGAGCAGGTAGAAGAGGCTATGGAAGAAGCAGCTCGGCTAGAGTCAGGGGCGGCTTATATGGCCGACATCTATTACGATCTTATTCATGGCTTGTCGAACAGTATGGCGTTGGTGATTGCGGCACGATGATATTTGTGGCTGCGCAATTGGTTGGCAGATGCTTCTTCCAAAGCAAGGTTAAGTAAGCTCCCTTTTAGAGGGAAGTTACTTTTTGGAGAAGATTTGGACAAGATAGTAAAGGACCTGGGTGAGTCCAAAGGAGGGATGCTCCCGGAAGACAAGCCAAAGCAGGGGAGGTTGCCGGCGACGGCCAGAATGCAGCAAAGAGATTTTTGTCGGTTTCGTTCCCCAAGATTCACTCAAAATCAGAGAGGACGTTTCCCCAATAGGAATCAGGGATTTTGGGGGGCGGGGAGGGGATTCTCCTCCTCCTCTAACCTCTGAAAGTCGCAATGAAGTGAGGGGGACCCAGGTGGAATTGGTGCCTGTAGGAGGTCGGCTTCAGGAGTTCTACCCCGCCTGGGTCCAAATTACCTCAGACCAGTGGGTACTGGAGGTCATTCGAAAAGGTTATGCGTTAGAGTTTCAACGGCCAGTGACAGATTCTTTTGTGCAGTCCCCGTGCAGAGCACCGTTCAAACCCTCGATACCGCAGATTCTGGCATTTTTACAAGACAGGTTTCAGAAAGGGTTAGCGGCTTCGTCCTTGAAGGTGCAGTTGGCCGCGCTATCATGTTATAGAGGGAAAATCAGGGGGGCCACACTAGGGGGTCACCCAGATGTTAAACGATTTTTGAGAGCAGTTTTGCTGTTGAAACCGCCGTATAGGCAGGTGATCCCAAAGTGGAATCTTAACTTCGTTTTAGAGGCGTTGGTACAAGCGCCGTTTGAGCCGTTGTCTAGATCATCATTGAAGGATCTCACTCTCAAAGTCGTTTTTCTGGTAGCAATTTGTTCGGCCAGACGAATCTCAGAATTGCAGGCGTTATCTTGCAGAGAGCCTTTTCTAGCCTTTTACGAATCAAAGGTGGTGTTGAGACCGGTACCGTCTTTTTTGCCTAAAGTGGTGTCCGCTTTTCACATGAATCAGCTTGTCTCTTTACCGGTATTTAGTAAGAAGTTGGCGGCGGCATCCGGGAGCCGCTTACATTTGTTAGATGTTTGGCGAGCATTACAGAAATATATTCGGAGGACGGCGGAGTTCCGGAAGTCAGACAGACTATTTGTACTGTTTGGTGGTCAGCGTAAAGGAGAAGCGGCTTCTAAGGCAGCCATAGCTAGATGGATTAAGGAAGGGATAACTTCGGCATATATTCTCAAGGGTAGGCTGGTGCCGGAAGGGCTTAAGGCTCATTCCACTAGGGCTCAAGCGGCTTCTTGGGCTGAGTTCCGTTTTGTGTCAGCGGCAGAGATTTGTAAGGCGGCGACCTGGTCATCTCTGAATTCCTTTGTTAAGCATTACTGTCTGGATGTCCAGGCCGGTAGGGATACCTGTTTTGGAGCAGCGGTGCTTCAGGCTGCTATGGCAGGTCCCTCCCATAGATTGCTTTCACTGCTCTGTTACATCCTCAAAGGTTCGGGACTAGACTGGAGGGACGATAAGGAAGTTGAAATTAGACTTACTTGCTAATTGTAGTTCCTTGAGGAACTCCAGTCTAGTCTCGTATCCCTCCCTAGAGATTATCTTGTGGATCAGGGCCTGAAGCTCACGAGCACGCACAGGTAAGAAATGAACGGTACTGTGTAGGTTCTGGTTCATATGGGATGGGGTTGAAAAGGGGCTTATCATGAGGTTTCCCATTCCCTGTTAGCGGGGGGAGAGTAATCCTCAGCAGTTCCATCAACCGCTAATAGGTCTTTAGAGGGGATAGTTCTCCTTTAAGAGTGTTTAGTTCAGTTATGTTGGGTTATTGTTGAAAATATTAATTACTTAATTGTTGCTCCGGTGAGTCTGCTTTGTCAATAGATTACTGGACAGAGGAGGCGGTCCCAGGAGTATTTATACCAGTGTCATTAGAAGAATGACGTTTCTCAGTCTCCAAAGCTGCTGGAGGAGGAGCACAACTCAAAGGTTCGGGACTAAACTGGAGTTCCTCAAGGAACTACAATTAGCAGGTAAGTCTAATTTCAACTTAGCCAATATTCTCCATCTTGGGGTTCTGATCCTTGTGTCAACAGTGTATCCAAGGAGTAAGAGCTTGGTACAGGAATCAAATCCATATGTCTTGAATCGCAGTGCATAACCCTGCCACTGGGTTGGTCCTGTTCTTAGCTTTTAAATGCTGCTAGGTATTACTAACCCTCCTAAGAAGAGGTCCCACAAACTGCAAAGCATAAAGATCCTTCAGCTCTTTTACTGTATAGGTCTCTCCAGTAGTCTTATAATTATACAGTGGCTGTTTTTCCCTGCAGAAAAGATGTACAGTATTTACAAAGCAGTAAAACAGTCTTTAGAAATAGGGAGACCAGCTCTTGTTAACAGGCTTCTCTGCAAACCTAAATTAATTAATGCGTCAAAAAGTTTGACCCCTCTGCCCTATTCACAATACAAAACAGGTCCAAAAAGATGACCTTGCCCGTCCTGAACATTACAAAGAGATGAACAGGAATTACTGCAAAGAAACAATTATTGTGACTATGCTACTAGCTGTGGTATGGAGAGAGGTTTGGGTGGATGCACCATCGAGCACCTCGGATACACAGAATAAGAAGGGGTACATAGCCTGTGGTGGGGTGCAAAGCGCATGTTGCCTGGTACCCATGTGCACACCTGCCACTACAACAATATGATGCCTGGGCCAGCCAGACAAGGCTGCAGGATAATAGTGCCCTCCCCACCAGGGAATTGGTTTCAACTCACAACTTTTGCAGAGTTGAAGGCAAATTACAGTCAGGTACAGTAGGTATCTTTCCTGTCTCTGAAGGGCTTACAATGTAAGTTTGTACCTAAAGCAATGGAGGGCAAAGTGACTTACCCAAGGTCATATGAAGCAGCAGTGGGATTTGAACTAGGCTCATCTAGTTCTTAGCCTACTGCTCTAACAATGTAGGCTGCTTAGCACATCTTTCAGCATGGCACTGCGAAAGAAACTAGGCAGGAAAACAGAGAATGCGGATGGTTTTTGCTTTTGTCCTGACTGAATTATTTAAAGAAATAGTCTAGAGAAAGGGTTGAATGGCTTTTGGATTGCCTGCTCAGGTCCTCTTAATTTCGTACCTTAAGATGCCCCCCCCCCCCCATTGCAGATCAGAACCATTTAGGCTAGCATACCACCCTTTTCTATATGGATCCATAATGGATTTCATCCTGACATCCAATGTGAGCCTAATTATGGGACATTCAAGAAAGCCTTAAAGATCTTTCTTTTCTCCAAAGCCCTCTTGGAGTTGAAGCAGGAGTGTTTCTAAGAACATAAAAACATAAGAAATGCCATACTCAGTAAGACCAAGGTCCATCAAGCTCATATTTTGTTTCCAACAGTGGCCAATCCAGGTCACAAGTACCTTGCAGTTTCCCAAAAAGACACAGGTTCCACAATGCTTGTATTGGGGCAAGCAATGGATTTTCTGGGTCGTTTTTAATAATGGTTTATGGCCCTTTCCTCCAGGAACTTGTCCAAAACGTTTTTAAACCCAGCTACACTAACAGCTTTTACTATTTCATCCGGTAATGAATTCCAGAGTTTAATTATGTGTTGAGTGAAAAAATATTTTCTCTTATTTAGTCTTAAATGAGTTATACTGTAGCTTCATTGCATGTCCTCTGTTTTTTCTACATTTTGATGGCATTAGCAACCAATTTACGTTTACCCGTTCCATTCCATTCATTAATTTATAGACCTCTATCATATTTGCCCTCAGCTGTCTCTTTTCCAGATTGAAGAGCTCTAACTTTTTAAGCCTCTCCTCATAGGGGTACCTTCCATCCCCTTTACCATTTTGGTGGCTCTTCTCTATACCTTTTCTAATTCCGCTATATCCTTTTTAAGATACAGCGACTAGAATTGCACACAATATTCACCATGGAATGATACAGAGGCATTATAATATCCCTTGTTTTATTCTCCATTCCTTTCCTTATGATTCCTAGCATTCTATTTGTCTTCTTGGTTGCCGTTGCACACTGAATTTCATCAGTCATTTGAACATCCGGTCTTCCAATTTATCAAGGTCCTCTCACAATTTTTCACAATGCTCTTGGGTTTTAACAACTTTGAATTAATTTTTTGACAACTGCAAATTTGATTATCTCACTCGTTATTCTCATTTCCAGGTCATTTAAGAATATGTTAAAAAGCTGTGGACCCAGCACAGATCCCTTGGGTACTCCACTATTCACCTTTTTCTAGTGGGAAAATTGGCCTCTGCTTTCTATCTTTTAACCAGTTCCTGATCCACAATAGTACACTGCCTTCTATCCCAGGACTTTTTAATTTCGCCAAGAGTCTTTCATGAGGGACCTTATCAAAGGCTTTCTGAAAATCCAGATACACTATATCGACCGGCTCACCTTTGTCCATCCGTTTATTCACACCTTCAAAAAATATAACAGATTAGTAAGACAAGACCTTCCTTGGCTAAAGCCATGTTGGCTTTCTCACATTAAACCATGATTATCTACATGTTCAGTAATTTTGTTCTTTATAATGGTTTCTACCATTTTGCCTGATACGGAGGTCAGTCTCACCGGTCTGTAGTTTCCTGGATCACCCCTGAAACCCTTATTAAAAATTGGAGTTGGATTGTCCATTCTCCAATTTTCAGGAACTATAGATGATTTTAATGATAGTTCACAGATTACTAATAGTAGTTCTGCAATCTCATATTTCAGTTATTTCAACACTGTTGGATGTATACTATCCAGTCCATGTTATTTACTACTCTTTAGTTTATCAAATAGTTGTAATACATCTTCCCAGTTTATCGATATTTCTTTCAATTTTTGTGCTGCATCACCTTTAAATACCATTTCAGTCATGCGTAACTATCCTACATCTTCTTCAGTAAAGACCAAAGCAAAGAATTCATTCAGTCTCTCTACTATGGCCTTGTCCCCTCTTAGTGCCCCTTTTACCCCTCTGTCATCTAATGGTCCAACTGACTCTCTCACAGGTTTTTTGCTATGAATGTACTTGAAAAAGTTTTTATTATGCATATTTGCTTCCCGGACAAACTTCTTTTCAAATTCTCTTTTTGCTGCCTTATCAATGCCTTGCATCTAACTTGCCAGTGCTTATGCTGTTTCCAGTTTTCATCATTTGGCTTCTTTTTCCATTTCCTGAAAGATGCTTTTTTGGCTACAACAGCCTCTCTGACCTCACCTTTAAACCATACTGGCAGTTTTTTGGACTTCCTTCCACTTTTCTTAAAGTGTGGAATACAGTTGGTCTTGGCTTCCAAGACTGTATTTTTAAACAACGCCCATGCTTGATGTAAATCATTAATCTTTGCAGCTGCTCCTTTTAGTTTTTTCTTAACTATTTTCATCATTTTATTATAGTCTCCCTTTTGAAAGTTAAAAGGTAGTACTGTGGATTTCCTTACTGTCCTTCCTCCATTTATTAAATCAAATGTGATCATGCTATGATCACTGTTGCCAAGTGGCCCCAACACATAACATATGCATACTGGGTCAGACCAAAGGTCCATCAAGCCCAGTATCCTGTTTCCAACAGTGGCCAATCCAGGTCACAAGTACCTGGCAGGTTCCCAAGAAGACACACAGGTTCTCTTGCACCAGATCTTGTGTTCCACTAAGGACTAAGTCCAAAATGGCTTCCCCTCTTGTCAGTTCACGAATCAGCTGCTCCAAGAAGCAGTCATTTATTTCATCTAGAAACTTTATCTCCCTACCACGTCCTGCTGTGACACTGACCCAGTCAATACTGTGGTAATTGAAATCACCCATTATTATTACTCTGTTGTAAAGTGTAGTTACTGGCCTGTAACAGGTGTTTTCCAAGGACAGCAGGAATCAGTCCTCACATATGGTTGACATCCATGCCAACAGAGCCCTTGCGGAAGCATCTCCCCAGCTTTCAAAGATAGCCTTTCGGTGATGCCATCATGCATGTGTGGTCCCCTTCCCACCCAAAGGTGCCATCTTGCTCAGTCGGGTGCCATAGCTAGAGCCCAACCAAAAAGATGGTCAAAATAAACAGCAACTCCAAGGGGAGGAGGGAGGGTTGTGAGCACTGATTCCTACTGTCCCTGGAGAACACCTATTTCAGGTGAGTAACTATGCTTTCTTCAGGAACAAGCAAGAAGTCAATCCTCACAGATGGGACTCCCTAGCTCCAGGCTACTGACGACCGGTAGAAAAAACATGGCACAGCCGTGAGCATCTGCAAGCAAATCTGAGGACAGACTCTGAAGACCCCAGTATCCAGGGAGAACCATGGCTCTGATAGCCTGAACAAGAAGGGTCAGAGGGCAGGAGTTGCCTAAACTCTGAAGAGGTTACAGAGTGGACGGAAGACCAGGTGGCAGCCCAGCAAATGTTGGCCATAGGTACCGACCGGAGATTCGCGACTGACATTGCCCTGACATTGTGTGCCGTGACTCGGTGCTCCAGGGGAACTTCGGCCCAGCTGTGAGCGAAGGCAATGTAATCCGCCACCCAGATGGCTATGGTCTGCTTGGTGACAGCCTGCCCCAGGTGGCTGTGGTCAAAAGAGATAAAAACCTGTGAGGCTTTGTGGTGGCTCTGGGTCCACTGTAGGTAGAAGGACAGGGCTCATTTGCAGTCTAGCATATGGAGGACAGCCAATGCTGTCCACCGGCATGAGGCCGTGGGAAGAAGGTAGGGAGAACCACCTCCTGATTGAGGTGAAAGTCGGAGACTACCTTCAGTAGGAATATGGGGTGAGCGTGGAGCACCACCCTGTTCCTGTAGAACCTAGTGTAGGGGGGCTCAGCCACCAGTACCTGGAGCTCGCTGACTCTGTGAGCAGAGGTGAGCGCCACGAGGAAGGCAACCTTTCAGGACAAGTGGCACAGAGAGCAGGTAGCCAAGGGCTCAAATGGCGGATTGGTGAGCTGCACCAGAACCACATTGAGATCCAATTTCATCAGGGGTGGCTGAATGGGAGGTCTGGAGAGTAATAGGCCTCGCATGAACCTGGTGATGAGGGGCTGTATGGAGAGGGGCTTACCCTCAATGGGGTGATGATTAGCTGAGAAAGCACTGAGATACACCCTGACAGAGTTGGACCTAAGCCCAGACTGCGATAGGTGGATGAGGTACTGAAGGACCGAGTGCACCAGATAGAGAACGGGTTGATGCATTACTCCATGCACCACACGGCAAATCACCGTCATTTGAAGGCATAAGCCCATCTTGTGGAATCCTTGTGAGAGGTCAGGATGATTTCTTTCACCTCCTTGGGGAGGTTTAGTGGGGCTAGAGCAACCCGCTCAGCTGCCATGCTGTGAGGGATAGGGATCCCAGGTTGGGATGGAGGATCAAGCCCTCCTCCTGTATCAGGAATCCCAGAGAGCTCCTGAGGGGAACCGGGGGTTCCAGCGAGAGACAGAGCAGCAGGGGGAACCAAGGTTACCTGGGCCGTTGTGGGACTACAAGGATGACTGATGCTTTGTCGCAGTGGACCTTGAATAGGGTCCAAGCAATTAGTGTTATAGGGGGAAAGGCATACAGGAAACCCCCGGCGACAACAAAAGGAAGACACTGGCCACCACTCAGGAGGGATGGGGCTGAGGGCTGCAGAAATGAGGCAGCTGAGCGTTGGCCAGGCTGGTGAAGAGATCCATGCTGGGGGTTTCCCATAGCCAGAAGAGCCTGAGTGCCACTTTGGGGTCCAGATGCCACTCGTGCGGTTGAAGGAACCCGTTTAGCCTGTCTGCCAGCGCATTATTTTGGCCTGGGAGATAGACAGCTCTAAGGAGCATCCCCTGGCTGGCACGAAGGAGCAGAGGGCCACTGCCTCCTGGCAGAGGGGATAGGAGCCCGTGCCACCCTGCTTGTTCATGTAGAACATTGTAACCTGATTGTCCATCTGGATGAGCATCACCTGGTGCTGTAGGCAGTGTCTGAAGACCTTTAGGGTGAGGAAGACGGCTCTGAGCTTGGGCAAGTTGATTTGATGCTGGCTCTCCTCGGAGGACCAAGCCCCCTGAGTGTGCATATCTTCGCAATGAGAACCCCAGCCCATCTGGGAAGCATCCGTCGTGAGGATTCAAGATTTCGGGAGCTGAAAGGGCATGCCGACCTGTAGGTGCCGGGCGTCCTGCCACCAGGTGAGGGACTCCGCGAGCTGGTGAGAGACTGATGTTGTCCCAAAGCTGATCCGTGGCCTGGGCCCACTGGGACCAGAGGCACCACTGAGCTGCCCACATGTGGAGGCGGGTGTTGGGGAACACATGGACCATGGAAGCCATGTGGCCCAAGAGGTGGAGTACCACTCGAGCTGACATGGTGCAATGCCGCTGCACCTCGGCCACGAGGGCTATGAGGCGATCCGCCCTGTTGAAGGGGAGAAAAGCCCTGGCCTACATGGAGTCGAGGCAGGCCCCGATGAACTCCAGGGTCTGCGCTGGAGTGAGGTAGGACTTTGGATGATTTATCATGAAGCCTAGATGCTGTAAGACCTGAATAATGTGGCCGGTGGTCTGTCCAGCCTCTAAGGCCATGTTCCCCTTGACAAGCCAGTCATCGAGGTAGGAAAGATGAAGGTCCCATGGAGACGGAGATAGGCCGCCACCACTGCGAGGCACATGGTGAAGACTCTGGGGTGGAGGCAAGGTCGAATGGAAGTACCCTGTACTGGTAGTGGTTGCCTCCTACCACGAACCTGAGGTACTGTCTGTGACTTGGGTGGATAACGATGTGGGTAGCCAAGGAGCATAGCCAATCTCCCTGCTGGAGGTAGGGCAGCAGTTTTCCAAGGGAGAACATCTTGAATTTCTCCCGCACCAGAAACTTGTTGAGGTTTCTCAGGTCCAAGATGGGCCTCAAGCCCCCTGTCCATTTTGGAACCAGGAAGTACCTGGAGTAAAACCTTCTTCCCTTTGCATGATGTGGAATGGGCTCCATGGCCCTGTCCCTGAGAAGGGTTGTGAGCTCTTGCTTCAGCAGGGCCTGGTGCAGGGGAGACCGAGGGGGCTCCCCGGGAAAGAAGGGTGGGGGGGCCTGGTCGAGGCAGAGGAGGTGATGCTCCCTGACTATTTGAAGAGCCCAGGAGTTGGTGGTGATGGAGACCCACCAATGGGCGAAGTGAGCCAGGCGCCCTCCTGTCAGGAGCTGGTCCTCCGGCAGAAGAGAGGCTACGCTGATGGTGTCAAAACCCTGACCCAGGATGGGCCGGAGCTGGCGGTTGGGGTTTTGGACCTTTGGGTTTATGCGAGACCTGGCCTGATCCCTTGCCCTGGGGACCCGGCTGAGTGGTCTGGGCAGGAGGGTAAGGGGGATAGCCCTGGTAAGGCTGGCCCTTGCGGAGGAAAGGGGGTTCTTGCCCTGGGGTTTCTTCTGAGGGAGGGTGGAGGTTTTCTTTGAGAGCCAGGTGCGAGTGACATACTTGACCCCGATTTCAGCAACTTTGTCTTCCATTGGTTTGCCGAAGAGCTGTTCTCCGAGGCGTGGGACATCAAGAAGTTTTTCTTGTACCCACTTCTTGAGATCTGACAACTGGAGGCAGGCCTGGCGTCGAGCGCTGATGCCAGCAGCCACCACCCTCGCGCTGGACTCAAAGCTGTTGTAAGCAGCTCGAGACAAGTACTTGAAGCACTCTGAGACCGACTTCGAAAGAGTCTGAAAACACCGGAGGTGGTTTCCATCAAAGCCAGCCGCTAAGCCCCCGAGCTCTTTGGCCACATCCCAGAGGAAAATGCTGATATAGAACTGGTAAATTTGAATACGGTATGACAACATCGAGCCCTGGTAGCTTTTCCACCCGAGGGTATCAAGGATGCAGGACTCCCTGCCTGGAGGCACCAAAAAGTGTGACTTTGGGCTTTTTTGCCAACGCATGGCCGACTCGACCACCATGGAAGTGTAGGGGAGTTGCACCTTATGGAACCCCGGGTCACACTGGACCTGGTACATTGTGTCCAGCCAGTGGCTGACGATGGGTACTGATGCAATGATCTCCCACATTCTGAGGAGAAGCCGGGCAAGGATAGAAGGAACGGGGACCATCAAGGTCTCCTTTGGTGGCGCCTTGTACTGGAGGATGTCAAATTCCTCTGTACCAGGGTCCTCTTCTGACTCTGTCATGAGGGAGAATGCCTGAGCCATTTCCCTGATGAACTTGAGGAAGGAGGTGTCCTTGGGTGGGGATCGGTGCTTGGCAACTGGCGGTGACAGATCTGAGGGGAGGTCTCAGTGGGCTCGAGTCTCTGGGGATATCTCAATGTTGGACCCCCAGACAGAGTAATCTGAGGAGGACTCGAGGTCCGCCAGCTGTAGGAAAGCTGGCAGTTCCAGTCTAGGGTGCTTTGAGTCTGGGGTGTGGCCGGAGCCAGAGGCGCTCGCCTGCAAAGACCTCACTCCCGAGGAACGGAAGCGAGAACGAGACCCTCACCGAGGATCTGACTGATGCATCTGGCTCTCAGCGATCACTTTGGTGGCCCAGGAAGTCCTCGAGGTAATGGTCCCTGCAGTCTCTGCACCCACTGGGAGGCAATGAACACAGAAACGCAGCGCTCCATGGCCAACATGCGAGCTTCCCATTCGGGGGTAGCTGCCACTGGCACAGATGCCGGGGTGACTAGGGCGGGTGTCAAGGAGGAGAGGTGGTCCTCAATGGGATGGCTCTTGGGAGACCGAGGTCTGTTGCTGGAGGCCACGATGTCCGTCCTGGGCACCTTTTGAGGAAACTGCCGCTCCGACTCCTTGGGTTCTCGCCGGGCGCAGGATTTCCCTTGAGGTCTTCTTCGTACACTCTTGCTCCAGGGAACCATGTTCGGAGTGCTTGTGGGCCCGTTGAGGAGCTGCGGGAGCCTTGCGCGACTCTGACGAGCTGTGTGGGGCCTTCGAGCATGAGGCTACTGGGGATACCGGGGTTAAGTCTGCCTTGTGGAAGATGTCATCCTGCTTAAGCCAATGGTTGTAGATGGCCTTTGCGGATATTTTCTTGTACAAGGGGTATTCCTCCGGGTCATGGTCCGTGCTCAGACACCGGAGGCAGCAATCATGAGTGTCGGTGAGAGAACTGTTTTTTGAGTACCAATCATATTTTTTAAAACTGGTGGTCATTGGGATGAAAAGGAGCCCTGCGAGGTCGAACTACTTCAACGCAGCCAGTGGTTGAAAAAGGCACGAAAGCGCTGAAAGGTAAAAAAGAAAGACAAAAAGGAAATTTTGAGGCCCGATGCAATAGCAGCGGGTCTCAAGGTGGGAAAGAGTCGGCGCAAGCTGGAAAAGTACAAAAATGTATGGGTTAAATCAACTTTTTTCTAGGGGAATAAGACGAACGTCTGTAGGGCTCCGCGGAAAAAGGGAGACTGAGCAAGATGGCAACCTTAGGCAGGAAGGGAACCATGCATGCATGTTGGCATTTCCCAAAGGCTTTCTTTGAAAGCTGAGGAGATGCTTCTGTGAGGGTTCTGTTGGCGTCAATGTCAGCCATATGTGAGGACTGATTTCCTGCTTGTTCCTGGAGAACTTTTGTTAGCTTCCCTGATTTCTTTGAACATTTCATCATCTAAATGTTCATTCTGGTCAGGCAGTTGGTAGTACACCCTGACTGCCATTGCCTTCCCCTTTTTACTTAGAATTTTGATTTATAGAGATTTTACAGTGCATTTTGTTTCCTGAAAAACTTTAATCCTGTGTGATTCAATGCCCTCTCTAACATAGAGTGCAACCCCTCCATCAATTTGATCTACTCTATCATTGCAATATAATTTGTACCCAGGTATCACAGTGTCCCAGTGGTTGTCCTCATTCAACCAGGTCTCTTAGATACCAATCATATTTAATCTCTCATTTAGTGCTATATATTCCAACTCTCCATAACAACATAAGATATGCCATACTGCAAGCCCAGTATCCTGTTTCCAACAGTGGCCAATCTAGGTCATAAGTACCTAGCAGTCTTCCCAAAAGACACAGGTTCCTCAATGCTTGTATTGGGTCAAGCAGTGATATCCTGGGTCCCTTTTTAATAATGGTTTATGGACCTTTCCTCCAGGAACTTCTCCAAACCTTTTTTAAACCCAGCTACACTAGCAGGTTTAACTACATCCTCCAGTAACAAATTCCAGAGCTTGATTACACATTGAGTGAAAAAATATTTTCTTTTATTAGTCTTAAATAGGTTACCCTGTAGCTTCATTGCATGTCCCCTAGTCTTTTAATATTCTGACGATGTAAACAATCAATCTGCGTTTACCCATTCCACTCCATTCATTAATTTATAGACCTCTATCATATCTCCCTTCAGCCATCTCTTTTCCAGGTTGAAGAGCCCCAACCTTCTTAGCCTCTCTTCATAGGAGTATCCTTCCATCCCCTTTACCATTTTGGTGGCTCTTCTCTGCACCTTTTTTAATAGCGCTATATCCTTTTTAAGATACGGCGACCAGAATTGCACACAATATTCAAGGTGCGGTCATACCATGGAACGATACAGAGGTATTTTAATATCCTTTGTTTTATTTTCCATTCCTTTCCTTATGATACCTAGCATTTTATTTGCTCTCTTTGCCGCTGCTGCACACTGGGCGGAGGGTTTCAACATGTTATCCATGATGACGCCTAAATCTTTTTCCTGGGTAGTGGTTCCCAATGTGGAACCTTGCATCATGTAACCATAGTTTGGGTTGTTCTTTCCTAGGTGCATAAAACTTTGCACTTGTCCACATTAAATTTCATCTGCCATTTTGATGCCCAGTCTTCCAATTTATCAAGATCCTCTTGCAATTTTCCACAATCCTCTTGGGTTTTAACAACTTTAAATAGTTTTGTGTCATCTGCAAATTTGATAACCTCACTCGTTATTTTTTAGACTTATAACATTTGCATACAAGCATTTTAGAGGTTGTATTTTATTCATATTATATTATATATTCATATTATATTATATATCATATTGAAAGTCCCGAAAGAAACAACGAGATGCTCAAAGGCAACATCCAACAGAACCTTTAGCATCTACGCCCCTAGAGTCTGGAATGCCCTCTCCTCAGACATGAAGGCTCTCACCGACCTAACCCAATTCAGGAAGGCTCTAAAGCATTATCTATTCACAAGATATTACTCGGTGTAAGATCTATAGGAAATTTACCCAACAATGTAAATAACTTTAGACACTCAACAATATAAATAACTGTAGATAGTTTCCCCTTATGTAACCAAGTTTCAATACCTGTTCTACTGTGAATGCACAGCAGCATGCCTGCAGTGTGTATGGTTTTTGTTCGATGTACACCGCACTGATGTGAATAGCGCGGTATAGAAGAGATAATAATAAATAAATAAATAAATATTAATCTGGTTATTGGTAGACGGGAGTAATTTGGAATCTTTAAGCCTCGTCTGCTCTGTACCTAAAGGCATTTGGGTTACTTTTATCTATATTGGAACCTCTCTATCGATATGCCCTAACTTCAATCTTTGCTAGTATCATTCAAGGATTCATCCTTCTGAACTGTACACTCTTAGGTGGCTGTTGGCTTTCCCCTATTATCTAATTTAAAAGCTGCTCTATCTCCTTTTTAAAGGTTAATGCCAGCAGCCTGGTTCCATTCCGGTTAAGGTTGAGCCCATCCCTTCGGAAAAGCCCCTCCTTTCCCCAGAATGTTGCCCAGTTCCTAACAAATCCAAACCCCTCTTCTTTGCACCATCGTCTCATCCACGCATTGAGACTCCAGGCCTCTGCCTGTCTTTTGGGTCCTGCGCATGGAACGGGAAGCATTTCTGAGAATGCTACCTAGGAAGTTTTGGATTTCAACTTCCTACCTAAATTTGGCCTCCAGAACCTCCCTCCCCCACTTTCCTATGTCATTGGTACTGACATTTACCAAGACAGCAGACTCCTCCCCAGCACTATATAAAACCTTGTCTGGGTGGCATGTGAGGTCCGCTACCTTTCCACCAGGCAGGCATGTTACCAGGAGATCCTCACGTCTACCAGACACCCAGCTATCTACATGCCTAATAATCGAATCGCCAACTATAACAGCTGTCCTAATCCTTCCCTCATGGGCACATGGCCTTGGAGAAACCTTTTCGGTGCGAGAGGGTTTTACATCATCTGGAAGAAAGGTCCTAGCTACAGGATCACTTCCTGCCACACCAGGGTGATGCTCTCTTGTCACGTGACCTCTCTCCTCCATGGCAACAGGGAGGCTGCCAGACTGGAGTTGCAACTTCAGTACTATGTCCCTGTAGGGCTCATCTATATACCTCTCTGTCTTCCTTTCGTCTTCCAAGTCTGCTACTCTAGCCTGCAGAGATCGGACGTATTCCCTGAGAACAAAGACCTCCTTGCATCTTGTGCATACATAAGACCCCTCATCAACTAGGAGAAAATCATACATGTGATACTCAATACAAAAGACTGGAAAGCCCCCATCTTGCTACTAGACTGCTGTCTGCATCTTAGTTTTAAAGTTTTGTTTAGGTATTTATGTTGTTTTCTTACTTACGTTTGCTGGGAATACTTATACTAATACAACTACACCTAATACGTTTAATGGACTTTGTTTACCTCAAGATTAATTAACCTCAGGTCCTTAATTAATGTATTCCTGATAAGGATAACCAGCCACACCTGAAAGTGAATATGGACACCTTCTCCCCTTTAATAGGCTTAAGAGCCTATAAAGCTGAGGTTATTTATTTATTTTTTTATTTAACCAGTTTTATATACCACCTTTTCCTTCAATCAAAGTGGTTTACATGTTGCTAAGTGTGCGTTAGGGCTAGGTTGGTGAAGAGATTACCCCTGGAGTGGGTGGGAGTTGGGGTAGGAGGGAGGGAAAGAAGACGTAAGAAGTGCTGGCTTCCTACATAGTGCCCTGACTGTGCTTCTAAGGTAAAAAGTCTTATCAATTTCCTGTGTGATTCACACAGCCCTTGGTATGATAGAGGGGTCCTTTCAAATTGCCCCTTTGATCTGTCACTTGCCATTAACACCTATTTAAGACAACTTCACAGATCTTTTTCCTCCTAATTGGAAGGCCTCTTTGCAAAGGTCATTAAAAACAAGTTTAGTTTTTCTACTCAGAGGCTATTAACTCTGATTTACTTTCTATGCTAAAGCTATACTCTGATTTGATTTAAATGAAAGCTCTCTGGTGGTACCTAGACCTGACTGACTCAGCAAAAACCCTGAATTCTAAAATATACAGATTTATCTGCTTTAACCAAAAAATTCCCTTTTCCCCAAGATTTAGAGTATATTCCAGAAGATAAATACAAGTGCAGATCTTTTTCTAGCTGTAACAGTCCATTTTGGTAGTCCTTCAAGCAACGCAACAGTACAACCTGTGATGTGTTTGTCCCCAGCTACCTTCCACTTTTAAGGGATTAATTGAGGGTGGGGGCTTATTAAAGTGCATTTATAAATTACTCCTCCTGTGTCCCATCCATGTCTACTATTTGTGTTTATTGCTGGTTATAGTCACTCTCTTATTAACTTGATGTACTATATAAACTACCTCGATGTCTCTTATTTGACCAGAGGTTTATCAAATAAAATAAACTTTAAACTGAATGAAAATAAGTACACCTAAGAGGAAGGGAGCAACCCTGCCATGGAATATACCCCTGTGATTTCCAAGACTCCTGTGCCTTATACAATCCACAAAGTGAGGCTTTTGTCCCTTGCTAGCGTATGGCTTATCCAGTTACTGCACATCTGCAGCTTTCACACTGCTCGTTTTGTTAAAATGCTTAGAGGTCAGGGAACAGAACCAGAATCCCAGAATAAAATGGCCACCTGATAGTTTAAAAAAAAAGACAAGTTATGTTTAAGGCCAGTGAGCAGGGCAGATGGAAAGTGAGGCTCAGAAATTAATCCTGGTCCTGCAAAGTCCCGTTCCTGCTGTGAAAAATAATATCAGAAAGAGATGCTGTATTTATTTTAATTATATCATTTGATATTGTACTTCTTCCTAGGGTAAGACACAAGGTGGATGACATGAAAAGGTTACAAGATTAAGAAGTAGGTACACTGCAATGACATTATGCACTAGGCGGTATGTCTACTAAGCCAGGCTAACAGTTAACCAGTGCTAGTTGCAACTAGGTTCCATTGAATAACATGAGACCCAGCTGCAGATAGCCCAAGTTAACTGTTAGCCTGACTCAGTAGACATACCACCTAGTTTTATCAGCAACTTGTAATAACCCCTCATTAGAGCAATTAGGGTGTAGATATGATAGTGATTGAAAGTCTGCTATAGAGGGGCATATTCAGGGGCAGCAGCTATGCTGACGCTGCTTTAACTAAGACCGGCTATTCAGTAGCAGAAGATACCCAGTTTCCACAATTGAATAGCTGAGTGACCTGGCCACTGGCACTGCTATTCACCTGTCCTAATTTTAACAGCTTATGCTAACCGGATAGAGGCTGTCACTGCCCCCAGTGCACTCAGAGATCATCATGCTTTTAACCAGGCATTCTGTGGACATATTCAGCGTCACGGTATCGGAGTGAGTGTATTTTAGCCTGTTTGCAGAGCTACAGACTGGCTAAAATGTTTTGAATCTGCCTCCCATAGTGCTTAGCAAATGCCTGGCTGAATAGCCTAAGTTTAGATTTTCTCATGAACATTAATGGAACAAGTTTCTATGCGCAGCTCTATCAGAATTTGGTTTCATATTTTGGGTGTAAAGCTGCTGAACACACATGCTTGTTTATCTTGATGATGCCAACAAGGGGAATAAAAAGTAGGGCCTGTTGGGATGACCAAGATTCCCTTCCAGGAGCATATGATAGTAATCTATGACTTGGAAGGGATAAAGATCCCTGGAACCTGCCAAAATATGTATGAAGGGAAAAAGAAAGGAGAGAGAGCATAACTGGCAGAGCATAACTGGCACACAGAAATGGGCCAAATATTATTAAGCTCAAACCTTTCCAGTAGTAGTTCAAGGCACGTTACAATTAGGTATTTCCCTGTCCCCAGAGGGCTTACAATCTAAGTTTGTACCTGAGGCAGTGGAGGTTAAGTGACTTTCCTAAGGCCACAAGGAATATCAGTGAGATTTGAACCCTGGTCTTTCTAGACCCAGGCTGCTGTAACCACTAAGCTACTCCAAAAACTATATATAGTATGTGCTTATTTATTTAACTGGAAAAAGAGCATAAAGTATCATAGCAAGCAGCACGTGAATTTTATCCTGGAGAAATATGCAACCAGAAGGAGGATAGGGACTTTAAAGCCCATTCAGTCAGCCCAAATTATGGCTCAGTACAATGCCATAGACCCCAGCTGTAGTTTTCCATCTTTGTGTCATGGAACTTTAGTCCTATCAAATCAAAACCCAGGGAAGATGTTGAGGGTTTATAAACAAAAGGTCCAGTTTTTCAAAGCTGAAGCTAAAAGATCCCACACTTACTGGTCCACTTTCCCCTTGGTGCTGGTAGGTGACCTACTTTCTGGGGGGACATGTTGAGCCATTCCTGGTTTTCTGACTCACATCCAGATGCATTGTGGGGTTTGTAGTTATTTTCTACTGTAGGTGCCAGCGTGCAGAGAAGAATCACTTGTTAGTTCAGAGGCATCAGTAATGATACAGGTTTGGCAAAGCAGTCAGTCCTCTAGTTGGTCTACTAAAGAAACCACTGTCTGCACAATAAAAGCCAGCACACATTCCATCAACTTCTTACACTTCTTGCATTTATAGCTTTTTAGAATCCACTTTTCCAGCAAGTAATATAAGAAGAGGATACAGAATGACAAAATTGTCAAGTAGCAATCACATATCCAAGAGGAATAACATAAAAATATATCTTGAAAGCTACATATAAACCAAAAACAGGGCCAGCCCCGACTTGGTTCAAGTTTTTGGCACCCTAGGCAAGCTAAGTCTCATGCCGTCCCCTGCCTGTCAGAATCTATTGTTTAACTTTGAATGTCCTGTTCTTTGCTGCCCCCCCCCCTGAAGTTACCACCCTAGACAACTGCCTGATTTGCCTAGTTGTTGGGCCAGCCTTGCCTCAAACTAAATATAGTCTATGTAAGTAAGATATTCTGATGCCTCTGGCTCTGGTCCATCTACTTTTCTTTAGTCCCAGAGTCTGGCATGCAGCCCAGCAGAATCACCACATTTTTACAATGACTGATGTCACTGAGTAATATCTGAGTGCATAAAGGCATTATAAATGCATCTTATTATTATTTCATTTCATTACACGTATTGCTTATATACCGCACCACCAATATAACTGCTGCTCAATGCGGTTTAACAACAATTAGATTTTAAGCAACTGGAGTGGGGAGACAGAAAGGCACCTGCCTATTGATGCTATCTCCAGAAGCTCTGCAGCTCTGAAAGGTTTCTTGGCTTGCTGGTTTGTTTTCTCAATATCAACATGGGTAAATGGAAGGTGGGTTAAAGCCTGCCCTGCAGTGCCTGCTGATCTATGGCAGATCTTGATGGTACAGTTTGTTATTCCATTTTTTTTTTTTTTGTAACTTAAAAGTTTTATTGACAATCCATTTACAAACAACACCAATTGAATAATCTGGCATTCAAGAAATACCACAAGAGTCTTATCCAAATTATACAAGCCTTGTATGCAAGATGATACCCCTTGGCTCTTCAATCATCCCTCCTCCCCCCGGTGGAATACAATAAACACAAGAAGGTTAAATTGGCTGTGAATCACAAAATCAAAATACTGGAGATAAACAATTTTCACACAAGATATAAACCTAAAGTCAAATCAACCCCCCCCCCCCCCCCATGGCTCTCTCCATACATCACTTCGAATGCCTTCTCCACCATACTAAAACACCATTTTAGCGAATGCTCCCACACGCTTCATTGACACTATCCACTTCCACACACCATGTTTCAAATGATCCCCACACACACTGGTACTTTTAAAGTCTCCTCAGCCTCAGAGCCGTTACCTTGGCCATCCCTCTAATATATTTAAGTTTACAGGTAACTATCAGAGGGGGTGCCTCCGATTGGCGCCAGTACTGTCATGCTGAGATGAAAAGGTGGTGCAACCAATCTTTAATACTCTCCTCCTCATCCTCCAACCCTACCAGTAGCAATGCCAGAGCCAGTGAAGTTGATAGCGGTCGCTTGACTACTTGGCCACCCATCTCAAACACTTCTCCCCAAAACACAGTCATTTTCGGGCAGTCCCACCAAACATGGCAGAAAGTACCATCCTCATTGCACAAGTGCCAGCACCGCCCATCTCCAATGTCCACCTTCATCAGCCTCTGAGATGAATAATACCATCGGTAAAAACGTTTGTAACAGTTTTCAATTAAATTAATAGCTTGCAGACCCTCACATAAATATTGAATAGTGGATCGCCACTTCTGTTCAGACCATTCCAGCCATTGCAATTGGTGAAGCCCTTTACCCATGTCCATCTCACCCAGAGCCTTATACAAGTGGGAAATATAACCCTTCATGGATCCGAGGTTAAAATTGTCTCGAAAGTGGTCGGCTCAGTACCCCAGTGGCCCCGGACCGTGGTCCGCAAAAGATGGGTCAACTGAAGAAAAGGGAACATATCCCAATCTTGGAGATTAAATTCCTGTTTGGCCTCTGTAGAGGTCATTAGCCAACTCTCCCTCTACAATTGTCCCATTGCCCAGAGGCCTCCCTCTTCCCAACACCAAAAGGCCGGAGCAGATGCACCCGGGAGAAAATTGGAATGATAATGAAAATAGAGGACAATCGGAATCTTGTCTAGACTAGATCGTAAATTCTGATGAGCAGGGACTGTCTCTTACATGTCTGTGCAGCGCTGCATATGACTTGTAGCGCTATACAAATGCTCAGTAGTAGCAGCAGTAGTTGTGGGAAGACTCTGTCAGGGCCCACTAGCAACTCACGGTACTTCCCCCAGATATGTAAGGTCTGTACCACCTGTGGTTTTCTTTGCATCCATGCCTCTGCTTCCAGGACTCTCTGCCACAGAAACTGCCTTAGAGGGCAGGGCCCTACCACCTCCTGCTCCAATAATATCCATTCTTCCATGAGCAGGTAGTCCATTCCATCGCCCCCTTTAACTGGGCTGCCATATAGTGGCATGCTATGTCCGGGAATGCTAACCCTCCTTTCTCTCTGGATTAGCGTATCACCCATTTGGCTACCTGGGGGGAAGGGGGAAGATGCAACCCCCATATAAATTCTTGAATCCCCTTTTGCCAGTTCTTCGGTCGCATTGGCACCACTCGGCACTGGGAGTGCATTGAAAAGATATAAAAATCTTGGCACCATCATCACCCTAATGCTATTAATCCTACCCACAATAAAAAAAAAACCCTATTCCCTGAAAACAATCACACTGGCAACTTTAAACTAAAATAATTTTAAAAATTTTAAAAAATTCAATAACTGACTAATTTTTGTTGGACTGAGGTCCGGGTGAGGACAAATCCTCTACCTGGACCATGTCCATTTTAATCAATAAGGCAACTCGCCGACTCCCCTCAAAGATCATACCGGATTCGAGAGCGTAAATAAGAGATCGTCTGCAAAGAGGGAGAGCTCATGTAGTTGGGTGCCTGCTTCAATCCCACCAATATCTCCACATGTTCAAATACGATAAGCCAATGGCTCCATGGCGAATGCGAATAGGAATGGAGACATTGGACATCCCTGGCACATTCCCCTTCACAATTCAAATGACTTAGAACAAACTCCATTTATTTTTAATCTGGCCATTGGGCACTGATACAGAGCATGGATCCATTGTAAAAAGGAACCCCGTAGCCCCATCTTCTCTAACACTTGAAATAGATAAGGCAAATAGACCCTATCAAAGGCCTCCTCTGCATCTATAGTGAGGAGAAGTGACGAGACCTCCCCCCTTTTGGCCAAGTGTATTTGATTTAGAATTTTCCAAACGTTGTCCGAACATTGCTTCCCTGGTATAAAACTGGATTGATTCCCATAAAATAAGTGAGACAACAATGGTTGTAACCTAATAGCAAATACCTTGGCAATGATTTTTTTATCTATTTCCAGTAGGGAAATAGGCCGATAAGAGCTGCAGTGGGTGGGGTCCTTCCCCTCTTTATGTAAAATAGTAACCCATGCTACTCTCATGGAGTGGGGAGCATGATTCTCTCAGTCAGAAATCTAAATTCGAAAACACATCCCGGGAGCTTTAGATCACGGAAGACCTTTCATGACCTGAAAGACCTCCACTGCCGTGATAGGGTGACCGAGGAGGCGCTGGTCCTCCTCAGAGGTCCATGGGAGATTACATTCCTCAGATACTGACTTATCTGCCTGTCTGATGCCTCCCAGTCAGGTGTATAAAGATCCCTGAAAACTCAACAAGCAAGTTTGTATACTTGCCTGGTCAAACAGATCTTCCCTCTCCTGACTCTTAAATTTCCAGATGGTTGAACAAGCTTGTGCTTTGCGCAGCCTACAGGCTAAGAGTTTCCCAGCCTTATTGCCATACTCAAATTGTATCTGGCCCATTTGGTCTAACACCCTCCTAGTTTCGTGGAGCTGGAGGTCCTGTAGATGCTGTTTTTCAAGTGCCAATTCCTTCTTCACCCCAATGTCACAGTTTCCCTGTTTTAACATCCCCTCAGCTCTCGGTATGTCAGTATACAGGCTATATATTTCCTGTGCTCTGTCTCTCTTCTTATGGGCACCTAAACTAATCAGATGACCACAAACAACAGCTTTCAAACAAGCCCATAACACTCCCAGTGAGCAGTCTCCGGTATCATTAAATTGCAGGTACTCACTAATCACTAACTTGTTTCATGCAAGTTTCGGGTCATCTAGTAAGTTGTCCTTCATACACCAAAATCCTAGAGGTCTCGGATGAGGGCTCAATTACAAACGCAGCCACAATGGAGCATGACCAGACCAGGTCCTATCTGAGATCCCACATTCCCGAACAGCACCCACCAGTACCGGACTAAGCCACAAATACTCTCTCCTTCTGTAGGAGTCAAGAACAGAGTAATACAGAGTAATAATGGAGTGGAGGAGTGGCCTAGTGGTTGGGGTAAGGTACTTCAGACCAGAAGGTCAGGGGTTTAAATCCCACTAGAGGACAGCAACCTTGGGCCAGAAGGACTGGGGTTTCTAGTCCCACAGGTGCTCCTTGTGGTCTTGGGCAAGCCACTTAACCCTCCATAGCCCATGTTCCCTGTAAAATAGTTATCTCCAAGTTGTAATGCCCTGTTCAATGTAATTTCAGTTTGTTCAATGTAAACTGTGCTGATGCAGAATAGCATGGTATATAAGAGAATGTAAATAAATATGAGTAATCTCTAGTATCAGGGTTCCAAATCCACCAAGCATCCAGGAGATCATGGAAGCTCAAACAGTCTTTAAAGGCCCGATGTGCTGGCAAGGACCCCATGTCCACCCCCTTGGATTGAAGTCACTGCCCACAAGGACTGGTCCTCCACAAACTCTCCCATCACCAATGTGTGTTGAATAAAGCTGTTTGATCATTTTTGGGGGCATAAATGCTACCCAAAGTGAGTTTCTGACCCTCTAGTTCTCCCTTATCCACTACACAAAAGTGGGTGTCCACACTTAACAAAATCGCCACTCCCCCCATTTTCCTACTGAAAACAATTTGAAGCAAACAACTCTTTTTACTTTTTTTGTGGGAGACACAGTATTCATCTCATGGAAGAAGATGCATCTCCTGAAGAAAAGCAATCTGAGCTTGCAAATGCAAGAGTATGCGAAAGACCAGCTGATACTTGTGAGGGGAGTTGAGCCCCCGAACATTTAGGGTACCAACATAATAATCCCCCATTATTTCCACACCATAGTCCCCCCTTCCTGCATGCCATACAATATCTCACAATCTCTCATTCCCTCCCCCACTCTCCAACTCTCTTTGCCTCCTCCCCCCTTCCCCAGAGCCAACCCTGTAATTAGGTTCCACCTTGCAGCCTAGCCTCACCCCCCTCCCGCCATTTTTAAACATCATCCATAATCATCCACACTCCCTGCATCCAATAACCAACTTCCCGAAGCCCCAACAACAGTCGTGTAAACTAACCACCCATACAATAACACCAACCTAACCACAATGATACCGCTGGATCTGACCAGCAATGCAGCCAACTATTAAGCCATTCAAGTGCTAAATCCACCTCAGGCTGGGGAATCAGATGAGTGCCCAGCCTGGTCAGATTGATGACGGAGTCTTTTTCTATCCTGTCAGGCTGTCTCCCATCGCGGCTTCAGCTTGTCCTGTTTCTTACTGTCCGGTAGTCTCGCCAGTTCTGCAGACAGATTGGTCCATCCAGCATTCTTCAAGATATTGAGGCCCTCTTCCAGACTGTGGATATGAACCTGTCTAGCCTCCAATGACAATTGTAGCTCAAATGGGAAGGACCAATAGTATCATACATTTTCTTCCTGTAGCCACTGGGTCATTGGGCAAAGTTCACAATGCTTCCGTACAGTGATAGCTGGAAGGTCTCCGAATACTTCAATGTTGGTGTTTTCCCATTTTACCTGGCCTAGTTTTCACACTGCTTGCAGAATAGCTTCTTTGGATGCAAATTCTTGAAAGCATGCGAGTATATCTCATGGCTTCCCGGCTCCTCGGTTGTCCCAAGGTACGATGCGCTCGTTCGATTTTAAACACAATGCATTAAGGTCCAGTTGTGCTGCTTGGGCTATCGCCCCACAAATCTGCTCCACTACCTCCATATAGTTAGTTGGTTCCACGGATTCTAGGAGGCCCCGGATACAGAGGTTACACCAGCACGACCTATTCAATCTTAATGAGCATTGAAGATTAAATTAATGTTTACACCTACAAGCGATATATGACAATTGTAAATATCTACTATGTACATATGTTCTAATAGTTTAACGTTCTAATAATTTACTGTTTAAATATTATTCTGTTACCTGTACCTAGTTCACCTGTTCTATGTAAAATGACTTGGTATGATACTATCCATACCATATAACATAATGTTCATTGTAAACCGCACTTGATACTTGTGAAAGAGCGGTATAGAAATAATTGTTAAATAAATAAATAAATGTCCTCCTGCCACTCTGCCAGGGCTGAGAACCTTTTAGACATAGCCGATAGCGCATCCTCATGCTCATCAATTCAAGCCTTGGTATCTTCAAGCCTGTGAACCAGCTTGTGGATATCGGCCTTTACATCTTGCATCCACATTTGCACATCATGTCTGCAAACCCAAGGCGGATTTCTGAGAACAAGGCGGCCAAATCTGAGGAGGTTTCCTGCGCGTCCTCTCCTGGCCCCACTCTTTCGAGCTAGCAATGTCTTTTGAGGGGCCTGCCATTTTGGAATTGCTGCTCACCGCTTCACCACCCGTGAAAGCAAAGATTTTAAGATCTATTGGGATTTTTTTTTTTGCTGTGCTGAACATCACTGCATCCCACAGAATGTAAGAGATCTCCAAGAAGCTCTGCAGGGAGATTTCAAAAAGAAAGGAGGTGGATAGAGGGTGAAACCGACCGTGAGACAAGATGGACACTTGAGAGCTGTGCTCCGGAGGATCGTTGAAAGTATCCTGCATCCTTTTGTTAATCCTGCATATCCAACCTCTGAACTTTATAGTTAAATGTTGTTACCTGGTCATGTCAGGTCCCAAACCTTTGCGATTAGACTTTCCTGCAATGCAGTTTGAGCGCAAAGTGCTCAAAGCTGGAGCCCCTGTCCCCCGCAGAAAATGGTGGCTGCTTCAGAACACCCCGAGGGCCTACAGGAACTACTCACTGATATAAGAGCTGTGAAGGACCTGGTTAGATCTAATGGTGAGTCACTGACTGCAATGCAGAAAGACAGCTGCCTTAAAAGGCAGTATGGCTGCACTCCCACTGAGATTCGACAAAGCTGAAAGTTTACTTGTAGTGCATGAGGAACGTCTGCCGCAAGTAGACAAGCACACTAAACAAATCCTTGCACTGCAGCGAGACCTGGAAGATAGCAACAACAGATCAAGAAGAAACAATATCCAGATCCTCAGTGTCCCGGAGGGGGCTGAAAGAGTAAACATTCTCTCCTGCCTAGAGACTCTGATACCTAAATTGCTGAAGCTTGAGTTCTCTATGCCATTTGAGATTGAGAGAGACCATCGGGTTCCCACACACCCTACTCCACATGGTAGACAACCGCACCTGATCATTCTGCATGTGCTCCGGTTTCAGCAAGTTTCGCAAATAATGAATGCTGCCAAGAAGCATTCTCTAGAATCCTTTAAAGGTCATAAACTCCTGTTTTTCCCGGATTTTGCTAAAACCACAGTGGATAAGAGAAGGAAGTATCTTGCACTCTGTCCACATCTCCAGCAGTTGCAGGCACAGTATGGTTTGTTTTACTCACCTGTGGGTTCATTTGCCTCAGCCTCCATAGTCGTCTTCGAAAAAATAGGCAGAGACCCTCAGATGGTAGGCAACTACTGCCCAATCTCTCTGCTCAATGAAGACTATAAAATCTTTGCAGCTATTCTGGCGAGTCGTTTGGCTAGTGTGGCTCCTTCCTTGATTCATCCAGATCAATGTGGATTTATCACAGATCGCTCCATGGCCGACAACATTAGACTGTTTTGCCACATATTGTCAGAGATAGAGAGCATGGATAGCCCTCTGGTTGGGCTGTCATTGGATTCTGAAAAAAGCATTTGACCGGCTGGAGTGGCCGTTCCTGTTTTCTGCCCTCAGGTGGTTCGGCATCAGGGAAGGCTTTCTCAACATGCTTAGGGTCATGTATTTACAGCCATATGCCAATATAACTGCAAATGCAAGTAAGTCTCAGGATTTTCCTATCTTCTGTGGGACTCATCAAGGTTGCCCTCTTTCCCTGCTCCTATTCAACCTAGCTCTAGAACCACTGACCCTTTTCCTTCACCAGAATCCTGAAATATAAGGCATAAGCATTGCAGACATGGAAATTAAACTGTCTGCATATGCAGATAACCTTCTTCTGTTTGTCACTCCTAGATTGGTGCCAGTAGTTCTAGGGCTCATAGACCACTATTCACCTCTCTCTGGCTATAAAATTAATTGGTCTAAATCCATAGCTTTTCCACTCAACCAGCAGACAACTAGATTGGATATGGAGGCCTTCCCATTTGTCTGGGAGTCTCAGATGATCAAGTATATTGGTGTATACTACTGTTCCCCTCTTTCTGAGAATCTTATGGTCCAACGAATTTGCAATTTTATCAACCGTGCGTGACATAACTAACAAATGGACGCCACTTTCCTTGTCTTGGTGGAGCCATCTTGAAATGATCATTACTCCAAAGGTGAATTACATGCTCGAAATGCTGCCCTTTTTCATGCCCAAATGTTTCTACAAACAAGTGGAAAGGCTACTAGTCCAATTTTTTATGGAAAAATAAGCCACCCAGGATTGCCACAAAAATATTGTGCTGTAGAAAAGAAGCTGGGGGGGGGGGGAGGGGGGGGGAGGTGCATTTTCCAGACTTCCAAACATATCACTGTGCCTTCCTCCTAAAACAGGGATCTAAACGGGTGACAGATCGTTCCACCAATTGCCCAGTTTGGCTTACCCTTGAGGAGAGAATGGCAGCGCCATTTCCACTAAGGCTCCTTCCGGGCATGATATTCAGTGGTAAATTTAGCCCATCCTCACTCATTGTGGACACCAGAAAGCCTTTCAAATACTGGCCTTTTCTCTTCAATCTGAAAATCGACCCTCTAAATTACTCCCTCTGTGGCATAACCCCCTTTTTAAAATCCAGCATAGGCCGGTAGCTTGGAAACAATGATATTCCAAAGGTATCTGGTCGATTGGTCAACTGTTCTTGGGACATGGGCGGAAAACCTTTTTGGAATTACAATTGGAATTCAGCCTACCTGTGTCCTCTTGCTTTCAATGGATTCAACTAAAATCTTGTATAGGTAAAACAGGGTTGGATGTTAAAGCACTGGTGGAGGTATGGGGGCTCCTCACGATATCAAAGTCAATTTAGGAGGCACCGGGTGTTGCCTCACAGTTTTACCAGTTACTCCGCGAGCGGACCCAGTGCCACCCAGCCGGCCTCCAGAAAATTTGGGAGTACGACACTGGGTCTCCCCTCTCATAGCAAGAGTGGAAACAATTTTGAGGGAAACTAACTAGAGTGTCGCTGTCATCTTCTCTTACTGAAACATTATATTTCCTCGCCCATAGAGCTGATACTACACTGGTTCGGCTAACCAAATGGGATCCCTCTGTTGGAAATACTTGTTGGTCATGTCAAAGTAACAAAGGCATACTATCCCATATACTATATGATTGCCCTAATGTTCAGATGTTATGGATCCTGATATGGGAGGAAGTTCAGGACATCCTTAAATTCCAAATCCCGTGTACATGGGAGATTGTTACCTATGAGTCACTCGGTTACTAAGTGTCATCCCCTCTCTTGAGAACAAATGTCACTTTCTATTAGACTTTATGCTGAGCGTTGCCTTGAATTTTATATCTGCCAACTGTAAACACCCTACAGAACTCAGCTGGCACCTATGGTGGAATCAATTATGTCTGTATAGTAAATATGAGCATCTATTGGAAGTCAGGACTCACCAATATCCCTCTACTTTACTCAAATGATTATGTGTCCTCTGGGACGCTATACTTTATTATTTATTTATTTATTTACATTCTCTTATATACCGTGCTATTCTGCATCAGTGCGGTTTACATTCAACAAACTGAACTTACATTGAACAGGGCATTATAAACTTGGAGATAGCTATTTTACAGGGAACATGGGCTATGGAGGGTTAAGTGGCTTGCCCAAGACCACAAGGAGCACCTGTGGGACTAGAAACCCCAGTCCTTCCGGCCCAAGGTTGCTGTCCTCTAGTGGGATTTGAACCCCCGACCTTCTGGCCTGAAGTACCTTGCCCCAATCACTAGGCCACTCCTCCACTCCATATCACTTTATTGAAGTGATATATGATGGACAGACAAGCATTTGTACAAACTTTGGAATTTTGTATCAGTCAAAGATGCCAGGGAACCAGGGAGGGGGGAAAGGGGTGGTTGGGGGTGGATGAGATTCTCCTTTGTTATGTTTATAGTCAATTAGTTGATCTTTGTTGTTTTGTCTGTGTTTAAAATGAAAATAAAGCATTAAAAAAAAGAAAGGAAGTGGATATAGTTTTCTGGTTGTGGGAGCTGTGCAGATCAGGCTGCCATCATAATGGTGACGTCATCGGAACCCAGTTTGCTATTCCACGTGTGGGTTTGGAATACTTGGCATCTTCTGTAGCAGGGGTGCAGATGGAAGTTTCCCCTCAAATGGATTTTAGCATCTCCTTCAATCCCAAGGATTCAGTGAACTGTAAATGCCTAGATTGCCGAGTGCCACTCTGTCATTGGCCTCACTGCTTTCACAGAGGGATATGAGAATGCAATGATCTCTGTAGGGAATGTTTCGGCTGCAGCTCCCAGGGTGACTGAAGTTGTTGTGGCCTTCCACAACAGAACGAGTGGTGAGCTGTCCACAAGAGCAGAGGCCTTCTTTAATGCTTAGGGGAGTCAGTTGTCCATATCACCTGTGTTTCAGAGTCCTGTGGCTATGGTGGATCATGTTTTCCAGGCCCTTGCTGTGTCGTGGCCTTCTCCAATCAAGGGAGCTTGCTTAATAAATCTAAGGTAATTACTCTGGATACCATCTAGTCAGCCATTGCTATGTTGGAATAATCTGGGGCCAACTCTATGTGTGAGGTGGTGACCTCTTCTTCTCTTTCTCAGTCATTCAGTATCATTCGGGTCTTATCTGGATCCCAGGAGCAACATGCTGAAGTACTATCTCAGTTGGACCAGATGGTGGAGGCCTTTAAAATTTCAGAGGAGTCAGTGATTAGAGATAACTTATTCACGCATGCTAGGCTGGAAACATCTGCAAATCACTCAAGAAGTTGGAATGGAGTTTTTTTTAATTTCTGAAGTTATCTAATATTTCTGCTAAGTAGATGAGGAAGTAACTGCCAGAGATTCTTGGTGTAGTGGTGTAAATTCTACCCAAGCAGTTCCTTGCAGTGCAAGGGGGTCCAGAGAGAGGGTGCCCTTGTAGCTGCTCCATATCTTCTGAGGTAGGTCCTCTGAGGAAGATCCTCACTGCTCTGGGAGTCCTTCATTTTAACTTCTGCCGCTGTGCTGGGGTACCAGCTAAGGTGTTCCTGATATGGAAGGCCAGACTAGATAGGCCATGTGGTCTTTTTCTGTCATCATTTTTCTAAGTACATCTTAGTAATAGAAACAGTCTCCCAGTGAAGAACCATATGATGCACTTCAGGGGACAGAGGAAAGAGAATCTTACCAGAATATTGGAAGGATCCCTGGAGGAAGCCTTGGAGCACGGCAACCTGTTAGTATCCTTTAGCCTAAAACCAGACCATGACTGAATCCTAAGATGATTCTTTAAACAACATCATACTAAGCTGTTCATGGGTTGGACTTGGGGGTTTCCAGATTTTTGTAGAAGATATCAATTTCTTGCAATATGCCAAGAAGTTTTGACCCTGGGTGCTGAATTTTTTTCTGAGGCATCCATGTAAATGTTTCATTAAATTTCAGAGTAATGGATTTACTTTTTATATGACCAAGCCTGGTAAGAGTTTTTCTTACTTCTCAAGTTTCCTACCACATGGTTGTCAGGAACTGGTGATGCATAAGGTAGATATATATATTTTCCATTTATTTTTATTTTCTTGTAATGTAAGCTCCATGTTTTGCTGGGTCTTTCCTTTTACTATTGAAGGCTACAGTGTATTTAGAGCAGTTACGAACCTATGTTTACGGGTGATTATGGTATATGTAATGGATTGTTTCACATGTCAACTTCATCTTCTTGTTTCAACTACATCTTTAGATTGAATGCTAAAAGAAAATTTGCTTAAATAGATGAAGGCGTATCATAGTTACTGAAGATTTAACCAATGAACGGCTTCAGATTACAGACTTTTCTGATTGTATTTGTGGCTTTGAGGTGCTGATGATACTAAGCAGCTTGGGGAATCCTTACAGGATTGTAATAGAAGCCTCCACTGCACAACCCAACCAGTCGGGGCCAGCATCAGACATGCAAGGGTCCAGGGCAGAAACTGGTGAGTGGCCCCAAAGCTGCTTGCAGGCTATTGTCACAGCCCCTCCTAGTGGCAGTGTGCCAAAGGGTCAGGGTGGACATTTTAATTTTGTTGAAGAAAGAAAAACTTTTAGACCAAGTGCATTCTGGTCCTTGTAGTCCCTCTTCACAAGAAAATAGATGTGTGAGCCTTGAGCAGGGTGAAACAAAAAGGTTTTTATTCCCTTGTTATGCAAAAGGTTCTTCAGGAAACAAAGTAGAATTACCTTACTTCAGGTTTAATGCCAAGAATATTTACAAAAGATCAGCACCTGTTACAAATGCTTCACAGTTCTCTGTATCCAAGCAAGTTTCTCAAACAGCAAGAAAAACAAGACAAAACTTCTTCCTTCAGTGTTAACAGAAGCAAAAGGTACTTTAAAACATATGCTGCTGTTATATCTCGGTAAGAGATTCCAGGCTCTCGGTAATACACATTGGTTCAAGCATCAACAGTTCTGGTTCTGCAAACTCAATTTGCATGGGTTCCAGCTCACTCGTGGTGTCTTCTAATCCTGAGCTTTCCCTGGTTAACATAGGTTGCAGTTCAGTATTTCTTTCCCCCACTTTCCAGCCTTGCTGGCTTGAGTTTAGCAAATAACTATTAGGGTTTTTCCCTATACCTCTCTGTACAGGGTTACAAAACTTCCTCCAGCTTTGTTTCTTCTCAGAATGGCTTTTTAGGTTATCAGCCTTCCTAGGACCTGGCATCCATTTAATAAATGAAGTATCACTGTACCTTGGATCTCTGTAGCGTTTGCTGCTGGTGTTCTCTCCACCAGAGACTCTCCCTTTGTCAGCGTCTTCCTTGAAGACTGGCTTCTGGAGCTTTCTAAGCTGGGCTTGTTCTCCCTGGAACTTAGCTCTGCTTTTCCATGTATCCAAGCTTCTCTGCCTTGCAGTGTATGAGGTTCCTTCCTCAGGTCCTTCCTTCAAAGATCCTTTCTCTTTCTCTCTCAAAGGTCCTCCTTCGAGTTCCCCCTTAGATCCTCTCTGTCTGCTTCCTTGTGAGCACTGCTTAAAAAGGCGTTCTCCAACTGAGTTTCCTGGCTTTCTACCCAGGTGCCTTTGATTAGGTACTGCATTGCTACAACCTGGGTGTGTGAGCTTAACTTCTGCAGCCTCGTGCCTGCTCCCTCTAGCTGCACTTCTAGGTAATTGCACCCTCTGTAACTCAGTTGCTTCATAAGAAAGAGAGTTTTTTCCTACATCCATCGCTTCAATGGCTTCAGCTCCACCACACTATGCATAATTCAGCTCAAGGCAGGCCTGGCACCCCTATGGCATGGGGGCCCAAAGCAATTGCCCTTTTTCCCACCTCTTAATGTAGGGTTGCCAACCAACCGGTTTTAGGCCAACCCGGCTGGTTTTACATGTTGGAGGCCAGCAGCTGGCAGAATGGTAAAAACGGACAATGAAGGATGGTTTTCTGCCATCCGCCGATCACTCCTATGTCTGCCCACGGGGTTCTCAAGCCCTGCAGGTAGACGTGCAGAAACAGATGTGGGATCACAGCAGGGAGAACTGGTGACTGCCTTGGGGTTCCCAACCCCCATGGGCAGACGTGCAGAAACAGCTGCGATTGCGGCTGGGAGAGCCAGTGACTGCCCATGGGGGTTGGGATCCCTGTGGGCAGTCACCAGCTCTCCCGTCCACTTCAGCACTTCTGCCCACGAGGTTTGAGATCCCCTTGGGCTGTCACCGGCTCTCCTGACTCTGATCCTGCACAGGCTTACTGCCCCTTTCATTTATTCAGCTGTCTATGCAGTGAATTCAGTAACCATTTTTTTTTTGGCAGGATGTGCAGCCACTGGCAGGATGTGCAGCCTCAGCACTTCTGTGAATGGAGGGCAGGGGTGAGTGCAAGGGGGGAGGGACAGCAGGAGAGGGGCTGGAATGAGGAGGGAAGCAATAAATATATAAGAAGTAAACGGCACAAAGTGAATGTGCAAAGATGCACCCCTCTCCTGCCACACACACACTTAGGAAACCCTATCTCCGCACCACACACACACACACACAGGCAACCCCCCATCTCCACACCACACATACATACACGTGTAACTTAATGGGTCAGTGGAGGTGGTGGGAGAGGTGGGGCCACTGCCTTTTGTTGGCATTGAGCAGTGGTCCATTAGCAGCCTGATTTATTAAGCTTTTTTACCATGGAAAACAGGAAAACAGTCTTAGTAAATCAGACCCTAAAACCTAAAAAAGTAATTGCGATACACCTTTTTTGGGGGAGGGGGGGAGGGACAAGCATGCACTGTGACCTAAGTTTTGGCGGCCAGCTCCTAGACTTTTAGGCTGGCTCCTAGATTTCAAGAAAATTTGTCAAGGCCAGGTTTAAACCATGCATGCTGGCTGAGTCAGATCTGCCACGTCCCATCCCCCTCTAATGTCAGACATTATCGGATTGGGCGGGAAATGGCAGAGCCGTCTCAGCACACGCATAATCTAAACGCAGGTTCTGCGCAGCGCTCTTGCATTTTCTTGTTCCAGGTCCACCTGGAGTATACAATTGCTCTGGTTGCTTCCCTCTTAATGCCAGTCCTGACATCTGTTGTCTTTTGTTTTGTAATTCAGGGGGAAATGCATTTCTGTCTGTTTCTCTGATGTTGCACTGAAGTTTTACTTTAATTTTTGTCTACATATTTCTATTTACACTTAGTGGTCACTTATTGGTGAAGGCCTATCTGTAATATGTATGTGTGTGTGTCCAAGATTGGGTATTCTGTTAGCATGGAACTTCCATTTAAGAATGTGTACTAATCTGGCTTGTTCAGCTCTCCTAATAGGTTTATTGATATTTAAGAGCCCACTGCAATATTTGCGGTGCTGCCTTTTTCTAGGTAGAGTTCTTGTGTGAGTTTTGGAAGTTAGTACTGGCATGGTAGATTTGCTCTTGGTCTAAAATTACTTTTTTGTATTAATTCCAGGGCTGGTTCAACCATCAGACAATCTAGGCGATCACTTCTGGGGATCAGCAGAGAGTAGGGCATTCAAAGCCAGACAATAAATTCTGAGAATCAGGGGGGACATACGGGTTAAGATTTGCTTAGAGTACCAACACTTTGAATCAACTCTGAGGTTGGCCCTGATTAATTCACAATATGCTTGGTCTTGAGAGAGATTTTTTCTGATATATTAAGTTTAGTGGGGAAGGTTCTAGCTCTGCTCTGCACAGATTATTGGGGAAGGTGCTGGGGGGCGTGGTTCGGTGTATGCAGGATATATGTTTGGATTTAATGCCCTATGGGAGAGCATATGTGTGTTGAGGGGCCTGAGAAGGGGACTGTGATCGAATAGTTCAACCTCTTGTACTCCACCCCCTTGATATAGCCTGCAGACGCTAAAGCCTGCACCGTTGCCTTCTCTGCAATTATTTTTTATGGGCAGGGCAGGGGCGGGCATGGACTGGTTTGTACACTGATTATGTGGTAGCTGTGCTTCACTGTTGAACCCTATTCTAATGCCAGCCTTGAGTGCCCCATGAGCTATTACAGAATCAAAGCTGAACTGGCAAGAGGATGGAGAGCAGGATTTCTGTCTATCTGTGTGATTATGTGAGGAAGATATTCCTTAAGACTGGGCATTTCCCTAAATAGAAAAGCCCTTTTCACACCATAGAAAGCAAGCCAAGAAGACATATTTATTGATGATAATAGGATTTGAAAGTTCTCATGCCTGCCGTCCAAATGCCATATCTAGGTATATCACTTGCCAGCCTCTTTTAGGCTAAAGTCAAGAGCAGGATTTCAACCATAAGCCGATGAGAGTCCATTCTTGACATTCTTGATGAGAATGAGATCCTATACAATCCTGGGGGAGGGGAACGGGGGGGCATCCTGCCATTTGACCCCACTGGGAACTTGATTTTATTATGACCACTGGCAATCCAGGGGATTAAATGCCCTGTGAAACAAAACTTTCATGTGCTTTTAAACCACTGCCCATCAGCCACCTATGAAGTAAACAGGATATGGCCAGGCTTCCTTACAATGCTCCTACAGGGGGAAAGCGCAGTTATCACTGCTGTTATAATCGCTACCCACTTTCAGTTGGGTATCTGGAGACACAGAGGGGTGGCCACATCTGAAATCCTCATTATGCATTTTTACAGGATAGTGGTGGGAGGGGTAGTACTGAGATGATCATAATTGTTGAGTTTAATTATCAAAATCTCAACGAGGGGTAAGGCTAAAAAATTTTCTCTGGGAACAAGCAGGAAGTCAGTCTTCACATATGGGTGACATCGGCGCTGATGGAGCTGCGCGGAAGCATCTCCCTAGCTTTCAAGGAAAACCTTTGGGAGATGCACCATGCATGAGTGGTCCCCTTCCCGCCCGAGTGCCATCTTGCCTCAGTCTCCCTTTTTCCGCAGAGCCCTTCAGACATTGTCCTTTTTTCCCAGGAAAAAGTCTGATTTTCTTATAGTTAAATTTTCTCTGGTTTGTGTACTGGCTCCTTCCCGCCCCAGAGCCAGCTCACTCCTCAGTGTCGCTCCTCAGGTTCATCTATCCATTTTCCACTTTTATCATCGAGGTCCGCCTCGACTGGCGTTCGTGCTCTTTTTCAGCCAAAGGCCTTGGACCCCTGTCAGAAGGCAGGGACTCCCTTTTTTTAATGGCCTCAAGTGGCTTCAAAAAGTGTGATTCATGTGGCAAAGTTATGTCACTTACCGATCCACATGACTGCTGCCTCCGATGCCTTGGCCCAGAGCACAGTGACTCTGAATACGAGCTCTGCAGAACAATGACCCCAAAGGCCTTAAAGATTCACCATCAGAAGCAGGAAATTTTTTTTTCATAAGTCTGACTCTGCCCCGCAGTCTCTGGTAATACCACGCTCCAGGGCCACCTCTGATACCTCGGTGCCCTGCGAAGCCAGAGCCTCCTCGGAGTCCCATAGTCTTGGTTCCTCCGAGCAGAAGTCCCCAAAGGTGGAGCATAAGAAGAAGAAATCCTCAAAGACCACCCTGGAAGATGAATCAGGGAAGAAGGTGAAATCCCACCCCAAGTCCTGCAGCGACAGGCGTGAATCTGAGAAGTCGGGGCAGGAGCGTCCTTCCAAGTTGCCCCGCAAGGTGTTGTCAGCTCCTGCTGACTGGCCTCGGGCCTCCGAGGCCATCCTCATCGAGGACTCCTCTCAACAGTACTGACGCTAAGCCTAAAGTCCTCGGTGCCCACGTCGAAGGCTGCAGAGCTAAGTGGCATGGAGACCAGAATGGCAGTCCCAGAGAGCAGTATATCTGCCCTAGTGGCCATGCAGCGGGTGTTTATATCCGGCCTCATCCGGTTCATCCACCCCAATGATGGGACCCTCGACATCGAGGGCTTCCCCAGGCGTTGAGCCAGTCCTCAAGCGCCATCGGCCTTGAGAGAGCCTCTGGCCCCAGTCAAGATCCCGGTCCCATTCTTCAGGACATCAGTCCTCCCTAGTGAGTGCCCGTGGCTCAAACCAACGATTCTCTGGAGGTCCTGCAGCACGGAGAGCAGTCCTCAACCAAGGTGATTATGTGGCATCGGACTTGTACTCCGACTTTGAGTCCGAATGGGAGACAGAGGACAAAGAGTCCCCAGATACGAGGCGACAACGTGACGTGCCATCAGACCCATCTCCGCAGACTACCCGATGCTGCTCTCCACCCGAGAATGTTGCGTTCCTCGATTTTGTGAGGAATATGGCCAAGGCTCTCGTGATCAAGACCGAAGTCAAGGAGGACCCGCGGACCAAGAAATTGGAGATACTCCAGTACGAGGCACCCCCGAAGGAAACCCTTACAGTCCCAGCGCCCCTGATCCTCCACCGCCTCCTCTGAATGTGGGAAACACCGGCATCAGTGCCAATTGTCAGCAGGCGCCATGACACCATGTACTGGGTATGCCGGAGCCCTGGGTTCCAAAAAGCCCAGCTCCCCCACAATTCAATGGTCATGGAATTGGCCATGCGCCAGCTTAAGAGCCAAAAGATACACTTGTCGGTAGGCTTTTCAGGGCTCGATGCTAACATGCCAAATTCACTCATACCAGCTCTACATTGGCATGTATCATTCTCGGCAGGCCTCAATGGAGAACCCCTACAGAGGTTTAAGACTCTAACCTCGGTGGTAAAGGAATGTTCAAAGTTCCTGTCCCAAGAGCTTATGATGGCTTTGAGTCATCGGCTAGGGTGCCGCTGCAGGCATTGGGTCACGACACCAAGCATGGCTGCAGTCATCTAACCTGGAACAATGGATACAGGACAAACTGATTGATGTCCCCTACACAGGTGAAAACCTGTTTGGGAAACCCATGGTGGACAAAGCAGTGGAGATAGAGACCGCGTATGTGATGAGAACCAGCCTCTCGAAAAAGACCTCGGTGCAATCCTGAAAGGAAGAAAGGGGGCTTCAGTACTACTCTGCACTTTCAAGCCTTCTTAGGCCCTCAGCAGGCCCAGCAACAAAAAGGCCAGGGACATGGTCCCAGAAAGCATAAAGCCCTGATGTCCCAGGCTCCAAATCAGGCGTAGCCTGGGGGAGGCTTTTGACGGCCTGGGCGCAACCCCCACACCCAGGGAGTCCTTTGCTGCCCACAGGGGGGCGCCTAGCCCTGTTTGTCCACAGGTGGACAGCCATCACCACCGATGCCTGGGTGTTACAGGTGGTCAAGGAGGGTTACCTCCTCCAACTGCATCAGACACCACCCCCATTCTTCCCAGGAGAACCCACCAGGCCTCTTCTTCACCAGACCCTGCTCCTCATCGAGCTAGCAGGATTACTATGAGACAAAACAGTGGAGCCAGTCCCAAAACACCTCTGGGGCACCGGCTTCTACTCCAGGTACTTCCTCGTCCCCTTACTAGGGGCCTCAGGCCCATCCTGGACTTGTGAGAGCTCAGGTTTCTGGTCAGGGAGAAGTTCAAAATAATTCTCCCTTGGAATACTGCTGCCATTTCTCTAGCAGGGAGACTGGTTTTGCTCCTTAGACCTAAAGGATGCTTACACTCACATCCTAATCCACCCCAGCCACAGAAAATACCTCCGGTTCATGGTGGGGAGACAATACTACCAATACAGGGTACTGCCCTTCAGGCTAGCCTCGTCTCCAAGGGTCTTTACCAAGTGTCTCGCGGTGATCACAGCCCACCTCAGGCTTCAAGGGGCCTTCGTCTTTCCCTACCTGAACTACTGGCTCATAAAGGGGGTCACAGCTGCAGAGGCACAATGCACCACCAGATGCACCATAAACACCCTGCAGCACCTACAGTCTGTCATAAACTACCCCAAGTCCCACCTCACTCTCGTTCAGAGCCTAGAGTTCATAGGGGCGCAGCTGGACACCCTTCAGGCAAAAGCCTTCCTCCCTCAGGAGAGGTCAGCATGCCTCAGGAAACTAGCTGCAGAGGTGCACCACAGTGAGAAATGTCACTGTGGTGACTAGCCCAGCTTCTCCTCTGCCTGCTGAGACACATGGCCTCCATGGTCCACATGATCACAGGTGCCCGCCTATACATGAAAGCAGCCCAATAGTGCCTCCACTCTCAGTGGACCCAGCTACAGGCAGGCTGAGGAACAGGGTGCACATGACCTGCCATCTGGCGGACTCCCTCGGATGGTGGCAGAATCCAAGTCACCTTCAGGACGGGACGCCCTTCTAAGCACCCACCCCACAGAAAGTCCTCATCACAGATGCCTCTCTAACAGGCTGGGGAGCACATTGCGACAGCCTCCAGACACAAGGCTGCTGGTCCTAGAGGGAATCTGAAATGCAGATCAAGCTGCTGGAAATCAGGGCCATATTCCTGGCCCTCAAGGCCTTCCACCATCTGTTTCAGCACCATGTGATGCTGATCCAGACTGACAATCAGGTTGCAATGTTCTATGTGAACAAACAGGGAGGAATGGGGTCGTACCCCCTCTGTCAGGAGGTGGTAGCCCTCTGCTCTTATGCCAAATGTAGCGGGATGCTCCTGAGAGTGGTCTACCTCCCAGGCCAGGACAATATCCTGACGGACAAGCTGAGCAGGGTACTCCATCCGTACGAGTGGCGCCTTAATACAGCAGTGGCCTCAAGGCTGTTCTGGCTCTGGGGCGTCCCAGTAATGGACCTGTTCACCAGCCTGGACAACGCGCAGTTGCCCTGTTTCTGCTCCTGCTGACCGCACCCATCTCGGGTAGAGGCGGATGCATTCCTCATCCTGTGGTTGGAAGGCCTCCTGTATTCCTTCCTCCCAACACCGCTGATAGCCAAGACCCTTTTCAAGGCTCAACGCGACACAGCATCGCTAGTGCTGATAGCCCCTCACTGGCCCAAACAGCACTGGTTCCTACTGCTCCTCTCCTTATCGATGGTACTGCTGATTCTCCTAGGCCGAGCCCAAGGACTACTCTTGCAGGAGCAGGGCACTCTCCTACACCCCAACCTGGGGTCCCTCTCGCTCATGGCTTGGCTGCTGAAAGGGTACCACTAGCCTCCTTCAAACTTTCATGGGACATGGAAGACATCCGGCCTGGCCTCTTAGAAGGCCTCCAAGAGAAGGGTGTGTGCCTTCAAGTGGTGACATTTCTCACTGTGGTGCACAGAGAAACAGACAAACCTGTTCTCCTGTTCAGTGCACATGGTGTTCCAATACCTGCTCCACCTATCAGAGGCCGGACTGAAGTCCAACTCAGTCAGAGTACACCTAAGTGCCATCGCAGCACATCACCACTCCGTCGAGGGGAAGCCCCTCTCGGCTCAGCCCCTTGTGTCTCGGTTCCTATGGGGCCTCATGTTGTCCAAACCCCCTGTCCACCCTCCAGTGGTGGACTGGAATCTTAATGTGGTGCTCTCGGAACTCACTAAGCCTCCATTTGAGCCTTTAGCTACCTGCCACCTGCAGTACCTCTCCTGGAAGGTCGCCTTCCTGGTAGTACTCACATCAGCTCGCAGAATTAGCAAGCTCCAGGCTCTGATGGCAGAACCTCCTTACACGAGGTTACACAAGAACAGGGTGGTGCTCCGCACAAATCCTAAGTTTCTGCCAAAGGTGGTGTCCTCATTCCACCTCAATCAGGAGGTGGTACTCACCACCTTCTTTCCCAGGCTTCACACCAGCAGGGTGGAGACCGTTCTCCTTACTCTGGATTGCAAGAGAGCCCTTTCCTTTTACCTGTAATGGACCCAGGGCCACCGCAAAGCTCGACAGCTTTGTATCCTATGACCCCAGACATCTGAGGCTCCCCGTAACTAAGCAAACTGTCCACCTGGGTGGCAGACTGCATTACCCTTGCCTTTGAGCAAGTGGGGATCCCATTAGACCAGAGAGTCATGTCACACTGCATCAGAACCATGACTACTTCCAAGGGCAATCTGCATCTGTCCCCATGACAGAAATTTGTTGGGCTGCCACCTGGTCTTTGGTCTATATCTTCGCAGCTCACTACTGCCTGGAGAGGGAGTCCCAACAGGACAGCATCTTCAGCCAGGCCATACTCCGTAATCTTTTCGGGGTATAGGCAACTCCTGCCCGCCGACCCTTCTGTGTTCAGGCTACCAGAGTGCTGGTGTTCACTGAACACTTGAGTCTTAAGAGAGTCTCTCCCTTGGGACTCAACTGCTGCTGATCACGGCTCTCCCTGTGCAGGTTGCCATGGCATTTTTCTTTTGGTTACAGGTTCTTGGTAGCCTGTAGCTGTGGAGTCCCATATATGAGGACTGACGTCCTACTTGTTCCTGGAGAAAGCATAGATACTCACCTTTAACAGGTGTTCTCTGGGGACAGCAGGAATCAGTCCTCACAACCCTCCCTCCTCCTCTTGGAGTTGCTTCTTTACCATCTTATATTTTTGCCATCTTAACTATCTCATTAGACTGAGGCAAGATGGCACCCTTGGGCGGGAAGTGGACCACGCATGCGTGATGCATCTTCCAAAGGCTTTCCTTGAAAGCTGGGGAGATAATTCCGCACAGGCTCTGTCGGCACCGACATCGTTAGTATGTGAGAAATGATTCCTGCTGTCTGCAGAGAACACCTGTTACAGATGAGTAACTACGCTATCTAGGGCTCCCAACATCCTTGCAGCAGTCTGGGAGATGAATAGAGAAAGCAGTTGAAGATGCCGGCAAAGTATATGCAGACATCCACACAAATATATAAGTGACCGTAGCTGTGCTCCCATTTACTGACTGACTGATTGAATTTGATATTCCAGTTATGGACAAAAGCAATTTGTTCCGTCTCGCTCCCAGATGCTGGACTCACTGGCTCAAATCCAGTTCCTGCCATTTTCTGAAGTCAGAACATCCCTTTGTATTCCTGGGACAATGGAAAATCTGTTTCCTCCTTCTCTACAGGAACACTGAGTAGTCCTGTGCAAAGTCGCCCTCAATCTGCCCCATCACTTTTATCAGCTGCATTGCTGGTTTGTCACTATATTGAAGTTAATTCTGCATATGTCATGCAGGCTGTGATTCCACCATGTTGGGGGGGGGGGGCCCACTGCAGAATGGGAAAAGGTCTACATTTCATACTATCCCAAAATCGACACCAGCCTTCATAAAACAGTCCATTTTCTGGAAAACACCGAGGCCTTGTACCCAGTCCTGAGATCTGATGAGAACCAGTTTTTGGTGAGAGACTTGATCTACCCCGGGGTTGGAATGCACATTTGACTGCATTCTGGTTTCTGAAGCACAGGCATTTCCATTTTAAGTCAACACTGTGTACACACTAAAATGCCTGATCACAGCAGCATCAGGAAGAGCCAGGACTGACTGAAAGTCTTCCTTCCAAAACATCTTTGCCAGCCTGGGGTCAGTGATACTCCCCTGCATTCAGAGAATTCTGAAGCTATGTTTGTGCCATTCAGCCCTCCCTGAAAGTCCCAGCTCTCCCATCATTCACCTTCATGTGTGCCGTAGGGGGACAGGGTCATTTGTCACTCCTCTCCTCTGGATTTTAATGACAAATTTTCTACGGGTACATGTGATCACTTACAGGGGGTGAGAAGCCCCTGAGAGCACCTTAGGAAAAAAAACAAAGTGACGATTCCTTAGAAGGATGGAAGTTTAAAGTGTACCTTAAATCAGAGCCTGGCACCCAGGGAGTTAACAAACCCCTTCCCCCCACCCAGTATCTCATTCTGCTATTAATTTCTGACCATCTGGCTTCAACATTCTGCTACCACTAAAGGCTTTATTTTTTAATCTCCCTCACCTCCATCAGTGAAAATAAGCTTCCAAAAAATGTAATGCATGCTTTTAATAAATTGTTTTGATTTAAACAGGGCTTCCTTTACGAGCAAGAAGAGTAGGTGATTAATTGTACTTTCCTTTGAAGGAGGTAGCAGGGAGGCTGTTTAGTATTTAATGCGTGGATGCAGGATCTATATCGTGTTGCTATGGCAGTGCTTTCTTCAGACCCAGGCTGAAAACGTGCACACATCCAGGGACTTCACTCAACAAGTGACCTCTGCTCGTTGGAGCTTGCACTGCCAGTTTTGCACACAAGCTTAGGACTGCCCATGATAGAAATCATTTTACAAAAAAATCAATTGTTCTGGATTTGCAAAAAAAACCCAAACAAACCCTGAATTTCTTGCATACCGAGGGCATCATCATCTGCAGGGCTTCTAAATTTCCTCCAGGACTTGCTTGCCACGTATGATATATTCCCGTCATGTGCTCTTGCTTTTCACACCACTCTCACCAAACCAATAATTTTTATTTGGCAGGGAAGGGTGAAAAGTGTGCACACCCCTTAGTTCTCTCCTTTTCCTCCACTCCTATAACTCTGTCTTCCTTTCTCCCCCCCCCCCCCCTCTCTCTCCTCCTCTCTTACCACCAATTACTCAACTTCCCCTGAAGTCTTCTCTTCTCCTTTGCCCTCAGCTATCTCACTCTCAGGCTTTGACAACTCTTCCCCCAGTTCCCAGGCACCAGTCAGGGCTGCTTCCTGACCATCTCAGTATCCTAAAAAAATGCACTCAAGCCAGACAAACAGGTGAGAGTTTTTCAAAACCCTAATAATCTGTGATCTAACTCTAACCAAGGCGAATAATGATTTCCACGACTCTTGCTGACTTGGGTGGTGATGTACATAAACTGGGGTTGAATGGTGGTAAACAGGTTGATGATCTTCTTTAGTGGTGGAGAATTACATTAGGCGAATTAAGACCATCACTACAACTTTCCATTTGCAATATCCCATCCCCTCTCCCTACCCACCTACCCCATCTCCAATCTCACATACCTCACCCCCTCTCCCCACCTACCTACCCTATCCCCAACCTCTTAAGTTAGTTAAATCTTTTTTGTTAGTATTGTTATTATTATAAATGTTATAATTTACTATGTTTAATGTTCAAATCCATAATGTTACATGTTAAGCCAATGTAAACCGTTTAGACTGGTAGATTAAGTGGGATATATAAAAATAGCTAAATAAATAAATTAAAAAAAAAAATTAGTCTGGCCACTGACCAATCAGTATCCTCTGTGTGGAGGAGCCCAACGTTCACCTTTCAGCTAGCTGCCATTTAACTTTGACTCAACCTGGAAAACCATCCAAACTTCTCCATCCCATCTGCATCGTAAGCAAAACAAATCTCCCGTTACGTTGCCGTAACTCAAAGAACAGAAGGAACCCCTGGAATGGAGAGAGTAGCATCTACGAAGCTCTCTCCTTTGCAGATTTTAAGTTTATCCGATTTTACAAGGAGCAACTTTACAAGGTATGGCTATTACTTTATTTTGTATACCAGCACTGCAAATTCATTATGTTTGATGTAAGGAAAACATAATGGGAGCCTTTTGATATTAATATGATTGTCACATATCTCTTCAGACCCCTCCCCCCCATCCCCCATTTCAGTTAGGTAAAATGTACCGTGAAGACAAAGCACAGCTGTGAGGAAAAACAGACTAATATTTCCATTCTGCAAACCCATTAAAGACCATTAATATCAACCACACAGCGGGAGAGCAAAGAAATGCTTCATTTATTTATTTATTTATTTATTTTATTTATTTAGACAGTTTTGTATACCGCCTTATCCTTCAATCAAAGCGGTCACAACACAATTGGGGGATACATTTAACACGCAGGGGTATGAGACACACACACTAATACTTACAGGGAACATGGGCAATGGAGGGTTAAGTGGCTTGCCCAAGACCACAAGGAGCATCTGTGGGACTAGAAACCCCAGTCCTTCCGGCCCAAGGTTGCTGTCCTCTAGTGGGATTTGAACCCCCGACCTTCTGGCCTGAAGTACCTTGCCCCAACCACTAGGCTACTCCTCCCTCATTTAACTTTTTATTTTGAGTTCAATATAGTCAGACCTGGTTAATCTAATACCAGCTGATAAAGTCATTTATCAAGCTTAATCTAAATTCAGATAAACCAGTCAACATCTGCATATATTGTGGGCGACTGATTATTAGTTAGACAGATACCTGTTACATATGCCATGGGGAATGACTGGGCCTCTATTTAACAGAGTTCCTGGGCAGCAATAGTGGTTGACTATGGGGAGATATTTAGCCTCTAACCATGTTTGAAATTCTAAAATAAAGAAATATGTGAATTCTCAGGAGGGTCCCAAACCAGCTATCCCCATCTCAGGAGGGTCCCAAACCAGCTATCCTCCATCTCAGGAGGGTCCCAAACCAGCTATCCCCATCTCAGGAGGGTCCCAAACCAGCTATCCCCATCTCAGGAGGGTCCCAAACCAGCTATCCTCCATCTCCCCTCAGACTTGCTTTATCGCGCTCCGCCCTTCCCTTCCTCTCTGTGCTCATCCTCCATTTCCATTCATAACGCCCTGCCAAAGCCTTGCCCCCTACCTGCTGCATCTTTCTACAAGTCATCCTCCTCACGCCCTCCTCCGTGTTTGTGTATTTGGTTCCCCTACCAGTCCCTTCAGAGAAACCTCTCTCTCCCACAACTTCCCCACAGCCCATTTACACATCCCTCCTCCCCAGCACACAGCTTTCACGTGACACACAGCAATTGTTTTAACTTCTTTTAAATAAAACTATGCATGGTCCTCATGGCTTAATGTTAAACTTCAATCAGTGAACCCTAGCTGTCCCTGCTGTGTTTTTTCCTTCCCTGTGGATTTGTTGGGATTACCCTCTGTGGTGTTTTCTTTATTCACCACTGCTATCTAAGAGTCTCCATCTAACTCAAGACTACCTCTACTTCAGAAAGCACATAAAAGCCTGGCTCTTCTCCCAAGCCTTGAATAGCTATGGTAAGTGACTTTCCATTCATTCATCCTGCTTCAGGATTTGCTTGCTTCACACCAGATCCACAAATGTTATATATATATATATTGTCCCCCTCAGCCCCCTCTGGTGGCGGCGTAGTGGTTCCACAGGGGCTGGGGAGCGCATAAGAAATAAAGGGTTTCAGGGTTGACCTGTTGTGAGGGTCAATGAGGTAGCAGGCCTCATTGTCAGCCTCAAGGTCAACTTCCTAAAAAGTAACTCTTGCCAAGTGTAGGGTAAAGAAAAGGCTTTTATTTCACCTTTGCGCATAAAGAAGTTCAAAATATGAGGTAATGAGTAACAGAACACAAACTTTGGTTGCATCAAAATGTGAATCAGCAAAAACACTCAAAATAACATGGTTATCCGTCACCAACTTAAAACATAAGGTTTCCAGTATTCTTTGCATACATGGGATTTGTTTGCCTTTTACTTAAACACATCTCCTTGTGCAATAATCACATTCCATTGGTTCTATGTCTTCAATACCCTCAGATTCCCCTGGCAGCCATTCCATTTCTACGGGGTCCGAATCTGAGGTCTCTGAGATCTCTGAGATGTTAAAACCTGGTTTTCTAAAAGCATGCCATACCGTATCCCAGTGCTGGCTTGGGAGTTTGGGGCGTCGGCTTTTAGGTATATTATAACTCCCTGGGCTTACTGCTGTTTCAGGATTAAAGGTTTGCTTCTTCCAGTCTCTGGTAGCACTAAACTTGTTCCTGTAAAACTTATCTGGTATTTCTGGTTTAAAACAGTCCTTATTATCCAGATAAAAGCTAGCCCTTTGTTTCTCTCTAGGCTTCTTGTGAAAGGCTTGAGGCCTAGTCTGAAAGTCTTTTGCTTCAGGTAATTTCCAACGATCCCAGGATATCTTTCCTGTTTTAGAATGAGGTATAATTCTTTTGAGGTAAGGCTGCAGCTGAGGGGCCTGTCTTCCACCTCCACCCCTGTGGCAGTTGGTTAGGGGCCGTGCCCTCTCAGCTATATCCTCTTTCTTAAGGCTATGAACCTTTCTTTCATCCTTCAAGTTACTTTTGTAAAAACTTTTAAAAGTACCTTTTTTCTCTTGAAGGTTTCTTCTCCAGTTAGAAGGATAAGCCTCTCCTTCCTTGGCTGTCCTCTGTATGACTGCCTCTTGCAGTTGTGTATGGCCTTCCTCTAGGCCTGCTCTTGGGCCTTCAGCTCGGCCTGCTCTCCCAGTAGCTTTCACTCCTTGAGCTCTTCTGGGTTTGTCAGTGACTTCACCTCGGTCTCTGACTCCGGCTTCTGGAGCTTCCCTTGGCACTGCTTCCTGCGCTTCCTGTGAAGGTCTCTGCCAAGCTCCTTGCCTCCTCCTGTGCTTCCCCTCTGGGTTGCTCCTTGACTGCCACTCTGGCTTGTCCCTTGGCTGCCTCTCCGGCTTGCTCCTTGGCTGCCTGGGCTTCTTTTGTATGACTCCCCTCTGCAGTGCTCTGTCCCTGCTTAAATCCAGAGCAGCTGCTTCTGAGTCCTGCCCATAGAGGTGTGGTTCTTCCACTTCCAGGCTTGCTCTCCTGCCCCCTCTATGTGTCCCTTCTCGTAATTGCAGGTAAATCTTGTTTTTTTCAAGATTTAAAACTTTCTTTCCTTGCGTCAGAGGGCCCGCGGTATCACAATATAGAGATAGATAGAGATAGATAGATAGATAGATAGATATAGACTATATATATATATATAGACTATATATATAGTTTACGTTTTCCTTTCACTTTATCATTGCCCATTGTGTCTGTCTGTATGTCCTGGCTGCACTTGTCTCCTCTTCTGCCTATTGGGATGTTTCATTGTATGATGCCAACATTGTGAGTATCCTATTTATTTCATATGAATATTCTGCTATATTGCCTTTTGTTGTTGTTAAATGCTGTCGAGTCAGTGTCGATTCATGGCAACCCCCTGGATAGTTGACCTAAACTGTGTTTGGTCTTCAGTCAGGTGGTTCATTGTTAATGAGTGGCACTCATAGCTGCTGTTATTGTATCGATCCATCTAATGGCTGGCCTTCCTCTTTTACGTTGATCTTCTACCTTGCTAAGCATTATGTCTTTCTCCAATGATCTCTCTTTTTCACATGATGTGTCCAAAGTATGAAAGTCAAAGTCTTGTCATCTGAGCTTCTAAGGAAAGCTTAGGTTTGATCTCCTCTAGTACTGACAGTATTCATTGCCAGCGCCATAATTCGAAGGCATTAACTTTCTTCCTGTCTATCTTTTTCACTGTCCAACCTTCACATCCATATGATGTTATTGAAAATACCATGGCCTGGACAAGTCAAATCTTTATATGGAGAGAGACATCTCTGCTCTTGAGAATCTTGTCTAGGTCCTTCACGGCCATTCTGCCAAGAGCAATGCTTCGTCGGATTTCTTGACTGCTTGTCCTTTCTTTATTGATTGTTGATCCAAGTAGGTTAAAGTTGTCAACTATTTCAAATTTCTTTTCCATCAACGATGAACTTATTGATTTTGCCAGGTGTCAGGACCTTTGTCTTCTTAACATTCAGGTATAGGCCCATTTTAAGACTATGTTCCTTGAGCTTGAGAAGCAATTGTTTCAGATTGTCTTCACTTTCAGCCAGTAATGTGGTATCATGAGCATAATGAAGGTTATCGATGAGTGTTCAACCAATCTTCAAACCTCAGTTGTCTTCATACAGTCCTGCTGCTCTGATGATTTGTTCTGCATATAAACTAAACAGGTAGGGGGAAAGTATGCAGCCTTGTCCTACACCTTTGTTGATTTTAAACCATTCTGTTTCTCCTAGTTCCATTTGAACTGTTGCGTCTTAATCAGTGTAAAGGTTGTGCAAGAGAACTATCAGGTTTTCTGGTATACCCATGCTTCTTAATATGGCCCAGAGTTTCTCATGGTTTACACAGTCAAAAGCCTTGTTGTAGTCAATTAAACACATATGGATATCCTTTTGGTATTATTTTGTCTTTTCAAAGATCCAGCTCACATCTGCAAAGATGTCTCTTGTTCCTCGCCCTTTCCTGAACCCTGCTTGCACTTTGGGCAGTTCACATTCCAGGTATGGCTGTAATCTCTGCTGAATGATCTTGAGTAGAATCTTGCTGGCATGTGGGATCAGAGCGATTGTGTGATCATTTCCACAGTCAGTTGGGTCACCTTTCATCAATATTGGTATAAACATAGATCTTTTCCTGTCAGTTGGTCATGAATTTGTCTTCCAAATTTTCTGGCAGAGCCTTGTAAGCGTAGTAACAGCTTCATCTGATTGCTGTAATACTCCAGTGGGAACGCCATCAATGTCCAGTGCTTTGTTCTTTGATAACACCAAAAAAAGACCTCAAGGTCCGGGTAAATTACCGAAAATACAAAAAATCCCAGCCTAAATAGTGCGACCTATATAATTATTTTTTTGTCGAAGCTAACCGTAGGTGGGTCGAAAGGAAAAACGGCCCACACCAAGCGGAGAGCTGCTTTTATTTTAATATATATGGTTCTTCACCAACAATAGAAATTTTAAAAACCAAAAAAACAAAACTTATCTTCTTAGTCCAAAGACCACTGCTTGTCTAGATCCACTGCACTGGGATTTAGGCTGGGATTTTTTGTATTTTTGTTCTTTGATAAGGCTTTCAGTATTGCTTCAACTTCTTGTTTCATTACGAGGTACCATTGGTTCCTGATCATAAGGTACAGGTTGAAACGGCTGTTGGTCCACTTGATCTTTATGGTATAATGACTGTATATTCTTTTCACCTTTTCTTGATCTTCTCAGCATCATTCAACATGGATCCTTGAGCATCTCATAGCATTCCAATTCAAGGTTGGAATGTTTTCTTTAATTCTCGTAGCTTTACGAAAGCCGATCTTGTTCTTCCTCTAATAATGTCTGATTCTATTTCCTTGCATGCATCATTTGTACTCTGTGGACATTGTGAGTATTTTATCCTTGCTGAATGACCTACCAGGCTGCCTATTAACACTGCATCATATTTCTGTTACTTGAATGTTCTACTATGCTGTTTTAAGGTGTGCATTATTGACATTGTGTCAATACCTACCTCCAAGTTGATCTCACTCTTCTAATTGTCTATTATGCTGACAAGGTGGGCATTTTGCTACTATAGGTTGTCTGTTATATACCGCCAATACCACTAATCTCAACACTCCTAATTGGATAATGGGAGATCTCAATCTCCCTTCTCTGCAGCAACATCAGTCCTCTTCACTCCTCAATGCCATTGAAAATCTTGGGTATCAACAATTAATCATGGAACCCACACATAACAAAGGAAACATTCTTGATATGGTATTCGCTCCACAATCTGCTCCTGCACAAAGCAGCAACATTATAAAGTCTATCACAGATGTACCTTGGTCAGACCACAAACTCATAAACCTACAAATTCCCTTGAGTAACACTCATCCCATAAACTACAAAAACCTTGACAACACACCAAGAGCCCTAACAAGAAGCTTTCGGCCCTTCAACAAGGATTTTATACTGACAAATACTCAACCACTCCTCAACAATACAACGCTCAACCTTGACGAGTCAATTGAAGCCTGGAACAACAGCCTCAAGTCCATTTCTCATTTACCACACAAGAAAAACGTATCAAAGAAAAGAATCTCCGCACCATGGTTCTCTCCTGAGCTGCGGTCTTCACTTATGCATTTAAGGAGACTCGAAAAACGCTGGAGACGAACACTGGCCAGTGATGACCACACAATCTACAATCTCTACTTAGCAGCTCACCGCGAAGCAATCAAAAACAAGAAGAAGCAATATCACACTGATACGCTTAAAAGATCATTGAACAAACCTCGTGATCTTTTCAACCTGGTAAAATCACTATCAAAGGAACCATCTTCAGAACAAAAGGAGGAGATCCACCCTCAAGATTTTGCTGATTACTTGCAATCTAAACTTATACAGACGGATGAGCTACTGAAAACAGATGTACAAGAAACAACCTGCCAAAACTCCTTGTCTACACTTATCACTCCTTCAGCTAAATTTATTGAAGACACAATCACCTCACTCAATACCACCACCGCTCAAACCGATCCCTGCCCAGCCTTCTGGATAAAGGACCTGCGAAGTACATTTAGCCCGTTCATTGCAAGAATCATGAACCTTTCATTTACAACCGGCTCCTTCCCATCTGCTCTAAAGCTCACATCCATTAGACCACTGCTAAAAAACCCCAAACTAGACCCAAAAAAGGCTGACTCTTACAGACCTATTGCCAGCATTCCCCTCCTAGCAAAAATCTTTGAGAAAGAGGTACAACGTCAAATTCAAGACCACATAGATTCCGCAGCCCCTCTTGACTATTTTCAACATGGCTTCAGAGAATATCATGGCGTCGAAACACTTATCACCACCCTCTTCAATAACATACTCGCCAGTATAGACAACATCCGTCAAGGCGTTGTGCTAATCTTCTTAGATATAGCAGCCGCATTTGATTCGGTAAATCATGATATACTCATTACACGGCTGAAGGAAAAAGCCATCAGTAGTTCAGCACTTGAATGGTGTAAATCTTACCTGAACACCAGAATGCAATATGTAAAAACTGCAACAGGAGAATCAAATCTCTTCCATCAGAAACAAGGCGTCCCACAAGGTTCATCTCTTTCATCTCTCATGTTTAACATATACATGCAGCCTATCTGCAATATCATCAGATCATTCAATGTTGAATGTATGATATACGCAGATGACATCCTACTTTATTTACCTTTTTCCACAATACAAATGGATTTACTGCCCATAATAAAGTGCTTTGATGCAGTCTCAGAGTGGCTTCTCTCACAAAACCTCCGCATCCAGCACAAGAAAACTGAGGTTCTCTTTGTTACAAGAGACCCCAACTTCATTCCACCATCACATATAAGTGTTAAGGGAGCTGATCTATCCACCAAAGAAACAATAAGATATCTCGGAGTCACGCTGGACCACCGACTAGATATGAAATCACACATAGACAATATAGTAAGAGCTGCATACTTCAAGATACGCACACTTAGGCATTTACGCTCTTTACTGGACCCAGAGGATTTCAGAACCATCTTCCAAGCACTCATCTTGCCGCATTTTGATTTCGCCAATTCAATTCTACAAGGTCTCCCACAATCCACCCTAAGTTCTCTACAACTTGCTATGAATTCTGCTGCAAGGGTTCTACATGGAGCATCCAGAAATGATCATGTGACACCAATCCTCAAGCAGCTTCACTGGCTCCCAATACAAGCCAGGCTCATATTCAAAACGCTGATTCTCACGTACAAGGCCATCCATGGCTTGTCAGCCAATTCACTAACTGACCTCATACAAACTGTACCACCAATAAGATCCAGAAGACAATCATCACTAAACACTCTAACAATGCCAAAGGCCATAACAACTTGCAGCCGATCAACAGCGAGTAGAGCCTTCATGTTTTGCACCCCAAAACTCTGGAACTCCCTACCACCTGACATACGTGCTTTAACCGATTTAACCCAGTTCAGAAGAGCCCTAAAATTGAACCTATTTATCAAATTTTACCCTACATAAATTTCAAAAGAATAGTCTTACCATAAACTTAACTACAATCTCCTCCTGACCCTTGCACTACTGCTATTTTATGTAAATAGTTTTTTTTCATGCTATCAAACTAATTGAATATTTATTCTATGTATATAGTTCTCCCATGTTATCCAAGTTTATACTCCTGTTATATGTAATACCGAACAGCCTGTTGTTCTGGTCTTTGTGTTCATCTGTAAACCGCGCTGATTATAAATAGTGCGGTATATAAAAAACTGAAATAAATAAATAAAATAAATAAATAAAGGCAGTTAAGAAATAAAATTTAAGTGCTGCCACTGACTGGCCACATCTAACTTGAAATATTTAAATTGTATGTTTCAAGTTAAATTTCCTATTTGTGCAGGCCAGGTAGATGTATAAGTTATATGTTTAGTAGCTGAATATCTCATTTTAAAATTATACATTGTATGGCTAAGTGACGCTGCCCCCTGAACAGTCCCAGTCTTGCCCCTTTATGGATGAGCAACTTTGGGAATAGAACAGTTTATATAACCAAATTATTTGCACCACTAATGACTGCTTAAGTGCTTTGGACTATAAGGCCACCTGTGTGTAATTCATGGTTTAGTAACAAGATTTCACAATAGCCCTTTCTAACAATCAAGTCTGCATATGCGTGAACGGCTGCCATTGTTTTGCAATAATGCACTCCCTGGCCCTGAGCCAAACTTCTCCCCTGAAAATGTTGCTTTCTATTTGGATCAAAAGTATTATACAAGCCAGCAGAAAGAGCTCATCACAAAATGATCAGCTGCAGCACCGCACCATCCTGCCAAGGTTCAAACAGGCCGTCACACCACTGGCCTTTTGGACCCACACTGCCTTCATCTCTCGTACTGTCATGTTTGTCACTATTGCTCACTGGGCACTTCAGCAGACCCACTTATATAAATTATACCACTGCCTTTTCTCCATAAGGTATAATACAAATTATTATGGAATTAACAGAGCTTGCCAACAAACGCTTCAGGATTATGTACCCTGTGTCACCCTATTAGAGAGTGCGACTCCAGTAGAGACGGTATCATTCAGCTAAAAAGCTTTACTGCGCATGCTTACCATCTGAAAACAATTTCTAAAAAAGCACGGCAGCTTCAGAAGGCCCCCTGCAGTCTTCCTAATTTCCTAAACGCCATAGGTTAAAGCGCTAGAAATACGCTCAGTAGTTCCCAAATGTCATTTCATTTATTTAGATATTTTATCTGCCCCTACGAAAAAATGCCGAAGGCAGGGTACATAAAAACATTTATTAAAATGAAATATTATCAGTAACAGCAAGTTAATGAATACAATACGCAAAACATACAAGCAGCAGTGGCATCAGCAACACAATTTAGTTTGATACAGTAAAAATGCAAAATCAGGGGTTTTAAAAGAACAGATTCTAGTTTTAAAAACCTGATGGAAGCATGAAAGACATGCACTTAGAGCGTGGTTTTACAGTGCAGTAAGCTCTCTCTTGTACAAAGAGCAGGAACTCATTTCTGTATTCTATAATTAGCAATAATGCTGAGAGGAGAAGTGACCTAAAAAACCACAACTTCAGAGAAGCCATTATTCAGTGACAAGACAATATATTTGCTAATAAAACTGAACAATGTAACATTACTCTAGTCCAACTCAACTTTGTCTTTGGTTTCACTGACGGCCTATTGAGGTCTGAGCTCAATCCATAATTTTGAATTTAGGGCTCGATATTCAAAAACAGCTGAGCACCCAAATTTGTTCCCTATTTTCATCCAAACTTAGCATCCAACATTTCCTGCTGAAAACTGATAAAGGGGCACGCCTGCCACGCTGTGCTAGCTGTTACCACGGGCTTGAATGCACGCTATAGTCCCGCATTAACAGCACACGTGAAAATCAGATAGTGCAGATTTTCTGAGCCATCTGCATAGTGCATGGAAAATTGTGAAATGGCTGGGCTATGGGTGAAGAGTGGGCATGTCTGCAGTGCCTGGTTACTGCAGGCGTCAACAGCGTGCGGCCACCGTCACCGTTGCTTCTGAAGTGTGTTCAATGCAAAATCAGTGTGCTATCTGTTGGGGACATGCTGTGTATATCCCAAAATGTAGAGCAACACTTTTGCAGATAATAGGCTGTTATTTGTGCTCTAAAAGCACATTACCTGCAAAAGCTGAGAACGCTTTAGTAAACATGCCCCTTAAATGTAGGCGCTTAAAACGTATGCCTCTAAATTTAGGCTTGCCATTTATTTAGATTTATGAGCCTAATTTAGGGAAATGAGTGCTAAACTCCTAACTTATTTCATCCTACCTTAAATCCACCCCTACTAGGCTCCTAAATTTATGAGTCTGGTGAAATTTTGAGCATAAATTTAGGAAAATATTCAGCACTAGTAAATTTTCAGAAAGACCAATTTAGGAGCTGAACTTTCAAAGCTAGGAGTAAAAAATTCTTTAAATATCAGGCCGTTAGTTTTAAGGCTTTCCATAATTTATACCTCATCTTTGTCTTTATACTCCCAAAGGAGTTCTGCAATCTTACCCATGAGTACTGCTCTAAAGTAGCTCACTTGTTTTTTCCAACATGGCCCCCTTTACTTTAGAATCAATTCTCTTCAGTGTTCTAGGGCCTAAAAGATTCAATAACATACAGGAAACAGATTAAGGGCCGTAGTTACTAAGATCCATTGCAGTCCCATTGCATAAAATGGGGCCTGTGGTAAAATAATGTGTGTTAGTGATAGTGCACCTCAGTAACTACTGGGGGCATTTTGAAAGTGTTTTGTTGGTGAGCAGACCTGCTAACCACCTAAAACCTTATCACTGAATATCCCCACAGACTGCCAAAAAAGCATCCATTTAAAACCGCGACGGGCTCTAGGTGGAGAAGAAGCAGTGTAAGCGGTTAAAGTTAGGAGTGGTGAATGGTTGTCCTAACTTCAACCACTTAGTGCTTTCTGGTTAGTGACTAAATTGCTGCTAACCAGTTGCAGGCCAAGTCAGATATTCAGCAGTGGAAACTGGATATATCCCACCACTGAATATCCAGCTCCAACTACAGAGTAGGTGGCTAGAGATTTTATTTTGCCTAGCTGCCACTGCTAAATATGCCTCCCTATGGTTCTAAAACGTTTATTTTTTCACTCCATTTATAGATGATTTAGAATGAAGGGATAGAATATATGTAGATTCTGTGGCCTGGTTATCTTGGGATTTTGCTATTGGTCGATGCCTGTGGGGCGTATATATATATTTTAATGGGTTTCCTAATATTTCTGTATAAGATTTTTGTTTTATATTTTGGGTATTGTATGACTGGGTAAATAATTCCTTTCATTTCATTGAATGCAATGTCTTCTGCTATACTGTTGTTTTGATATGTTTGTGTTATTGCAATATGCATTGCATTTTGCATTGTTATTTTTATTTGTTCATTTTTATTGCTTTTAGTTGTCTGTCTTCACATCAGTACACAGCCTGATATTCAAAAGCAGTCTTGGCAAACACATAACTCTTACTGAACCCTGGCCTAACAGTTCTTAAACACAGGGCCCTCTTTGCTAGCATTTTTCCCATAGTCTCAAAATGGGAAAGCAAGCTTTAGTAAACGGGCCATTGAATAAAGTCATTTTCCCATCATGGTTCTCTCTCCTTTTGAATGTGCTAAACACCCACTGTAAACACCTGCCCTCATGCCATGCCCAAAACTAAAATAACCATTGACACTTGCATCCTAGTCTAGTCTATTTCAGAACAAACCCAACAGAATGCCATCAAAGACATGGCAAAACACAAAATGACACACAAACATGAGAGAGAATCCCACCAACATGTGGGAGCAGGTCGGATCTGCATTCCTTATTGTACCCAGTCAGATAAATTCCAGTGTATAAAAATACGGCCTTGCTTATGAAGTAGCTTTATACCGAGGTCAGACAGTAACGTAACACCAATGACTTCACTTATGAACAAAATGATTCTTCCTTGTGATTACGCAGTGGTAAAGAACCGAAATACATAATGCCAGCTCTGTAGTTACTGGCTTCCACTGCACATCTGGTAACAGCTGGAGCAGAAGCGACTCTCCTGCATATACAGTCATCTGTGCCACGGATCTTTTTACATCACCACAAATGTTCAGGTGACAGCATCTTCTCATCCTTTCACAAATACTTTATCAAACTTGCAAAGTATTTGTCTAGTCCTACACCAGACAGGGTCTTTTCTAACAGCCTGTCCTGTCAACTGTTTTTGTTTTCCATACAGTGAATGAATTCAGTGCCAGTCAAGATTTTCCAACTTGCCATCTGTGCACAGAATTCTATTCAAAAGTTTCCGTTCAGCACATTTCTGTCTATATGCAGCAAAATCAGTTCTGAAAAAAGGAGCAGGTGGGGGAGGTGTTGTGTTACCCCGCCCCATCGATGCAAAGTGAACAAAGAATCCTCTGTACTCCATTAGCGGTATCTACATGTCCAGGTTTCCGAAATGGCTGAGGTGCATGTGTACATTCTGGCATTTACACATGCGTGTTTTGAAATGCCAGAACTTATACGTGTAAGATGAAGGGTTCCTCCATCTCTTTCTCCCACGCATCAATTTGCAAGATCACTCCTCCCGCTGCACGTGGATCTGTGTTTTAGAAACAGCATCACTTCAGCAGAACCATTTCTAAAATACCATTGGAATTGTAGACATGGTGGCCTCCCCATCTCAATTCTGACTTCCATGTTTTTTCTAAAACGTGCCTTCATGCATTTTTTAACACATTTTATGCATTTTATTTTTAATTTACAGATAAAACGTGTACAGAATTAGTAGCAGGTGACCAGCAGGCTCCATTATGGCAAAACTGGAGATGGATCTAGTCCAGGTATTTACCCCACTACATGTCTGAACTCACAGCCCTGATTGTAGCACGAGAATTTGAATCGCATGGAGAGGGCGTAAATACTGGGACATGATATGCCTGTCCTGACAAAACAGAGCCCGCTATTCACCCATGACAATCTGATCAACTTTCAATAAAATAATCAATTTTTCAACTGGAGACAAATGTCATGTTTTCAACCTGATCTTCTAGACACAGGAAGAAAAAGTGTCTTTCCCAAGGCCACACTAAGATTTAGGCTAAGGGAAGACCTGAACTCCTGGCCGGGGCTTCTCCTGAATCAGACTCCAATGTTTTGGCTGCTCTCCCTTCCTCCCCCCTCGACTGAATTAGGGTTGCCAACTGACTGCTTTTAGGCTAGCCTGGCTAATTTTACAAGCTGGAGGGATGGTAAAACTGACCAATAAAGGGCTGGTTTTCTGTCGACCGCCAGTCCACCTATCCGGTGTCTGCCCGCGGGGATCTCAACTCACACAGGCACCCCCACCTCTGCACCACACACACAAAGGCACCCCCACCTCCACCACCACACACGCACACACGCAGGCACCCCCACCTCTGCACCACACACACACATGAAGGCACCCTCACCTCCACACCACTCACACAGACACCCCACACGCACACGCCCCCACCTCTGCACCACACATGCATATGCAGGCACCCCCACCTCCATACTACACACATACACACACACACACACAAAAGCTGTCCGGGCCCAATTCCTCCTCCAGCTCTCCCCGTAAAGAGAGCATGTCTGATACAGGGCTGCAAGCAGCATGGATCATATCTAATCTTTCCTGAAAGAACTGCTTGGCTACCAATAGTCTACAGGGCCAAAGTTAAAACTCTCTCTTGTCTTTCAAGGCCCTCAAACAAAATGGCTAGAATACCTAAAGGATAAGTTAGCCTGTAAGGCCTCTAAGGATGTCTGATGAAGCATCCCTAAATGTACCCTTGTGATATTGTGACATCCACCAGGGAGTTCTCTCAGGAGTAGCTCTGGGGCCGGCTCAAGGGGTTCTAGCATCCTGAGCCAACTTTTGATTTTGCTCCCCCCTTCCGCGGGACTGATCTTGCAGTGCAAGCTGCACAAACAGTGGTGAATTTTCAGCACACTGGCTTGTTAAATGCCACCCTTAATCTGTTTATTCTGTATCACTATCCATATAGATAGCTGTGCTGAATATACAGAGAGTGATGGTGTGGCCATTGTATTATCTTTTAGGCTAGACCTGATATTCTACAGACTTAAACTAAATGTCTAACTTGCTTCAATAGTGGCTGAATGTTGCCACCATCTGGATAATTTTCTGGCCTATCCTGCTCCTCCCTTAACATGCCCCACAAGTATACAGATAATATCTGGCCATTCTGCAATTTAAAAGGCTGATATTATCTGTATATTTTTTGAAAATAGACAGTTAGGCTAATTAGACATTTGCCAGTGAACGCCTAATTGCCTTTGAATATCAGTGTGACAGGGCCTAATACGGAACACTCCCAAACTCACCAATAAAAGTCTCCCAACAACAGACACAGAGCAGAACCAGAGTGTTTCACTTTACAACTCAACAGGCAAAAAAATTCTATTCAAATTCTAGTATCACATCAGTGACAACACCACCAACTCCCTCCACAGCTAGAAATTGTGCACGATAACACAAAATCCTGCAAATGGACACTTGACACCAGCATCAAAAACTCAAATTGCACCAACCCTATCTATGGAAAATCAGCACTGCAAATATTCTAGAATACCAGTAACCCCCAGTTGGAAAAGTAAACAAGTTGAACTACTACAGATTCCTAGAGAGAACCAACATGTTAACAGAATCCTTTATCTCAGCTGCACATGAAAAACACAGACCATCATCGATGGGTTTTTTTGTAAATTTATTTAGATTTTTCGAAAACAAAACTTATAATACCTCAACTTCAAATACAAGCATTAAAATAATATTAAAAGTACAAGCTCATATCTAAAAAAAAGAGGGAAGAGGTCGAATTACAGTAAATCATTCATAACACTGCCAGTATACATCAAGGGATTTCCAGATTCTTTCCATCTTATCAATACAGTTTATAAAAACTGATGCAGTACCTTCAAAGTTGCGAATCTGACAGACTGAATGCCACCAGAAGGTGAAATTGAGTTCTCGAATGTCTTTCCAGCAGTGCATAATGTGTTGAATCGCCGTAGAGATCAAAATGTCAAAAAGCGTTTTATTATTTTTCGATAAATGTTCTTGCAAGCGTAGGGATCTAAGAAAACTTACTTGAACTGACAAAGGGGATTCCAACTGAAGTATATCTTTAATAAAATCCCAAACTCCAACCCAAATTTATTTCACAGGAGGAATTCAAAAAGCATATGGTTGAGCGTCCCAACATCAGTTGAGCAATGCCAACACAGACTAGATTGGGAAAACCACACTCTATATATATGGAGCGGGGTCCAAACCTCACGATGTGCTATGAAAAATAAAGTTTGAACTAGACTACTTGACATCATAGGTCTAATCGTTCACCCCCAGAAGAGCTCCCATTTAACTGCATCTGTCGATAAATCTAATTCAATCTCCCACGTGCGTCATAATTCTAAAAAGGATGAACCATCTTTATCCTTTAGCAACTTATATAAGAAGGAAGTTGAGTTGTTAACACCCACAATCTTACATCATATTTCAACTAAATCAGAGGTTGGGAAACTATTTTTTAGACCAAATATGTCATGATTTAAATATATTAGACAGATCATCACCAATTAAAGAATAAGAAACTACAAAAGACAAAAATTACAATGGAAAACCCCAAAATCAAACACCAAGTTCTGAAATATGATAACAGCAGAAAGCTGACAGTTGCCCAAGAGCACATGGTTCGGAAGGATGTATCCTTGAAGGATACTAGCAAAAGAGAGAAGTTGGGGCATCCCAATGGAGAGGTTCCAATAAAGATAAAAGTAACCCAGATGCCCTTAAGTACAGAGCAGACAGAGCTGAAAGATTCAAAATTGCCCCTATCAACTGATAACCAGATTAATTTGAATAAAATACAACCTCTAAAATGCCTGTATGCAAATGCTAAAAGTCTAAAAAATAAGATGGGAGAGTTAGAATATATAGCATTAAATGAAAGGTTAGGTACAGTATAATTGGCATCTCAGAGACCTGGTGGATACTGTGGATACAATCAATGGGATACTGTGATACCTGGGTACAAACTATATTGCAATGATAGGGTAGATAAAATTAGTGGAGGGGATGCACTCTATGTTAGAGGGCATTTAGTCACACATTATTAAAGTTTTGCAGGAAACAAAATACACTGTAGAATCTCCATGGATAGAATTTCCATGTAAAAAGGGAAGGCAATGGCAGTGGGGGTGTACTACCATCTACCTGGCCAGAATGAACAGATGGATGTTGAAATGCTAAAAGAAATCAGGGAAACTAACAAAACCTACAGCACAGTAATAATGGGTGATTTCAATTACCCCGGTATCGACTGAGTCAGTGTCACAGCAGGACATGCTAGGGAGATAAAGTTTCTAGATTAAATAAATGACTGCTTCTTGGAGCAGCTGGTTCATGAACCAACATGAGGGGAAGCTATTTTGGACCTAGTCATTAGTGGAACACGGGATCTGGTGCAAGAGATAAGGGTGTAGAGGCCATTTTGCAGTAGTGATCATAGCATGATCACATTTGATTTAATAAATGGAGGAAGGACAGCAAGGAAATCCACAGTACCACCTTTTAACTTTCAAAAGGGAGACTATGATAAAATGAGGAAAACAGTTAAGAAAAAACTAAAAGGTGCAGCTACAAAGGATGTTGCATGGGTGTTTAAAAATACGATCTTGGAAGCCCAGACCAGCTGTATTCCACATTTTAAGAAAGGTGGAAGTCCACACAACTGCCAGCATGGTTTAAAGGTGAGGTCACAAAGGCTGTTCTAGCAAAAAAGGCAACTTTCAGGAAATGGAAAAAAAGAGTCAAATGACCAAAACTGGAAACAACATAAGCACTGGCAGGTTAGATGCAAGGCTTTGATAAGGCAGGCAAAAAGATAATTTGAAAAAAAGCTTGCTGTGGAAGCAAAAATGCATAATGCAAATTTTTTTCGAGTACATCTGTAGCAAAAAACCTGTGAGAGTCCATTGGACCATTAGATCAGGGTCTCCAAATCCAGAGCAGGAGGGCTGCAATCCAGTCAGGTTTTCAAGATATCCCTAACGAATATGCATGAGATAAATTCAAATACATTGGGGGCAGTGTATGAAATATATCTCATGCATATTCATTAGGGATGTCCTGAAAACCTGGCAGGAAAGCGGCCCTCCAGAACTGGTTTGGAGACACCTGCATTAGATGATAGAAGAGTAAAAGGGGCGCAAAGGGAGGACAAAGCCAAAGCGAAGAGACTGATTGAATTCTTTGCTTTGGTCTTTACTGAAGAAGATGTAGGGAAGTTATCCATGATACACAAACAGCAAGAGACGGAAGTCGTCAAGGATGATATAATGGTCCTTTATTCACAAAAACCCCAACGCGTTTTGGCGGAGGGCCGCCTTCTTCAGGGGGTATACAGCTTAAAAACATAAAGCAAAATTGAATCAATATACAAATAAAATGACATAATATGATGAGCCCCAAACACAATATACAAACAAGCATATATAAAGGAAGGATATGCAAAGCAATGGAACTTCAATAAAAATTACTTAAAAATTAATAAAAAATTAGCATAAACACAGGACAGAGACCAATAAGACCAATACCATAAAACAATGAATATAAAGGACAAACATAATAATAAAAAATATATATAACCATAGAAATAGATAGAAATATGAATAAAAAAGTTGATTATACAAACATATAATGTAATATGTCCACTTACTTAAACTTCTTGCTAATCTAAACCTCTGAATAGTGATGAGGTGTATTGTAACTGTACTGCAATTAAGGGGTTATTATTAGAAAAACTCTATCGAAACTCCAGGAGGCCTTTTTTTAAAAAAACTGAAATGTGGTAAATTGTGCAAAAAAACCCCGAAAGACATAATAACATGCTGTTCATTTAAAAGATGATAATATGTCGAGTTATTTAAACTTACATTATGCGACAGCGGTAGAGCTCTATTCGTCTACACATGCAAACCATCTTAGCATTGATCTTTAAAAATCATCATTTAGTTCAAAACAATTTATGATAGCTTATAAGAGAAATCCGAATTTACCTAACATTTTAGTACCATCGGCCCTCACTAGATCTAACCCGGCACCAAAGATTAAGGGCCACTTCAGTTGTGGCAATTGCTCTGTTTGTCTAAATACCATTATTGCCAAGAACAGTTTTACTCATCCTACTTCGGGACATAAAGTATATTTACAGAACTACACAAATTGCAGGACATCTAATGTAATATACTTGATTTAAAAAAAGGCCTCCTGGAGTTTTGATAGAGTTTTTCTAATAATAACCCCTGTGTCCTCGGATCGCATGAAGTTTTTACACAATGGCTCTGACGTTAATAGTGATTACCAACTGTTGAACCTGTAATAGTGAGAAATGTTGTTTGCTGTACATAACAGCTCCCTTTGGATCTTAACTGTTTGTAACTCTATATAGCATGTACTTACACTTTCTGGTTTTGTAATTAGAAGATTTTCGGGGTCAACGTTATGATGTCTTGAACGCGCATGCAAATAGAGTTCTACCGTTGTCGCACGTTGTAAGTTAAAATCCTTTGACATTTTATTATGTACTATGTTGATAAGTACACGTCTGTTTTAGTGAATTGTTTTATTTATTCTTCTTTTTCTTGTGGTTGTATTATAATATTGTTGTTCTTTTTAACATTTTAACAATTAAGTTCACATGCTATAATTGATGTGAAGAACTGATATTTGACTACATGCATTTATCTTTAATTGCAGTACAGTTACAATACACCTCATCACTATTCAGAGGTTTAGATTAGCAAGACGTTTAAGTAAGTGGACATATTACATTATATGTTTGTATAATCAACTTTTTTATTCATATTTCTATCTATTTCTATGGTTATATATTTTTTTATTATTATGTTTGTCCTTTATATTCATTGTTTTATGGTATTGGTCTTATTGGTCTCTGTCCTGTGTTTATGCTAATTTTTTATTAATTTTTAAGTAATTTTTATTGAAGTTCCATTGCTTTGCATATCCTTCCTTTATATATGCTTGTTTGTATATTGTGTTTGGGGCTCATCATATTATGTCATTTTATTTGTATACTGATTCAATTTTGCTTTATGTTTTTAAGCTGTATACCCCCTGAAGAAGGCGGCCCTCCGCCGAAACGCGTTGGGGTTTTTGTGAATAAAAGACCATTATATCATCCTTGACGACTTCCTTCTCTTGCTGTTTGTGTATCCTGGTTGGTTTGCGAGAGCACTGCTCCTTGTTGTCTTGCACCTAGTTACTTGGGAAGTTGCCTGGAATGGTATTTAAAGGCGATATATAAGAGGAATTGAAAGAAATATTGATAAACAGGGAAGACATATTACAACTATTTGTTAAACTGAAGAGTAGCAAATCATCCGGACCAGATGATATACATCTGAGGGTATTGAAAGAACAGAAATATGAAATTGCAGACCTACTATTAGTAATCTATGAACTATCATTAAAATCACCTGTAGTACCGTAAGACTGGAGAATGGCCAATGTAATGCCAATTTTTAAAAAGGGTTCCAGGGGTAATTTGGGGAACTATAGACCGGTGAGCCTGACATCAGTACCGGACAGAATGATAGGAACCATTATAAAGAATAAAATTACTGAACACGTAGATAGTCATGGTTTAATGGGAGAAAGCCAACATGGATTTAGCCAAGGAAAGTCTTACCTTACTAATCTATTAAATTTTTTTGAAGGTGTGAATAAACAAGTAGACAAAGATGAGCCAGTCAATATAGTATAGCTGATTTTCAGAAGCTTTTGACAAGGTCCCTCATGAGAGACTCATGGTGAAATTAAAAAGTCATGGGATTGGAGGCAGTATACTATTGTGGATCAGGAACTGGTTAAAAGAGAAAGCAGAGAGTAGGGCTAAATGGCCATTTTTTTCAATGAAGAAAGGTGAGTAGTGGAGTACCCCTGGGATTTGTGCTGGGTCCACTGCTTTTTAATATCTTCATAAATGAAATGGAAATGGGAATAATGAGTGAGATGATCAAATTTGCAGATGACACAAATTATTCAAAGTTCTCAAAACACAAGAGGACTGTGAAAAATTGCAAGAGGACCTTGATAAATTGGAAGACTGGACATCCAAATGGCAGATGAAAATTAATGTGGACAAGTGCAAAGTTATGCACTTAGGGCCCGATGCTGTCCCGGACCTAGATCCCCTCTATGCATCCGGTCTGAACCGGACGCACAGAAGGCATTGCAATTCTGATCTCATGGGGCATGTCTAGCCCCACGGGATCAGAATCACGAACAGTCCTGCATGTGCAGGCCGGGACAGCGATTCTGTCTAGCCTGCGAGTGCAGGACTGCACCCAACTAACTCAGTCAGGGCCTTTAAATGGAGCCGCGGTGCCATGGCGTCATGCTGCCATGGCACCGCGGCTCCATTTAAAAGCCGTGATGCCGGACGCCCAGTTACAGTGTTTATTCCTCAGTTCGGCCTCCTAAGGCCAGGGTCGGGCTGCGGGGAATAAACCTTTGCACCCCTGCTCCATCCGCGCCCAAGCAGCTTAAAAAGAAAACGTCCAGGGGAGTTTCAAGATGGCGGTAGCTGTCTTTGCTGAGCGCGTGTGCTGTTACTGATGGGGAAGAAGCGTAAGGGAAGAGGTGGGTCATTACCCTCTCACCCCCCTCTTACCTCTACACCGGTTGTTTCACAGGTTGTTGGCCCTTTGGACTCTTTCATTCTCCGCGTGACTCAGGATTCAAGCTACAGCTTTGCCGGAGTCGGAGGACTCGGCAGCTGTTTCGGTATCACCGCTCTCCCCAGCTTTGAGGCCAGCACCTAAAGTATCCTAGCTACCAGCCCTTGCCTGATGGTTTCCTGGAGCTTGATCTTTCCTCGAAGCAAGAGGAGGTCTCCGGCTCGAGAGGGTCAGGTTTGGAAGGGCTGTTGGCAGCAGAGCGTGCAGTCCCTGGACGGCACTGCTCGTTGAAATCTGAGGCGTTGGTGAGTGAAAGTCCTGAAGGAGGGGAGTATCCTGTTCTGCGAGAGGGAGAGTCGCCAGCAAAGATGGAAGCTGTTCTGCCACCTGCTGAACCTACGGTGGCTTTCTCTTTACAAAGACCTGCAGATTTTATTTTGGAAGCTATATGGCAGGCCATTGTCTCTCTGGGAGAAGTGTTATTGCCCCAGGTGTCTTTTTTGGCATTGAAAGTGAATAATTCTATGGCAGCAGTCGAGCAGATGGAAAGGAAAGTGTCTGTGATCCAATATGAAGTTGAAGAGTCGCGAATAAAGTTGTTCTTCTTGAGGAACAAGCTGAAGCTTATACAAAAAAACATTTCTTCTGTTCAAGTTAAGTTGGAACTTTTGGACAGTTTATCTAGAGCTAATAATTTGAGAGTAATTAATTTCCCAAGGCTTGCCACAGTTTCAGCGAGAGATATGTTTAAACAATATTTAGTTGATGTTTTGGGGGTTTCTCCTGAGCTGATTCCTCCTTTTGTTAAGATTTATTATCTACCTAAGGCAAAATCAGCGTCGGCTTTGGCTAAATTAGTGAGAGAACAAGAGCAAGTGAATACTTTGAATGTAACAGATTTGTTGGAAAACTCAGGTTATGAATCTCAGGTTCCATCTACAATACCTTGTTAATAACGTTTGCGTTACTTTCTGATAAAGAATGGCTGCTTCAATTATTTTTTCAGAAAAGGAAGTTACTGTTTCGAGGATTATTGCTACGTATTTATCCTGATTTAGCCAGGGATACCCAGAAGCGACACAGGGAGTTTCTCCTGCTGCGCCCTGGGATAGTGCAATTGGGTGGGCTCTTTTTCTTGAAGCATCCATGTAAATGCTTAGTGAAATATCGTTCTGTTTCTTATATTTTTTATGAGCCCTCCAAGTTGACAGCTTTCTTCAATGCTAGGCTTCTGGAGTCCTCACTTGTGCCCTCATGATTTAAGATATTCCGGATCTAGCTGACTGCCTTACCTTTTTTTCTCATATGTTGTTATTGTTATAATGTAGTATCTCCCCTTCTTTTTGTGGGCTAGGGTGGGCAGACATATGTATTTCATTTTTGGAATTGCTTTATGACTGTTTATTTCTTTTGTTAACAGGAATTTTCTGATGTGTCTGCTCTTTTTCTCCAAGAAATGTTTTTGTGAACTTTCTTGATTTTTTTTTTGTTAAAATTCAATAAATAAAAAGAAAAGAAAAGAAAACGTCCAGAGAAGTTATTCCACCTCGGAGATGGAATAACTTCCCCGGACATTTCGCCAGCCCCAGAAATACAGGGCCGACATTAGAATTGGCTCTGTACATCCAGGGCCGGCGACCGCCCACTCTCCACCCCCGGGCCGCCCATTCCCGCCCCCGTCTAACTTCCCCGCACAACCGGAGGGGAAGTTATTCGTGGCTCAGAATAATCCCCTTAGGGAAGAACGACCCAAACTATGGTTACACGATACAAGGGTCTACATTAGGAACCACCACCCAGGAAAAGGATTTAGGTGTCATTGTGGATAATACGTTGTAACCCTTGACCCAGTGTGCAGTGATGGCCAAGAAACAGAATACTAGGAATCATATGGAAAGGAATGGAGAACAAAACCAAGGATATTACAGTGCCTCTGTATCATTCCATGTGGCAACCACACTTTGAATATTGTGTCCAATTCTGGTTGCCATATCTTAAAAAGGATATAGCAAAATTAGAAAAGGTACAGAGAAGAACCACCAAAATGATAATGGGATGGAAGGATACCTCTATGAAGAGAGGCTTAGAAGGCTAGGGTTCTTCAACTTCAAAAAGAGATGGCTGAGGGGAGATATGATAGAGATCTATAAATTAAGGAATGGAGTGGAACGGGTAAACATAGATCGATTGTTTACTCCTTCAAAAAGTAGAAAGACTAAGGGGCATGCAATGAAGCTACAATGTAGCCCATTTAGAACTAATAAGAGAAATTGTTTTTTTACTCAAAGAGTAATCAAATTCTGGAATTCATTACCAGAGGATATAATAAAAGCTGTTTGTGTAGCTGGGTTTAAAAAAGGTTTGGACAACTTCCTGGATGAAAGGTCCATAAACCATTATTAAAGAGGACCAGGGAAATCCACTGCTTATTCTGGAATCTGTGTACCTTTTTGGGAACCTGCCAGGTACTTGTGACCTGGATTGGCCACTGTTGGAAACAGGATACTGGGTTTGATAGACCTTGGTCTGACCTAGTATGGCATATCTTATGTACTTATGGAAGAAAGAGGAACAGAAATACATATCCTCCTGCAATGAACTACAAGAAAAGCACTTTTTCAAAGCTGACATTTTATTCTCTAAAAAATGATACTCTTTTATATCGTTCTTGTCTGATCATATTTTTCCAGTTTGGTTGGTTCCAGTCTCTCTTTTCTACTTCCTCTTGTTTGTTTTCTTCTAAGTCCTTTTCCAAGATCCCATTTCCATTTTCTATTTCTTCACACTCCCTGTCTTCTTTGTCCTTTCCTTCACTACATCTGTCTCTGACATTGAGACTTCTATTCTCTCATTTGCCTTTTTTCTAACGACAGCTTCATTCCATTCCTCTTTCTTCTACCTATAGTCTTCAGTCTTCCTCTTTTCACCATTCACCTACTTACCAGCTTTCTATTTCCTAATCTTACTTCCCAAGTCCTTCCATTGCACGTCTGTCTCATTCCTTTGCCAGCATCCTACCCTCCCCATCTTTCACCCACTTTTTAGACCACCATTTCCTCCCTCTGTACTCATCTCCTCCCCAGTCTCTGCTTCTCGTCCCTTTACCAGCCCCAGCTCATTCCCTAACACTTATCTCTCCACCTCCAGACCCTTTCTTATGTCTTACCCCAATCCAGGCTTCCATTCCTCCTTTCACTTCTCCCATTTCTACCCTCCTTCACCTGCTTCAAGGAAGACATGTGGCTCTTACCCACTCCGTGGCATGCAGTCCTTTTCAACTGCCCCCAACCCCGCAAGACTTCAAACCTTCTCCCTCCCCATATTTCTGCACTTTTTCTCACAGCCCTATTCATATCTTTACCCAATCATCTTGTCCGCAGTGTCCTCTTAATCTCTGGTCAATTTCTTAGTCCTCACTATCCCCCCAAGTTCCCATTCACAATCCCATCCAAGCCCCAAATCCCCACTTACAATCCCAATAACCAGCCTATCTTAGAGTCTTTCTTCTGTTTTCTCACACAATCTTAGAGCTTTCACCTGTCAGAGTCCCTGCTGTCCCACATCCTATGTCCCTAGTACATGCACTCCTGCATCCTATTCCTCTTCTCCAGCACACACCCATTTACTTCCTTCTCCAATATTTATTAACCTTGTCTTTCCTCCTTCTTACCCCAGCATGCGTTCTTATACCCCTCCCTCTCAACCTACTGTTGGTTGACTTTGCTTCTTCCCCACTCCCCACAATATCTGTCCTCCTCACTCCCCCAGCATCTCCCTCTTTTTCATACTCCGATCCTAGCATTTGCCAGCATTAGCCCCATTTAATCCCAGGACCCCAGCCCTAGAAGATTTCTTCAAATCCAAGCCCCTTTCTAGTCCCTTCTCCCCACACCTAGTATCAGCCCATTTCCTGTCCCCCAGCACAATATAATCCTATTTCCAGTACCAGTCCTCAACCCCAGTATCAGCCAGCCCCCAACCCCTGTATCAGCCCATTTCCAGACCCCCAGCCTAGTGTCAGCCCATTCCCAGCTCCCCCCAGCATCAGCCCATTTACAGTCCCAGTCCCCATTACCAGTATCAGCCCATTGCCAGTTATCAGTCACCCCCAGCCCCTCTATCAGCCCATTTCTAGTCTCCGCAGCCCCAATATCAGTATCAGCCAGCCCCCTAGCCCCAGTATCAGTCCATTGCCAGTATCAATCAGCTCCTCAGTCCCTGTTTCAGCCTTGTCCCAGCCCCCCCAGTCCCAATATCAGCCCACTGCCAGTCCCTGCCCCAGTCCCAGTATCGCCCATTTTTAGCCCCCCAACCCAGTTCCTGCCCCAGGATCAGCCATCCCTTCCTGCTCACCCCTCCCTGAAACAACACAGTTGTGGGAGTATTTGTGTTTGCTTCCCCGGCTGTATTAGACATTAATACAGCTGCAGGACTCAGGAGCATTTACTTTTGCTCCTACAGCAGTATTATTGCTCAGTATAGCCACGGGAGCATTTACGTTTGCTCCTACAGCAGTATTATTGCTCAGTATAGCCACGGGAGCATTTACTTTTGCTCCTACAGCAGTATTATTGCTCAGTATAGCCACGGGAGCATTTACTTTTGCTCCTACAGCAGTATTATTGCTCAGTATAGCCACAGGAGCATTTACTTTTGTGCTCTACTCAGACCGCGGTGCTGACAGTGCCGATGGCTTGAGTATAGCGCAGTCATGGGAGTAAAACCAAATGTTCCCACAGCTGTGCTGAGCATTCATACAACCACAGGAGCAAAAGCAATGCTTCCGTGACTGTGTAAATGTTTAACACAGCCATGGCTGGGGAGACAGTGAAGCAAGCTTCCTGTGCCCCTACTGCGGTGCGCCCTGAGTCAATGCCTCACTGGCTCACTTCTTAAGCTGGTCCTGAGTAACCCCCACACTCTGGAACTCACTCTCGAAAAGACTATGGGGGTCATTCCAGAACATGAATAAAGGGTATGTACGTGCGGCGGGGAAATTTATATGCCAAAACATTCCCAACACCATGGGTCTCAAAAAATGTGCATTATGGGCATGCATTAGTGCTATTTTCACTGCTGAATGCTCTTATTCTGAGGGTCCCTTATTATTGACAGGGATATATTTTGACATTTAGTTATAGGGAATCTATGCAGATTCCTTCTGGATTATGTTTCATAATGTACTCTAATAAGATCATATATTGTTGGCAGTGTGATAGGGCAGACATACATCCTCTGTGCCAGGCATTGGAGACATGACTGATGCCAACATTCCTCAGACTGTATCATGAGGCCTACATCCCTACCCAGCCCAGGATTTATGAGAGCTGCAAAAGTGGTGATGTATCTGGAGTCTGGCTACTTGGTGTGATGGCACAGGGATCTCACCTCCCATGCCCACACAGGCCTGACCAGGGGAGCAGTGCCACAAAGCAGATTGTGGGAAGGCAGGCAGGTTGCCCCCCAGATAGCAGATGTATACAGACCGACATACGCCATGATGGGACAGGTGTAGCTGCTGTGAGATATGCCAGTACCCAGATAGGTGGACCTCAGACGTCACAGCCAGAAGGTCCTACTATTACTTTTACTACTACTATTGATCATTTGTATAGCACTACAAGGCAAGTGTAGCGCTGCACAGACACACATAAAATATGGCCCCTGTTCAGCAGAGTTTACAGTCTAATCTAGCCAGACAAGACAGCACCTGTGGACAGGATATATCCAGGGGGAATGGTAAAGAAGCACAAGGGAGATTAGGCAGATCAGATCCAAAAGCAGCAACAAAGAGAAATCACTCAGCCTGGATTTGCAAAGGGCCCCAGAAGAAGCCTGATGTACAGACTCAGATAGTTTGTGCCAGGCTTAGGGAGCAGCAAGGTGAAAGGAGCAACGTCTGGAACTGGCAGTTGAAGAGGACACAGATAGACGTGATCTGCCATAATAATGGGGTTACTCAGGAGAGGTGTAGGGAGAGGTAAGAGAGGAGCAGTAGAATGACTGAACTTATAGGCCAGAGGCACGAAAAGGGCATATATTTGTTGCTCAGCAATGTTATGCATCCTTTGGGGAACTGCAATGTTAGTTTTGGGTTTTGTGCACTTGGTAAGGGTCCACCCTTAGCAGTTTAAATGGTGTTTGTAGAGGTGACCATGGCAGGAATCACTAGGGTCTTTTTATAATGCCAAGTACCATTTGATGCAAGGTATATCCTGAGATACATGTTCATATTTGCATTCTCTTATGCCGTATTAGGCTGCACTGGGATTACCTAGCACCTTTCAGGGCGTGAAGAGGACTGGTATATGGTCTAGGTTGCAGCCACAGTCATTTCTCATTGGTATTTCTGTCTAGTGTGCATCAGCAAACTACTGTCAGTGTAAAGAGCAGCTTAGGAGATGCTCGTTTCACCGAGGAGGCATGGTGTTCACAGGTACATCGCGGAGATGGGCAGATCTGAAACGTGTAACTTTTCAGAATATAGTAGGTGCAAAGATGTCCAAATGTTTACCCGTGTCCAAAAATATTGACAGAGGACGTGTTTCTCCAGTATATCACATGGCCTGTGTCTGCCCCTGTGAGTGTGCCCCGCGCATGCATGGGCCGGCTGAATAGCGCTTTGCCCGTGCCGCGGCGAACATGTCTACCTCCCCGATTCCGGACCCATGGACACGTCTAGGCCCACGGATGCAGAATTAGGTTCAAACAGGGCACGTTTTTCATTTAGATGTGTCTGTGGGCTCAACATGCATGTTATGGAATCGGGCTCCACATCTAACTCAAGACTACCTCTACTTCAGAAAGCATGTAAAAGCCTAGCTTTTCTTCCAAGCCTTTAATTGCTTTGGTGGATGACTTTCCACTCATTCATACTGCTTCAGGACTAGTTTACTGCACACCCAGAAACTGTGACCAGATCCACAGACCTTATTCATCTATCTATCTATCTATATAATTTATACTCAGTCTCGCTACAGATTTTTGATTGCCTCTATGACTTTGTCTTTGTCCATCTTGTCTGTCTATGTTCTGGCTGCACCTGTCCCTTTTGCTACCTATTAAGAAGTTTCATTGCATCAGTGCTAACATTGTGAGGATCCTATCTATGTTATACCAATGTTCTAGTGTATTGTCTATAAAGGTATATCATTTTTATTCTGCTGACATAGGTTATCATATTTCTGTTATTTAAATATTCTACTATACTGTTTTAAGGGGTACTTTATTGACATTGCATCATATTGTGAACTATTACTGCCTATCTTCAAGTTTATCCCACTGCTCTAATTATTATGTTGGTCATTTTGCTATTGTGCATTATTGTTGTACGCTCCCTTGGGTGATTCTCTTCATAGGGGTGCTCAATATATCCTAAAAAATTAATACATGGCTCAGTCACTGAACATTTCACTTCTGGTATTCCAATAGCTATAGGCCTGCTTTTTCCTTTTTTATATTTATAAAATGTACAATATTAGACAAGCAATCCAGTTGTACAGAAAAGTGATATCATGAAAGGAAAAAAATGTTAAGCAAACAATTAAACCACAAATAATAATTCACTATCACCATTACGCTAAAGTCAACAATAGCGAGGAAGATCCAAATCATATATTTAACAAATAAAAGTCCTGCTTTATTTGAGGAAACAGAGCAGGGCAGGACTATGTGGGCTGCTATTAGAAAAATCCATTACTCTTTGAGTTGGTTTACCAGATAGTTCTAGAACAGGGGTTCTCAATCCAGTCCTCAGGACACACCTAGCCAGTCAGGTTTTCAAAATAACCACAATGAATATGCATAAAAGAGATTTACATACAATGGAGGCAATGCATGCAAATCTCTCTCATGTATATTCATTGTAGTTATCCTGAAACCTGGTGTGTCCTGAGGACTGGATTGAGAACCCCTACTCTAGGATATCAGGGACAACCTAATCCAGCCCTGATTTTACCCCAGAGAATCCAAGAAGAGCAGCCTCTCAAGCAAAAGCAACCAGTGCACAAAAAGAGTGAAGAGTTGTGGTGCAGTAGGTTCAAGCTTTATTAATTTGCAACCCCGACACGTTTCGGTATGCACCCTCCTCAGGGGGTGTAGCCTCACAACAGAGAAATAAAAACATCATGAATAAATAAATAAATAAATAGAACACATAAATATTTGGATAAATAACATCAAATAGATAAAACGGTTAAAATAAGTTAAAACAACCATAAGAACCTTAAGGCTGATAGAAACAAATGCATACAAAACCTATAAAAGGATGTCTAAATGACACACTGTTGTGGACATTTATAATTATACACAAGCTTCAACCAATCTGTGGGAGAAGATAAATAAAGTACATGCAAAGTGATATACCAAAGGACGAATGTTGCTGACACATGTTCCACAAAAGACCACTTCATAAAAGACATAAAGCTCATTTTGTGTGAAAAACATCTATGAGTAAACCATATATACGCAGTTTAATACAAGGAATAACAATATGGAGGAGTGTTATATACTTTTATTTATTTTCGCTTTTATTTAATTATTCATATGTTATTCCCCAGTTAATCCTTGTTTTATTCCCCTGTTACCTGTAACTTGGACAAGTTCTCTAAATCTGAGTGTATTTTGTTTAATGTAAACCGCACTGATGTCAAATAGCGCGGTATATAAGAGCTGTTAAATAAATAAATAAATAAAATACTTGTGCCATAGTGCCTGGAGAGCTCATAGCACTACATATAGCGACAAATAAGACATATTACAGTGCTTGCATCAAGAGAGGTGTAATCAGAATAGGCAAGTGAGATGTCTTAAGTATAGACAAGGGCACAAAGTGAGAGAAAGATATAATAAAATAAGGAAACACTGGAGAATGCTTTCTTATGTCACGTTCTGACTGTGTGTGTACACGGTATATGAACCATATGCCACAATACTGTATGGAACAAAAAGTAAAAGTAATGAATCGTGTAAAGAATGTACTAATAAAACAAGCATGTTACAATGTTGGCAAAGGTGATTAGTTATAATGCATAAGCAGACAAACAAACTATATCTGAAAAGACTTGCCTGAATCCCAATTCTCAATAGCGAGTACCGCCGTATCGAAGGGACAGCCTGCCAAGCAACAGAGCTTTAAACGTTGAAATTCACGCCAAATGAAAGGTCAAAGTGCGCATCCACCGAATTTAAAGCAATGGTATATTTTAAAGCCACCTATTCTCACATCAGTCACGATTATATTATGAGCATAATATGACAGAACAATCTAAAAATATTCTCAATAATTAGCAGTGTACTTGATGAATATGCAAATTGCAAGCGGCTTTCACAATGACGGCACCACTGTCAAGACAGAGAAAGGAATAAAATGGGACCAATTCTCTAAGAGCATCCATATATGCTAAAACCAAATTAACATGGATAGCATAAAAATGTATAGCAAACTGTGTATGTATTAGAATCGTTTAGATCTCTCGTTATTTGGAAAATATCATAAAAACTGAGCTGGCAAGCTAATGCAACGCACTGTCAACCAATTTTATAAAACATAATAAAATAGCACGTTTAGTGAGACGTAAAACATTGTATCAAAATAGACTAAAATTATGTTTCTATATATATATATGAATACCGGACGGAACAACACCATAAACATAGGGGTATGTTTACTAAACAGTCCTAATGTTCCCGGTGCTAGTTGCAGCAATAACGTGAGGAATGCCATATAAGGTGGTGAGCGTTCCGGCATAAAGGAAGCAATGGCGGGGTATCACGCGATAGAGGGTGCCCTGGCCAACATCGCGCGATAGACACGCCATGACACGTCATCGCGCAGTAACCCTTTGTTCGCGCGCTGAACTATGATCAAAGGACTAGAGGAGTAGCACACTGGTTAATACAATGACTGCTGATACAGTAGTCATGAGTTCAATTCCACAGTGGTGATATGTGATTAGGCTGTCTGAGCCAATCCCTTTTCCCACCTGAACAGTCAGACACGTCTAAACAATCTGCAGTGTCCCCCAAAAAAACGCTCATCCCTGTGCCCTAACCTAAAGCACCTTTAAGGGTGCACCATAAGGCACATCATTAAGTGCCACGGCAACCAAGGCGGGTCAGAATGTGGCCCAGAGGGCGGCACGAACAGGTGGTACCCTCCAAGGCATCACATAAGGCGTCCCAGAAGCTGTCCGAACCCAAGGTGTTGCAAAAGATGCCCCAAAGATGTTAAGGTGACCAAAGAAACGTTGGCCAAGGGCAGTAAGGTGCACCAACCTCACAAGCATGAAATGTATGGGTCAAACACAGATGTAACCCTAACACTGCATAGAGCAGTAACGAAAGCCAATGAAGAAGTGATGTAAGGAAGCAGATGTTTGAGGTGATGGACCTGCCATATCTGAAAGCAGCCCATGTGGCAGCTGGTAAAGTGGACAAATATATCAGGGGAAGCTGTACCAATGCACAGGGTAATGGTACTGTAAAGTGCAACAATGACAGTGTGTGGCAGAGGACAGGAATACGTATCCAGCAGAAGAGCCAGAGGTGGCAGGAGAAGTGCAATGACAGGAGGACAGAAGAGTAGCAGTGCCATGCAGAGTAGACAAAGGAGAAGCAAGAATGAAGAGCCGCGATGCAGAAAAGGGTGCCAGTGCAGGACATGGGGTAGCAGCCTGCACAGTAGGGCAGGACGCCACAGAGCTTGCAGACACAGATAGACTGACAGAAGGATGTTTGGCAACAGTAATGAGGGTATAATGTGCCAGCAGCACAGATCGTCACAGATAGGACTGTAACAGGAATGCAAAGTACGTGTGGACAAGAGGCATAAAATCATTAGAACAGAGAGGAGTCAAACCCATGACCAGTAGCACAAATGGCAATGCACAAACCAGTAGGCCACAACACCAACATGAGTGTCACAGCAAAGGCTGCATACAAGAACACTGGAGGGCACCACACCAAAACACAGCTGGCTGCCAGGATAGGACAACCCCAACAGTAACGAAGATGCAATGCACATGCAGAACCGGTGTGTACAGCTCATATCACAGTCAGTAATTTGGATGACAGCCACATATAAACACATACGCACACACAATGAAATGTTATGCAGTGGACACAGCATGCAAAAGAGCAAAGAACCTAAACCCAATGGGCGGCAGGGGATGCTCTGTGGAGCAGGGCAAAATGGGGGACAGAACGGAAAAGGAGCATGTGAGACATGAACCTACAAACAGACATGAACCAGATCAGATCAACAACAGCAATGCCAATCCCCCAAGCCAACATGGACAGTACAATGAAAGAGCCATATGTAACAGCTAATATGCGACGGACAGGCTGCATCGAGGGCATACTGTGGTGTAAAGCGAAGAGATGGAAGGGTGTGCGGAGAGGTGACTAATCGTCAGGCAGCTCCTGGTCAGGTTAGCACAAAACAAGGACAAAAAGAAGGAACGTGTGGGACTTGAACCTTCAACCTATGGTGTGCCAACATATGTCCGCAATCACTATCCCAAACAACCACAGAAAGCCCATCCCAAATATATCCCCTCAAAGGGAATGTCAGTATGGAAATCCTTAGCACCCTGTGATGTGTCAGATGGCTGCCACATAGCCAGCTGCCACCGTACAAGGATGTGAGCACAGGTGGGCCATGTATATTACCAGAACATAACGAAAGACAGGTGTCAATGTGGTCAAGCAGCAGCAGAGAGAATGTGGGTCAAACACATACTTTTATTGTGGTCAATCAGTAGACATATCGTATATACCGCCTGTCATCATATCAAGGTGGTTGGTTTACAGTGAACAAACTGAAAACACATTGAGCATGCCAGCTACCCACGTCACCCCAAAGTCACTGGCACATCTACAGATGATGGGCAGGAGAGATAATGTGCCGTAACTGCATGTTGTTCACTATGCAGTATCCCCCCACACCCCACATGTTGCTGCCCATCCCAGATGCCTTATTTGCATGTAGACACTAGGTGGTGCATGATGAGGGACCAACACACATCAGTCATGAATTGTCCCCAAAAACATATCCGTCTGCCAAGACAGGTGGCAAAAGCCTGAAAAAGCATAAGTAGCAACATGTAAGCAAGTGTACACACAGATATAGATATATATATCACAGCTGCCCCAGAATGCAAGATATAGCAATGAAAGTGTCACCAATGTAACCCAAAACAAAGGCCAAATGCAAAATGAGGATAAGGTAACAGGTACAAGAGGCACATGATCCCAGAGAAGACCAAAAAAGGAACCTCACAGACATGCAGAGATATCACCATGCAGCAGGTCCCCTGCAATGGGTCTTGTGGATACATGAACTGTACACATAGATCACGGTACATGGGATGCACAAATGGAGGACGAAAACGGTCAATCACACTGCCATACTGCAAATGTCATGGGTGAAGGTGAGTGGCGGAACGTCAGGGGATAAAGAGGACTGTGCAGACATGCAATGCTATGTTTGTAAATCAATGTACAGCAGCACATCTGTACAGTAGCCAAACACAATGACCTGTAGATGGAGTGTGAAAGAAAGGTCAAACATGGGCCAGTACCTCGCACAGAAGCCACAGTGCCACATGCTCTTGTGTACCAACATACTCAGTCACATACACATGCACTGTGTACGGTGAACCATGACACAGTGATGCCCCACACGCACTGTAACTCCCTTGGTGAGGGCAAACATCAATCCAAAATGTTGGCGGCCATTAAACTGGTGTGGTGGTAACAACTGTGTCATGTCCAAGTGCAGGGTAGGCCGACATATACCAGAGTATGTATACAATGTTGCCCCTGTGCCACACGCATGGTTGTATGCCCCCGTGACCTCAACAGATGAGGATATCGTGCGGTGTATGTTACACACATGGCCAACACACACTAACAAAATGTCAGATGGATGCAGAACATACAGCGACTATTCCAGTCCGTGATACACACATACGGACCAGTACACAGTGTCCACAGTGCAAAGGGCGTCTGCAACCCCACATGTCCCGTTAAGACTGTCCGTGAATCACTGGGCATGCATAGTCGTGTGATATCTCAATGTGCCACAGTACCCGAACGGTCATGCGTGTCTCGCGCAATCAACAGGACACCCAGCCAGCCCACTGTAGCACCGGTGTGTTGGTCAGGCCTGTTATACGGAAAGTAGCCATCCAACAGTAATGTTCATCATAGGCATGTGTCCCACTCGCAGAGGTCAAACATCCTATGGTACCATCTCCCAGGGGTAGTTGAATGGTGTTGTTGTGTCCTCCAACAGGTGGGTGATGTTGCCCGCAGATGCACGTAAGTAGATGTGCTGTGTGTGTCCGCTGCCCTGTGTCAGAATAAGGACAAACACTGTCTTGGTATGCAGGACGCAACAGCAGGGCACATTGCAGGGAACCAAATATCAGTACCGACGTAATTAAATGTCACACAGGCAAACATAACATGATCACAACACAGAACAATGTGTATGTTGTGGACTTTTGGAAATGCAATCGCAGACGAGCATGTCCCATGGATATGGTCATGTCCATGCCCAAGTAACACAGGCATATGACAGCTGCACCCCATATCCATCAGTGTTGGTGCACAAAGACCCAACAGGAAAGTCCATGAAACAAACAGCAAAACACAAACATATAAAGGCTGATGTCACACCCAAACGATCCAAGGTGCTGCCTACTGGGTGTCTTTAGCAAATGGCTGCTTGGGATCCTCACAGGCAGGCAAAGTCCACAACATGTCTCAGTAGACACATAGAAACATGATGACAGAAAAAGACCACATGGCCTGTCTAGTCTGTCCTTCCATATCAACAACTACAACAGTCCACTTTTTACCTTTAGAGATCCTCTGTGTTGGTCCCATGCTTTTTTGAATTCAGTTACTGTCCTCATCTCTACCACCTCCACTGGGAGACTATTCCATGGATCCACTACTCTTTCCGTAAAGAAATATTTCCGCATATCACTCCTGAATCTATCTCCCTTCACCCTCATCCCATGTCCCCTCGTAGCAGAACTTGCTTTCAATTGAAAGAGGCTCTATCCCTGAACATTTATGCCACGGAGGTATTTAAACATCTCAATCATATCACCTCTATCCCGCCTTTCCTCTAAGGTGTACATATTAAGATCCTTAAGTCTGTCCTCATATGCTTTATAATGAAGCCCACTAATCATTTTAGTAGCCACCCTCTGCACTGACTCCATCCTGTTCACATCCTTTTGAAGGTGCGGTCTCCAGAATTGCACACTATACTCCAAATGAGGTCGCACCAAAGACTTATACAGAGGCATTATCACCTCCTTTTTTCTGCTAGCCATTCCTCTCCGTATGCACCCAAGCATCCTTCTAGCTTTTGCCGTCGCCTTTTCTACCTGTTTAGCTACTTTAAGATCATCAGACACAATCACGCCTAGGTCCCGCTCTTTTTTAGTGGACAAAAGTACTTGACCTCCTATACTGTATTGCTCCCTTGGATTGCTGCAGCCCAAATGCATGACCTTACATTTTTTAACATTAAATCCCAGCTGCCAAATTCTAGACCATTCTTCAAGCTTAGCTAGATCCCTCCTCATGTTATCTACACCTTCCTGGGTGTCTACTCTATTGCAGATTTTGGTATCATCCGCAAAGAGGCAAACCTTACCCGACAGCCCTTCCGCTATATCACTAACAAAGATGTTAAAAAGAATTGGACCAAGGACAGATCCCTGGGGCACACCACTGGTAACATCCTTCTCCTCAGAGTGAACTCCATTTACTTGTACTCTTTGTCGCCTCCCACCCAACCAATTTCTAACCCAAGCAGTAACTTTAGGGTCCATCCCTAGGGTGCTCAGTTTGTTTATAAGTCGCCTGTGAGGAACAGTGTCAAAGGCTTTACTGAAATCTAAATACACCACATCTAGAGCTCTCCCTCGGTCCAACTCCCTGGTCACCCAGTCAAAGAAATCAATCAGATTTGTCTGACAAGACCTGCCTCTGGTGAATCCATGCTGCCTCGGATCCTGTAATCCGCTGGACTCCAGAAACCTCACTATTTTCTCTTTCAGCAGCGTTTCCAATAATTTACTCACCACCGAAGTTAAACTAACCGGCCTGTAGTTTTCAACCACATTCTTACTTCCGCTTTTGTGTAAAGGCACCACATGAGCCTCTCTCCAGTCCTTTGGCACCACTCCCGACTCCAACGAGGCATTGAAAAGGTCAGTCAGTGGAGCTGCTAGAACATCCCCAACTTCCCTCAGTATTCTAGGGTGTATCCCATCCGGTCCCATCACTTTGTCTACTTTAAGTTTAGCTAGTTTCTCACGAACACAGTCTTCTGAAAATTGTTCAAGATGTCCCTCGCTTCTGTTCCTATTTGCGGGTGTTTTCTGAGGTCCTGCTCCTGGTTCTTCATCTGTGAACACAGAACAAAAATATTTGTTAAGCAATTCCGCTTTATCCTTATCAGCTTCTACATATTCCCCCCCTGCACCCTTGAGTCTGACAATACCACTCTTGCCCTTCCTCTTCTCACTAATATATCTGAAAAATGTCTTATCACCCCATTTTATTGCATTGGCTATTTCCTCCTCCTTTTGAATCTTTGCCTTCTTGACTACTTTGCTAGCTTCTCTAAGTTTTTCCAAATACAGATGCCTGTCTTCCTCTCTCTGTGATCTCTTGTATTTCATGAAGGCCTCCCTCTTTTTCTTCACTTTTTCAGCTACTTCCTTCGAAAACCATAGCGGTCTCCTTTTCCTTTTGCCTTTATTTACCATTTTAACAAAAAGGTTGGTTGCCCTTAAAATATCCCCTTTCAGTTTTGCCCACTGTTTTTCTACATCCCCCAGCTGTTCCCATCCCACTAACGACTCCCTGAGGTATTGGCCCATCTTCGCAAAGTTAGTCTTCCTAAAGTCTAAGATCCTCACCTTGGAATGGATTCTAACAGCCCTAGTCCTAATACTGAACCACACCATCTGGTGATCACTGGATGCAAAATGATCTCCCACTACAACATCAGAAACACTTTCACCATTGGTAAGCACCAAGTCCAGTATGGTCCCTTCACGTGTGGGGTCTGTTACCAATTGCCTGAATAGTTCTCCCTGTAGAGAATCCAGGATTTCCTTACTTCTAGATGATACTGCAGCAGGAATGTGCCAATCAATATCTAACATATTGAAATCTCCTATCAGTAGCACTTCCCCTTTCCTAGCAATGCTGCGTATGTCTTCAATTAACTCTCTGTCCACCTCTTCCTCTTGTGAGGGAGGTCTGTATATCACACCAATGCAAATAGATTTCTCTTTCCCTCTTTCTAGTTTAACCCACAATGCCTCCTCTCTCCCTTTTAAGCTCTGTAATTCCAAAGCTTTAATAGTAGTTTTTACATATAGTGCCACTCCTCCTCCCCTTCTTCCTACCCTGTCATTTCTGAATAAAGTATAGCCAGGTATAGTTACATCCCAGTAAAGGCAGAAGATGTCATCAAAATGTGCCGAATAACCATGTCCCCATGTCCAGCCGCCGTTGCCGCATGTCCAAATTATGGTGATATCTGGGATACATAAATGCTGTTGTGCAGTGGTCTGTCAACACACATGAGATAGGTCAACAACACACAACACACGCGCACACTGTGCACACAGTTAACACCAGTAAGGTAGAGATAACACACTCACCACCGCTCCACAGGTGTGCAGACCCCGCCCACCACATGTTAATGCAAACGGCATGCACACTGCATCAAACCAGAGCCACCCACAAACACACACACAGTATGAGAAGGTGAGTGTGCCACCAGTAACATACGGTCTGTATGTGCACAATTGGAGAATAGTGGAGATAAAGGTCTTGCAAATGCCATGATACACTGCTGTTGGCCGAAGCTACAATGTCAGGGAAGGGTGTATGTGCGGCCCACCACCAGAGCACCTAGGACCTGTAGACACATGCAGCCCTGTTGGATGCGTCCCAGAGACAGTGCTGGAGAAGACAAACTGGGCACGAACACATGTGGATGTAGGGAGGAGTGGCCTAGTGGTTGGGGCAAGGTACTACAGGCCGGAAGGTCGGTGGTTCAAATCCCACTAGAGGACAGCAACCTTGGGCCGGAAGGACTGGGGTTTCTAGTCCCACAGGTGCTCCTTGTGGTCTTGGGCAAGCCACTTAACCCTCCATTGCCCATGTTCCCTGTAAGTATTAGTGTATGTGTCTCATATCCCCTCGTGTTAAATGTATCCCCCAACCGCTTTGACCCGGTGAAAAGCGGGATATAAATGCAGCTAAATAAATAAATAAAATAAATGTGGATATGTGTGGCCAATATCAACATATGGGGTACGGGGGAGCACGCTAAATAGGTCACCCACAACATATGTGCATTAGACAGATAACCTCTGACATGTGCTGCTCCTGACTGTCCACACAGACAAATTACCTGTATGCCTACCTACCCCAGTGTCCTGCATGTTGGAAGAGGTACACACAGCTGCCACTACACTACAGCACCAGGAACGTCACCAAGCATGTCCTGTGGATTGAGAAATACAAGGGAAAAATACATATGTCATGTCCGAGCTGTGCAACAAACACACCAGCATCACGTCCTCATCTCTCATAACTCCCTAGATCCGTCACAGTCTGGCAGTTCGTCATGACACTGTACCTAATTGTCCCCACCTAAACCCGCCACTGATGTGTTCCTGGCCAGGTCCAAGGGCCTGTAGCCTGTCCGTCCCCTTTGTGACCTCTCTGCTGCCCTCGAGACCGTTGACCACAACTATCACCGCGCTACCCTGTACGTGCTCGGCCCAAAGGTCCCGGTACAATCCTGCGTCCCCCATAGCACCTTCAGTGTGTATTCCTGTGGGCCCACCTCCCCTGCTAACCCGCTCCCAGGTGCTGTACGAAAGGGATATATGCAGGGGCTGCTACAGTCCCATGGCCCCATACCCAGTTCCCTGGTACAGCAGGCACATCCCCTGGCTATCAGTAGCAGCTGTACGCTGATGTGTCCCAAAGATATCTCTCCACGCATGAACTATGTTTGGCAATCCACACCCTGACCTCAGCTTGCCGCCTGACATTGCTGGCTGCAGGTTCCCCCACTGCATGAATTGAGCATGGCCAAGACCAGACATCTAGGCATCGCCCCTAAACCCTCTCCAATCTTTACAGTGTCTGTGTATCGGTTGGATACACTTTCTGTCGACGTGGTCGTCAAGGTAACAGGTCTCTCTGACCCCTCGCTCCCCTTCCCCACACACACCCATCATGTAGCTAAGGCCTGTGGTGACCCCTAGATAACATCAGCAAGATTCCTGCTGTCACCCCAGAACACACAAATAAAATGCTAATGCCCCCCTTCATCACCTGCCATCCTGGTCACTGTAACCTACACCTTGCTGGTCTGCCTCAAAATCATCTCTGTCCACCGCAATGTATGCAACACTGCGCTGCATGGCTAATCTACCAACAGCCTCAGTATGACAATATCACCCCACCTGTCACAAAACCTCACAGGTTCCAGGCAAGGTCAAGACACACCTGCTGATCTATACATGCAGTCACACTGTGGTTGCCCTGTACCATGACTCGCATAACAATACTACTGCTACTGAGCATATAAACAGTGCTAACACCTGTATGCATCGCCATACCGAAACATGTAACACACAGTCCCTGCTCATCAGAGCATACAATCCAATCAATCCCCTCATATCCCCCAAATGTCATCCCCACATGTCAAGCCAACTGGTCCTATCTATGGGCCGCTCCCCCACTGTTAATGCGGGACCACGCACCTGTCACTTTGCAGCATCCAATGCCTGGAACTAACTACCTGTGGCTGCAGGGCAGCCACCCTCACCAACCCTGTGTGACAGCTTACCACATCGCCTACGCCTAATAATCCTGACTACATTAATCACCTCCACCCACTGTTGTCCCCTGCCCACACCTTCTGTGTTAGCGGTTGGACTACATTGTAAGCTCAGATGGCCAGGCATTGTGTCAGCAATGTCAGTGCAGTGCTGTGTATGACTGGTAATGCGATACCATTGCTCAGTTGTAGTAGTAGTACATATATCTATCCAAATGTTATTCCCAAAACATCCAGTACTCACATGAAAATAGCTCCTCAATCAGCTGCCACCTGAGTGCTGCGCCCTCACATGGGTCACCACGGGCATGTACAGGAGGGCACGTTGGATTGTCTTCCAGATCCTCATTAATTTCGACATCGATATCGTGCCTGAGAGCAATGTTGTGCAGGATGCAACAGGCAATAATGATCTCTGCCATTGTTGCGGGTTGGTATTGTAAGGCCCTGCCGGTCCTATCCAGACACCTGAAGCGACTTTTCAAAACGCCAAAGGTACGCTCAATGACGGAGCGACTGGAGGCATGGGCCTCATTGTACATCATTTCTGCACGTTTCCGTGGTAGACGCACAGGGGTTAGCAACCAGGGCCGACACCCATATCCTGCGTCACCTGCAGAAAGAAATGTTGAACGTTAAACCAGGAGCTGATGTCCACACACATGAATGTACGTGCAAACCCACAGCACCTACAGGTCAGACAGAAACATAGGGGAACACATGATGGGACACAACAACTTAGTGCCAGTGTCCGGAGGTGTGCGATACAGAGCACAGGGGAGGTAGAAGGAGTGCAAACAATATTATCCAGAACCACAGCAGACACATGGGCAGACACCAGAGGCCGAAAGGCAGTAGCGCAAGCCCTGAACACATCAGAGACACACATGCAATGCACCATGGACAAGGGCAGAGATGCACACATGTGCAAGCATGTGACGTTCATGCTATTGTCCACTCACAGATGGTGCAACAGAAACAGGTACCCCACCGTGGCAGGCAGGATGGCATAGACAACACCACACTGTTGATAAACAGGAAGCATCCATGTGTGCCATACCATGCCAACCTAAACACACAATGTCAAATGGTGTGTAATGTCAAATGTCAGTTTGCCACCAACACACAGCACCGCAGCACAGAAGACCTGGAGTCATCCCTCCCCCCCCCGCATCAGCTCCCATACACACAGATGACGCACACACACAACTCGGGACACACATCACAGGCAGACATGTGTGCAGACGGCTAGCAGGGGTATACGATGGGCATGTCAGAGATGACAGATACCCACCCAGCAGTATACAGTCCTCAAATTGACCAGCCTCAAATTGTCTGTACAGTGCCGAGTGATGCAGGATATAGGAGTCATGGGTGGACCCTGCAAACCGCGGGACCACATTCAGAATATGCATACCTACATCACATACAACCTGAACATTCAGGGAGTGGTAGTGTTTGCGGTTGCAGAACACTGCCTCCCTCTCTCTGGGAGGGACCAGGGCAACATGTGTGCAATCAATAGCTCCCATCACGTGTGGTAACCCAGCAAATGCCTCAAAAGCCTGGGTCAGGGTCCCCCACTGTTGCCTAGTGTTGGGAAATGCAATGTAATTCCCAACCTGGCTGACCATGGCACGCAGTACTTGGTGGAGACAGCGTGAGAAGGTGGGGCGGCTCATGCCACCCACTGCGGCCACAGATGACTGGAAACATCCAGAGACAAAGAAATGTAGGGCACCAAGGAGCTTGACCAAACCCGGTATGGCATGTGACCGACCAGTCAGGGGCTCGAGGTCAGGTTTCAGATCCTCATAGAGCTCCATAATAGCCCCTGTGCTCAGGCGGTAGAGGGAGATGACCTGGTCCTCACACATGTCCTGGAGCCGGGCCCTGGGCCTGTAGAGGCGAGACTGACGCCCTGTCAGACACGTGGATCTCCGCATACATCACATCTAGGCTGCATCATAGGTACCACATACGCACCTCCTCACCGTCCTATCATGTGTTGCATCCATGCTTCAGACTGACTATCCGTGACAATGTGCATGTGTCTATGTCTGTTGGACGATGCAGCACATGGTTACATCACGATGTCATCAGGGGATACATCCGGCATCGCACATGGCGCTCCACACAGCCTGTTGTGGGGCAGGGGCAATGTCTGTTGCACAAATACACACTGGGACATGCACACAGGTGTCACACTCACCGCTACAGCATGTATGTACAAAGGACACATGACCACTGAAAGATGTGGCTGCCTACACAATGTTTTAATATAAATATGTGTTGGTAGGTGCTATACAAACCTTAGAACGTACAATGGAGCAACACACTCCCACAGGCGGGTTAATATTAAAACTGGTTCACATTTGGCGTTAGCCCAGCATGTACATCCGTCTCACACGTTAGTGGGGATACATTTGGCTATCAGGGTTGCCACATTTGCCATCTGTGCATCCCCTTAACTACCTTGCAGACACTGGGAGATGGCCACAGATATATATGTTGATCACACACCCGGGGGCACGCCGTGGGGGTATGGCTGGGGATGCACCGTGAACGAGCCATGGTAATGCTGGCGGCGCATCACCTCAGCCATACTCTCAACAGCAGCTGTCAGCTGCCTGATGGCATGGCCATTGTCGCTCAGGGTCCGCATAACGGTGCCCATCGCCACACACAGGAGACCCACACATTTGCCACCACATCCACACCATGTGGCTGTGGTCTGGGTGGTGGCATCTGCGTTGGCCCTGTGTGTGGCAATATGTGGGGGTCCCACACCCGGCCTGACACCTTGGCTATGCACATGGGCAGGAGGCAGGGGCCCCCAGTGCCCTGTGGTGACCTTCATCTGCCCTCAGGCACAAGCCCCCCCTCTGCACCCTCCATGGCCCCCCCGCCCTGGCCGTTCCCCTCACTCTCCCCGCCACCCTCCCCCTCAACCTCCTCGCCCTCCCACTCCACCTCCCCAGCATCCTCTTCCCACCCCTCCCCACCCTCCATGTATTCCTCCCCCACATCCATGGCATCCACCGCCGCTGCAGGTACGTCCTTCACCTCGGTACCTCCAGTCATCGCAGGGGGGCTGCCACCAGGTGGTGTGGGTGCAGAGGTCCCCTCCACAGCATCTGCAGCCTCTGTGGAGAAAGCAGGTATGAACAGGGCGTCATGCGTTTGTTACGGCACAGACACATTGTATGTGGCATCATAGGCTGCCGTGCCACTGGGACATGGTATGGCACAATGCATAGGCTGGGACACTCACCATCACCCCTGGCCATTGCCTCCTGCTGCATGCAGCGGAGGTATCCAGGGCAGTGTAGCCTCATCTCTCTGCCCTTCTTCCGTAGGTCCTCTACCTGGGGGGATAAGCAATGTTTGCAACCATTAGGGCCCTATCTCCCTTCCCATGGCGAACCACATGGCATACATGTCTGTGTGCAATGGGGGCCGCTCCTGCTATGAGCAGGGGGTCCCATACTAGCTGTTGGCAGATCCGCCTGCATGTGTGGGCGTGTGGCTGGGCATGTGTGGTGTGACACCTACGTGCCCTGTGCACCGCGTCACACCCACCCCATGCCATGTCCCTGCCATCTCATGGCATGACATGACAGCAACATGGCATGTGGGACGTTCCAATTCTGATCTACATGGGGTGTGACTCCATACCCTCAGTGCAGTCCAGCACACACCTTGGTGTTGGGCAGCCCGTCCCACATCAACAGGAGTCATGCCGCCTGGATGCTGCTCCAGCCTCTGTGGTGCAGGCTCGGACACCTGGGGGTATGGGGGAGCTGGGTACCTGCACCAACATCAGCTACCATTACACCGGGAAGCATGGTGGACCACTGGAATCTGGTGTGCAGCCTCCTGGGGATATGGCAGAGCTGGGAGCCTGCAACAGCAGCAGCAGCCATAACACCAGGGTGACTGATAGGCCTCTGTGTTGTGGGCTAGGGCCCCCTGGGGGTGCGCTACAGCAGTGAGACGTCAACTGCAGCAACCACCATAACCCCAGGATGTGTACTGCGCCCCTGTCATCAGGTCTGGGGGCCTCCCGGGGATAGGGTGATGTTCCACGCATACACAGAAGCACCTGCCATAACACCAGGATGGAGAATAGACCTGTGTCAGCTGGTCTGATGCTTCCTGGGGATAAGGCAGAGCGGGGAACCTGCAACAACAGCAACCACCATAACACCAAGATGGATGATAGACCTATGTCAGCTGGTCTGATGCCTCCTGGGGATAAGGCAGAGCTGGGAACCTGCAACAACAGCAACCACCATAACACCAGGATGGAGAATAGACCTGTGTAGTTTGGTCTGGGGCCTCCTGGGGTTGGGGCAGAGCTGGGAACCTGCAACAACAGCAACCACCTTAACACCAGGATGGAGAATAGACCTGTGTCAGCTGGTCTGGAGCCTCCTGGGGATAAGGCAGACCTGTGACACTGAAACTGGAGCAACCACCCTGACACCAGGATGTTTGATACACCTCTGTGCGCAGGTCTGGGAGCCTTCGGGGCCAAGGGTGATGTTCCACACATAAACAGCAGCAACTACCACACCACCAGGATGACTGCTGGACCTCTGTCATCAGTTCTGATGCCTCCTGGGGATGGGACAGGGCTGTGGTACTCCAACTGCAGCAGCTACCAGTGCACCATGATGACTACTTGACCTCTGTGATCAGGTCTGATGTCTCCTGGGGATTGGCCAGAGCTGGCAATGTGTCACAGCAGCAGCCATCATGGCACAAGGATGCCTAATAGAGCTCTGTCATGGGGGCTGCAACTCCTGGGGGATGGGCAGACGTGTGCACTGCAACAGGGGCAGCTTACATCACACCGCGCTAACCTCTGCACCTCTGCTTTCATGTCTGTGGCTCCTGGGGATTCGCATACATGCACACAGCAACATAAGCAGATAGCTTGATCACAGGATTGCCCACATACATGTGTTTCGCACATGTGGTGCATGTCTTATGTGTTTTTATTGCTGGATATTGTGTTGCACACCTTCCATTTAGTGACCTGTCCCCATATACTTACCTCACGTGGGTAGTCTGCTACACGGTTGAAGCGCCTTGTTATGCGCACCCACGCCCTCCTGCCGCGTTCCAGATCCTGGCGTTTTGAGGTGCCTGGGAAGAGGCGCGGCTGCCTGGTGCAGATTAAGGCTGCCAGCTGTCGTAGGTCGTGGCGGCTAAATGCTGGCTTGCGGGATTGTGTCGCCATTTTGGGGGATACCCATGTGTTGATGACACACGCACGTACGCCGTGCATGCGCTGTATTGTACCACGCACGTGTCATGGATGCCACATGGATAACTATCTCTGGGGCCGCATGTATACATGCCAGATACAGAGATTGGCGGACACGGTGGCTGGCTTTAGTTTACAACATCACATGACTTACGCCGTTTGGCCTGGACTACATCTGGTGCGCCTTAGCTTTAGGCGCCTGATGATGCGATTTCGCCAACGCAATGCCACGCCTATCCTTAGAGGCACGGGACAAAGGTTATAGTGTATTAGGCTTGTGTCACTGATTGTAGAGATGTGTCTGACTGTTACTAACATTCATCTTGCTGTTGGTGCAGTGGGGATTCAAACCCATAAGCAGTGACTCTGAGGGCATCGTATTAACCAGTATCCTATGCCTTTTCTCATAGCATGGGCTGACTACACAGCAACTGCAGGTCAACCCAGTAAATGTCAGCTGTGCTTACCGGGATCAGGTATACCCACAGCTAAGACACTTTACAGAGTACCTTAGGTTTTCCAGCTGAGGTGATGGTTTATTTTTGGTGGACACACTGATATTTGCTATGGGGTCTGTGTACTACACCGTCCTCATGTTACTGGCGAAACTCCCAACGATAACGTGAGCAATGCCATATAGGGGGGTGGGCGTGCCGGTGTCCACGTAGCATGCACTGTGTATCACCCAGTAAGAGGCGCGTTGGCTGTTTACGCGCGGTAACCTTAACTTCGTGGCAGCGCTGTGAGAAGGTGTATAGAGCTGTAGCCCACTGGTTAATATGATGACCAACAAGCCAGAGGTCATGAGTTCCGATCCCTCAGGGGTCTCATCTGATATGGCTATCTGAGACAATCTCTTTTGCTGCATGTAACAGTCTGACACATCTCTACAATCTGTGCTGCCAGCAGAAACACCCTCACCTCATTGCCATCACCTATTGTGCCCTATAGGGCAGGAGGGGTGTCTGGACCCACATGCAGATTAGGGGGCAACGCCTACCGACTCACCCTCTCAGGGCCAGGGTGGGGGGGACAGGATCTGCCACCAACAGACCCATACTCTACATCTCTGTAATAGCAGCAGTGGAGAAACATGATGTATGGCTGTGGGACCAGCTACCCCAGTCCTGCAGGGGAAGGGGCACCCTCCAAAGTATTCAATGTAGATCTGTTTGTATCACACAGGGCACTGGCAGACAGGCAGTAGGCCTGTAAACACTCAGATGCCCCCCACCACCATCTGACATTCACCAGCAGAGAGCACTGTCAGTCTTCACCCTGCAAGGTGCTCCAGCCAAACACACACTATCTGCAGACAGTCTGCTAGCTAGTACATAGTGCATGTTCTTGGTGAAACTGTGTGCACCCAGAGGTGGTATGTCAGTGATTGGGCCCCAACCAGGAAAACTCCCAGATATCACTTGAGAGAAACACTGCATGGCACTATGTGGGGACCTAGCCATGCCATGGTCACTGCACAGTCAGGGTGAGAGTGACCCCCCCCCCAGCATGACATGCTGTGGTCACCCTGTTCCTGCAGGTGGTGGTCGGCCACTACAATGTCCCAGCCATTGCCCTATGCCCTGTGCAGATGCATCCTGCCCAGGCTGCCCTGTCTGGCCCATACCCACAGTACCTTGCTCCTCATTATGCACATTGGCAGGCTAACACTGGAAACAGTGCAAACATTGTGGGCTCCTCAAGGTGTGGCCAGCCACAAAACACTGGATAGACATACACACACTCCCACACCTACTTCAGCATTGTGCAAATACAGAAGGTGGTTGGCAGCCCTGGCCACCACACCAGTCCTGGGCACAGCGCAGGCATTGCTATGGTACTCAATACTGTTGGGGTCACTCTCCGGGGTGGTAAACACTGTCAGAGACACAATCCGAGACACACGCCACAGATATCAGACAGGTTGCTCTGATGGATCTCTGTTAACATATTGTGTTTCATTTTGGACTTGTTATCTGACATTAATCATAGCAACCGCTTGATATATGTGGAACGTGTTTCAAGGTTTATGACGGCATTGCTAAGGTATGCGGGTTCTAGTATTGGTAGATGCTGCTCCGCGCAGGGCCCAACAGCCTGGCCCTCCATGAGGCTTTGGATAGTGGAGCTGGCCGATGCTCTGGGGCAGAGGTTCCCAACTCCAGTCCTGTTGGGCCCAACACGATTCAGATTTTCATGCTGTCCCTAATATATATGCAAGGGATACATTTGCATACAATGGGGGCAGTACATACAAATGCATCTCAAGCATATTTCTTAGGGACAGCATGAAACCTGAATGGTGTTTGGCCCTCCGGGACTGCAGTTGGGAACCTCTGCTCTAGGGACTGCACATGGCTATGGTGAATGTGCTCTGTAGGGTAGAATATAGGCGTTTATGGCGTGTTTATTTTATCTGCAAAAAGGTTCTTTCTTTATTACCATGGTTTAGGATTGGGTAATATATAGGGACATGGTCTGTAGGAGCCACAGTTGGGACTTGAACCTGTGACCTTCTGCCCCTTAAAGCACTGGCTGGGTATACTGAACCAAACTGTTGTCACAGAGGCAGGTCATTCCCTGGGTATACCATTACTGTTCGTCAGACAGACCTTGTCTTTTGCAGTGCACGGCACCCACCTAGACAGGGCTTGGCCTTGGTCTGCTGTTGGCAGATGCCACTGCCCCCACCACCACAGGCACCCCTCCGCCACCATGCTGACATGCCCTTATGCCGGTGGTGCTGGTGGTACGCAGTCCCAGGCCATCCGGTGTGCCAGTAGACGGCTGCCTATGGTGTGTAATCTGGGGTAGGAGTGCCTGCATGGACATCCATGCTTCCCCCTGGCACCGCCTGCCAATGTTCTGTACCCTTTGGGGTATTTGCTAGGTACTGTCCCCTGGGACACTGTGGGACACAGACACTCGTGGGCATGTTTGACCTTGATCAGTTGCTGATATTGCGTTTCTATTTTTGTATGTGTCAGCTAGGCATCTGCCTAGCCTGCCCTATGCCCCACTGCATGTCACGCCAGCAGTCCCCTGTACCCCATGTGCAGCCACACCATAGTGCCCTTTTGTACTTGGGCACTATCTGGTAGTGCAGCACATGTATCACTACTATCACTGTTCTTGGTCTCCCTGCCTTTGCTGTACATTGCTGACTGAAATGGTTTCTCTTTCCTTCACTTTTGCCTCTAACGCCAGGTTTTCACTCACGCTATTTTTCAGACCTTCATTTCACGGCGCTAGTGTGCCTGGAGGTTCTCCCCACCCACCCCCCGCCCACTGACCCCTTCTCACCGCCCTCTGGGGAGCCTTACTCCACCTTTTCTGTGCCTTAGCGCCACCAGGGATGTTGTCGGGTGATACGGCACATTATCGCGCAATGACGTGCATTTATCGTATGATAACGTTACGTATTGCGCGATGATTGCGCCGCTGCTACATTATCGCTTTTTAGTAAACATACCCCATAGTCCTGTACTGCCCAGCATGCAATGGATTGTAGCACATGCTACAAACCACACTTTATTATTGATTTTGATTGATGTGCCACACCGCCTTGATTTAACGATAAGGCGGTAAACGAAATCCTTCTAAATAAATAAATAGCACATGGACTTTTAAAAAATAATTTCTATATGACCAAATATATCTTTCTCTTATTGTGCGCCCTTGTCTACACTTACAACATCTAACTTGTCTATTCTTATTACACCTCTCTTGATGCAAGTACCATAATATCATTTAGACATCCTTTTATAGGTTTTATATGCATTTGTTTCTATCAGCCTTACGTTTTTTTATGGTTGTTTTAACTTGTTTTAACTGTTTTATCTATATGATGTTATTTATCCAATTATTTATTGTTCTATTTATTTAATTATTCACGATTGATGATGTTTTTATTTGTCTTTCGTGAGGTTACACCCCCTGAGGAAGACGCATGCCGAAACGTGTCGGGGTTGCAAATTAATAAAGCTTGAACCTACTTGCACCACTACTCTCTGCTCTTTTTGTACCCTGATTTTACCCCATTCTATGCATGAATTTACTATTCAAGTCTGTCCGCACTAACCACCAAGAAGAGACTTTTACTGATGGTGGAGAGGAAGAGAGCAGGAGCCTGTATCAGACGGTGTCTGTGTGATAGGGTGAGTCATGAGATGCTTTGCTAGGAGGAAACAAGAAGATGCTGCTAATCCCCCTCCTCATCCCATCAAAATGTATAAAACCTCCAAACTGCCCTCTCCCCACATCACACATGCACTGAGCTGAAAACGATGCAAAAAGCAAAGAGGGAACTCACGATAAACATCTCACAGACGTGCCCCCTGCAGAGCTCGGAGTACGATGAGTAATGCATGTACACCACCCAGCTGCCCACGAAAATGCCAAGCCAGAGAAGGAAGAGATACTTTACTTTGATACCAGGGAGACGACTCTGGAAAAGAGAACAAGTCAATTTAGAAAAAAGAAAAAAAAAACAAGCAAATAAAATAGCACTTCTTTCCTTCTGGGATACACAACGCAGGTGCGCAAATAATTGCTGATCATTCCATCTCAGACATGACGGCACATACAATAGCTGTATTACTGTGCTGTTGCACATTCAGTAGAGCATCTTGGACTCTTAAGTATACTTCAGTCTGCTGCTCTATACTTAAAAATGTGGTGGGCCGCGTTCTGTAGCGCCATGATGGCTTTCAGGAAATAGGCCTGTATGTAAGAAGCAGAGCTCACCAAACCACCCTATTGGCTTTTGTTTGATTTCATTCCAAATGCCATTATGGTGGTCTATAAACATTCCCTTAAAAAGAGAGTAGATGGATGTTTCAATGTATTTCACTAAAGAGCATTCAGGCTTATTGGGAAGGGAAGAGATGTTGGGGTTTCTGTTTTTAGAGTGGAAGACGTGGCGGAGATTCTGTATGTAGGTGGGAAGGCTTTCAGGGTTTGTTTATGTTTATTGACATAGGTGGATCACATCAAAGCGGTTTACATAAAATCATGCAGAATATAAAAAAGGTGAAAATAATGCCATTGCCAAATTACGGACAAAAGTAGACGTGGAGCTTGATTCACGGAGGGGGTGTCCAGGCCATCCGGATTTTCCCGATGAAAACAGGGCTGTGTGGACCCGATTCTGGTCCATGGGAACAAAACGCTCCTGTGGTAGCCAGAATTGGACCCGAGGATGGCCTGTCGTGCCCCTTCCACCTGCAGGGACGCCCTCCTTGCAGGCACCCCTGACATCTGTGGCTCCAGCCCCCCATTTCCCCACTACCCAACCCACAACTGGCCTGCTGTGACCTGGATCAGGCGGCGGGGACCCCCCTGCACCCAGATTTGGCCCCGGGGGGGGGGATCAAAAGTGCTGCTTATACCACCTTCGAGGTGATATAAGCAGCACGTCCCCACGGGCCTGGCAGCACATACAGGGCCGTGACCTGAATTGGCCCTTTATGTACTGCCAGGCTGGTCCGCCCACATTCTGCCCTGTTCCCGCCCCCTCCCACCCCACACCGGCCCCCCTTGTCCCGATGCACAGGATGTACAGGGAGAGCCAGAGGGGGGAATCAGGCACGGATGGCTTAAGTTACAGATCATGCCGCCGACAAGCTACCTCGGTTCCTGATACTCAGGGAAAGGGGTAATTAAGAGTTTGCATGTTTGTTTAGGATGAAAAGGGATCCAAGATGGTTTGGGCACACAATTTGGGATTTGTGTTTCGGGGGTACAGAAAAAGCTCAGATTTTGTGCACAAGTGAAAGTCTAATTGCTGGAGAGTGGCTGACATCACTCATTCTTCCCAAGGAACATCCATTTTCTTTTAAAGGGGATTCCTGAAATAGCTACTTTAAGGAAACTAGACAATAAAACAAATATCTGAAACCGCCCCATTCCAGGATCCTGTAATTTTCCATTTCCTGGAGAAAGAAACAGATCTACATTTAAAAAGCAGCACTTAATAAAAATGCCCTCACTGATCTAAAAACTGTCCAGTCATTAAGCTCGAGTAGTCTGGAATAGGATTGCAAGAGGACGTTTTGTTTGTCTGATGCCCTCGAATGTTCATTTTAATTTTCTATATGGCATATTTAAGGCTAGAGCCAGGAATCCTGCTGTGATGTGCTCCCAGCTCTTCTTTGAAAAGAACGAAGAGTGAACCAGGCCTTTTTAGACATATTGGCAGTGCCAGCATCATCAGGAGAGATTCGGGCAAGTGCATAGCAGCAACAGTCTTGAGTACTCAAAAAGGAAGATGAGTTTCCTTCTCTGGCATAGTCTCAGCACAGGAGACTCCACCCTGCGACTCCCAGGATGGTCTCTCTTTCACCTCCTTTTCTGATTTCTTATTTGTTTTGCAAAGGAAATGCGACTTCCACTACATATAGTTCCCAGTAAAGGCTGGAAAATATGAAAAGCCAGAGTTGCAGGCAGCAGCACCGAGTTTCATGAAGACTTGTCACTCGCTCACTAGCAGCTCATTCCACAGAAGAAGTTAGACCCTTTTAAGGTGGGGCCAATGTGGCAAAGATCACCAAAAGGCAGCTCTTGCCACAACCCCTCCCCCCCAAAAAAACAATGGTCTCCACATCTCATAGGGTTCTACATGCCCAACTTTCTCCAACATCTAGTTAATTTCTTGCTCAACAAGACAAGATCAGTCCCATGAAGGAAGAACGATTCATTTCTCCAATCCACATTCAGTGTATCAGGAGGCATGGTCTGATTCTGCATCACCTGCCCTCGGAGGTTTCGATTGACATTTACCAGGAAAGACAGACACATGAAGGCAGCGGATAAGCAGTAAGGTTAAGAACACAGAAATGGACTGTGAGTAAAGTCCCAGGATCCTGTGATTACTCCCAGCACAGCCAGAACCCTTCAATCAAGTTCTGATTTCTACCATTAAGATGAAATTGTTCAGTCTATATGTAAAGCAGCTCGGATAGGCACATTCCACTAAACAGGAACACAAATATTTTTGGAATACAGGATTTAAGGCCACAGTAATAGCTAAATGTGTTCACATAAAATAGGATTATGTCCTCACAGCATATGGCCATCTGCGCACAGCTCCAGTATTTTACACCAGTTACTGCTTTTGGAGATGAATTTTTCGAACTTTGCATCCGACTCGTCCTCAAAAGCTCTGTAAAGGTGCCACCTGCCTCTCTCGTCTTTAGAAGTCCAGGATCAGGTACAATCTTGGGAGTTACAGTGGATGCTAGCTTGATAGAGGTGATATGATTGAGACGTTTAAATAACTCCATGGCATAAATGCACAGGAAGCAAGCCTCTTTCAATTGAAAGCAAGCTCTGCTATGAGGGGACATAGGATGAAAGTGAAAGGGGATAGACTCAGGAGTAATGAGCGGAAATATTTCTTTACAGAAAGAGTGGTGGATCCGTGGAATAGTCTCCCAGTGGAGGTGGTAGAGATGAGGACAGTATCTGAATTCAAAGAAGCATGGGACAAACACAGAGGATCTCTAAAGGACAAAAGGGGACTGTTGTAGTGGTTGATATGGAAGGACAGACTAGATAGGCCATGTGGTGTTTTTCTGACGTCATGTTTCTATGTTTCTAAACCTTATACTGCAAGTTTGACAAAGTCTTGTTTCTGTAAATTATATTGAATAAAGCGATTGGTGGTGCTAAACTGTTTTCACTTTACAGTGATGGACAGTGCTCCAGGAAAAATTTGGAACTCAATTAAATTTTCCTTAGCCTTCTCCCAGACTGTATCTATGAGCAGCTTTATCCTGGAATTCTTTCAGCAGTTTCGTGTTTGGCATATTTAGACCTTTGCTTCAAATTCACTTCATAAACAGAGCCAGTTTAAACATATCTCCACAATCATCAAGAGCACTTTACGAAAACTTTGATACATCAAAAAATACCTTAACTTTTATCGCACTTCACACCCTCATTCCTGCACTTCACACCCTCATTCCTGCACTTCATATCCTCATTCTGATACTGCTAATATCTCTGACTATTGCAACAGCATTCTCAATAGCATTACAAAGACAATATCTGAAAAGATGAGAGAATACCATACTGAGCTTCTTCTCCGCTCGATAAACAAACCACGTGACTTTTTTAGCATTGCCAAATCCTTGACCAAGGCACCCTCCCCCCCTCAGACAGAAGCAATTCAACCTCAGGTCTATGCGGTACACCTCCAATCTAAAATCCTCAAAACAAATGCGGTACCGAGTCCCACACCCAGCTACATCCCTCACGCACAGCCTCCGCTAACAGAGTTCTACCCTCCAGCAGAGAAATACATCTCGGACCTTATTGCTTCTATCAACACCACTACAGCTCCAAATGATCCATGTCCAGCTTATTGGATCAGAACAATGCGTGCAGAACTCAGCCCAACTCTATCTTATATCATGAAGCTCTCCTTCTCATCTGGATCATTCCCATCAACTCTTAAACAAACGTCCATACACCCTCTTCTGAAAAACAACAAACTTGACCTAACAAGGACAGACTCATATCGCCCGATCTCAAGCATACCCCTTCTAGCCAAACTTATCGAGAAGGTGGTCCAAATTCAGATGCAGCAACACATTGATATATCAGCCCCTCTCGATCCCTCCCAGCACGGGTTCCGAGAATCTCATGGCGTAGAGACCTTACTCACCATACTTACCAACGCATTATCGAGTTGTATCGACAAAATAGAAAATGGGTTTGTACTCATCTTCCTCGATATAGCTGCTGCATTCGACTCCGTTAACCATGAGTTGCTCCTCTCCCGACTCCAGGAAAAGGGAATTCAGGGCTTGGCCTGGGAATGGTGTAAATCCTATCTAGCTGACCGATGGCAACATGTTCGGATAGGTTCCTCTACATCTGAGTCATTCCAACAACAGCAGGGAGTACCCCAAGGCTCCTCCCTGTCGGCTTTACTTTCAACATATATATGCAACCTATATGTGATATCATCCGCTCATTCAATATTTCCAGCCTTATCTACGCAGACGACGTCTTGCTCTTCACCCCAATCAAAATTATGCATCCTGACCTCTCCCCACTAGTAGAGTGTTTCAACGCAATAACTGACTGGCTTCTAACTCAGAATTTACGGATAAACTTTAAGAAAACTGAGGTCTTATTCATCACTAGGAACAAGAGTTTCTCTCCCCCCCACTACCTTGACGGGTTCTAGATGCAGAGCTCCCATGCAAATCTGTAATACGTTACCTGGGTGTCACACTTGACCATCAACTCAATTTGAAAGAACACATAAAGAACACCACCAAGTCCATCTACAATAAAATCATGATGTTAAGGCACCTAAGACCTTTACTAGCCCCAAATGACTTCAGAACCATATTCCAGATGCTTGTAACCCCACATTTCGATTACGCAAACATCATTCTGCACGTTCTCCCCAAGAGCACCCTCAATCCACTGCAAATGGCGATGAATGCAGCAGCTTGCATTCTCTGCAGCATATCCAGAAGAGATCACATCACGCCCATACTTATGGAATTACATTGGTTACCATTACACAGCAGACTTACCTACAAGACACTTCTCCTAACCTTTAAAGCAATTAACCGGCTATCTCCCTCATCCCTCACTGCACTCCTCATCATCACCCCCAACAACAGGCAGAGAAGGTCAGCAGCTTCCAACACGCTAACTATACCACTTGAATCTACAAAATGCACTCAAACAACCAGGAATAGGTCCTTTGCATTTTATGCCCCGAGATGCTGGAATAACCTCCCACCACATATCCGAGCAATCAGAGACCTCTCGCAATTCAGAAAAGCCCTTAAGCATCATCTATTCCTCCTTCACTTCGCCCACCCTAACCTAACACAACCACCTCCCACTACTCATCTCATACACCCAAACCTTGCCACTCCCACAGCCTGACTTATGATGAAGCACACAACAGTTCCGCCCATTAGGTATATTCACAACGCTTATGACTAACGACTAATGCATTCTGGATTCCAGCTTGTAAGATAATTTGTAAATAGGCCCACAATAACCTCTGTTATTGTCTTGTATATAGTTTTACCCTAGTTTTCAGTCCCAAGTTACCTATCCTGTTACAATGTAAGCATAAGATCACTTGTTCTGATGCAAATGTTTTTGTTATTTGCAAACCGCACTGATACTGAAAAGCGCGGAATATAAGAGCCTGTAAATAAATAAATAAATAAATCTGACTAAGCTTCAACATATTCAAAATGCAGTTGCTAAACGTCTTCATTTCTCCTCTAAATTCGATCACGTTACTCCTCTATTCATGAAAACCACTGGCTCTCCATCACCTACCAGTTAAAATTCAAAGTACTGATATTAGCATACAAAGCCTTCTCTATTTGATTAGTCATGTAATCCCTTACTTTCCCCTGTTAAACTCTCCACTCACTAAATGCTCATCTTCTAGTGGTCCCTAGTAAACGGACAGCCCAATTAGAATCCACTTACACCTTGGCATTTTATTATCTGGATTCACAATTATGGAATTCTCTTAGGGAACAGCCTTGGCTTAAGAGATGTAAAAAAGGCCTAAAGGCCTTCTATTTCAAGATTGCCTACAGCCAGCCTGATTGATTATTGTGGAAACATGGATAACTATCTACCCCCTCCGTTCCCGCTCCATATTTATGGTAACGATACCACTTCTTTTCCCGTTTTCTTCTATTCATTTCCTTCTCTTATTTCAATTTCGGTGCTGGTTTATATATTGTAAACTACCCTGATATGATGCAATAGGGCGATATATCAAATCAGACATGAACTAGGGAGGTAGCAAAGAGCAGCCTCACGAAGGACGTACTTGTATCCACAGGAAGGATGGGCAATTTTCAGTCTATTTACTCGGGTAAATGTTTTTTTTGGAAGTCTGGTCAGGATAGCAGGGAGCTAGTTTAATATTTTAAAGTACGATGTCCAATTATGCATTTTACACAACCGTTTTGAAAGGCTTGGTGATGGGGTGGTCATGATTTTTTAGTTTTAAGTATCAAAATGTTGGGGTGAGGACATATGGATATGAAAGTGAATGGGGGGGGGGGGCTACAAGTCTGAAGGTTTGCACTGGCCCTGACAATAGAAACAGCTTAACTCTTATCCAGAAGTATTCAAATTAGCTCAATCACTGTGAATGGACACAGGTGAGCCCTATTTCATTTATTATGGGTCTTGCTAAAGCAATTTCTGGAAATGACGCTAATTTGAGTTTGCTGTGACAAAGGGTTTCCTATTATTAATTACTCTTTGAATATTTCTTTAATTGTTCTTTTACAGTGAAATGTGGAGTATACCATGTATATCGGTGAAACAGACTCTCACTTTAATGCATTCTGAACTGTATGTTTTAGACAGCAGAGTGTGAAACATATGCAAGGGTATGAAGCCTTACAAGGCACTATAATTACACATTAATAGCTAGTAGGACACACTACTGTAATTCCCTCCTGGTGGGTCTTCTAAAGAAGATAATTGCCCTATTGCAGAAAATTCAAACTATATAGCTGCTCATTGTTAGCAAGGTCACATCCTTGGGATTCAGCCTCCTCTATTTTTAAATCACGGCACAGTTCACCAGCTTCCTGTGGTCGTCCATGGCCAATGTAAGTTTTTCTCCATTGGTCTTTTGCTTAATTAATTTGGGCTGGATGACTTAAAGGGAAGGTTGATCCTGTACTCTCCTGTGATAAGATGTTTGCTGTCTTCAGAAGAACATTATTTACCAGTTCCAGTCTTTGAAACAAATGAGGCTGACAGAACACAACGGAGGGCTTTTACTGCATGTTTCTACTTCCTTTGTGAAACTCTTTAGTGAATTCAACAAGGAAGAAAACTGTTTGTTACTTTTAGAAAGATGGTAAAGGGTTTCCACTTTAACAGAGCAGTTTAGTTTTATAATTTGGAAGATGTTAATGCTTTGAAATAATTGTGATAAGACTATGTTTTATTGAATTTTAGTAGAAGAAAACTGTTTTAATTTCTTTGCATTTGTTTTGGGAAGGTGAAAATGTAAATAAATAAATCAAACCAACCAAAAGTCTGAATTAATGGAAAAAATATAAAATGCAGTTATGCTCGTTTGTCACCCTTCCCACAAGCCACTAAATCCCCAAGAAGGGGCCAACTTCATGCTAGGGCAATACACTGTCACATGGAGGGACCTGGGTGCAGTTCTCAGCTCCCTGGATATGTCAAGACTGGGGATGAGGTGGAGGCAGTGTTCACAGCTCATGAGGTGGACAGTGGCAAGGAAGTCATGTTTGTTATGCAATGGTGATACCTAGTGGCTGGGTTTAGGACCTATGACTGTAGGGTTCCTCAATGTGCTCCACAGCTGAGGACTGCCAGCACATTGACTAGACTAATGCAAGTTGGAAGTTACACTGTAACTATAGCTTAAACAGTTAATTGTTTTAAGAACTGAAATCTAAACTATTTACTGGTAAAATCAATAAGTTCATTGTTGATGGAGAAGAAATTGAAATAGTGGACAACTTTAACCTGCTTGGATTAATAATCAATAAAGAAACGACAAGCAGTCAAGAAATCCGACAATGTATTGCTCTTGGCAGAATGGCTATAAAGGACCCAGATGACTCTCAAGAGCAGAGACATCTCTCTCCATACAAAGATTCGAGCTGTCCAAGCCATGGTATTTCAATAACATTATATGGATGCAAAGGTTGAACAGAGAAAAAGATAGAAAAGAAGAAAATTGATGCCTTTGAATTACGGTGCTGGTGAAGAATACTGTATATACCATGGACTGTCCAAAGAACGAACCAGTCAGTACTAGAGGAAATCAAATCTAAGCTTTCTTTAGAAGCTCAGATGACAAGACTTCGACTTTCATACTTTGGACACATCATGTGAAGAGAGAGATCATTAGAGAAAAACATCATGCTTGGCAAGGTAGAAGGTCAGTACAAAAGAGGAAGGCCAGCAATGAGATGGATCGATACAATAATAGCAGCTATGGATGCCACTCTATCAACAATGAGTCGCCTGACTGAGAACTGAACACAGCTTAAGACAACTATCTAGAGGGTCGTTATGAGTCGACACTGACTTGTTGGCACTTAGAACAACCATTTAAACAATAAATACACTATAGCCCTCTGCTGCTGAGAGAAGGGAAGCCTGATGTGTTCTTTTAGTCCCTGCACCCTCTCTCCTGACATGGCTACACATTCCTTGGCTTGGCCAACAGTAGTTCAGCCTGCCCCAACATGGGGAACCACATGGCATGCTGGAAAAGAGAAACCCAGAAATCAGCCATATCCCCAATTTCCCACAGTTGGATGGCAAATATTAAACATTTAGGAAATAATTCTATAAAGTCATTAATGCACATATGTGGCATTTATGCACATTGAGGGCCTCTTATAAAATACTGACTAATATAAAAATACCTACGCTGATATGAAGGCATATACTTTGTGGGACATTTATTTATTTATTTATTTAATGGTATTTATATACCGCCTTATCATTCAATCAAAGCGGTCTGGGAGGAGCATAGGCAGAATTTGCAAGTACGAACATTGTACTTTGATCTGGGAGGAGAACTTTTACTTTTGCTAGAGTACAGGGGGTGCCTGAGGTGATTGTGCTACTATGGGGCTCTGGTGTCGTAAATGGAGAGGAGGAATGCACCAAAGGTGAGACCGCCCCTTTGCCGCCGTCATTAGGGAGCGCCCTCAGGACCTGGATAAAGGTAGCAGTACTTTGTGCAGCCGCGACCGTACGGGCACATGGCAAACGGGGCATGCTCTTTTTGTGCCCTTCTGTGACTCTAGTGTTTTGGATGGTATTGTCATTTGTACGGCATTGATGGGGTTATGGCTAAGGGGGTGAGTAAATGGAAAAACAAGGGTAAGGGTGTTAAGGGTAATGGAACAGGGTCAATACAGGGGCCAATGGATAAACATCTCTCCACTGCTCCGGTTCAACTGCCTCCGTTGAAAGGTTTTGGCTCTACATTGATTTCTGGAGCTTCTTTAAGCTCCCCTTCTAGGTCTCCACCACCTCAACCTAGCACGCAGTCGATGCCTATTGTGGGGCCTTCTCCCCGTCTGGGATTGTTAAAGGTGGAGAGGCTCCTGTAGGAGGAATGGGAGAATCCATCTCTCCCACCGTTTTGCCAAAGCCTATCCTATTCTCACCTCGGGAGGACATTGGTGCAGATGCCGGGGGGAGATATTACTCTAGCTGATATTTTGAAAGTTGTAACACAAAACAATTTGTTGGTGAGGGGAACTACGGAACAGATGCCTGTCTTTTTGCAAGATACGGTAAATGTGCTAGCTACGCAGGAATCGGCCTTGCAAAATGTACAGAAGCAGGTGGATAAATTGTCTTCTCAAGTGGTGACTTTACAGAACGTGTCAGCCTTACATATTAAAGATTCCACTACTATATACCAGCAGTTGGTGTTATTGGAAAATAGCGTTCGTTCTAGGAATTTGAGCTTTTTACAATTTCCAAAGACCCATTACACAGGTCTGCGACTAAAAAGCTGTTTGATTATTTTCATCTAATTTCCATGTATTTTGGTGTGCTGAAAACAAATAAAATATTGAAAAAACTCCTAGACGTCATGATTTGCCACAACATGCAAAATTGTCTTCAAATTTATCAAATTGTTTTAATTTTTGGTATTTTTTTTATATTATGGGTTTTTAACCAAATTTAAAGTCCAAATTACTATTAATTAATTCACATAAGTGCATTTAAGATATAAAATGCTAAAAAAAACCTTAAAGGGGTTGTCCGAGTTATGTTAAAAAAAATATAGCACTGTAAATCTGATGGTCAGCAATATATACATAAGCTAAGCAAGTTTTAAGTCTGTGCTTCTAATGGTAGAAGGGGTTAATCTTTCCTGAAGAATCCAGTGGGAGGGAGACACAGGGCAGATAGCAGCAGCTCTGGTCAGTGCAGGGGGGCGTGGCCAGCACTGTGACATCTCGTGTACAGACACAGAGCTGCTCTCTCCTGCATGCCACACTTGTGCACGAATCATCATCAGGTTCTTGGTTCTAGGCTGTTCACACTTTTTCATCGCAATTCGTGTTAGCTCGTCATTCTTCAACCGTTATGTTATGGCTCCGCGAAAGTGTATTAATTTGCCAGACAGTTTCTGTTTCATCTGTGGTGAATATACAGTGTTGAAGCAACAGTAGAATATTACAAACTTTGTGAAAAAAGTATACTTTGCATACTTTGAACTAAAAATTGGAGATCAAGATAAAGTTTGGGCGCCTCATAAACTGTGCAAATGGTGTGTTGAGGACCTCCGAAACTGGTTCAAGGGTAAGAAAAAATCTTTCTATTATGGGATTCCTATGGTATGGCGAGAGCAAAGGAACCATAGTGATGACTGTTACTTTTGTTCATGCGACGTGAAAGGGTTTAATTCCAAATGGAAGCATTCCATTTCATACCCCAATCTTCACTCAGCAATTCGTCCCATCCCCCATGGCACAGATATACCAGTACCCAAGCCCCCTGCTACCTTGGAAGAGATACCTAGCTCCGATGAAGGTGAAGTCATACCTGAACCAGATGACGAATCAAGTTCTGACTTTGAAGATGATACAAGACCAAAATTGTTTTCTCAGGAGGAGATGAATGATTTGGTAAGAGACTTGAATCTTCCCAAAGATGCCGCTGAGTTACTCGGATCAAGGCTGAAAAGCAGGAATTTATTGTTGCCAGGAGTGTCATCTTCATGGTTCAGACATCATGAAAAGGAGTTCGTTCCTTACTTCGCCCAGGAAGACAAGTTGGTTTATTGCATCGATGTCGAAGGTCTGATGGGTCAATTTAAAATCCAATATGATTCAGAGCAATAGCATCTTTTTATAGATTCTTCAAAAAGAAGTCTCAAAGCAGTTTTACTCCACAACGTTTTTTACGCATCCATACCTGTAGGTCATTCCGTACACTTGAAGGAAACCTACGAGAACTTGGAATTGGTTCTTTGTAAACTTAAATATGAAGACCATGGTTGGCAAGTGTGTGGGGACTTGGTCTTGTGCATGCTGCTCGGGCAACAAGCTGGGTATACCAAATGCCCTTGTTTTCTGTGTCTATGGGACAGTCGAGACCGACAAAATCACTGGACCAAGAAGAGTTGGCAGCCAAGGGTGCTAACAGTCGGTGAAAAATATGTCCTCCGAAAAACTTTGGTACCTTCCCATAAAGTTCTTCTACCACCTCTCCACATAAAATTGGGATTGAAGAAGCAATTCGTGAAATCACTTCCAAGAGATGGAGAATGCTTCAAATACTTGGTCACCAAGTTTCCAGGCCTGTCGGAGGCAAAATTGAAGGAAGGTGTGTTCGTCAGACCAGACATTAGAAGGCTTATAGTTGATCAAGAGTTTGTCAATACCATGACGGATCCTCAAAAAGAAGGGTGGATTGCATTTAAAGAAGTCGTACAGAAATTTTTAGGCAATAACAAAGATCCTCACTACAAAAAGATCGTCGGACAAATGCTGAAAGCATTTCAAGCTTTAGGTTGCCTGATGAGTTTGAAAGTGCATTTCCTCCAGTCCCACCTTGACTACTTTCCTGAAAATTTGGGAGCTCTGAGTGAGGAACAAGGTGAACGATTCCACCAAGACATTAAAGAGATGGAAAGGAGATACCAGGGAAAATGGAGCATTACAATGATGGCAGACTACTGTTGGATGCTTCAGAGAGACATTCCAGATGCTACTCACAAGTGTAAATGCACCAAGAGGAGCCTCACAAGGAAGAAGAATCGAGTTTAGTGTGTGTAGGTGAGCTCATTTCAGTTCAAAAAAGGATTTTCATGAAAATATTGTAATAAAACTTTAATTTTATAAGTCTATTTCCATTTATTTTGAGGTATTGCCTTATTTAACATAGTTACCTAAATTGTCAAGAAATGGAGGTCATTTTCGGATTCAGCGCACCAAAAAACATAAAGATTACGTGGAATAACCAAAACAGCTCTCGAAAACTTTTTTTTGCAGACCTGTGTTATCTGTCCCCATTGGTGCTTTTTCATAAATACTTTAAGGAGGTTCTGGGTATTCTTAATTCTGAACAGACTTTGATTACTAATTGCTATTATTTATCTCCTAGATGGTCAGAGATGGTCCACCTGAGAATGTTCCCAAAGAAGGGGAGGTTTTGGACTCTTTAAACTTATCTGAGTTTTTTGACATTTCTAATGACACCATTCCTTCTAAGGCGACTCTCGTGGTCTCTCTCTCTTCCATCGGAGATAAATCTACTACAGTCAAACCTCGGTTTTCATGATTAATCCGTTCCAAAAAGTCTGACTAAAACCGAAACGGACTAAAACCGAAGCAAGATTTCCCATAGGAAATAATGTAAATTCAATTAATCCGTTCCAGACACCCAAAAATATTGACAAAAAGTACATTTTATAGAGAATAACTATATTTTTACATACAGAAAACAATGAGAAATACATATAAATGACTAATGAAATGGATAAATGAACATTTAACATCACATTTAACTTTATTGAAGACTCTTGTTGAGGGGAGAGGGAGGAGGAGGTTATTGTTTGGAAGGGGAGCCATGTGGCAATTGCTGCAGCAGCACGAGCTCCCGAAGTCTCAGCCAGCACTTCTCTCAGCTGCCCGATCGTCCACAGCACAGCAAACACAACGAGACTTTAGGACACCAATCTGATCGCTGACTCCGTCTCAACCCCGCAAGAGAAAGAACTGCCTGCCACATTCATTCAACATCTCCTGCTTACCCTGCTACCTCCGAGCCTGAGGGGGCGCTCCAGAGAACAGGCAGGCGGTGGAGAGATCGGGGCCTTCCTCTCTGCAATCCTTGCATGTCTGGCTCGAGGATGTTGCTCACCTGCCTTTCAGATCTCAACACGCGATCGGTGAGTCCGGGGGGGGGGGGTAGTGCTGCCGAGACTGGGCAGGCAGTGTAGTGTATGCAGACCAGCGCGAAGGTGACAGTATTGCAGGCACACGCGATCGGTGAGTCCGGGGGGGGGGGGGTGCTGCCGGGACTGGGCAGGCAGTGTACTGTCTGCAGACCAGGGTGTACGAAAACCGAGGCATCGACGAAAACCGAGACAAGATCTCAGTCGGGAAAAGACGTCGAAAACCGAAACCGACGAAAACCGGGGCAACCGAAAACCGAGGTTTGACTGTATATTGAAGTTATATTTTAAAAAGAAAAATGATATTTTTTTGTGGAGCTAAAATTATGATTTTCCTGGATGTTTCTAGGGCAACTCAATTGCGGCGGAAAGCCTTTCTCTCGCTTAAGGCTAGAGTTATGTCTATTGGCGCAAGTTTTTTTCTTAGGTTTCCTTGCAGATGCCTTGTACCGTACCAGGGAATGCAATATATGTTCTTAGATTCTCTACAGCTGGAGAATTTTCTTCTGGATAAAGCAACTTTGCTGTGTCCTCTGATAGGTGGGAAGGGGTATTTATATTATTGTAATTGCTGGCTTGTACGTGATATTTTTTGCTGTTATGGGTAGAATATTTTAGCGAAGTGATAGTTGTACCTAGTTTATAAATTTGTCGTTATTCCTGCTGCTTTAGCAGAGGCAGTATCTCTTTCCGTAATGTAGGCTTTGTGAGATTATTATACCTTTATGTTGGTTAGACAATTATTCATGTTTATTGCTGATGTTTCTTGTGCTGAATTGTAAGCATATTTTTGGAAAATTATATCAATTTTAAAAAAATCCTTGATCTATGCGCATACTTGCGAATTTTACTTGCTTTCATTTACACCTGCTATAGAGAGGATGTAAAGAGCCATGCCTGAATTTACGACATGATTCCCGCCACTTACGTTAATATGCTATAATGAAAAATAAGCGCCTACACGTCTTTAGAAAATGGGCTTAAGATAGATGTGGTCTGGCTGCCTTAATCTAGATGCCTCTCTATAAAATACCCACCTAAAGGACTAAACGTTAGATCAGTTGGGAAGAGATATGAAATAAAGAGAAGTAATTCCCAGCAGGGCCGGCCCAACCATTAGGCAAATTAGGCAGTTGCCCTAGGGTAGCAGTTTCTGGGAAGGTGGGAAAGAGAGGGTATTCTAAACTAAACAATGGATTCTGACAGCCAGGGGGAGCATAAGGCTTAAGGTTTTCCTTGAATAAACTCTAGGGCTGGCCCTGATTCTCAGGTAGTTGTAAAGGAAGGATTCTGGTGTCAGAACCCTGTTCCACTTCTGACTGAACTGGAAGTTCAGAGGCACACAAGGAAGCTTCCATGTCCTGAAATATGTCATAGGATCACCCAGAAAATGAAGGAAGATGGTGAGGGGTTATGTCCTGTGCCTTGTATGCTCTTTGCAATTTTTTTTTTAAATCTACTTAGTTTAGAGCAAATAAGGCAGAGCCTCTCGGCTGAAGGAAGACAGCTGCTCCTGAGATTGTAACTAAGCAACACCGGCCCTGGTATCTTCCTACAATGCAACCTTCCATACAATTTGGATTAATTATATTACTTGTAAATTTATTGAGAAAACACTTACTTAAAGGTGAATTGACACTCTTGGTGCAATTTCTTGCCCTGTAAAATGATGCAGCCAGCATGTACTTCCATGCCTGAGGCTTCTCAGTAGACCAGCTCAGAAAGTGTTCTGGTCCAAAATCACTGGCATGCTCCATTTTAGTCCTATTTTGGCTTCCTATTGCAGAGAACATCTCTCATCCCTCATCAGCTTCTACTATTTACGTCAGATTCGCGCCGTCCATCCCTTCCTCACCCTTCCCTCTCTGATCACACTTCTTCTTTCTTTGGTTATCACGAGGCTCGATTACTGTAACTCTGCCCTAGCCAGTCTGTACAGTACCAACTTCAGACTCCAGTTACTACAAAACACTGCAGCCTGTTTCCTTACCCACACTTCCCGTTCAGCTCGTATTACCCTTTACTCACCCACCTCCACTGGCTTCCTATCAAACACAGAATTCAATACAAGATACTCACTCTTGTTCATAGGACCGTCCACACCAGTACCCTGCAATATCTTTCTGATCTCATCTATTTCCACACTCCCCACTGTCAACCGCTTGTTTGTTCCCTCTGCTTCCCCAGCCCACCTCAAACAAACTCGCAACTCTGCCTTCTTTTTCCTAGGCCCCGCCTTGGGGAACGCCCTTCCCTCAACACTTTGCTCAGAACTCTCTTTCCAGAAATTCAAGTCCACACAAAATTCATCTCTTTCCTGCTGCCTTCGACTTCCCCCCTCCTCCGCCTTGATCAGGCTACGTCCTCCTTCTATCCTACTTCCTTTGCCCTCCTTTTCTTCCTTTTAGTGTGACTACCTCTTTCCTGTCTTGACTGACAATGGCGTTCCTTTTCCACTTTCAGACTTTGCGGCGTATCTTTTATTGTAAACCGCTCTAATGCCCCCGCCCGGGTGATAAATCAAATGTAAGAATAAAGATGAAGATAAAGTGTCGTTTAAACAAACAGTTTGAATTTTTAGAAACAGAAGAAAATCATTCAAAAATCATGAGTTAGTTCATTCCTGTTATAAGGTGTAGAGTCAACTAATGCCATCTGATTAGCCAGGAATGTGGTCGTGCACCTTGGCCATGAATGGCTGAGTCTCTGAGTCACTTGCACAATATAAATGGCAAAGGCAGCCTGTGCAGGATGTCATTGGCAATAAAAGTCAATAGGGACTGAAAAGCAGGACCATGTGTGAAAAACACAGTCACTCATGCATAAGACGAACCCTTATAAAGGGACTTTGGTCCACAGCAGACATGAGGCGCTGAAGAAGGGGCAGTTAAATTGGTCACCAGCACTGGAAACCCCAGAAACAGGTCATTCATACATCACTAGTTCAGCCTGTAGAAGAGCATGGAGTACAACTAGCTAAACTGGTCATAGAGAAGGGTCTATAAAGCTCGTCCGCATTGTTATCATTGGGTATTTCTTATTTCTGGTCCCATACAAGGAATCACAGACCGCAGGTCCCAGGTATACTCTGCACAATTTCCATAGCTGATGCCAACATCTCTCTGAATATTTGACACCACTGTTCAAGCCTAAACTGGCAAGCCCCAAAAGCAGCGGAAACCAAACAAAAAAACAACATGAAAAAGGAGTTTCAAATGAACTGCAAATCTGAACCTCAGCTTGCGGAGGGAAACACGCCAAACATTTCCAGGCAAAATGTACAGCACAGCTGTGTCAAGAGGCAACGTGACAAGGTGCAGGGAGACGTCTGGGTCCTGTATTGCCTCCTCCAGTTCAATCAATCTGACAGCTCTGTTCGTTCCTGTCCTGCTTCACCCTTCTCTCTGCATTGTTTTCACTAGAAAAGTGAAACTTGAAGACAAAGACACAGACAAGGGCAAAAATGTTAGACTTCTCTTATAGTATCACTGCTTATCATTGGTCCTGGTGTCATTTCCCTTGGAAGTGAACATGAGTTCACTTCAATTCTGCAGCCTTCAGACTGACACAGCCAAGTCTTCTTTCCACTGAAAGGACTTCCTCAGTGTCATTTTGCTACAGTTTCATCCAGAACCAGCTGGGTGGGAGGGATGAAAGTTCTGGGCTCCATCTTTACAGTAAAACCTGCAATATACTGAAGTCGTTGTGGCCCAGAGAAAAATTCCTGGACAATGTTAAAGCAGCCACCCAGCCTGCTTTAAAGCAAGATAGATGGATGGTCCCCATCTCTTAATTGGACTAGTGAATCACTATGCATATGTCAAAACGATAAAATTAGCCAGTTGCTGGGACATTTAAGCTAGAGATGACCCAAAAAATCCAAGGCAGATAGCTCAAGTAACTCAAAATCCACTCGCTCACTCCTAAAGGCAGTTGGGCTCATTTCCCTGCCTACCTGGTTAACATTAGATACAACAATTTAAAAGGTGCACTGTGGCTGATTCACGCCACTGCATAGGGGCAATTCATCTCCACTACAGTATATTCACCAGAAACAGTCCAACTAGCCAGTTCATCTGTTTCCAGAAAATGCAGCCAAGATCAAAGAATCTGACCTAACGAAAATAGCATATCTTGTGTTCCCAGTGCAGATTCTGGTGGTCCTGACACCAGCAGCTCTCTGGCATCCCTTACAGTCTCGTTATAACTTTCTGATGGAATCTGAGCCCTGCTCCCGGTAAGGCAGATGATGGCTGAATGAAATGCTAGCGTGCTTGCACCTAAACCCAGCTGCATTCCTCTGCAGCCCCCTCCAGACCCGGGCAGTAATATTATTATGCAGAGGTCACCGTTCCATCTCTTAACGCTTGCTGGGTGCAACCACTGCATCTGCACTTGGCTTCAGGAGGAAAATGGAAAGCCGGTTAGCTTACTAAGCAGTAAGGTCTCTGCTTAGCACTTAAGATGGGCAAGTGCCCAGATAAGCACATGATCTGCCACCACTCACAACTCAGCAAAGGCTGAAAGGACAGGACTCATTGTAAGGACTCTTTGAGGTCAGTAGCAGCCCAAGGCAGATCAGATCACTAAAAGCACCTGACTGTGACATTAAAGATCAGCTAAAACTGGTCTCTAAGAACCTCTGTAAAGTGGAAACATGGTGCTGGGCTGCCTTGCATTTTGCCCTTCCATGATTTATAAAATAAACTTGCTCTTGTTTTTTCTCTTGTTACCGTTCAGTTACTTATTCCAAGTGGTCCAGGGAGTCTGCTGAATCTGAGGCTGAGGAAAGTGGCAGCTTCTTTCTCTGACGTGGTTTGATGAATCCATCAAAAAAGGACAGCTAACGGGTAAAAACCAGCATCTGAACAGCCAACAACTCCAAGGAAGTCCACATCTTATTCACACTCCCTTTCCTGAGGTGAACACACAATATGTGATTCCCGTCATCCTCTACAACCTTGGATCTGCCCTTCAAAATTAATTCTGTCAGCACACCAACCGAAAGGCGATCATTTCAGAAGGATTGTCCTCTTCTCTTCTCTTTAGTTATGTAGTCACAGATTGATTGATTGCTTTTCAGGGCCTTTTGTAAGCAGAAGCTAACTTTCCATCTGCAGGACAGCAGCATTCAACTCTGTGTCATGCAACTTGCTTGCAAAGATGCTGGTCCATGTTTCCTAATGTCAGTTTATTTTCTGATCGGTTTTGAGAGGCAGGAGTAGGGAACTTAAGAAAGTGCATTGGTAAGTTAGATGCCAGCAACATCACTTTTCTCTTACCTCTGATGGGAAGGAAAACCATAGGAAACTTTTATTCCCTACACACGGCTGAGAAAGCAGATTGCACTAAAAGACTTCCCCCCAGCCCCCACCTCTGCTGTTCCAGATAGATTATAATGAACATCCCACAGGCATTTCTGACATCATTCAGGATGAAAAACCTGATTTTGGAAAAGCACATCTTTAAGGGCCACCTTGCAGGAAGCTCGTGCAGATAAGACGGAGGGGGGGGGGGGGGAGATATTCTTTTGCTTTAAGGGACTTCTTACACTGGCACCCTTCATCACCATCTGTGTCACCCACAGCAACAGCAGATGATGACAATGTGCAGGGCATCCTAATCTGGTCTCCTACAGGCTGAGCCTTTCCTGGTTTTAGTGAAATCCTCTCAGATCTGTATGTTTCTCTTGGGAAGCCCAGCACAGTAGGACAACATATTAGACCTGGGTTTAAACCTTGGAGCATTTTAGTCAAACACTGCAGCAGCCACCGAAAGTCCTGTGAACTCCCCTTAATTTCTGATCTTCATGGCCCAGATTTGCTAAAGGGGTTTCCTTGGTTGGTTTGTATTTTCTCCAGAATAGGCATGCTGGGAAAGATCTTTTCAGAGTCAAAACTTTTTTATTTTAGGGGAAGGGGTATAATGGATAACATTACCTGTTCAGATACAAAATGAAAGGTCGGGCAGAGATGCGCTCAGGCGCTTGAACGTGCACTAGCCAGCTTACCTGCAAGCCTTTAGAGAGAGGGCAGAAGAGCACTAGGTGCACGGATCTTCGGAGTCTTCTCATCCTCGAGACAGATGCAAGGAGAAGTCCGGGGGCAAAAAAAGGGGGCTCGAAATCACAACCTGAAAATGCTGTCCATCAGAGAAGAGCAAGTGTCCAGTGCCTGTCTATGATCAGACTGGATCTAAGGTCCAGACTGCTCTGGGCTTCCCACAAAGGCGACGGGCTGCTGCAAAGCTCCAAGCTGCAACCCGGTTCGCCCTTCTCCCCCGGCCCCACATCGGACGACCGCCCGGGGGGCTAGCTAAGGGCGCGGTGCGGGGGCTCCGACCCGCAGCCTTGTCCCGTCTGCCGCTGCCCGAGGCTCCCGAGCTCGCATCCCTGCCGACGCACCAGCAGCAGCAGCAGCAGCAGCAAATCTGCCCCTGCAGTTAAAGGCGAGGGCGCAGCCTGCAGCTGGCCTTTCTGACTGCCGACAGAAAAGCGGGGCAAGCCTCTTTGCATGCTCTGAACTAAAAGCTGAGCACGTCCTTCCTTCCCTGGTATCAGTGCTGGAGGTGCGCGGCCGGATTTATCTCCCGAGTACCCGCAAGCAAATGGTTTGGGAGGGGGGGGGGTGAAGGAGTGCTCCGCCCCTCCCCCTCAGTCTGCCTACTGCCAATGGGAAAGGGGAAGAGGTGGAAGCCCGTCTCCTGCCCTCTGCCAATGGGAGGAAGAAGAGCTCTGTACCCCCCTCCCCCAGAGCCCGTAGCAAGTAGAAGGTGCAGCTTAGGCACAGGGCAGGCAGCCCTGGCACACTGGATAACCCCAACGGAGCCCCGCCCCCAGAACCTGTCAAGAGCACGAGGACTCTCCTGCCCGACGCCGAATGTCTGCTGCAGCTGCCCCAGGACCAGCATTGCAGCTGCCTGGCAGAGGTTGGCACCTGAGGCAGCCCGTGGAGGTGCGGAGACAAGAGCAAAGCTACTGGCACCATACGCAGGGATCAACTTGAGATGTCAGAAATAGTTCCAGGGTCCGTCTCGCATTCTGCGCTTAAGGCATTGTTACTGTTTGATCTGTAGCCCCTGAACCTCCCAGGAAAAGGGGGGGGGGGGGACGACGACAAAATTAAAGGTTGGTGTAAGTACACGATCATCCTCAGCTACAAAGAAGGGAAGGCAAAGCCAGAGATCCTGACGCCCTAATTCTCCTGCTTACCTTGTCATTCTCCTTGAATTACCCTAGTCCCCAGTTTACATTGTAAGCTCTGATCAGCAGGGACTTCTGTTTGTACATGTGCAGCGCTGGTACACATTGAGGTGCTATGCACATGATAAATACTACTAGTAGATCAGCTGCAATTTATGGGGATATATTGTGAGTGAGCCAAGTTTAATGGTTCTTACATTTCGTTGTTTCTATATGGTATTATGGAAAGCTGTTCCTTCCCAGCCTTCAGAGGAAACCTCATACATTTATGTACTATACATTGAAAAGAATGACTGTGTTCTGCGTTTTAGATTTGTGCACCCTTGGGGTGGTGCCTGGAGCTACACCCTCAGAAGGGTGCTGTGAGAGCCCCTACATTCAGCAGGATAAACCTGCTAAATATTGACTTATGATCTTTAATCCTTCAGTGCTTAATAACATATCAGAAAACAAAGGCAACAGAGCAGAATCAACTGAGCCCTTGGAACTGGTAATAAAATACCAAAAACAACTCCTCCAACTCCAGAAAAGACTTTACCTTGGGACAAGGCCAGGATCCAATTATGCATGAAATTCATCTCTTAAAAAACATGCTGAAAACTCAGCTTGAACTTACTAGAGAACTTCAGCCAGAGAGTGAAAGCCTGAACAATAAGTTTACTCTTTCACTAGAGAAAATTTGCAGACTTGGAACATCCAACATCTACTCTTGAAACTCAGGTAAACAAAATGAATCAGAAATTTAAAAACTGTGCATTGACCTCAAAGACCTCTCCAAAAGGAATCAACAAAATAATATTTGTATTTTAGGCATAGCTGAAGGGGCCGAAAGTTCTGATATGCTTCACTTCATACCACCCTTCCTCACCAAGCTTCTGGACCTTTCTTTCCAACCTGCTTTGGAAATCAAAAGAAGTCATCGAACGCCATCCAAATCCCTCTCAAATAGCAAATATCCAAGATCTGTAATCATCAAACTGCTGCGCTATCAACAGGTCTTTCAAATTTTGGGAAACACCAAAGCCAAAAAGCAACTTCTTTATGAAGGTAAGAAAATATTGATAGTGCCAGATCTTGCCAAAACCACTGTGCTTAAGCGCAAATCTTTTCTTAAAATGAGACAAGACCTAAAAGATATAGGAGTGAAATTTCGGACTACTTTACCCAGCCAGAATGATTATCACATATCAAATAAAACCACTACCTATACTGATCCTGACCAGCTCCAGGATTTCATAGACAAATGCAAGATGCAGTGACTATCTCTGACTATATCCTTATCTCTGCACTACTTTATTCAGTATTAATTTCAATACTGCTGCTACGGTTTTACTTCACCAACCAGAAATAAGCATAAATCTGGTTGGCAACATAAATGTTGCTCTTGTGTGCTGTGATTGCTTGTGGACTCCTTGCTATATGGTTTTGTCCACTGGATTTACACTCTACACTTCTCTTTTGACTCTTCAAGTTTATGACACCAGTTCAATGCGCTATACTGTGCCTGTTTGTTTGCTGTAGCCCATTAGGGCCCTCTACTATAGTTGACTGCATGCACTCTATGTTCCTAAGGCTACCTTATTGATCTTTTTTTTTGCTCAGAATTGTATTACTTTATGCTGAACTCAAGCACTTCATTTAATTTATAAATTTCTGTATTTCACTAAACATTGTGTGGTCACATATATCTCAATAGTTTTATTTATTTAACCAGTTTTCTATACCACCTTATCCTTCAGTCAAGGCAGTTTATGTTATATAATCACTACAGACAGGTACTGGATACATTCCCTTGTCCCCAAAGGGGACAATCTATGTGTACCTGAGGCAGTGGAGGGTTAAGTGGCTTGCCCAAGGCCACAAGGAGTGCCTATAGGACTAGAAACCCCAGTCCCTCCGGCCTGAGATTGCTGTTCCCAGGTGGGACTTGAACCCCTGGCCCTCCAGCCTGAAGTACCATGTCCTAACTACTAGGCCACTTCTCCCTCATACTTTCTATATGAGTCAAACATGTTTTGCATGATATATTTGTTAACATTTCTGCTTGTTTGACATATTCTAATTGGCAGTGGATCTTATTTTGCTTTGATTATATTAAATATCCATTCTTTAACTTAATCTTTCTTTATCTTTTTAGATCCCTCTTGCTATCTGATTTCATTTCATGTGGCGGCACTTTCCAATCTGGCCGTCCAGCCCCCTGTGCGGCTGACCAGAAGTGGGATGCCCAGAGGTAGACCCGATTCTGATCCCACAGGAGCTAGACGTGCCTGCCGGATCAGAATCGGGTCTATGGCCTGGATGTGCAGGCTGGGCCCCGATTCTGATCGGCCTGCACGCTCAGCCACATGCCTGGCTTCCTCAATCAGGCTCCTCAGTCACCATGGCACTGCGGCTCCATTCAGAAGCTGTGAATGCCAGCCACCATCGAAATCCTTCCTTCCCCGCAGCCAGACCCTCCATATCCGGCCTCCCATGGCCAGGGTCCGGCTGCAAGGAACTTCCTGCACCCCCCCCTACATGTTTTTGCGGGCCTGGCAACATCATCCCCCATCATCCAGAGGGGACTTATTCCACCTCTGCGGTGGAATAAGTCCCCCATCTAAGTTCACGGCCCCAGACGTACAGGGCCGACCTCTGAATTGGCTTGTATGTCTGGTGTCATGGTTCGCCCCTGCCCTGCCCTCCAGAATGCCCGTCTAGGCCTCCCTGTAAAAGCACGCTGTTCGTACGGGGAGGCTTTAGCCGGGGCAGGCAGGGGAGCGAATATTTGCTGTTCAGAATGACCCCCATATTGCTTAATGATCAGAATTCTTTCATTGTTTGCTCTCCATGCTCTAACTCCTAGAGGTTATACTGTTTTTACTGTAGATTCCCTTCTACAGTTTGCTTTTTCTCTTATAGTGAAACAATGCATTGTTATTATTGTAGAGACTACTTTGAATTACTAACTCAGTATCCCCTTTATTCTGATTATCATTTAAACTGTTATCTCTGAATGTTAATGGGATTAATCACCCTATCAAACGCAAAAAAATCTTAACTTATCTTAAGAAAGAAAAATCTGACTTTGCCTTTATACAACAAACTCATTTATCACATACGGAAGGCCTTAAATTTAAAGATACGTTTTATACTCGCCAGTTTTTTTTTACCTGCACTTAATAAAAAAGCAGGTGTTTCAGTCCTCTTTTGCAATACTATTAATTTTCAATTGGAAAGACAACTTTCAGGTACTCAAGGAAGATAGCTTATACTCTCTGGCCATCTTCTTAATATGAAATTAATACTATGTAATCTTTATACACCCAATGAAGATGACCTAGCTTTTTTTCAAACTCTTATCTCAAAATCTTCAAGAATTTTTGGGACTATCAAAAAATCATTGTAGGTAACATTCTGTCTAACATGTAATCTACCTCTAAATTACATGTTAGACAGAAATTCTACCCATTGTCCTTCTAAAACCAGTTCATTGAAAACTTTGCATAATATGATCTTCAATTTTGATTTCATTGACCCATAGAGACTTTTTCATTCTCTAGAGAGAGACTACACATTCTACTCTAACCCATACAATACATACTCAAGAACTGACTATTTTCTTATAACACGTGATTTATCCCATAAAACTACCCATTCTCAAATTCTGCTTATTTCAGGTCACGCAGCAATCACTCTTTCTCTTGATTTTGAAATGGAAACTCACAGACAATGGAGATTCAATAATACACATCTTATTGATCTTCATTTTATTGAACATGTTAAACTTTTTACCCAAGACTTGCTTAAAAACAATCCTTCAGATTTATACGAGCCTCCACTGCTTTGGGAAATGTATAAAACACTTAGAAATAAAATAATGCCATTCTGCTTAGATGAAGAAAAAAGAAAAATTGAAATTAACTCAGCTAGAACATAAAATTCAAGAATTGGGAAAAAAAAGCATTTTAAACATCCTACTCCACAAAATCTACTTTCATTAACCCAGGCTAAATATAAATACAGCTCCTTAACTAGTGTACACGCCAATATGGAATCTTTATTTACAAAACTGGACATTATATCGATGATAATAAAATAGATAGATCCTTGGCTCAATACCTAAAAGGAAAACACAGAAAACATAATTGGAATTGGTATCACACCTCATTGTGTGATACCAATTCCAATATTCATATGAGCAATCTGACATAGAAAATATTTTCCAATCCTTTTTTGAACATTTATTTCATTCAGATACCGGTAAAGATAAGGATCTATGTGATCAATTTCTCAGTTCCTTGAATTCTCCTAAACTACACCCCACAGCACAAAATCAATTAGGACCTGGAATTACCGAAAAAGAAATAATTGAAGCTATTAAATCCTTTCCATCTGGTAAAACTCCAGGCCCTGATGGATTCACTGCAGAATTTTATAACATTTTTTCTGATATTCGTAATCCCTTCCTTTTAGATCTATTTCACTTCATTTATACTAACCGAAAACAACAACAGAACTTTGCTCAAGTTTTTATACCTAAACCTGGTAGAGACTCTTAAGTATCCTCAAAATTACAGACCCATTTCACTATTAAACTTGGATTACAAAATTCAAACTAAAATTCTTGTAACCCATATTAACAAAGTCCTGCATCCTTTAATTCACAAAACTCAAATTGGATTTATGAATAGAAGATACATAGGCAATAATATAATATTATTTTATGATCTTAAGTATGTCGCAAGTAAACAACCATTTCCATCAATTGCCTTCTCATTAGACACAGAAAAGGCATTTGATAGAATTGAATGGTCTTATCTTTATAAAAGTAATTGAATGATTTCATTTAGGAGATAATTTCCTACAATGGATAAAGTTGCTATATTATAATCCCATGTCCCAATGTATAGTCAACAATAATATCTCTAAACCAATACAGCCTGATCGTGGAACCAGACAAGGATGTCCTTTATTGCCTCTACTTTTTAATTTAGCCCTTGAACACTTGTTAATAGCAATATGTTCCCATCTTCACATTACTGGTATGAAACCAAACATACTGAAACCAAACTGGGCTGAATTGTTTGCACAAGATGCAGGGGATTTGCAAATATCAAAAACTCCTGTAAAATGCTACAGACTTTTAAGGACTCAAAATGCCAGAGACTGTAGCAAAATCATAGGCTGAAAATTAGGGTTGCCAATTAACTCCCTGTTTTCATGACAGGATGATCCAGTCCTGGTTTTACTATGGGGCTGGTGCATCCATTAAGCAAACTAAGCGGTTGCCTAGAGCGTCAGTGTTCTGGGGGTGGCAAATGGAAGTGGAAGGCCCAGCAGCTCAGCCACCAGCACCACGGCCAACATGAAAAAGGACGTTTAAGAATGCATCCGTTTTCTCTGCGGCGTGGAATTAATCTTGCAGACTGATCCTGCCCTACATAGGAATTTGATGTGCTCTTAAACACCTTTTCTCACGCATGCCAGCCATGGGGAAATTGAAGCTGAGCTGTGGCCCGTTAGGTAGGTATGTGGCAGCAGGGGGCATCCAAAGAAGGAAGTTTTGTGCAGGGGCGACAGGAGGAGGTGCCAGAAGAAAGTTTTGCCTGGGCGCCAGATATCCTTGCACCAGCTCTAGTTTTACATCATTGTCCTCAGGAACTTGTATATCTGATTTCCATGTGCAAGACAAGTGTGGGTGAAAGAGAACTGGATCAGTTTGCTTTGAAATTTTATAACTGATTGGCAACTTACTAAATATTCCAGAACGTTCAGCAAATCTCAGAACAAAGGTCCTTAAAATCATTCAGCAAACTCTAGGGCAGTGGTGTACACCCTAGCATGGCTGGCCTCAGAGTTGGTTCAAGGTATTGGCGCCATAGGCCATCCTTAGGCCTTACACCGCCTTTTGGCTGTCAGAATCTATTGTTTAGCTTGCAATGCCCTGCTTTTTGCCACCTCCCCTCCCCTCCCCCAGAAGGTGCCACCCTAGGCAACCACTTAATTTGCCTAATGATTGGGCCAGCCCTACCCCCTAGCTGGTCTCGTTTTCAGGATATCCATAATGAATATGCATGAGTTAGATTTGCATTCACTGTCTCCTCTGCATGCAAACCAACCTCATGCATATTCATTGTGGATATTCTGAAAACCAGACTAACGAGGGTGTACACCAGGAAAGGGTTGAGAACCAGGGCTCGAGGGGAAGTCAGGTGTTGACAGGGCTAGCTCAACCATTAGGCAAAGCTAGGTAGTTACCGAGGGCAGTAACTTCTGTGAGGCAGCAAAAACAGCAGCAGTCAGAGCAAAACAATAAATCCTGACAGCCTCACAAACTCAAAGAGCTATCGGTATGTTCTCGTACCTGCAGGGAAAATGGGCGCACATATACACATAGAAAGCAACATTTAATATTTAAAAGTATGAGGTCCTATTATGCATTTTTACAGAATGGTTGTGGGATGGGGGGTATTGAGATGTTCATGATTACTGAGTTTTAATTATCAAAGTCTCTGGGGAAGGCGATTAAGACTGAAGATTAATCAAGGGCACCCAATATCCTTGCACTGGCTCAGGTTGTTGAAAATGATAGAATCTCAGGGGATGAAAATACTATCCCCAAATTCTAGGCTGGCTGTCTGACTAAAAGTGCAATATCACAGCACCTCCCCCTAGTGGCACCAGCGCAAGCAGAGGACACCTGCACAGCTTGGCAGAAATGTTGCCAAGCAGTCTTTCATTATTCACTTTAAAAGCTGTGGTGATTGCTTACATATCTTCACGAGAGGCAGCCTGGTACTGGCTAAATGTTCCTTAGTCTGACATTGTGTTAGTGCCATAATTGGGATTCTGAAAACAAAACAATGCCCCCAGCTGCTGTAGTGGCAGTCACTGTTTCCCAGATGGAGTCACAATAGGTAAGGGCCTCTGTTTTGACTGATAGATGACTATCTCCAGGAACAAACAGGAAGTCATTCTTCACATATGGGTGACGTTGGCACCGACAGAGACCGGCATGGGAACACTCCCCAATAGGAAAGCCTTTGGGAGTGCTTCTCCACTCCTGTGTGATTGCCTTCCTGCCTTAGCTCTTAGTCTCCCCAGCTGTCTTTTTTCCATGGAGCCATTGGGACCTCATCCCTGTCAGCCATTGGGACCTCATCCCTGTATTTTTGGTGGTACTGTCGAGTATTTCTCTCTTTTTGCCTTCCCATTGCTGACTCTATTCCCCGTTGATTCTGCTCCAGTTCTTTTTTATTTTACTTTTTTTTAATAGAGGGTTTTTTTTCAACTTTTTTTAAGGCCTTCGGCCTACCCCTTCATCATCACATAACAATTTGACTTTGCCTCAGTTCTTTTCCCAGAAATGGAAAAGCCCCGGAGTGGTTTTAAAAAAATGCTTGAAGTGTTTCAGTACCATTTATATCATTAATGAGCATAGCTGGTGCATCAAGTGTTTAGGCCTAGACCATGATGTAGATTCCTCTCCCTCCTGTCACCAGAGGTAGGAAGAACCGGGATAAACAGAAGTCTAAGCTGTTTCCAACACACTCAGCTCCTTCGGTGCACTTCTCGGGGGCATCCAATACCTTTAGATCGCCACTTAGTCAAAAGGACAAGCATCAAGCTGAGTCTCCAGTGCAGAAGAAGAAGAAGACATAAATGTCGAGATTGACCTTGAGGTCAGCATCTGATATCGAGCATCATCATTGTCATCGTCACCGACACTCCTCTCATTCCAATGCAGACCGTCCAGCGAAGCAGCCCCAGTGGGAGGCCTCACCTGCCAAAGCCACAAGGGGCTCGGGGATACCCTGCAGTTCAATCCTTGGTGGAGCCCCCAATATCGGCATCAGGAGTTGTGGCCCACACTATTGTGTCCAGAGCCACTCCTCCTCTGGTACTGAAGACCATTTCATCGCCATTGAAGAGGCAGTAGTGACACTGATGGCATTGGGTATATTGCAGTCAGCACTGGTTCCACTGGCATCAGCGGCTTCGGAGGTACCTCTTGATACCCTTCTGCAGGCATCACCTTTGTTGCATCTGAAGGGAAAAAATGAATCCCCCTTTAGGTAATACTGTTTTCCATCTTTGTGCTAATGTCTGAGCTCCAGGCCTAAGAAAGAAAAAAAGCCTGCTGACCCTTTCATTTTTTCATACTAAAACTGCAGAATTAGTAGTTTGGAGCTACAGAATAAGCTAATATCCTGACCCAGAGCTGAGACAATGAGAACTACACAGCTAGTGAAAAAAACTGTCACCTGGCTGAGACAATGAGAACTACACAGCTAGTGACAAAACTGTCACCTGGGCCCCTTGAATGAACAAAGGGGAAAATGAAGAACTTTATCTACAGGAACCAGGGTCAGCACACAGCTACGAAGATTACCATGAGAATGATTGAGACAGGATGCTCCAAGGGAAAAATAGAGGGCAGAGATTAAGGAACAGATTTGCTTGAAAAATAAGGAACATGAAAGGAAGAAAATCTGCATATCAATAGTAGATTTGTCTCAAGCTTAAAAGTGGATATAAATATAGCAGAGAAATTCTGCTAGGGAGACAGACATTAGCTGATCTCACTGAAGTGAGGCTGTCTCTGTCTCCAGGACCCTTTTTTTACACTTAAGTCAGGTGCTTTGCTTGTTATATATGTATTGATGCTATGGATTGATATTGAAATTTGTACCTTATAAGATAAAAAGCAAAGCTTGTGATGTTACAGACCTGGCAAAATAAAATAAAAAAGTTTCCATGCTCTTACGGTGGCACGAGCAATTTGTTTAAGGTAGGTCCTGTATGTATGTTGGGGTTGAACACAAACAGCCAAACAAAAATAGAAAACTCCACAAATAATCGTAGGGGAAGCCCAGAAAAACCCCAACACATCGCTCCATGGACCAACCATTATCGAGGTCTTCAGAGCCGCCACACTTGATACCCTCGATATCGAAACACCCGAGCACTGGAGGTATAGAGGCCCTCATAGAGATTACTTTGATTTCTTTCTGCTCTGATTCTATGCCAAAGGCCTCCGATTCCGAATCCATCTATCCCAATACCAACAAGGATGTGTCATCAGATCTGCCACCTCCTTATGAGCGTTGAAGGTCTCCGCCCAAGGACATGTCTTTTCAAGATTTTATTAAAGACATGGCGGCTGCCCTGGATGTATCTGTGGCTATGGAGACAGAACCCAGGGCAGATTTGCTGCATATTCTACAGCATCTATCGGCTCTGAAGGAGGCGACAATGCTCCAGGTGCATAACATCTTGAGAAATTTGATGGCTAGGATGTGGGAATCTCCTGTCAACTCCTGCAGTCACCAAAAGGTTTGATACTCTTTACAGAGTCCCTCCTCCAGGGTTTCAAAAACCTCAGCTTCCTCACCACTTATGGTAGTGGAGTCTGCCATGAGAAGGATCAAAAGTCAAAAGAACCATTCATTGGTTCCACTTGGAAGAGAGGCCAGCATCCTCAATGCTTTTGGCAGAAAGACTTTTCAGGTAATTATCTTTTTAACATCTTTGTTAGTGATATAGCGGAAGGGTTGTCGGGTAAGGTTTGCCTTTTTGCGGATGATACCAAAATCTACAATAGAGTAGACACCCAAGAAGGTGTAGATAACATGATGAGGGATCTAGCTTAGCTTGAAGAATGGTCTAGAATTTGGCAGCTGGGATTTAATGTTAAAAAATGTAAGGTCATGCATTTGGGCTGCAGCAATCCAAGGGAGCAATATAGTATAGGGGGTGAAGTACTTTTGTCCACTAAAGAAGAGCGGGACCTAGGCGTGGTTGTGTCTGAGGATCTTAAAGTAGCTAAACAGGTAGAAAAGGCGACGGCAAAAGCTAGAATAATGCTTGGGTGCATACGGAGAGGAATGGCTAGCAGAAAAAAGGAGGTGATAGTGCCTCTGTATAAATCTTTGGTGCGACCTCATTTGGAGTATAGTGTGCAATTCTGGAGACCGCACCTTCAAAAGGATGTGAACGGGATAGAGTCGGTGCAGAGGGTGGCTACTAAAATGGTTAGTGGTCTTCATTACACCTTAGAGGAAAGGCGGGATAGAGGTGATATGATTGAGATGTTTAAATACCTCCATGGCATAAATGTTCAGGGGGAGAGCCTCTTTCGATTGAAAGCAAGTTCTGCTACTAGGGGACATGGGATGAGGGTGAAAGGGGATAGATTTAGGAGTGATATGCAGAAATATTTCTTTACGGAAAGAGTAATGGATCCATGGAATAGTCTCCCAGTGGAGGTGGTAGAAATGAGGACAACATCTGAATTCAAAAAAGCATGGGACAAACACAGAGAATCTCTAAAGCAAAAAAGGGGACTGTTGTAGTGGTTGATATGGAAGGATAGACTAGATAGGCCATGTGGTCTGTTTCTGTCATCATTTCTCTCTGTTTCTATGTTAGCCTCCAGAATAGATTCCTACATGCTGCATATGGGCATGTTCCTCAGGGATGTCTCAAGGGATTTGGCAAAATTTAGCACCTTACTGCCCCCTGACAGACAGGCAGCTCATCAGGTTTTAATCACACATGCCCAAAACACTTCAAAATTTCTAACAAGGGCAACCTTTGATGCCAACAGCAGGGCTGCTGCAGCCTGCATTGGACCTAGAAGAACAGCCTGGCTTCAGGCATCTGATCTGGAACAGTGGGTCCAGGATAAGTTAATCAACATTCCATGCAATGGGGAGAATCTTTTTGGCCAGAGATGGAGGGAAAAAGCAGGTGAGATAGAAATGGACGACCTCACCATGAAGAGGCTTTCTAGAAAGATGGCAGATTCTTCTAAAAAGAAGACTGCCACCAAAAAACCCTTCTTCCCAAAGAAGAAACATTACTATCCACCTTATCTCTCCTATTCCTCCTACTCTGCTGCACAACAGACAGGGCACAAAAACAACCCAGGAAACCCAAGATTATCAAACCACAGCTTGCTCCTACTACTCAACGAACTCAGAGTTTTTGACTCCTTCCTAAGGAGCATGGCCAGCTCTCCCATGACTTCTCCACCTCCTTCCAAAATTCCAGGGAGACTAGTCCATTCTGCACACTGCTGGAGAAACATCACCTCAGAACCCTGGACATTACATCTAGTAGGCCAAGGTCTACAGATGAAATTCAAAGATCTTCCACCCACTCATTTTATAGGCCAACCCTCCTTAGATCTCCATCAAACCACCTTGCTACAACAGGAGATCCACTCTCTACTAATGCAGGAGGCAATAGAGGAAGTGCCTCTTTCTCAACAAGGCCTCGGTTTCTACTCTCGATACTTTCTTATCCCAAAGAAGACAGGAGGCCACAGGCCTATACTAGATCTCCGAAACCTCAACAAATTCCTTGTCAAGGAAAACTTCAAAATGGTTTTTCTGGGTACCCTTCTTCTTTACCTCCAACCAAATGATTGGCTTTGCTCCTTAGACTTAAAGGATGCTTATACTCACATACTCATCCATCCAGATTACATAAAGTTCTTCAGATTTGTATTTCGGAACAATCATTACCAATATCGAGTCCTTCCTTTCGGTTTGGCTTCGGCATCCAGGATTTTCACAAAATGCCTTATTATGGTGCCGGCTATCTTTGAATTTTGGGGATCTTTCTGTTTCCCTACTTAGATGATTGGCTGCTAAGGACAGATACCATTATGACAGTCACTACTGCCCTCAAACAGTCTATCCATGTCCTATAGGAGTTAGGTTTTGTCACAAATTATCCAAAATCGCACTTCACTCCAACTCAAGACCTAGAGTTCATAGGAACTCGACTAGACACGATTCAAGCTCGAGCATTTCTGCCAGATGACAGATGTGCCCGACTAATGTTCTTGGCATCACAGATCCAAAAACAGGAGTCAATAACGGCTAGAACATTCTTACACCTCCTAGGTCACATGGCCTCCACAGTCCATGTCATTCCATATGCTCGCTTCATCATGAGAATAGCACAATAGACTCTCTCGCAGCAATGGAAGCAGTCCACAGATCACCTCTCAGACTCCATCACCATCACCCCTCAGATGAGATCAACCCTGCAGTGGTGGAGCAAACTACACGACCTCCTTGTAGGGTTACCTTTTCAACGGTCTGTACCACAGTGTACCCTGATGACCGATGCATCAAAGCTAGGTGGGAGGAGCTCACCTAAATGATGTTACGACCCAGGGCCTATGGAATTTGCAAGAGAATCTCCTACACATCAGTCTCCTCAAACTCAGAGCAATCTTCAGTGCCATCCAGGTCTTCTCTGCCCATCTCAGGGGCAGCTCAGTCCTCATTCAGACAAACAACCAGGTGGCCATGTTTTATGTAAACAAACAGGGAGGAACAGGCTTTCTCTCCTTATGTACGGAGACCATCTGCTTGTGGAACTGGGCAATCTCTCAGTGTACAGAGAAAAATTTCGAACTGGCTAGCAGACTGCATATCTTTTACTTACTCGCAAGCTGGTCTATCTCTTCAGCACCATGTCACTGCCCATAATGTCCGAGCCATGGCTACCACTGTACCTAACCTCCTTTCTGTCCCTATTTCTGAAATCTGCCAAGCAGCTAACTGGTCTTCACTTCATATCTTCGCAGCGTACTATTGCCTGGACAAGGACTCCAGAAGTTCTGGAGTTCTTGTCCAGGCAATAGTACACTGGAAAGGTATGAAGTGAAGACCAGGTAGCTGCTTGGCAGATTTCAGAAATAGGGACAGAAAGGAGGTTAGGTACAGTGGTAGCCATGGCTCGGACATTATGGGCAGTGACATGGTGCTGAAGAGATAGACCAGCTTGCGAGTAAGTAAAAGATATGCAGTCTGCTAGCCAGTTTGAAAATTTTCTCTTAGAAACTGGTAGCCCCAGGTGACTTTGGTCAAAAGAGACAAATAACTGAGAGGATTGGCTAATCTTTTTCAAATTTAGACAACTTGCCCTCCACTCTCTGGACTACTTCGCGAGGGGTGCTCAGAACGGAGCTGAGTTTGTTTGAGCCTTGCTGCAACCTCTAGTTGTGCTAGGACTCTTCTCTCTCTCGTCAGTCTGTGGCTAGGGAGTCCCATAGATGAAGACTGACTTCCTGCTTGTTCCTGGAATTAGCATAGTTACATACCTGTAACAGGTGATCTCCGGGAACAGCAGGAATCAGTTTTCACAACCCACCCACCTCCCCTTCAAGTTATTCTTTTTTTTTCCTTTTTATTATTATTTTATTTCCGCTATACACCTGGCTAAGGAGACTAAGAGCTAAGGCAGGAAGGCAACCACTCAGGCATGGAGGAATGCTCCCAAAGGCTTTCTTATTGGATGCTGGGGAATGTTCCCATGCCAGGCTCCGTCAGTGCCGATGTCATCCATATGTGAAGACTGATTCCTGCTGTTCCCGTAGATCACTTGTTACAGGTGAGTAGCTACGCTTTTCCTGCAGAAATGCTATTAAAACATTGCCTCTGTAAATTAGACACTGACCTAACAGAGACTAAACAAACTTTTGAAAATCTCTCCCTCCACGCCCTTCCCTGCTCTCTATCTTCTGTCTGGCAAACTAAAACCAGTCTTTCCCCTGGTTCTGGTCTATTACTTCTGCTCTCGTCTTTGCTATTAATTGCCAGAAATCCTGGATGGAAGAAATTTCTGGGGTTTTGTGCATTTAATTCCCATGTGTGCTGTAATATAACATACCGTAGATAAAAATAATCCTCTTCCCTTTTCTGCAGAATGATTAAGTGTAAAGAATGACGGATCTAAAGCCATTAATGCAATGCACCTCAAACTTTACACAGTGAAACACAGACCAGACTCAGCAGGGTCTAACTAAGGCTTAACAAAACATCTGTAATGTCAGTATGAGAAGTAATTAATTACGTGATCAGTCTGGTTCATTGAAATGTCTGAGGAACACCTAATAAACATCACAATAATTCACTGTATGGGGATACTGTTATGTGTAAGTGCTCACTGTTCTGTTTTCTTTCTGGCCTCGTCCTTTCTCCTGTCCTAAGCTTTTGTGCCATCATTTTGTCCATCTCCTCCTCTCCCTTTCTGTGCCTCAGTCTCCGATTCTCTCATCTGTTCATCTGTAGCTTACCTCACTGTGCCTGTCACCTTCTTCCCATCCTCACCCTTAGATTTATGGCAACATCTCATTGTATTTTTCACAGTGAATGCAAAACATTATTTGTCTGACAGATCCTGTATAAAATCAGATTTGTTGAGTTAAACATTCTGCCTTTGATTTCTCTCCTTTGTCATTTAGTCTCCCATATTCTCTGTCTGTCTTTCATCTTTCCTGCTTTCACTTCCAGCATATCTGGCAATGTTAATCTAAAAGAAAAACATCTTTATTTTTTATTCTTTGAGAATAATTACTGCTTAATTTGGGCCCCATGTCATTTTTTTGTCTTTCAAAGTGGAAAGCAGAGTGTACCTGCAATCTCGGCTCTGGTTGATGATCTGACATTTGTTCAGGAAAAGGGACTTTGAGTCTGCAACAGCGGCATGGACAGAATTGACTTTTTGCTGGGGACTGAGACTAACATGGAGGGACCATAGGCAGTGCTAATGTTGACACTGCCCTTGTTTCTCCTCTCACTGGCTCATGCTTCCTGCCACTGACCAGGTAGGCCTGACTCCAAAGTGGCAAGATAACGGCCTACCCTTGGCTACACTCCTACTCTGCAGTGGACAACACACTGTGTAGCTAACCATTTACAATGAACTGAAGCACTTAAGACAGAAATGTGAAGCTTCTCAGGGAAGAGTTCCATGTTGGAGTCAGAGCCAGCTTAATCATTAGGCCAGACTAAACAGTTGGACTATGCTGGAAATGAAAGACAAAGAAGAAATGGTGTTGCATTTATAATAAAGAAGAAACTTGCAAGAACTGTAATGAAATACAATGCAGTCAGCGAACGCTTAATCTCTATTCGTCTACGAGGATTGCCTATCAACACAACTATAATTCAAGTATATGCCCCAACAACAGCTGCAGAAGAGAATGAAACTGAAGAGTTCTATGAACAAGTACAAGCTGAAATTGACAGAACATGCAAACAGGATATCCTGATAGTCATGGGTGACTGGAACGCAAAAGTTGGCAACAAAGAAGAAGGCAAAGTAGTTGGAAAATATGGACTTGGCAACAGAAATGAAGCTGGAGAAAGACTGATAGAATTCTGCAAGACCAATGATCTATTCATCTCAAACACCTTCTTCCAGCAACAGAAGCGGCGACTGTACACATGGACTTCACCCAATGGATTGTATAAAAATCAAATTGACTACATCTGTGGAAGTCAACGATGGAAAAGTTCTATAACATCAACAAAGACAAAACCTGGAGCTGACTGTGGTACAGATCATCAACTACTAGTATGCAAACTCAAGCTGAAGTTGAAAAAGAGTAAACCACTCATGAATGCAGCAAAATATGACCTTGAGAATATACCACTGGAATTTAAAGACTGCCTGCAAAATCGATTTGCTGCTTTAGATACAAATGACAGAGCTCTGGAAGAGTTATGGAATGACATCAAGAAGGTTGTGTTGGAAGAAAGCGAGAAGTCTCTACAAAAGGTGAAAAAGCAAAAACGGCCAAAATGGATGACGGAAGAAACTCTGAAAATTGCCCAGAAACGCAGAGAAGCTAAAGCCAGAGGAGAAAGAAGGACAATCGCAGAACTCAACAGAGATTTCCAACGTGCAGCAAGACAGGACAAGAAAAAGTACTACAATGACACTTGCAAGGAAATAGAAACAGAAACTATTAGAGGAGAGTTAAAGAAAAAGTTCCAGCCTCGAATTGGAATGTTACAAGATGCTCAAGGTTCTATTTTGAATGATGCTGAGAAGATCAAGAAAAGGTGGAAGGAATATACAGAGTTTTTATATGATAAAGATCAAGTGGACCAACAGCCGTTTCAACCTGTACCTTATGATCGGGAACCATTGGTGATGAAAGAAGAAGTTGAAGCAGCATTGAACGCCTTATCAAAGAACAAAGCACCAGGCATTGATAGCATTCCCACAGAAGTATTACAGCAATCTGATGCAGCTTTTACTGTACTTATAAGGCTCTGCCAAGAAATATGGAAGACAACATCATGGCCAACTGACTGGAAAAGATCTGTGTTTATACCAATACTAAAGAAAGGTGATCCAACTGACTGTGGAAATTATCGAACAATCGCTCTGATCCCACATGCCAGCAAGATTCTACTGAAGATTATTCAAAAGAGACTACAACCATACCTGGAACAAGAACTACCTGAAGTGCAAGCAGGGTTCAGGAAAGGGCGAGGAACAAGAGACATCATTACGGATGTGAGATGGATCCTTGAAAAGACTAAAGAATACCAAAAGGATATCTATTTGTGCTTTATCGACTATAGCAAGGCTTTTGACTGTGTAAACCATGAGAAACTCTGGGCCACATTAAGAAGCATGGGTATACCAGAACACCTGATCGTTCTCTTGCACAATCTGTACATTGATCAAGAAGCAACAGTTCGAACGGAACAAGGAGAAACATAATGGTTTAAAATAAGCAAAGGTGTAAGACAAGGCTGCATACTTTCCCTCTACCTGTTTAATTTATATGCAGAACAAATCATCAGAGAAGCAGGATTGTATGAAAACAACAGAGATGTGAAGATTGGTGGAAGACTCATCAACCTTCGCTATGCTGGTGATACTACATTACTGTGAAAGTGAAGATGATCTGAAACATTTGCTTCTCACAATCAAAGAACATAGACTCAAAATGGGCCTGCACCTTAATGTAAAGAAGACAAAGATCTTTACAACTGGCATAATCAACAGGTTCATCGTTGAAGGAGAAGAAATTGAAATTGTGAACAACTTTAACCTACTTGGATCAACTATCAATAAAGAAGCAACAAGCAGTCAAGAGATCAAACGACGCATTGCTCTTGGCAGAATGGCTATGAAAGACCTAGATAAGATTCTCAAGAGCAGAGATGTCTCTCTCCATACAAAGATTCGACTTGTTCAAGCCGTGGTATTTTCAATAACATCATATGGATGTGAAAGCTGGACAGTGAAAAAGACAGACAGGAAGAAAATTGATGCCTTTGAATTATGGTGCTGGCGGCGAATACTGTGTATACCATGGATTGCCCGAAGAACAAACCAGTCGGTACTAGAGGAGATCAAACCTAAGCTTTCTTTAGAAGCTCAGATGACAAGACTTCGACTTTCATACTTTGGACACATCATGCAAAGAGAGAGATCATTAGAGAAAGACATCATGCTTGGCAAGATAGAAGGTCAACGCAAAAGAGGAAGGCCAGCAATGAGATGGATCGATACAATAACAGCAGCTACGGGTACCAGTCTGTCAACAATGAGCTGCCTGACTGAAGACCGAACACAATTTGGGATAGCTATCCAGAGGGTCGCCATTAGTCGACTCCGACTCGATGGCACTTAACAACAACAAACAGTTGCCTAGGGTAGCAGCAGCAAAGTTAAATATTTAAAGGTATGGTACCCACTTATGCATTTTGCAGGATTGTTAAACTGAAATGTGCCTCTAGCTGCATCAGCACTAGTAGCAGTGATGATGTCACTGAAAGTTGCTAATTCTTTCTCTGTCTCCACATCTGCTGGTAGGGACGCACAACCCACTTATCTGGACAGGTCTAGCAGGACAATCCAGAATGTTGAATTTAATTATCAAAATCATAGGAGGGGGATGCTAGGAGGCCTGAAGGTTTATCGAAGGGGGGGATGTAAGACTGAAGGTTCGCTTAGGGTGCCCGATACCCTTGTGTCAGCCCTCATCAACGTTTGGGTGTGGTAACATTTTCCACAGTCTTTGCTAGTCCATTAAGCCAGTGTTTCTTTTTAAACATTTATTTATTTATCAACAGTTTTCAATACAATCTCAAGTAGTACACTTGTACAGAAAATGAAGATGTTTCATTAAATAACACAGGTACACTACCAAAAAACTGCCTCCAGTTTTGCAACTGATTCCTATAGATTTTGGGGTGCTGAATCCAGGAAAAATAGCCAAAATGTTCCATCACGTCACGTTTTCTTGCAAAATTAGATTTCTTACCCATATAAGGAATGTTCACATAATTTCTTTTTAGCCGACTGCAGTTTATTTTCTTGGCCCAAAATAGAGGTTGTAATGGTTAACTAACTAGAAACACTCCCTCATGATATTTTAGAGTGTTTTGTATTCATTTTATACATTAACAGGACAATTGGGAGGCGGGGGGCTAAATCCAGTACTCGCGCTGGCGCATGTTCTTTCCTGTTCGCCTCGCCTCGTTCGCGCTCGCTCAAACACGGTGGTTGCGACATGAACGTTCCTGTCAAATTTCAGTTTCTTGCAAGTTCATTATTACCTTTTGTTTGCTCAGTCGTAATCCAGCTTTATTCCGAAGTGGTTCACTACAGTTGTAGTTTGCAGTGCTGTGTATTTGTGATGGCTCACAGAGCCAGAGGTTGCGTCAACTCTCCGGACAGTTTTTGTTTTATTTGTGGGGAATATACCGTGAAAAAGCGGCAGAGGAACATTTCTGCATTTATTAAAAAAGTATATTTCGCCTATTTCGGTTTGAAGTTAGGCGATCAAGACAAACCGTGGGCTCCTCACAAAGTGTGCAAGACATGTGAGGAAGATCTACGCTTATGGATGAAAGGTAAAAAACAAGCATTTCGTTTTGGAATACCTATGATGTGGCGTGAACAAAGAGACCACAGCAGTGACTGCTATTTTTGCTCTTGTATTGTGAAGGGATACAACTTAAAAAATAAGAACGTAATAAGTTACCCCAACCTTCCCTCAGCAATTAGGCCTATGCCTCATAGCAACGAAGTACCTGTGCCTGAACCACCAAAATCTTTGAATCATATTTGTGTGGACGGTTCTGATCATGATGAGACTCATCAGATGGCTTTTCCCGATGAGTCCAGTACTTCCGAGTTTGAAACTGAACAAGATCCGAAACCTGAACTTTTCTCTCAAGCTGAATTGAATGATTTAGTCTGGGATTTAGGACTCCCAAAAGATGCTGCCCAACTGCTAGGTTCTCGGCTTAAACAGAAAAATCTATTGTCACCAGGAACAACTTTTTATTGGTACCGCAACCGCGAGACACAATTTTTGAAGTATTTCAGCAAAGAGGAAGATTTGGTATTTTGCAACGATATATACGGAGTGATGGAAAAGTTTAAACTCAAGTATGATCCTGCTGAATGGCGGCTGTTCATTGATTCGTCAAAAGACAGCATAAAAGGTGTTCTTCTTCATAATGGCAACACATTCGCTTCAGTTCCTATTGCTAACTCTGTTATTCTCCAAGAAAAATACGAGAATTTGGCCCTGATTCTTCAGAAGATTCGTTATGATGAGCATAAGTGGATGATTTGTGGAGACTTTAAAATTCTATCCATGCTATTAGGGCAGCAATCCGGTTTCACCAAATATCCCTGCTTCCTTTGCTTGTGGGATAGCCAGGCCCGCGACCTACACTGGGGAAAAAAGACTGGCCAATTCGGGAGTATTTGAGACCCGGTGAGAAAAATGTTCTTCATGAGAGCTTGGTACCTCGTGATAAAATTCTATTACCACCTCTCCACATTAAGTTGGGTCTCATTAAGCAATTCATCAAGTCCCTTCCAAAAGATGGTGAGTGCTTTCGGTACCTTTGCTCAAAGTTCCCCCGTCTTTCTGAAGCAAAGCTAAAGGAAGGAGTGTTTGTTGGCCCTGATATAAGGAAACTCATTTCAGATGGAGCATTCGCTGAAACGATGCCTGAGAAGGAAAAAGAAGCCTGGGATTCCTTCAAGGATGTTGTTCTCAAATTCTTGGGGAACAGGCGGGATGAGAACTATAAGGATATTGTTGCCAGGATGCTCAATGCCTTCAAAGAACAAGGCTGTAACATGAGCCTGAAAGTCCATTTCTTGCACTCCCATGTGAACTACTTTCCCGAAAACTTGGGGGCGTACAGTGAAGAACAAGGTGAAAGGTTTCACCAGGACATCAAGGACGCAGAGAGAAGGTACCAAGGAAGATGGAACACCACTATGATGGCTGATTTCTGCTGGTTGCTGCTGCGGGAAACCCCAGATGAAAAATACGCCAAGCAGCGCACCAAGAGAAGCATTCGGGGAAGAAGAAACGGGCCCACCAGGAGATTGATTGACCCAAGAATGACTTTAAAATCTAAACTGTGTTGACAAATATCGTGTTTTTACTAAACTTTGAAATAAAAATTTGCTAGTTATTACCACAGTGTCGGATCTCATTTATTAGAATTTTATTTTCACACCATCGGGTGTTTGTCTTCATGTATTGCAATGGTGCGGTTTGCGTTTTCTATTCTTACATACATACCTGTACAACATTTTTTGCACATTTCTTTGCTTTGCTTTGTGTCTAACCTCGCTCTTATATGCTCAATGTTTGTGCACATGTATGTGGCTGTTTTAAGTGCAGACAATTTTGCTACCATCACAGTGTGTTTTGTTGACATTACTCTATTCTTATGTGCTGCCTTGTTACAATTTTCTTTATTCTTATTTGAATAACTACTAAACAATTAGTATAAAGAATTCATCCAAGAAACTTTTATCTCGATCGCACTCAATCTGAAACGTTCACCTCAAACTGCTAACCCAATGTAGCAAAAAATCTGTACGTGATGGAGCAAATTGGTTACCAGATTTGGATTCAGCGCACCAAAAAACGTAAAAATCAATTCAAACATTAGAGGCAGTTTAAAAAAATTTTTTTTTAGTGTACCTGTGTAATTTATTCTTGTGGCTGCAGCAGCGGCTCCATAATTCCAGGCTCAGATAACATTGTCCTCTGGTCCACCCATCCCCAACTCCAACTCAAGCGACATCAAGGGGACTGGATGCTCAATGAATTGGTCCATAGGGCTTGCTGAGGAACTGATACTGTGGTGTAAGTCTTGGGCTTGCCTTTAAGTTTCCCCATGTCAGGAAAACATTTACAGGAAAACTGTGAGCTCTGTTAAATTTCACAGACCTAGTACCATCTTGGCTCTCCTCTAAGCCAGTTCTTCTCACCTCTCTCCTGGAGGCCCACCTAACAGTTGGGTTTTCACGATCCCCATAATGAATATCTACATATCTTGGAGATTCCTTGCATGCAACACTTTCATGCATTTTAATTGTTGCAATTCAAAAGCATAGAGAAACACTGGCTTAGTGATGAGTAAAAGGGAGGGAGGTGGTATAAAAGCCTTTGTCTAGCTGGATGTGTATATTTTTGTCATATTTGAAGAAACATGTTGTATTTGGAGAGAACCTTCTTTTTTTCTGCTTCTCCTTTAACTACCAACTGATTTTGATAACATTTAAAACGGAGTCTATTTGTTTTATCCTTGTAGGCCCTAAACCAGGGATACCCAAACCTGGGTTTCCTGAATGAATATGCATGAGATTTATTTGCATGTACTGCCTTCATTGAATAAAGTTTTATTAAGTATTTAGCTCATACTTTTCCATTTAAAGGTGAGTTATAATCTGGTACTGTACATATTTTCCTTGTCCCCAAAGGGCTTAAATGACTTGCCCAAGGCTATTAGGCGTGAGTGCCAATAGAACTCAAACCTTGGTCTCTTTGGTCAACAAGCTGCTCTTCTCACCACTAGGCTACTCTTCCATTCATAGGCAAATTTTTGCATATTCATTGTGGAAATTGTGAAAACCCAAGAGGGCTGTAATCTTTGAGGACCAAGTATGGACAACCGGGCCCTAAATGTTTAACTTAGTTTATGCTTGGTGTAAACCCAAGATTTTACAGCAGCCACAGCTTCCATGCCTGGATCGCGCTGCAAGCAAGGAGGAGGACCCTTGTTCATACAGAGATGTTTATTTATATAGTTAGTTTTGTATACCATCTTATCCTTCAATCAAAGTGGTCACAACACAATTGGGGGATACATTTAACACGAGGGGATATGAGACACATACACTAATACTTACAGGGAACAAGGGCTATGGAGGGTTAAGTGGCTTGCCCAAGACCACAAGGAGCACCTGTGGGACTAGAAACCCCAGTCCTTCCGGCCCAAGGTTGCTGTCTTCTAATGGGATTTGAACCTCCAACCTTCCAGCCTGAGGTACCTTGCCCAAACCACTAGGCCACTCCTCCCTCATGTTACAACACCTGCCTCATTTGTGCCTGGAATGATTTCTCTCCCTGTATCTCTTTGTTTGCATGAAGCATAAAGAATGTGAGTAACAGGGGAAACTTGGAGAGGGCTGATGGATGGTCGGTCTTATCAGCCACAAATACCACTCCAGTCTCAGCACCTGCTCTCTTAGATTGCTCTGCTATTCCCGAAGACTCTTCCATACGTAATTAACTGAAATCTACTATCTGGGCCTGAAAAAATGTAACACAAACATCAGATTTCCCTCATTTAGAATCACAGTATCATCCTCTTATCCTTGCATTTAAGATCTTAGGCATAGTGACGTGGTAAATGACAGCAAATGAAGACCAGCGTGGTCCATCTAGTCTGCCCAGCAAGCTCCCTGAAATGGTTGGAGAGTAACCACCCTATTCACTGAAAATTTACTTGAAACACACTTGAGTTTGTGTCTCTCCATTAATTTCTTTAGCTTCAGGCCTACACATTTTCCCAAATCACTGCCATTTTGCGTTTGGCTTCATTCTTCAGAAGGGCTTTTCCTCATTATAACTGCACAGTACAATTCCTTTAGTCATCCATCTTTCTCTCAGAAGAGTGCCGTTCCCTCCTTTCTTGGTGTGTGAAATGTTGGAGGAAACACCAGGGTTGCCCCCTTTTTTTTTGCAGTAGGGATGGATGAGTGTTTTGAAGCCAGATTTAATCTTCAGATTTACCTGTATAGTCAGAGTCAGTTTCAATCTGAAAGGAAGTTTGCTTGGATTTTTTTTGAAAGAACCAAATATACTTGAGAATGGCAGGATTGAAAAGGCATGCTGAAAAAAATTAATTGGTCTGTGCAAAAAACATTTAAAAAGTGAAGGGAGTAAGTAATTGCCAAGCCAAAAGAGCCATCAAAGGAGAGAGAATGGCAGGGCCTTGAGCTACAAAGGAAGGAACATACCATCAAGATATTGCGTCTTATTCATAAGAATATAAGAACTGCTGGACAGATCAAAGGTTCATAAAGTCCAGTATCCAATAGTGGCCAGTCCAGGACACAAGTACCTGGCAGTATCTCAAACATTAGCCAGTTCCATGCTACTTGCCCCCAGGGATAAGCAATGGCTTTCTCCAGGTCTATCTTATGGTTATGGTTATGGTTATTTATTTGATATACCGCCCTTCTTTGGAAATCAGAGCGGTTCACAATTTACAAAATATTAAAAGATGGCACAAGGCTGGAAAGTTTGAAAAGAAATTACAATATAAGACAGGAAAGCGATAGTAAGAGGGCAGGGCAGAGAGAACACATAAATAGACATACTTTGGAGACCAGGATCAGACATGAGGGGAGGGAAGGTCGAAGGCTAGGGAGAAGAGGTGGGTTTTTAAATTCTTCTTAAAAGTAACGTGGTGGGGTTCTAGTCTGAGGGAGGTAGGTAGGGAATTCCACAGAGCGGGACCTATGAAGAAGAATGCAGAGGAGCGAGTGGATTGGAGATGGGAGCATGAGGGAGAGGGCAGGAGAATGCAATTAACATGAAATGAGCAGGGGATAGGCCTGGGGGTGTGGAATGAAATGAGATCTGCCAGATATTGGGGAATGCTAGTATGGAGAACCTGGTGGACCAAAGTGAGGATTTTAAACTGAATGCCAAAAGTGATGGGCAGCCAGTGGAGACGAGTGAGGAGAGGTGTTACATGACCTCGTCGTGTGGTGTGTGTAATAAGGCGAGCGGCGGTATTTTGGATTCGTTGTAGTCTATGTAATTGTGACTGGGGAAGTACGGTAAGAACAGAGTTGGAGAAATCGACAAGCGACATAACTAATGACAGAAGGAGAGTGGTAAGTTATAGACATTTCCTCCAGGAATTTGTCCTAACCCAGCTTTACATTTGCTCAGAAAAAATCTTTTAGTTTCCTCATTTGAGATTGTTTATAGACTGCTGTACTGCCTTCAGCCTGACCAAAGTCTTGTCTTTAAACCCCCTTGTGGCATTTGCTGCTGAGGCATATTAGATAACCACTTAAAATATTGTTTCTTTCAAGGCCAGAGCAGGGAGATTTTTTAAAAATTATTTCATAGATATTATTTTAACCAAAAAACCAGCATTGCACATTTCTGTTTATTTACTTAAAAATTGTATTCTACTAATCACAAAGTTCCTAGTTGATTACAGTAAAATCAACAAACAATATAACACCCTCCAAAACAAGAACATAGCATGGTTCCCTCCCTAACGTAGTTAAATCTTTTTTATCAGCTCAAAAATTCAGTCTGTTTACAGATCATGACCCAAACAATTCTCTGAATAAGAAAGCTTTTGTTTTCTTTCAGAATTTTAAGATGTCACGTTCCAGCCTGATTATGAGAGGTAATAAATTCCATAACCAGAGAGCAGCAATTGAGCTCGCCTGGCTGTGAGTTTGCTTTATTAGCCAACTGTAATGACGGCACTACCAACAATCCTTGAGTGTGTAAGTGCAATGCTCTGACTGGACAATGACTACATAATGGGAGTACTAATGGTAATGACTTAGATCATTTCAGAACTTAAACATCATTACACGTATCTTAAATTTAGTTTGTGAAATAACAGATGGACAACGATAGAGGAATGTGTTCTTGACATTTCATATCAGCCATCAGGTGGGCTGGAAATAGAAGCAGCTACAAGTCCTAGCAAAAGTCTGTTACAATAATCTAGTAGTGCAAGAATTAAATGATGCAGGATGGTGCGAAAATCCTCTGTCGGCAAATAGGCTTTCAACTCCGCAATAGTCTACGTTTATAAAAAGCTTTCTTAATCATCCACCTATATAAGACCTGAAGGATAACTTGGAAATCTAGGTAAGGAGCTTCCTGGCAAATTGAGATCACATTATTCTCAATAGCTACTAAGTTCAGAAGGATATTGAGGAACTTTTCTGAATCACAAGAATCTGTGTTTTTTCCTATAGTTCGGATTGAAGTCATTGGCAATTCGTAAGTGGTATATATCTTTTATAGACTTTGTCATATCCATTACAGTGCTGATTTATAGCTAAAGTACAGGGAAGAAACATTATGTCAACTATATACATCTGAAATAACAGACCTAAATCAAATATTGCATCACAAAGTGGCCCAATCTTCGGAAACAGCGTGGCAAATGTACCTTAAAGTCGGGTGTCTTGCCAAGCTGCTTCCGCTCCAGTGGTTCTTTTCTCCCAGGCCAAAGTCTTCTGATTCACAAGATTTCAGTCGGGAGAGAAGAGCTGTCGGACCTGGAGTAAGGCAATGTGGCAAGCCACCCGGCTTTAAAGTACATTTGCGAAGGGAGCCACGTGACGCATGAGTGAGTAGGACGTAGCTCTGCTCGCTCCGGGGCTGTCCCGCTAATAATCTGCAAATTTGGCAAGTTTACGTCAGTGTAGAGAGCCGGTAAACACACGGGGCCACTGAGGAAGGACGTGCGGTGTCCCTCAGAACCTTTGAGCGTTCCAATGCCTCCTCCGTTACGGCGAGAACGGGAGAAGCCGCCGAAAGCTGGGGCCTCCTCGTCTGTGGGCCCAGCTACCAGTTTATCGATGCAGCGTTCACCGGGAGGAGAGAGCTCAGACTCGGGGGCGGAGGAGCTAGCCCGGGAGGTGGCGAAGTTCTTAGAGCCCAAGTTTGACCTCATTTTGAGCAGACTGGAGACAATGGGAGAAACGCTTATCGAATACAGCCAGAGACTGGATGAAGTGGAGCACCGCGTGTCAGTGTTGGAGGAGGAGGAGGGCCAGCGGACACGTGGAACGGATCTGATGCGCAAGCAGTTGGACACTATATTGGAAAAGGTGGATGACCTGGAAAATCGTTCCAGGCGTAATAACTTGCGCATCGTGGGGATCCCAGAATCAAAAACGGACGCCATGCTGGTGTCACTGGTGGAATCCTGGCTGCCCAAAGAGTTTGGGCCTGGAAGGCCTAGTGGGGCAGCTTAAAGTGGAGCGCGTTACATCGTTTGGGGCCACGGACGGAGCACCAGCAAAAGCCCAGAGTCATCCTCGCGGCGGATCCTCAATTTCCAGCACAAGTGGCAGCTTTTGCAAGCGTTTCGGCAGAAAAGAGACCTGCGCTTGGACAATCAGAAAGTGCTGTTATTCCAAGATTATTCGGCGCACGTGGCGGCGCAACGGAAAGAATTCTCCCCAATATGTGCAGCCCTCTTCAAAAAGGGGCTCCGATTCACTTTGGCGTTTCCCGCGATCCTTCACGTGACACACACCGGGAAGAACCATGTGTTTAAGACGGTGGCGGCGGCACAGACCTTTTTGGCGGGACTGCCTGGCGCTGAGGAGAGCTCATCGGCGGGGAATGACCCAGTGCCCTGAGGTGGTAGCAGCTGGCCCTTGCTTGGTAATGGTGCTGAGGATGGCAGAGTAAAGCACGGGTCCTGCGGAGAGAAGCTCGTGAAACGGGACTATGTGAGCTCTGGAGTGGGACAGCACTGCCGCCATAGTTATGTGTATGCTTCTGTTTACTGATGTGTTTTACCCAATATCAGCTCTTATTCTTTTGTTGTTTTCTCCTCCTCCCTCCTTTCTTTCTTTCCCTCCCCTTCTTGCCTATGGAGTTTTAGTGTTGGTGGTTGGGCTATGGGGGGTGCGTAGTGGGAGGGGGGAGGCTTCTGGGAGGCTAGGAGGTATACTGTGAGGGAGGGGGGGGTTTAATGGGGAGGCTAATGGGCTACAGGCCTTACTGTATGTGGCTACGCTACATGTGGCCCATACGAGCTGCCGGTGTTTGTTCAATGCAGGCCTGTGGTATCACGGCTGGCCTTGTGGGGAGAGCGGGTTCTCTGCGGGGGGAAGAACGGGACAGCCCTGTTGCGCCCGAGGATGGCACTCCAACCTGGTGCAGAGGGCCAGGGGGTGGACGAGTGGAAGCTTCTTAGGGGGAGGGATGGAGGATGTAATGGGGGGAGGGGGGGGAGAGCGCTGATTAAGATTGGGAGTAAGAGGGGGTGGGGAGGGGTTGGGGATCGGGATGGGGAGGGAGGGATGGTGGGGGGGAGGGGAGGGAGGGGGTTGGGGTTGCTTGGACGCACATACCGGGCCCAATGGGAGGTCCGGGGGTTGGAACTGGGCTACAGTACAGGTGGGGCGCACAGCGACGGAGACAGGTGTGGGAGAGTGGAGAAGAGGGGGGGAGCTCTAGGCTGGGAGAGCTCTCTCCATATCTGTATGTGGTGGTATGTCGATGTCTGGTTAGAGGGGTGGTAGATGGTCACGGGTGAGGGTTTGCGCGTGGTGACGTGGAATGTATGTGGTATAGGGTCTCCAGTGAAACGTTACAAGATCTTGCGCGCTCTTAGGGATCAAAAGGCAGATGTGGTCTTTTTACAGGAAACGCATCAGAGTGCCCTGGAACATGGCAAGCTTGCAAGGGGTTGGGTGGAGAGGGTCTATGGAGCTTCCTCGGGTGGGAAGAAAGCGGGAGTAGTGATACTAATCCGACGGGGGGTGGATCTGGAGGTCGAGCGTACCACTTGTGACCCGGAAGGACGGTTTCGTTCTCATAGTGGGGAACATAAAAGGGGTTAAATTAGGCCTGGTGAATATCTATGCTCCCAATGTCTATGATGCTCGTTTTTATGCCAGGTTGAATAAGTGTTTGAGTGCCCTTGGTTCAACTCCCTTTATTATGGGGGGGGACTTCAATTGTGTGTTAGATGACACGGTCGATCGATCTGGGCGACGAGGGTTGACCAGGGATAGGAAGACTCAGTGGATTCGGGATCTGTGAGAGTTTCAATCTATTGGACTACTGGAGGGTACTGCACCCGCTGGATAGGGATTACACTCATGTCTCTCGAGCCCATGACACGGGGTCCCGGTTGGACTATTTTCTGGGGTCGCGAGAATTGTTCACTAAAGTTACCGGGGTAGAGATAGGGCCGGTGGCGGTGTCGGACCATGCCTTTGTTAGGTTGGATGTGAGGTGGGGGGTGCGCAGGGGGGGATCCTTGTGGCGTTACCCGCTCAGCTATACCCGGGGAGCCCAGTATGAGACCTTCTTACAGTCGCAGTGGGATGAGTTTGTAGAATTTAATGGGCAACACCAGGCAGACCCCACTCTCTTTTGGGAAACTGCCCAAAACGGTATTGCGTGGACGAATCATTGAATTTGGGGCTCGGAAGAGGAAAGCTTACGCTTCTCGTTTGATTGGGTTGGAAAGTCAGTTGTGCCGAGCGCGGAGGAAGTTGACGCAACGCCCCACGCAAAGCCAGAAATTGGAATATAACAGATTGCAGCAGGAAGTGAATACGCTTTTGCAGGAACGGGCACAGCAATCTCTGCTCTACTATCGGTATAAACTCTATAGGTACGGTAGTCAGGCAGGGCGTATGCTGGCCCGGCTGGTGAAGACTAGCCGCGGACAGACCACTGTAGGGGCCTTGCGGGACACTCGGGGTGTGGTCCAGTCTGGACAGGATTTCATTGAAGGCAGATTTCGTGAATATTACCAGACACTATATAGTACGGGCGCTGAAGACCTGACACAAGCTGCGGAGTTTCTTGCTAAGATTGAGATGCCTCGTCTTTCATTGGAGGAGTGTGCCACTCTCAATGGCCCAATCGCGGACGAGGAGATCAGGGGGGCCATAAAGATGTTACATTCTTGTAGGGCAACCGGGTCCCGATGGGTACAGAGGTGAATTCTATAAAGTACTGGGAGATAGGGTGGTGGGGCCCCTGCGCAGATATTACTCGGACTTAATTGAGCGTCAGGTTTTCCCCTATGAGAAAAATAGTGCAGTGATTACCTTGCTTCCTAAACCTGGTCGAGACGGGTTATTGCCCGAATCGTATAGGCCGATTTCACTTTTAAATGTGGATATCAAACTTCTGGCCAAGATCATGGCTAATCGCTTAGCTGAGTATCTCCCCAAACTGGTCAAAGAGGACCAGGTGGGTTTTGTGCGCGGCAGGCATACTGTTAAGAATCTGCGCAAGATCATCTCGTCCTTATATATGTCCGCAGAGGCAGGGGAGCCAGCCTTATTGATTAGCTTTGACGCTGAGAAAGCGTTTGATCGGGTTGGGTGGTCATATATGTATCGCTTACTAGAGGTCATAGGGATCGAAGGGTTCTTTTTGGACGCGGTTAAGCTCCTATACTCGGACCCACGCGGGCGGATTTTGGTTAATGGTTCCCTCTCCCAAGATTTTCCGATTCGGAGGGGGACTCGACAGGGCTGTCCCCTGTCCCCGCTTTTGTTTGTCTTAACCCTAGAACCTCTTTTGGAACGCATACGGACACATAAAGGTTTGATAGGAGCTCGGGTGGGCGCACAGGAATTCCGGGTTTCGGCCTTCGCTGATGACCTTCTGGTGTACCTGGGAGCACCACGGAAGACCTTACCAGTCCTGTTGCGGGTGGTTGCAGATTTTGGACAGTTTTCGGGTCTGAAGTTGAACTTGGATAAGTCAGAGGCCTTAGATCTGCTGCAGTCGTTGTCTGGAGACTGGGAAGCTTTCCCATTAAGGTGGGCAGGGACGAGATTACATTACTTGGGGATATATTTAACTGCGGATGTCTCACAAATGCAAGGGGTCAACCTGGAGGTTTTGAGATCGCAGACTGCAGAGCGTTTGTACGGTTGGCGTGATTTACCACTTTCTCTGAGCGCCAGGGTAGCCTTGTATAAGATGGTTGTCTTCCCCAAATGGCTTTATATGTTGCAGAGTCTACCTCTTTTGATGATGGGCCGAGAAATAACAAAGATGGAAAAATGCTTAAATTGCTTCTACTGGAGAGGGAAGAGGCCTCGGTTGCGTCTTCAGACCTTGCAGAGGCCCTGGGGCAGTGGGGGTATAGGAGCGCCTGATTTGAGGAGCTATAATATGGCATGCCTACTAAGGAATTTGCGCGACTGGTTGGCGACTTCCGGAGATTATACACCTCTGGCCTATGAGCAGGAGGTGGCGAAGCCTTTGGCATTACGCTATGTCCTACATGCAAGGGCGGCTGCTCTGCCTCCTCTGGTGGGGGGGCACCCTGTCTTTCGTGTGATGCGGCGGGTTTGGCGTCGGTTATGCTTTCTGTACTCGTGGGATTTTAGGACGACCCCCTTTTTGCCCCTGTATGGAAATGGGGCTTTTGAGCCGGGGATGTTAGGGGGGGCATTTCGCGGTTGGGAGACTAAAGGAATTGTGGCACTGGAACAAGTAGTGAATGAAAGGGGGGAGGCACGGAGTTTTTCTGATCTGCAGAGTGGCTATGGTCTGGTATCTCAGGACTGGTTCCCTTATTTACAACTCCGCAGTTATATTCGGAGTTTGGATGGGGGGAATCTTTGCACGACCATTTGTTCTCGGCTTGAGGAGTTGTTATATGCAGGGAGTCTGCAACGGGCCCGGGTGGCCACCTTGCATACGGAATATCTCTCTCTTAAAGGGTTCCCCGAGGAACGAGTCTTGGCAGAGGCATGGGCGCACGACCTGGGGGTGGAGCTCAGGGGGGTTGACATGCGGTCCTTGCTAGCGGAGATCCCCCGGCGCTTCAAGTCGGTGGAGTTTAGAGACTTGCAATACCGTATTCTGCGTCGTTGTCACTTTGCTCCTTGTAGGGCGTACAGGGCAGGGTGTGGGGCTACTGCCAGCTGCCCACGCTGTGGGGTGGCTCGAGCAGATCTGGGACACATGTGGTGGCAATGCTCGGTGGTGGCTCGATTTTGGAAGGCTCTGGTAGGCTGGCTCACCAAAGTTTTGGGTTGTTTAATTCACTGGGATCCCGGGGTGTTGGTGTTAGGTATAACGGGTGGGGTGGTTGGTTTAGGGGGCGGCCCGAGACGTTGGGTCAGTAAGGTTCTATTGGTGGCCCGGAGGGTGATTTTGTTGAATTGGCTGCTTCCCTGTGGCCCGACACTGGGTCAGTGGAAGAGGGAGGTGCATCGGTTGTTGTTGCTGGAACAGCAAGGGGCCAAACATGGGGCTATCGCCACAGATCAGTTTTTGGGGGAATGGGGTCCATACTTACACACTTTGTCTCCGCGAGAACGGAGCCGAATCCTTAATGTACTGGGATGCTGAAGCTGTGCGTGGGTTGGTATGGGTGGGGGGGAGGGGGAGGGGAGGGGGGTGGGTACCCTTAGTGCGGCGAGTGGCGGTATGTGTGGTTGGGGGTGTGGCAGCTGCGGTTAGGTTATAGTCGGACTCACACTGGATTGGAAGGTGGAAATGACCTGGCTGTTGAGAGTGGTTGAGCGTGGATGATGGATACGCCCCTGGGAAGTTAGGGGGGGTATACACTCCCGGGCGCCCGGGGGGTGGTAATGGAAGCGCCCCTGGGAATATAGTGGTATATATTGTGCCTCTGTGAGAGGTGCCTATGGAGTGGAGGTGACCGGGGGGTCGTAGTTGCATCTATTACTACCACTCGAAGGGGGTGGTAGGGTTGTGGGGGAGGGGGGGTATGCGGTTGGTAAATCCTGTTCTGTAATTGTGGTGTGTGGTTGAGTTGTCTTTGTGTAATGGTTAAGGGGGATTATTGTTTGAGTGCTGTCTTCCATAAGCAAATCATCCTTTACAGAGCACTGGCGGGTGTAAGAGTACCCTCCTGCCGTGCGAAACTGTTAGTGGCGCTGTTTGCTTGGTGGGAAGATAGCCTACTTTGATTTGCTGGGACGGGGAAGGGGGGGGGCTATGGGACTGGGGTGGGGAGAAAGTACAAAATGTATTATATTTACACCTGTACATTGTATGGTTGTTTTGTCCTCTTGCGGATTTGATTGGCTGGTGTATTGGTGGTGTTACATTTTTTTTGTTCTAATAAAAACAGATTTAAACATAAAGTACATTTGCCACGCTGCTTCCGAAGTGTGGGCCCAGCGAGGGTGCATGCCCTTGCCAGTCAGCACATGGGGTGGGCAGCACTCACCACCCCTCCCTTGGTATGCCACTGAGTGGGAATGAATATGGGCAGAGTTTGGGTGGAGAGTGCAAGTAACGCACGTGGATTACAAAATACTATAATCTATGCACACTTGCAAAATATAGACAAGGATATTTACATCAACTCTAGGGCTGGGGTAAATATCTACCCCTGCAATGTAGGCACGCATTATGCCCTTTATACCTACAGTACTTGTCTTTATAAAACAGGCGTAACCTAGCCCCCCTACCCCCTTATAAAATTCCCCTCTTGCTGTGGATCTGATAAAGAATTTGTTCCATGAGATGGAACCTCAGGTTCTGAGCAGGCTGGAGGTCTGTAGTTTATAGTGGTGGTGGTGTGTGGGGAGTTTTGTCAGAGAGTATTAGAATAGATTCCAAATGAAAAATTTTCTTAAATTAACAAAGGTGAATATTTAAGAAGATATTTCTCACAAATAGAGAAAATAGCTGGTGGGTATAATACCATTTTTATTGTGGGTATCTGAGAATTTCTCAGTCTTCCATTAGTGTCCCAGAATCCACCATATTATGGTAGAATTACTTTGGGGGCATATTCAAAGTGATTAATGTGGTTAACAGGCCTGCTGACTGCATTAATCACGGTGAATGGGAGATTCTGCAGCACATAGGCATTTTGTGCTGCTGAATATCCCCCCACCCACACGCCACTGTGCACCCCAGTGCTAACCGCCTAACATTGGGATGTTCCGGGGACGTTCTGAGGATGGTGCTCACAATACCTAGCCAGTGGCGATACTCAGCTGCTGGTCAAGTATCTCAAACCAGCTAAAGTTAGGCACTTTAAAGACTGGTTCAATGTTAGCTGGCTTAGCTAACCAAGCAGCGGCTGAATATCACTGTTGCCCAGTTAGCTAACACTGTCCAGGCATATCATGGCTGGATATGATCCCGGCATTGAATATCTGGGTCAGAATTAAAGTGAAGAGGTTGTGTGAAGAATGGAAGGACATAAGAGCATAAGATATGCCATACTGGGTCAGACCAAGGTCCATCAAGCCCAATATCCTGTTTCCAACAGTGGCCAATCTAGGTCATACGTACCTAGCAGTCTCCCCAAAAGACACAGGTTCCACAATGCTTGTATTGGGTCAAGCAGTGATATCCTGGGTCCCTTCTTAATAATGGTTTATGGGCCGTTCTTCCAGGAACTTGTCCAAACCTTTTTTAAACCCAGCTACACTAACAGCCTTTACTACATCCTCCGGTAACAAATTCCAGAATTTGATTACACGTTGAGTGAAAAAATATTTTCTTTTCTTAGTCTTAAATAGTTTACCCTGTAGCTTCATTGCATGTCCCCTAGTCCTTCTATATTCTGATAACGTAAACAATCGATCTACGTTTACCTGTTCCACTCCATTCATTAATTTATAGACTTCTATCATATCTCCCCTCAGCCATCTCTTTTCCAGGTCAAAGAGCCCTAACCTTTTTAGCCTTTCTTCATTGGGGTATCCTTCTATCCCCTTTACCATTTTGGTGGCTCTTCTCTGAACCTTTTCTAATAACGCTATATCCTTTTCAAGATACGGCGACCAGAATTGCACACAATATTCAAAGTGTGGTCTCACCATGGAACAATATAGAGGCATTATAATATCCTTTGTTTTATTTTCCATTTCTTTCCTTATGATACCTAGCATTCTATTTGCTCTCTTGGCCGCCGCTGCACACTGAGCCGAGGGTTTTAACATGTTATCCACAATGACGCCTAAATCTTTTTCCTGGGTGGTGGTTCCTAATGTGGAACCTTGCATCGTGTAACCATAGTTTGGGTTGTTCTTCCCTAGGTGCATAACTTTGCACTTGTCCACATTAAATTTCATCTGCCATTTTGATGCCCAGTCTTCCAATTTATCAAGATCCTCTTGCAATTTTCCACAATTCTCTTAGGTTTTAACAACTTTAAATAGTTTTGTGTCATCTGCAAATTTGATAACCTCACTTGTTATTCCCTTTTCCCTTTTCCAGGTCATTTATTGAATATGCCAAAAAGCAGCAGACCAAGCACAGATCCCTGGGGTACACCAGTACAATGTTGGGATGTTGACAGATGGTTGGGTGGAGATCTCTGGGGGGACAGAAAGCAGGGATGGGAATAGGAAAGGTGGGGAGAGCCTTAGAGTCTATCCACCCATGCGAAGGTCTATTAGTCGTGCCGAGGCGCACAGCCAGGGCCAGAAGAATTACACAGGGAGACACGGCTGAACTGTACAGTGGGCAGTGGGGGATGTTATTCTATATGGGGAAGGAGGGGGGATTATTGTTGGGGAAAGCATCACTTTCTGAATGTTCTGGAGGTTGTTGGATGGGAGGGAACTATGTCTTGTATGGAAGGGGTTGAGTGTGGAAGTAAAGGGGATGTGTGTGGAGCAGGGTTAGTGCCTGGAGTGATTCGGTGTTACTTCTGACTGGGAGAGAGAGCAGGGCGTGCTCTACTAGTGGGGTGAGTGCTGGAGAGGGAGGTTGGGGGGATAGGGGAAGGGGGTGTGGGGAAGGGAGGTGGGGAAGGGGAGGGGGAGAGGGTCCATGGTAGGATGCATTACTTATGCAGGCCATGAGTTCTAAAAAGGCTGTGGGTGGGGGACTCGCATTATGACCCTTACTGTTAAAGATCTGAATACTTATTTATTTTATTTTATTTATTTAGTATACATTTGTATACCGCTACTTCCAGCGATCAATAGCGGTTTGATTACATGTTGAATGATGTCAATCATGACAGAAAATTTGGGTTATAAACACGTTGACTTGAAGGGGAAAGCACAGCACACAGGAAGATGGTTTAAAGGAGCGGATTCAGGATTTACATATCTACATTTTTACATTTTTACATTTCGTATCACAGTTCTCATTGTTTCGTAGCGAGGCAGCTTGGGGTCCCCTGGGAGTTACATCATATTGTATTGACACTGGAATAGATGTGTCTTGAGTTTTTTCCTGAAAACTATTAGGTCTTTTATTGCTCGTATCTCAGGTGGTAGTTGGTTCCAGAGGGTGGGGGCAGCGTATGAGTATGCTCGGTGGCTAGTACTGGCTTTGACAGATCTGATATCGGTTGGAACATGTAGGGTGTCCGAGTTGACGGTTCTTCTGTCTCTGTTTGAGGGTTGCGTGTTGATAAGGGTGGAGAGAAAGGATGGCGCTGTGTTATGTATGAGTTTGAATGTGGTTATCAGTGTTTTATATTTTATCTGAGCCGTGATGGGGAGCCAGTGGAGTTCAATTAATACAGGTGTGATGTGTTCAGTAATGTTTTTTCTCATGATGATCCTGGCTACCACATTTTGGGCCATTTGCATAATGTTTAGGGTTTTCTTTGGAAGCCCTTGTAAGATAGCGTTGCAGTAGTCGAAGTGTGGCATAATGAGTGCTTGCGCAACAGTCCTGAAATCGTGCGGTTCAATGATGCTCCATAGTGGTTGTAGTACTCTGAGTTTGTGGAAGATTGCCTTATTGGTTTTTCGTAGTTGTTTTTCCATCTTTAGGTTGTTGTCTAACGTGACCCCTAGGTATTTTATCTCATTCTTAGTGTTGTATGTATTCTCGCACAGGGTGATAGTTGCAGGAGGTTCAAAGTTGGGTTTACTGGAGATATACATCACCTCTGTTTTCTTATGGTTTATCATCATGTTGTTCTGCTGTAACCATTGTGTCATCTCGTTCAGGCATGTTTCAAGTTGATTATAGTTGGGGTTGACGGTATCTAGTTGTGTGTAAAGCATGATATCATCTGCATAAATGTGGTAGTTGATATTGTGCCGTTTGAATATCTCACAGAGGGGCTGCATATAAACGTTGAAGAGTAGTGCTGAGAGTGCCGAACCTTGAGGTATTCCTTGCATTTGAGTGAAAGCTTCAGCTTTTTCGCCATCGACTAGAACCTGTGGCCTTCTGTTTGAGATGTATGAAGAGAACCATTTGAGGGGGGTCCCCAATATTCCTATTGCTTCGATCCTGTCTAGGAGGATACCATGATGGACTGTGTCAAAGGCGGCAGAGATGTCAATGAAAATGAGTATAAACATTTTCTTCTTGTCTTCAAGGCCTTTGATGAGATTGTTGAGTAGTGCTATTAGGAGTGTTTCGACCCCGTGATGTTGTCTGAAACCGTATTGCTGTTCATCCAGGGTTTCATGGTCATCTAGTGATCTTGTAATTGTAGGAGGACCGCCTTTTCAATGATCTTTGCTAGGAAAGATATACTGGAGATGGGGCAGTAGGATGCTGAGTCGTCCTTGTTGAGTGTGGTGTTCTTTAGGATCGGTCTTATTATAGATTTCTTGAGTTGAGCAGGCATGATTCCTTGTTGTAGTGATTGGTTCACAATGTGCAAGACTTGGTGCACAACATCATGCTTAGCCACCTTAACCCAGGCAGATGGGCAGGGGTCTAATGGGGAGGTGGTGGTCTTGATGTTTGTTATTATGTTGATCAAAAGAGGAAGTCCCTCCTTAGGGAAGGTGAATGAATGTATACAGATATGCTATTAATACAAGAAGCACATCTCACAAGAGTGCAGGAACATTGGCTGAAAGAGGGTAAATACGATCAGGTATATTTAGCACCCAATAGAGAGCATCCCAAAAAGGGGGGCTGGATATCCTGGTTGCTAAGGGACTGGTGCTTGAGGAGGGGGAGGTGATTAGAGACCCCGGGGGATGCTTTGTGTTCTGGAAAGGGAAGGTTGACAGCATATCGTTGGTATTGGGCAGTACAGCTGTGGTCAGCATTATTGGCACTCTTGCATTTTAGGTATTTGTGTACAGTATCTTGAGAAATAATTGGAAGTATTCCAACTGTATGTCATCATAATATTTTAATAGTATGTTCAAAGATATACAACAAAAAAAGATGTCTGCAAATTAGACATAGGGGCATGTTTACTAAACATTCCTAACGTGCGGGGCCGTGCTAGTGTGCCTGTGCCATATAAGGAGTGGGCGGTTCAGGCAGAAAATAGAAAAAAAACGGTAGTAAGCAACCGGACGTGTGTGGGTCGCGCTAATGTGCAGGGGTCGACATTAGCGCGTGGAAAGGCAAAGTGGCGCGCTGCTGAGTATACAAAACAACAGAGCCGTGGTACAACGGTGAAGACACTGACCAATGGTGCAGGGGCCATGGGTTCAATCCCCCAGTGTGCGCAACGACAAAGGTCAGCTGAGGCAGTAACTGTAATGATTAACATTGTTTTAAGAGGCAAATTAATTTGGAACGGCATAAGGCGGCGCACAGTTATTTATGGGCGGCAGAAGGCGGCGCACAGTGCTTTTTGGGCGGCATAAGGCGGCGCACAGTTATTTTTGGGCAGCAGAAGGCGGCGCACTGGTCCCCTTTGGCGGCAGAAGGCGGCGCGCTGATAGGCACAAGGCGGCGCGCTGATGCACAAGCACAGGAACAGAGCCACAGCACAATGGTTAAAACACTGACCAATGGTGCAGGGATCAGGGGTTCAACTCCTCACAATGCCCAGTGAAAAATGCCTGCTGAGGCAGTATGTATTATGTTGTGGAGTGCTGTAGGAGGCTGTATAAGTTTATTTTGTTATCACTACTAGCAAACGCACTCTCCCAGCATGTTAACATACGGCGGCCCATAAGGCACATGTTACAGTGCACTGTTCGTCAAGGCACCCTTGAATGACCCCTATAGGGCAGCATGTATGTTGCGACACAGGATAATGTATAGTGCACCCTATAGGGATGGCAACCATAAGGTGGCCTACAGGGCGCCCTATGAAGCACCCTCAGAGGCACCTAATGGGTACAGTAAGCTGAGGGTGGTCTTGCCGGCATAGACATATGTACAGTAAATAAAAATAAAGCTGTGGACAGCCCTATCAAAGGGCCCCACTGTGGGTTTGAACCCATGACCTCTGGCTGCACAGGCAGTGATGTAACCATTGCACTACAGCTCCATAGCTGTAAGCAAGCCCCTGGCTGGCTGCAGATAGCCTACACGTCACCTCACAGACAGTCTGCTGGTGTCAACAGGATAGGGTTAGGCCACCCGTACCCATGATGCACTGCACATGCAAATGAGCTGTCCGCAGATGGACACAAGATGGGGAATGCACCCCCACAGCACCTCGGCCCTGTTGGGGGAAGTGACCGGGTGCACCCACACAGCACCTTGGCCTAGTAGGGGGCACTGACCGGGTGTTTTACTGGCACAGAGTAGCCACACACCGTTACATCGTGCGGGTACTGTGCTCACCCTGAGTGTGCAATGAGGTGGCCAGGACCAGGTCAACAACACCTGCCATGGCTGATGGAGGCCAAGCGGGCGTTCCAAAGCAGTGTTAATGTGTAAGATAGCTAGTTTCTGCACAAACACCATGGATATCCCTGTCTGCCGCCATCAGGCACCCCCCCCAGTGGCAAACATGGTCCCCAGCAAGGGATGCACACTCTACCTCCCTGCAAAGGTGGCAGTAGAGGGCAACATCAAGCCCAGTCCTGCTGAGGAACACCACCACCACCCCCCCCCCCCGGCAGGTAGCTCCATACACAGCCATAACACAATAGCAGACAGACATAAGCCCAGGGTATGGTAAGCTGCACTCCACCACCAGATATTCCCCTGCAGCAAGCCAACAGCCACTGCACCCTGCAAGCCATTATAGCAAGACATTTACCAGCTACAAACAGTCTGCTGGTTAGTCCATAGTGCATATTCCCAATGGAGATGCATGCACCCAGAACTGGGCTGTCTGCATACACAGCAAGCAGATAGATCAGTGACTGGGCCCCAAAGAGAAACCCATATCTATCACATGAGAGAACTACTATACAGCACTATGGGGGGGCCTAGCCATGCTGTGGTCACTGCACAGTCAGGGTGAGCGTGATCCCCCAGAAGGACATGCTTTGGCCACCCTGTCTGTGTAGGTGGTGGCCGGACACTACAATATCCCAGCCAATGTCCCTGCCAGGGCCCTATGCCCAGTGCAGATGCATCCTGGCCACGCCACCCTGCCCTGGCTATACCCATGGTACCTTGCACCTCATTATGCACATTGACTGGCCAATACTGGCAACAGTGCTGGCAGTGCGGGCTATTGAAGGGGCTTGCAGCCAACACCCACTGTATAGACAGACACACACTTCCACACCTCTGCCATCATGGTGCTACGATTGAGGGGATAAGTAGCCTTGCCCACCAAACCGGTCCTGAGCACGGCAAGGCATGGATATGGTACGCATTACAGCTGGTGGTCACTCCCCAGGGTGGTAAGCACCGTCAGAGGCCAGGCCTGGAGCATGCCCCGCAAACACCTAACAGATTGTTTGGATGGGGTCAACTAGCAGTATGTACGTAACGTATGGATAACTGCCTGCCTGTGCTCCTAGCAAACGTCTCCGAGCTGTGTACCGTATACCTCAGGTGTAGGGTGACATTGGTAAGTTATGCAAGTGCTCGTTTTGGGTGCTGCATGCACGGTCCAATGTTCTGCCTTTCCAGGAGACATTGGCCAATGGGGCCTGTGGGTGTGGGTGTGTCTGCCCTTGATGGCTGCTGCTTTACGGCACAGATTCCCAACTCCAGTCCAGGTTTGCATCACACTGTTCGGGTTTTCCTGCTATCCCTCATGAATATGCATGGGCTACATCTACATGCCATGGGGGTGGTGCATAGATATACAGCACAGGCATTTGTATGAGTGTCAGCATGGAACCTGACTGGTGTGTGGCCCACCAGGACTGCATTTGGGTGAATCTGCTCTAGGTACTGCCCCTGTTCATGGTGTCTGTGCTCAGTGGGGTAAAAGATAGATGTCTTACCATTGCATATGTCCCCGCCATGAAAGGTGTGTCCTTACTATCACTGTTTAGTTGTGGGAAAAATATGTGGGCAGGATTGGCAGTAGCCCCAGCTGGGCTTTGAACCTGTGACCTTCTGTTCTTGTATGCACTGTCTGTGTGCACTGCACCACTGTGTAGCCACAGATTGGTTGGATTCCCTGGACTGTCCATGACTGTGGATCCGGCAGGACCTGTCTGTTGCAGTGGACTGTGCCAGCCTGCACATGGCTAGGCCTCTGTCTTCTGTGGTTAGCAGCCACTGCCCCCTGCACCACATGTACTTGTCCGCCAACATGCTGGCATGACCTTCTCTCAGAAAAAGCAGTTGACCTGATTGCAATGTGGCAGTATGGGACTGCATTTGGGGGACTTGGCTGTAGGTAATGCCCATTGTTGTGGTGTGTGTGTGCGGTGTTGGGTAAAATATGGGTGTTTTCCCCATGCATACAGGGGTGTCTGCGCTATCTTTATTTAGTGGTGGGTAAAATATAGGGACTGGACTGGCAGGTGCCCCAGCTGGGTTTTGAACCTCTGCCCTCTGGTCCTAGAGGTAATGACTCTGTCTGCTGTACCACACTTTGGCCACAGAGACAGTGCAGCCCCTGGAGGCAGTAAGCCTGGCAGGATGGAGTCACAAACCCTGCTCTACGCAATTCTACTGTGGGCATATGCACCCTGTCTGGTGACAAACGTGCACATAAACCCCGGAAATGACCACGGGAAATGTGGGACAAAATATCACCACGCTGGGCAACAGTGATATTAATGGGCAACCATAGCAAACACTCCCAGGAAAGCTCCAAAACGTGGAAATTTTTTTGGAAGAGTCTCCTCTCAGTAGACCCTTCCAAAATTCATTTCTTTTTTCTGGAGCTTTGCTGGGTGTGATTTCTGTATTTGCCCATCACTATAACTGTTCCCCAGCTGAATTACTATTTTTAATAGTTCTGTTTTGGTCATTTTCTATTTTTATTTTCACTTTTGTGCTGTGCACATATATCACACTGCTCACGTTTTGCTGGTTTCCCCGGTTTTCCTGTACATTGCTGACGGAAATGGTTTCTCTTCCCTTTAAATGCTTTCTACCGCGAGTGTTTCACTCGCGGTAGTTTTTACATGCAAATTCGGGCCCGATACTGTGCGGGGAGCCTCTCCCCTCCCACTCTCCACCCATTGACCCCGTCCCTCCGCCCCTCCGGAGCCTTCCTCCGCCCTCCTTTCGCCGTTCCACGCCTCTATCGGACATTTGCGGGCCCGCACTTGTACGGGGCCCGTTAGTGAGCCGCG